>JAOWBP010002559.1:4604014-4618079 GCA_028571105.1 Tragopan temminckii
TTCTCTAACACCGCCTCCGCCCGTGCCGGGCCGCCCACTGCGTCAGCTTCGTAAGGGCCGCTACGCAGCCAGCGGTCGCCATGGAGACGGCCGAGGGGAGCGGGGAGGCAAGGGAGGTGGCGACGCCCCCTGGCGGGAATGAAGCCTTCCTGCAGTGCTGGGGGAGCGGCCCCGCCTGGGCCAGGGGGGTGATTACTATTACTATTACTATTATTATTATTATTATTACGTTTATTTTAATTACCACCACCCCCAAACACAGCCCATCCAATTGCACTGCTCTTAAATTGGGATTATGCTCACCTCAGTCAGCTCCCCAAACTCCTCCAGGAGAATTGCAATAAAGTCATCAATGGAAAAACAAAGCAATATCAACAGGAATCCTACATAGCATCCTCTGAGAGCACAGGGGACTCCTTGACAGTGTCTGCCTCCTGTTTAGTCCCTGGGGTAAATCCCATAATCCAGCCTTGTGCCTGGTGCACCTCCATGTATAGGTTGGAGGTGCCCTGAAATCACTTCAGGGGTCTGAACAAACTCTCACACCAGGTGATCATCCCATCTGCTTCACCAGTGGATGGCAGAGGGTGTCTGAGCCAAATGCAGAGAGAAACCAACCCAGAGCTCTGCTGGGTACAGCTAAATTCAAAGGGAAGGGCAAGAAGGTGGACCAGCAGATGAGCAATAGTCTCACTTCAGTGTTCATAGAGTCAGAGAATGGTTTGGGTTGGAAGGGACCTTAAAGATCATCCAGCTCCAACCCTCTGCTGTGGACAGGATTGCTACCCAGCAGATCAGGGCCCCATCTAGCCTGGCCTTGAGCACTTCCAAGGGTAGGGCATCCACAATGTTCTACAATGTCCCCCTCAGGGGATGTACTCCAGCACTCACCTGCCTGTGTCTCACACTGGGAAATTAACTGCATTTCCATCGAGAATGACCTGCAAATCAGAGAAACACCACAGTGATGCCAATGCCAGAGACAGTCACAACATCAAAATTTTGAAAATGAAAGCAATAGGATCTTCTGTCCACTGTTTCCATTGCATCATGTCTGTGCTTTCCCCAGCCTGCCGGCTCTCCACCACCGTGTCAGCTCCATCATCTGCCACCAAAATGCTTCAAAACCAGCACTTTTGGGCTGGCTGTGCCCAGCTCAGGAGCTCCTCACGCTGTGAGCACCAGGTCCTTCACTATCCACCCCCAGAGCTCCCTGGAAAGCTGCTCCTCCATGCACACAGAAGGAGCTGCAATCCCAGTCACCACCTCTCTGGAGAGATGTTGAAAGTCAAAAACAGGAGCTTCCACTCAGTGGGGCACTGGAAACAGACATTTTGGAGATACTGGAAGCACACAGCCAAGCTCCTAGCATGTCGCACTGGAGAGCTGCAGGGTGCTCTGGAGCTGGAACATCTCCCAAAATCAGATAGGGCAGACCAGCATCTCTTTGCACACAATGAGGAGCATCTGTCATGCACACGTGTGTGCTCAGTTATTACACTGGCCTTGACAAAAAGCCTTGAAGCTGTTTCTCCCGCAGGTTGCACTCAGCAATTCAGCGCAGCCCTTACTGCTAATGATTCCAAGCACAAACTCATCCTCCAGCTGCTTTTCTAAATCTGTGCCAGATCTAACTATGGAAGCCAAGCCCCAAAGACTCGCTATAAATCCTGCCAGCACTTCCCCCTCCCAAGGACATTATCCAGCATTACCCAAGCTGTGACTCTTCAGCCCCAAAATTTCTCACTGGTAAATAGCCATCTCCACTGAAGAGGAACATTAAATAATGTTTAAGTGGTGTTTTCCTCACTGCTGAGGCTGGCCTGCAATACTCAGGGCCTTCTCCAGGCCACCAGATTTTGGTGGCCTCTCCCCCCTGGGAGCTTTGGGTGGGGAAAGCAGTGCTGGTGGCTGGTGGTACCTTACCCTTCTCCTCCTGGAGGAACCCTCAATCTCAGTACAGTTTTTTTCTTCCCTGCTTTTGTTCCTCCTCACTGCTCAACTCTCAAATGCCCTTGGTTCTATCCTCCTTGTTAAAGCCTCTCTCAGAAAGGTAGCTCCAGAAATGAGTCAGAATTTTTAACGGGAGCCTTAGAAGTATGGAACAGACTCACCCCCCAAGCAGAGAGCCAGTCTCTTCCCAGGGCTCTGCAAGGGAATACCAGCTAAGACACAAAATGTGGGAAGGTAGCCCATGGGCTTACCAAGAAGCAGCTGCTGGTGGCTTGCAAACCTCCTGCAATGGCAATCAGAGCAGCAGGAGAGAAAAGTCTGCAGTTCAGCTGTGTTGTGCCTATCAGTGCTGGAGAGAAGCAGCGGTAAGAGAGTACTGAGCCTGCTGTGTGCTCAGCCAGCAGTCTCGCAGCCTCCCAGGCTCTCCAGGAGGAACCACAGGCACCACTGAAGGATGCAGGCACAGCACAGAGGGTGCAGGTGCTGTGTGGAGGATGCCACTGCTCCTCTGTTGCCTCATCTGGACATCAGTCAGATGCAATTCAAATCAGCAGATGGAGCCAGGGCACTGGGGTAATTCCATTAGGCCAAATGCACTCTCATCTCTGCTAGCTTGTGAACCTGTGCTGGCTCTGGAGGTGGTCATTAGCAGGGCTTGGGTGGCTGCACTGAGCCAAGAGGTTTCACATCAGGGATTCCTCTCTGCCTCTCTCCTGGCTCCTTTCCTACTCTTCACACCAGGCCACCCCTCCATAATCAAGGACCTCTAAGACCTTTCCAACACACTTGGCTTCAGCCCAGCTCCACTTAGATGGAGGGGGAATCTCTGCTCTTGCCTGGAGAGTGCTTCCCAGCTCATGCCACTTCCTCCCAGCTGCATCAGTCACAGTGTGAGCAGCCCAGCATGCAGGTGGAAGGGGGGCCTTGGGGTAACACAAGTGGTGCTACAGAGACCTATGTCCCAGAATAATTATCTCACAGAGGAGTTCCCAGTTTTCTCTTGCAGCTCCACTGGTATGGGTAGCAGAGCTTCACTCCTTCCAACGCAGATTGCTTCATTCTTCCAGCAGCAGCAATATCAGAGCTGTGCTCAAGGTGTCCTTGGCTTTGATGAGGGGCTTCCAGGAACCGCCCTCACTGCCCAGAACCCATTTCTGATGGCAGAAGAGCAGCAGCACCCCAGCTGCTCCTTCCTCGGTCTCCTCTGGGACATGGCACAGCCAGCCAGCTGGAAGAGCCAACAAGCACCAAGCAGCCTTGGTAAGCAGCAGGGCTCCTGGGTGGATGTGCACTTCTGGGGTGCCACATTCCTCTGCCTGGTCCTGCTGGGAGGAAAATACAGCACAAGAAGCAAGAGAGTGAGGAGGTGTGGAGGTAGCGTGGAGGTGCTGGGTGTATGAGTGCTGAGAGACAGGGACCTGCAAGTAGCCTGAGCCCCAGCTGTGCCCACGCGCCTCCACTGCTGCAATTTTGTTCTGCAAGTCACTAGCTCAGTATACACATTATTAGCCAAAGCAGCAGCCATCAGATTAACACATCGCAGCTCCAGCTCTGCTTCTCCAAAGCCATATCCCTAGAAATGAGGGTTTGAATTCCTTGAATGCTCACAGAATGTGAGCAAATGGAGCTGTGTGAGCAGGGTATGTCCCCTGCATGGAACATCGCACTTTGAGGTGAGGACAGTGACAAATCAGGGATGATCTGGAGAGCAAAGGGAACCAAGAGAAAGGGTCCGGTGGTCAGGATCTGCTTTGGATACCCAATGAAGGAGGAAAGGACAAATGGTTACTAAGGGAAATGGGACAGATGGCTGGCATGGGAACTCACTGACACCTGGAGACTTCAAACTCTTTTTAGGGGAGTGGCAGAGGAGAGCAAGCAAATACACAGCAGCAAGAGGATAGCTACTGCCTTCCTCCACCTCTGAGTGCCAGTGCAGATTGGTTATTAATGGGAAAGGTCAGATGAGCCACAGGAGACATGCGTCAGCTTATCAGGATCTCTGGCCCTGGCAGCCCAGCATCACACTGAGGGCAGGGACACAGCACAGTCCTCTGACATGCCTGTCATCACCATGCCACAGGGCAGGGTAAAGTCACAGCCCCGGGAGGCAGTGCTGGCTCTGGGAAAGTGGCTGTCTGCAAAACACCATCACTCCTGGCCATGCTGTCTCCGAGATGCATTCGCACCTCTCGTTGACATTTAAAACCATCTGAGCCTTTTGGCTTCTCGCTGCTGTCATGCCAGTGCCAGGTCTTTTCTGGCTTTTGAAGTCTTCCAGCCCATCTCCCTGCAGAGACAGCCATGCCAACAGGTCCCCGAACTGCAGCAGTGGGGCGAGGAGGAGTGGGGCAAGGGCGGGCAGCTTTGCTGCAGTGTCATCTGCCGGGGTGGGAGAGGTGCCAGGAGCCAGTCAGCTCCTGAGGGCCATAAACAAGTCTCTGAAGGGAAGAGCTGAGGAGCAGAAAAAAAGCTTTGGCAGCACAGGCAGCAGAGCTCAAGCTGAGCCATGCAGTGCTGTGGGGCTGAGCACAGCTCTGTGGGCTTGGGAATTGGGTAGGAGAGGTGCTGCAGGCAGAGCTGTGGGGTTGAGGGCGTGAACTGAAGTCCCACCACCCAGCAACATCACAGATTGCAAAACACAGTAGGGTTCTGTCACACCATGGGCACTGGGAGGACTGAGAGCCACCCCAAAGGTCCTTGAGGAACTGCAGAGCTCAGCAAGCAGGTACCCAAAAAGGGCACCAACCAAGCACCTGGGGACAATTCCAGCAGCTGGAGACAGAACCAAGAAGATAGCTGAGCTCAGAAGGATGAAGAACATGCTGCCATTGCTCCACATCTGGTGTGAGACTGCCACAGGTCTCCAGCAAGGAGGAGGATGGTGGGGATGGGCACCAGCTCGCCTGTTCTGTTGCCTGTGTAGGCAGTCCCACCACAAAGCCACCGCTCAGAGTAGCTACACATGTCAACAGCTCGCATACCGCGTGCCAAACTGCCGCTGCTGCTGTTGAGATAAACCCACGCAAACAAACAAATTCTTTGGCAAGCCAAGGAGATATATTATCTCACACTGCTCACATGCCACGAGCTAACCATGCTCCAGTTTGTCCCCTCCTGGTGGTCCTGTTGGGGTGGAGAAGCCACAGACACATTTTGTCCCCTTGCAGCAAGGGGGTGCAATGGGCACAGTCCCCACTGTGCCACATGCCATCAGCTCAGACATGCAGCAGGCAGCATGAGCTGGGAGGTTGACACGGAGCTGCCTTAACAGCAAGGGAATAAGTCTTGCAGAAGACCCTGTGGGAGCTCCTGCACACTGGCTGGGCTTGGAAGCACATCTGGAGCTCAAGTGCAGAAAGGTTCAAATATTTTTTCCTAAGTTCTCTCTCCTGGTTCCATTACCAGAATATCAAAGATGATAGGGGGAAAAAATGAAGGTGTCCCAAGCACCTGTGGTACCTCCCCTCCCACGCAGGGCATTGCCATGGCAAGGGAAGCCCCTCAGATGGGACAGACATGCTCTGTCCATCACTGGTGGCCTCAGGGCTGGGCACAAGCAAGCACTGCAGCACCAAGGCTGACAGCTGCCTGGCACTGGGCACAATGAGTCCAGCTGTGACAGGGCTGTCACAATAAGCCTGGTGAGAGGTTAAGAGCCTGCTTTTCAACATTAGGCTGGTGTAATTACTCACATCCTAAAAGCCTTGGCCTCAGCTGCTCATGGTGACACCAATTACACACCCATGGCCACACAGTGCCAGACAGCTGCTGCCAGTGGGTCACCCAGCATCCTACTGCTGCTCACAGAGCACAGCACGGGCACTGCCAGCCCCAAAATCTCCCAGCATCAGGGCAGCTCATGCCACCAGCACAAAGTGGTACCACAAGAAGGACTGTGCCAGGGGAGCCTGCTAGGGAGAGGGCAAGGGCTGGAGGCCCACAGGTTTTGCTGATGGGAGGGACACAGCCCATGCATCGTGGTGACACTATGGCAGGGCTGAAGCTAGCTCAGGACCACAGCTTAGGGGTTTAGCCACAAAAAGCAGCATCAAAAGGCAACAAGACAAGGTTTGGGGACAATACAGCCAGGACTAACAGCTTACCTGACTCCAACATGCCACCTCCAAGCATCACTGAGCACACAGCCAGCCCTTCAGCCCTAGCACAGAGACAGAGGCACAGCACCTCTCCTGACCATGATTTTACCGAGGCAACCTCACCCAGCACTCATCCCCTCCAGCATCAAGGCTCATGCACCACATCTTCATCCATCCGTCCATCGATCCGTTTTCCCCTCATGGATGCTGCCATGCATCCCATTTCCCAGCATCAGCCCACGTTTTCCTCCTGATCTCCTTGCAATACCATCCCCTGCTTTTCTCTGCCCCCCAGAGGTCCCTGCCTCATCCAATTTCCACATCTTCATGTAAGTGTGTTGCAGAGGCAGCAGCAGATAACGAGGAAGCTCATTTAGCCTCTCGCACTGCTGACCTAGATATGCCACCATGCCTGCTCCCCTGCCGCAGCACCTCTATAATACCAGGGGGAGAGAGGCCAGCTCTCTCCATCCCCACGGGGAACTCCTTTTATCCTCTAGAGCTGCTGCTGCTCACTGCCCTGCTGCTGCCCCTCTCCCGCATGTGATCCCAGGGAAAACGGGGACCTCGGTGCAAAGAACATGGTCTGGGATGGCACAGGATGCGGTGGAATATTCCAGCACAACCACAGCTTCACCTCCTTGTCTTTGGATGCTGCTGCTTTTTAAAGCCTGCTTCCCCTTGGGATGAGGCAGCTCATTTAGACAGAGGTCAGTCTCTCTGGGTCAGGATTGAGGAAGGCTGCAAATGGGACAGATCGCTATTAAAAGCAGCTTGCCACTGCCTTCTCGCACAGCAAGGTATTGATTTTTCTTTGCATATCTATAGCTGGAGGCTACGGTATAGCAGAGACAGCTCTGCCTGCATGCCAGCAGCCGCCCATTCCCACCCAGCATCCAATCACTGGGCGCAGCAAGCAGCCCCATCCCTCCTCTTCCCTCGCTGCCAGCAGTGCCCACTGGCAAAGAGGGATTCCCGGAGTGGGCACATTGGGTTCTCCTTGGATACCACTGGATCCCTGCGCCAGTCTCCCATGGAGCAGCAGCAGCCTGACACCCGCATCCACCCGGGCTTTCCCACTGCACCACATGGGAAAGGGGGTCACCTGATTCTCTCCAGGGGTCTGGGAGTCCCGATGCCCCCCTCCCGGCCACGCAGGGTGTTGGTGTCCGGTAGTTCTCAGCGGGAGCCGCCAGGAGGAGCTTTTAGACTGCGCCGAGCCCCCCCAGGTGTATCCCAGTGCCGGCGATGCTCTTAAGAGCATCCCTGCGTACCCAGGGCATCCTGGTGCTGCTGGAGCATCCCTGCACGTCTGGTGCTCCCCAGTTTCCTCATGCTTCTGGCACATCCATCTTCTCCACACGATGTTTCCAGTGTTCCCACTTCTCCCAACACAGCCCAGTGCTTCTTGTGCTCCCAGGACCCCCAGAGTTCTTGCAGCATGCGGATGTTCCCAGGGTTCCCAAGATTTCCAGTGTTCCTGCTTCTGCTGGTACTCCCAGTGCATTTTGCTGCTCCTGGGTTTCTTTGTGCTCCTGCCACACCCCTGTTCCCCCAGAGCTCATGATATTCCTGCGGCTCCCAACACAGCCCAGAGCTCCTGGTTCTCCTAGAGTGCTCCTAGGATTCCCAAAACTGCCAGTGCTCCTGGAGCATCCCAGGGTTCCCAAAATTCCTGGTTCATCACAGTGCTCCTAAGAGCATCCTGGTGCTTGTAGGGCTCCCAGTGCTGACAGTGCTCCTGATTTGCCCCATTCCTTCACAGTGCTCTCCAGCCCTGCCCTCCCAGGAGTGCTGGGGAGGTCCCTACTCATGGGCAGGACACCTGGCACTGCCCTACTGGAGAGCAGCCTGCTTGAAGGTGCGGCTCTAGAAGAGGATGGGGCACCCCAGCATGGCATGAAGTGACCTCAGCGTCCCATAGCTGCCCTACAGTTGGAGGCTCCCCCCTCCCCCTCCCACCCATGGCACTCCACATATGGGGCTTTGCATGCCTGTCTCCTCTGCACTGGGGCTGGGGGTGACTGGTTCCTCCTGCTACCTTCCCCAAAATCCTTCTAAATCTGGAGCTGGCATTGGGGGTGGGAGGATTTGCGTCAGTGGGTGACACTCAGCCGTGGAGGGGGATTCCGTCAGGGAAAGCAGCTGCAGTTGAGTCACAAAGAGAGAAGATCCCTGGGGTTGGGATGGAGCCCATGACAGACCTGGGATGTGCAGAAAGGGTGAGGATGAAGAATCAGGGAGCAGAGCCTCTGGCTGTACTTCCCATGCCACAGATCCAGGCCACTTTCCAGCTCTGGGTCTGCACCAAGCCCCTGGCCACTCCTGCCCACTGGGACCTTACCAGTTCCCCACTTCATTTAGTTTGGCTGAGCCCTGCCCCGCTCCTCCCTCTGCACCCCCTGCAGGAATTGCCTGCCTTGGGGCGTGTTTCCACTGGCTGAGAAGGAGCATGGTCTCACCCACATTTTGAACCCAAAAATATTGCAAATAGGGCCAGAGGCACTTCGCTTAGATACTTCTTAGAAGACACGTTAGCCATCCCATCCCATCCCATCCCATCCCATCCCATCCCATCCCATCCCATCCCATCCCTATGCCATTTCCATTCATCCCCATCCATCTTCATCCCATCTAAACCATCCATCTAAACCCTGTCCCATCCCACCATGTCCCATCTCATCCTGCTCGATCCACTCCCATTGCATTTCCTCCCCTTCCATCCCATCCCAGTCCCACCCCATAGCCCATAGCTATCTCACCCCACATCCCACCTCACCCTCTGCCTACCCTGGTGACTTTCCCCCCAGTGAGTAGAACAGTCTGACCCCAAGGTCCCAAAGGGAAGAACCCTGCTTTGTCCCCGGGCCAGAGGGGTCATTCTGCTCTTCCCATTGGGGACAGGCTGCCTCCAAAAAGGGTATAGCGTAGGAGAGCCCAGTTAAGCACTGGCACTGCCCCATCCTGAAGTGTCTCCCCGTGCTGGCACGGGGAGCCCATCGGTGGAGCAGGAATGGCAAATCCTTGTGCTGCCCCAAATTGCACACTGCTACTGTCCCCATAAGATGCCCCAGGGCTCGCGACTCTCTGGGTCTTCCTGTTCCCTGCAGGTAGCATAGAATGCATCCGCTCCCGGGGAGAATGTGGGACCAAGGGGCTCTGCCCCAAGTGCCACTGCCAGATGTCCTCAGATGCCACAACCTTACAGGTGTGGGGCTGCATGGGTGCACCAACAGCATCATCTCCATCTGCCTGGGAAAGGTCCAGTTCCTTAATGAGTGTGCCGTGGTACTGCTTGAAAGGCGCAGCACCGCTCTGCCCTCTGCTCTCTTATCTTCTCCATCAGCAATTGCGTTTAAGGAGGCTATTAGAGGGGTTTGGCACAACCTGTTCTTAATAACCACGGCCATTAGGAACTTTTCTGCTAAGCACATTACCCACTGCACTCCCTGCAGGGGCTGCTCCTTACTGGAGCGGGATAACCAAGCCTCTTCCTCATATTCCCAGTGACTGGCTGCACCCCCACCCCCATTCCCTTGCTGGAGGTGCCAAGGAACCCAGACTTGTGCCCACTGCCTGGTGTATAATGCCCAATTTGTGCCTGCTGCCTGGTGAAACACCAGTGGTGGTGAGCAGGACCCATCACTAATGGCATAGCCTGGCTGCCTTCTGTCCACCCTGCAATGTGCTGTGGGGACTCCTGACGGGACTAAAGGCATACCTAATACAAGGCAACATTCATTATGGTGCACCTATTACTAATGGCACAAGTGCGGAACGCGGAGTGCTTTAGCTGGGAGGGCAGAGCAGCACAGGCAGCCATTCCCAGTACTCCAGGGCCAGCATCACCCCCAAACCCTTTGCCAGGGAACCCTATTTCCAGCCCCATGGTCACACCCCAAGGGCACAGCATCCCATCCACAGGTGCTTCCATGGTTACTCGTGCCCAGGATGTACTCATGGCGCCCAGCTCCTATGGACCTGCTGAGTCAGAGTGGAGTGAGCGCAACCTAATTGATGGCAACCTGACTCCTGAACCACAAAAGCTGTCCTCTAGTGACTGCTGCCCTGCCCTGGGCCTCCTGCCCAGGCGTCGGAGATGCATCAGGCCAGGCGCTGGAGCAATCATCCATCCTTTTATTTCATGGCAAATCAAACAAGGGAGGGCACCACCTGGCAGCATGGCACAGCACAGCGTCAGCACTGGGGGAAGGAGAGGAAGAACACTGGCTAGTGGCTTGGTGCTGTCAGAAGGACAAAGGTGGATGTGGGATCCATGAGGCACTGCTTGTCAAAATACACCTTGGAGCTCCTGGGGTGCCCTTCATTGCATGGCTGCTGCGGAGTAGCGGAGTCTCAGTGCTGTCTTGCCAGCCACCAGCTGCCAGGCATGGGCAAAGTCTGAAGCGTAACCTTCAGCCCCCAGCTGCTGCCTTTCCCAGTTGGTGGCAGCTGCTACACAAGGTCCCCACAGTGCACAGCACTGCTCCCACGGCACCCAGCATCGTCCCCAAGGAGGGTCTCATGTTGAGGATGCACAGGGTGAGGTCAGCCAGGAGCAGGCAAGGACTGAGGATGCTCAAGCACTACTGCTGCTCTTCCTCTCTTGCATCACGTTTACCATCCTTGCCATGGAGTGCAGCCCCAGGGAAAGGAGCTTCAGGGCGGCTCAGGTCCTCGTGGTAATGTTTCCACCACTCGTGGCTCAGCAGGGAAGGGATGCCCAGACCCATCCAGACGCAGAGGAGGAGATGGGGGCTGCAGTTCAGCCCTGCACTGGGCAGGAGGGTTCCATCCTATGCCCTCCACCCCCAGCACCTGCACTGGGGAACCCCTTTGAGTAGTAGGTTTGCATTGGCATGTTCCATGTCAGTGGTCTCCCAGCTCACCCCACAGATTTCACTCTGAAATCCCCACTGTGCCTTCCTGGAGAAACAACATACCTCGGGTATCAAAGACTGGCACCCAGAGACACACTGTCTCTTTGCACTGGCGTGGCACAGCACAGCATGGCACCCTGAAGGGCTGGTCCCCATCACACAAAGCAAACAGTATTGCCATGCCCATGGCAAACTGCATTGGTGCTCGGAAATCTCCACCTGGTTGGCAGCTTTTGGAGTCCCCCATCCTCATCACCCCTGGGGACAACCTTAAGCGGGCCAAAGTGCCCAGAGAAGAAAGAAAGAGATGGAGAGCTGCCTCGTTGCTGTGGTTCATTACCATTTTTATTAGCTGTAACAAGTGCCAGGTCACAGCCTGCTCTTGTTAAAGCTGCAAAACAGTTTGCTTCCTAACCCCCTGTAATTACTCCTGTTAGGCTCAGGAAATTTCATCATTTCACATGAAATTTTCACAGGCTTGGCCTCCGCCCAAAGATTAATTTGTACAAAAGGCTTTGAACAATGGAAAAGAAAAGAAAAAGTACTTTTTTTTTTTCCAGTAGGAAGAGAGGGGAAGAAATACCCATTTTCTCTCCATCAACAAAACAAAAGAGGAGGCAAGAAGAAAGGCGTAGAACAACCGTCTTCTGAGCTGTGCTAGAGCTGAAGTGGCTGGGAACTGAAAACTGCAATTTGGCGGTGAAAGCCCCATGCCTGCACCTCCCCCAGAAATGAGGGATTGGGGTGGAGGAGCCTTGGCCAGGTAGGTCTGAGGGTGGGCAGACTGAGCCTGCAGTGTCCTCATGCTGCCAGCATTAAGACCATTGGGCATGTTAGGATGTGGTGGGGCGACCAAGGGTTTGAGGTGTCAGGGTCAGGCTGGCTAGGGGTCGGGGTGGATGGGGTTTGGGTTGCCCAGGGTTTCTGGTAGCCCAGTGTGACAGAGCTCTGATTGTCAAAGGGTTTGGAATGGCCAGAGGGTTGGGATATCCAAGGATTTCGATGGCAGAGCTCTGGTTGGCTAAGTGGGTTGCGATGCCCAAGGATTCAGGGTGGCAGAGCTCTGGCTGTCCAGGAGTTTGGGATGCTCAAGGATTTGGTCTGGAAGAGCTCTGGTGGTCCAGAGGTTTGAAATGCTCAGGAGTTTGGGCTGCCCTCAAGATAGGGGATGGTATAGCACTGGTTGTCTGGGGATTTGGGGTGACCAGGGCTTTGAGGTGCCCAAGGATTCAGGGTGGCAGAGCTCTGACTGTCCACAGGTTTGGAATAAACAGAAGTTTAAGATGCCCAAGGCAGCAGAGCTCTGATTGTCCAGGGCTCTGTGATGCCCAGGGGTTGGGGATGCCCAGGGATTCAGGATAGCAGAGGTCCAATTGTCCAGAGGTTTCAGACACCCATGGATTTGGGTTGTCCAGAGACTGGGGATGCCAAGGGCTTTGGGCTGCCCAGAGATATGGAATGGCAGAGCTCTGCTTGTCTGGGGATTTGAGGTGGCCAGGACTGAGATTCGGGATGGTAAGGGCTGAGACTTGAGGTGTCAGAACTTCTATTGTCCAGGGATTTAGGAGTGCTTTGGGATGCCCAGTGATTCAAAGTAGTAAAGCTCTGATTGTCCAGGGCTTTGGGATAAGCAGAGATTTGGGATGCCCAGGGATTCAAGGTGGCAGAGCTCCAATGGTCCAGAGGTTTGGGATGCCCAGGGCTTTGGCGTGGCCAAGTTGAATGGGCCATATACGAGGAAAAAGATGGAGCTGGGGCACATATATCCACCAAGAGGAGGCAGGGAGCGATGGGACTCCGAGGCACAAATTGAGGTCCACCTCCACCGCCTCGGGAAAGCCCAGGACCGGATGGGAAGGGGAGCGCTCCTGGAGCTGTGAGTCAGCAGTGCTGCACACCCACTCGGCCCCGATGGAAGCAGCGGCGACAGCGGCTGTGTGGGTGTGGGAGGTTACGGAGCTGCCGGGACGTCTGAGCGCAGGGATGGGGATTTCAGCACTCAGTTCGAGAGTGCGTGGGAAGAGAACGCAGAAAAGCAGAGAGAAAGCAGGGGGTTGTGCCAAGGGTTTAATGAGAAGGTTCCCATACGGTGAGGGAGAGAGAAAAAAAATCAAAATAAAGCTACACTTCCCCTAGTTGGCATGGCAGGAGTTGGGTGCACGGCGCCTCGTTGGCTCCAAAGCCACCTCCCCCCTGCTCAGCACCCACCTCTCGTTTAAAGCGAGCTCTCTTTTCCCAGGAGGTGCTTGCAGACTCACAGCCATCCTGCGTGGGTTTAGCCCCAAGAACTCCCGAACTACTGCGGGTTCATGGCTGTGCCCGGCTCGGGATGGTTCCCACTGAGCCCCCCTCCCCGCGAGGCCGTACCCGTGGCTCCCATCAGACGCTGGGATGCGATCCCATCCAACTGCCCGCACCATGTGCGCGCAAGAACAGACCCCCAGCAGCCCCCCAGCCCCTTGGCCTCCACCGGGGAGGCTGTCCCAGGCCCGTGGCCGCGGCCCCGCTCCGGGGCTGGGGATGCAGGAAGGCGCCGGCCCCGCTGTTTGCACACCGCCAGCAGCCGCTCTCCCGTTTGTTTGCTCTTCGCCTGCATCTCTATAGCAAATGTTAACGAGGCAATAAAAGCCGGGCACAAATTGCCCAAGAGCGGGGCTGGGAAAGGGAGGGGAAAGGGGGGATGCCCCGCTCCGTGGCTCCGTGGCTCCGCTCCGCATTTTTCACCGCCCTCCGCCGACTCTCTGCCCGCAGAGCCCCGGCACCGGGAAAAGCGGGCGTGGAGCAATGCGGAGTGGGGCTGCTCCGGGAGCCCGAGGGCTGGGAGCGGTGCGGAGCGGGCACCTGACGCGTGTCCCCGCGGGATAGCGGGCAGGGTGCGGCACCCCGTGCGTGTCACCGCGCACTAACACGTCCGTGCGCTGTCCGCACGTGTCTGCTCCTACCCCGCGCGTATCCCCGCCACTCCCCGGGTGGGTCCCCAGAACCGGAGCCCCCCCGCCCTTCTCCCCCACTCCTCCCTCTCTCCCTCCCTTCCTCCCTCCCTCCCTGCCGGCTGCAGTTTCCTCTCCTGCCAGCAGCGAGCAGCAAGTGGATGCGCGACCGTGGCACACACCCGCACACGCACACGCACAC
>JAOWBP010002559.1:4618206-4634982 GCA_028571105.1 Tragopan temminckii
TAATCACAGAGGCTGGATATTCACCTTTTTATTTCATACAGGCAACTGAGAAATGGAGAGGGATATGCCTATAAAAAGGCATATAAAACACCAATATAGGTGTCCAGGTAAAAGGTACAGGTAACTAGGAGGGCAAGTAAGAAGCATATAAGGACAGATAAATGAGGAAACAAGACAGGTATGATCTGGGTGTTTCTGACTGAAAATAGATGACTGGTACAGAGCAGCAGATACTCATCAAGGAATTCGGACTCTTCTCAACTTGCCTGGGCACTAGATCTTTGCCGAGCACGACTGCAGTCACAAACTCTTTTGAATATTCCATGGCATCCTCACTGGAAGAGAAACAGGACCAAGAAGAAGCAAACAGAGTTTCACTAGCAGCAAACTGCAATTCATTCCCAATTTGCTACTGGTGTCTGAGAGGTTACTAGACAATGAACCTGCATCATAAAAAACACAGTGCAAGCTGCTCAAGGTCCTTAGAACTTACACACTAAGATGAGCCTGATACACACATCTCATGTCCCAAGCAACATTGCTCTGTAAGGGTGCAGCTCAAATAGAGCAACTCCTTCTTCCTTACCTGCACATGGCTCCAAATAGGCTTGGATAAGGAAGTACTCTACACTCAGCACCTCCCAGCACTTCTCCTATCCTCTGCGAATTGCAGGAGACTATGGAAGAAGGTATTCCATGCCTCTGAGACTAAAAAGACACCACAGAACTAAGATAGTCACCTCCTGCAGTAACCTAAGCACCAAGACAAGAGGGAATCGAGGCTTCCACCCTGTGACCTTGTTCTGCAACCAGCTGCCTTCTAGAGACCTCACTTATGAATCAGCCACCACTGATGGAGGCCAGCACCTTTCATCCAGAGATGATCATGGGCACAATGCAAATCACAAGAAAGGTGTGGCAGTCAGAGGCACCTTGAACCTTGTGCTCAAGGCATCCTGAGCTCAGAGCCAGAAGTGGTACAGCTTGGCCTATGCTCTACCAGGGGATCTTGGGAGGGGAAGCTCTAAGCAAAAAAGCTATGGAAACTCTCAGGAAAACAGTTCTACAAAGCAATGCCTCTACAGCCACAAATGACTAAGCACTATTATCACAACAAGGCATGCTAATGCCCAGATTCATTAGCAAGATGATTAAAATCACTTTGCCACTCCTGAAAAATGATACAGTCAACACCACAGGAAGCTTCTACTCCACAGGTGCTTTCAAGTGCCAATTTCTTTGTCAGTTGCAAAAGGAGTCCTGACAACTAGATCTGATACAAACACCTGCATTTGGTCAAACATCTCCCATTCTGGACACCTACTGGCAGAAGATGGGGAGAGAACACACTGGTACTGCGCAGACAATAAGGGATGAAATTTCACCCTGTCCACCCAACTTGCGTTTCCCACTAGGCAGAGTTAAATCAGAGCTACAGAAGCACACAACAAAGTCATAAACCTGAATACATGGGAGTGGCCACCTGCCATCGGAACCTAAACTTCAAATTCTAATACAGAAAAAAGCTGCCCACAAGCCTCAGCTCCCATCAACTGCTACTATGCTTCTTCTTGCATGCTTCTCAGGGCACAGACTGTCTTTTACTGGTCATCAGAACATCACAACCAGAATCTGATGCCACTTCGGCTACACACCCCCTCTCTGCCACCAGACCTCCTGACCCAACACCTACCTCAGCAGCCCACCTGGGGGAGAATAAGCAAAGCACTTCAGTGATGGGTACTGTGGACGCAAGAGGAAGGACAGGATGGCAGCTGTGCCAGCCCCTAGGGAATGGCCAACCACAATCAGGCCATAGTGTTTTGTTCCTCTCCCCTGAAAATGAAAACAAAAACAAAACAAGAAATTGAAGTCAGACTGGAAAGAAACTTCACAAATCCCCAAATCTGTCCCTTTTCCCAGCTTCTGGATCGTTCCTATACATGAGCACTCCGCACTCCAGCTAACCAACTGCTCCTCCAATAGGAGATAGTGATGTTATGTTAGATTTTTGAAATGGGAGCAGTTTTCTGCCCTATACTATTGCCTCTTCCAAAGGTACACTGGAATTAATTCTCTTCTGGCATTTTCTCTTACACCTCCACAAGTCAGTCCTTGACCTATTGGATCTTTCCTGAAAGAAAAATGAAACACACTTAAGTTGAGTTACATGAGATCTGATGAGCCTTTTGCTTCTCCTCACGTCTAATAATATTCTGATAATATTCAGGTCCAGGCTCACAAATCAGAGGTCTCTGATTCCGGAAATGAAGGTTTCTCTCATTTATTTCATTGCTAGTGAACGCTGAAAAACAGAAATCCTAACCTGCAGTTTGAACAACAGTCTTCTGAAGTCTAGATGTTCCCATCAGCTGGCAATTGATTAATTCATAGACAAAACTATTCTCTAACATTTTGTAGTGTTTGTTATTCAGAGGTTACAGTGCTAGACATGCCTCAGACTTAGTGAGTTAATTTTCAGAAATTTCAATCTTGTTTCAATGCAGTATCTCAGAGCTCTGCCAGTACACTGTAGGGCTTACACAGGGTCAGAGAATGCAGCTCCTACTCTCTAGGGTCTTGGGTAACCACCTGCAGCTGTGCTCAGGCTTCCACATAAGATGAGAAAACAGAGAACACAGAAAAAGCCACGGGAATGAAAGATCTATCTTTGTGTCATTTTACTTACGAACAGCACCCTTAAGTCAACACCATGTCTGCTAGCCAGTGAGGTGAATCCCACTTGTTGCATTTTTTCCCTGAAATCTGTTGCTGGCAGTT
Source organism: Tragopan temminckii (assembly GCA_028571105.1). Classification (NCBI taxonomy): domain Eukaryota; kingdom Metazoa; phylum Chordata; class Aves; order Galliformes; family Phasianidae; genus Tragopan; species Tragopan temminckii. Next base: position 4,620,988 of record JAOWBP010002559.1, read on the forward strand.
GTCAGAAAATGTGCTGGGCTAGATGAACTCTTGGTAGGACCAAGAATGGCGTTTATGCTCTCTCACTTTTCCATATATATCTCAAAGTTCAGTTTCAGCCAGCTCTCCACTTCCTAACCACAAGGCAATAGTTCCATCTCATTAATCAAGTTCTCTCTCCACCTGTGTGAGTTAGGCCTAGCTAGTTACACTACATTACATTACATAGAAATCAGACCCACCATACATCTAGCCAACTTTGAACAAAACCAAACAGGATACCTAGCATCACACACAGAAGCCAGCCTAAGTACTCAGCCACCATACCCTTACCTGTCAGATAGCAAGGACAGAAGAAAACACCCTTGTGAGTAACACTTCACTGAACAAATCCAATTTTCATTTTCTAGGCAGAGAGGAATAAAGCACCATATAAAAAAGATCAATGCCTCCATACCTCCTATTTACACCTACCAACATCATAAGGCAGACAATTCAGCGCTAAGTGGTACGGCACCAGTTCCATGGAAGCATCAAGCCTTTCACTCTTCTTCTCTTTTTCACTATCACTAATTTCCCATGGGCCTGCTCAGGCCAAGGCACTCTATGGGCATGAGAAAAGGACAGCTGTCTGGCAGCAGAGAATCAGGCAGTGCAGAAAATGTCCTCTGTGAGGAGGTTGACAGTGCTATTACTGACATATAAGCTAAGGTAAGCATCTTCTTAACATCTCTCTCAAGTCCTCTTCTGATAAAGAGCTAAAGGAAATGTGTGCGCACAGACAGACAGCGTGACATCCCACTGCTGTCTCCACAGAGGATCTCCATAGAGATGGGATTTTAGTTCCTCTTGATTTGTTTTTAATGTTCCCTGTCCTGCATGGCCACCAAATGGGACTTCCTGTCTGAGAAAAAAAATCAGAAGCTCTTGGGAAGAAGGCCTCAAAATAAAAAAATAAAAAAGGAGTAAGTAACAAGAGGCCTGTCTGGCAAGCCAGAGAGATAGGAGTTGAGATTTGAGAAGTTAGTACAACAGAAGGAAATCTCAACTTCTGTACAGCCCGTGGTGATAAAATAAAGCTAATGCTCACCAAATCTCGTCCAAAGGCTTGAGAAAGCACCATCTCTTGCTCCAGTTTCTTCTTGATGTATTCAGCAGACAGCACCATTCCCTGAGTGCAAACAAAAAGAGAACAGAGTATGAACAGCTGCATATCAGTACCGGTGGAGGAGGCAGCAAACTGCCCTTGGTGCTGGACAAGCTAAGTACTGCGCAGCATGTGTCAGGGCTGAGGAAGAACACTGCCTCTGCTTCATGAGGCACGTGTTTTGGCTCACCAGAGCCACAAAGTGTTTAGGAGTAATGACAGCTCTTAAGTTCTGACAGCACGCATTGATCCAATTCTTGGGCTCATGGCGTAAAGCCTGAGAAAGAAACAAACCACACCACTAACTTAAATGCAAGGCTGCGTGTCTTGTGGGTCAGCCCACAGTGAGACCTACAGTGGAGCAGCAGAAGTGAACTTCGATTTTCCGCATGTCAGTATCTTAACCCCAGAGCTGCACTCTTGCATTTAAATCTGCAAAGGAAAGCTAGCCAAAAAGGTTCACAGGGAGACAGCACAAACACCAAGGCAGGGAAAAAGTGGCAGTTCTATCTTTGCAGGAAAGCTGCTGATAACTGGAGGTGTCAGCAACTATTACATGAATTCGGCTATCTGAGGACGTTAATGGAATTTTATTTTTTAAAGGTTTTTATTCCCTAGAAGCTAAGGAATGCTGGGAGATAGAAAACAAATGGACGGTCTGGTTCTAACCATCTACCCACTCTCCCAGCTGATGGCTACACTCAGGGTTTGTCTCAGTCTGTGTGAGAAAGATGCAGTTTGGTCTGTTGCATAAATTCTTGGTTATGCCTTTATTACAATTAATATTCAGAGGTGAACAAGCCTGAACTGCAAAGGCTAAAAATGGTAGCTCAGGGTAAACACAAATACAGAGAGACTGCTAATTCCAATTTGGTGATTGCAGTCCTCAAATAATTTGCACTGTCTGGGCTGGCCAAAAACCAGAGAAGATCATCTCCTCTGCTATTTTCCATCACACCCCTACCTGCAAACAGTTTAAGTACAAAGTGAATTTTATTGAGCACTGTTTAATCACAAAGGCAGAAAAGAATGTATGGTCTCCTTCAGAAAGCAAAGAAATGAGAAATTTTCAAAGCCATTGATATCAAACACCAATCTGCCCACTGAAGAAAAGGAACACAGGTGATTCTGCTGAACTTATAACGTCACTGTCATTATCAAACAAGCGGATGCCATGGTATTTCAGGCCTGTGTTCAGCTCCCAGCAGCTAGCCAGCTTCAGCTGCATTCAAAAGAGTCTCCATTTCTGACTCTAATGAGGAGTGAATGGCAGGTGACTTACATAAATTTCTAACATGAATTTTACGATGCTGCTTTTAAAAAGCATACCTCCATAGTGATTTTACTAATGGTCCAACAGTCAGTCTTAGAGCTGTATTTTCAATGATTACTGCATGTTCTAATACAGACAGTGATGTCAATATCATGGAATGAGGCTTATCCTCACAGAGTCATATTTAGGCTTCATGAGTTTCATAGGAATAAAATTATCTGGGCTTAACTTTCAAACCCCACGTATAAATAACCACATGGAGCAAACATCTAGGAAAAGCAAGGCATAAATATTCTGTATTGCTTTGCAGCCTGAAGGCAAGAAACTGCTCTGCAATATGGGAAAACCCACAGAAGAGGATATCTCTGCGGTAGAAAAGAAAGTTCTGGCTGTTGCTGACTGCTTTGACATACAGGTGAGGGCTGTTGGCACAGCTGAGCACTCAGGGCTTCCACCTGCACAGCTATTCACTGTCATTTTGGCTGGCTGAACACCAGTGACCAAACCTCCATAAAATCATCACCTGTGGAGTTTTGTCCTCTGCAGGCTAACAGAATTCATCGTGGATTCATGCCCCTTACTTACAATTATTTTTAAATGAAGTCCATTATAAAAATCATTGTATTTTACCTCAAGCAGTGAAGACTTTGCTATGGTTAATTTCCCCTCCAAGCTGTGACAATCTCCTATTTTATTTTTTTTTTCAGCACACCAACCCACAAACCTTACCTACAGCTGACCCAAAATAGCTCAGAAACCTCACAAACATCAGCTGTGGCATGTACAGCAACCCAGACAATCAAACACTTCCAGCTGTGGTCCCAGTGGAGCAACAGGAAGGCTCATGCAAACATCAAGAGTTTTCTTTTCTCAGATGTCTGATAGGCACCACATGAAGCAGCATGGCTTGTGGTGGAGATAACAGGGCATCCCAGCCTGCTGGGTGTGTAGCATCAGCAAGGAAAAGAACAGAAGCCAAGCAACTAACAGGAAGCTCCCAAATAGCCCAGTGCTTTTCTACAAATTAAATGTGTTAGCAAGGTACTTCATCTGCTTTTGTATTAAAGTTGACTTGTGGACATTAAAAATGCATCAGGACCTGCATTCCAAAATTCTATTATCTCTGTTAGCTTCCCTCAGGAATCAACAGTGCTTTATTGTCTGAAGATTAATATTTATAATAATTTAAGATAAAGCAGTATTTCTGCACTTGTAACAATAGAAAAAGACATAATGCAAAAGGCAAATAAAAATCCAATGCAAAATACAGGGAATGATCTGATAACGTTTCATATAAGTTACTGGCACATTAATATTTCCACAGAAAAAGATCAAGAGAAGAATCCAACTCCTATAGGTATTTATTAGTAGCTTTTCTGCAGATTTGAAATAGAACAAATGCCCCTTACTTCCCTTTGGTTTATATGAACTGCTTATAATAATGGTTTTGCAAAGGCATTTTGAATCAGATGAAGGAGCACAAAACCAAGTGACGTTATCTTTGACAGCAGACATAACACTTCAGAAACGTTAGATGAGAAGACTCAGATACCTCAATATTAACTAAGCGACACATCACTTCCACATTTATCTCTGTTTCTATACAACGCCTTGTGTAACCACTACACTGATTCACTTTCCCATTTGGGGGAAATGAAAGAAATACTCATTTGCGAAAGAAGAAGTACAAAGTACTGTTTTCAAAAAGCTCCATCCTGAGAGTCTGAAATAAAATCCTTGCTGTCCCAACAGCACTTTTAGGTAACTGCTCCTTTTTCAGGCCCACACCCAGCTGAACATCTGAGGACACAGCTATCAGCCTCTAATGCTTCACTTGATAAAGCACAGCATCAAAGAGCAGCAGGCAGGCCATCTGGAAGGACACTGTGAACAAAGCAGGAGCTCTCAGGAGTTATGAGCTCAATGTCCTGCCCTGAAGGAACCCTGACCAGATCACCCACAGCATTTTGTCTCCCTGAGCAGCAGCGTTTCCCAGCAGCTGCCACAGTTCTTTCAACACACACAATCTCCAGTTTGGATTTGCCTTTCCCAGTCTGGCATTACCTTGAGAGGCTGCCAAACTCCTGCTAATCTTAAAACTCAGCATGCGTGCCATTACTTTGCTGGACTGGGGCAAAGGTAAGCTCTACGCTAAATTGGTTTAGTCAGTCCAGTCCTGCTCACTAACACAGACACGTGGCAACAGTCTAATTACACAGATGCAAGCCCCACCAATGAATATCCCATTGCAACAGAATTTTAAAGACACTGTCAGTGTTTGACTGCAATTTCTGAAAAGGTCATTCTTGGGAAGAAAAAGTAATTTCCATGACACTCACAATTTTGTTCTAGGTCCCCAAAGATTCTTTTTGCAGCCTGCTTTTTACTAATTGCTTGCTGCAATTTTATTTATTTTTTATTTTATTTTTTTAACAGACTGATTTTAACTGTTACAATTTCAGGACTTATTTGTTTTTACGTCTGATAGCCACTTCACTGCAGTCGTAAAACACTCTTAACAACTCAAGCAGTTTAGGCTGCTTTGTTGCTGTTTTGCCTATAACTAAAAGTCAAAACCACAAAACAATACATGTTTCTTTACATACCTTATGTCCCAGCCACGTTCCATGGTGACCCTCAACTGGAAGGCGCTCTGCGTCCCCAGTCAGGTCAGTCAGGGCATCCTGAAGAAAGGAGTCACTGTGCTTCAGATAAACCAAACACCAACAGCAAGCCAGGAAAATCTCAGGCTATCCTAAAAATTTGCTAGGGTGGCTAAGGGTGTGTGAGGTCATTGCACAATCTACTTACTTTCGGAGACAGAGTTCCTCGGATACTAATGACCACCTTCTTCTTCTCATGGTCCACAGCCACGTAAAAAGGAGTTTCATAAACCTAGAAGAGATGCACTGCTGTAACATTCAGATGAGACATTCTACTTCACGTATTCTCCTGCTCAGGGAAAGCACAGCAGCTTAACATTTGCCTCTGATGGGGGGCAAATATTTCTGTCCAAGAGACAGAAATTCTTGGCAGAGAGATAGGAGAGAAAGTCTAGGGTCAGAAAAAACCTCAAGTTTTCCTCTGTTGTACCACTACAGCTGGAAGCATGCGAGTCCCACTTGGAGGGGCCTTGGGAGCATGTCTCAAATAGGAAGGGGGCTGCAGACTTTGCGTACCGCATCATGGCAAGAAGTGTAAACAATGTCCACTGAGGTCATGTTCTCATCCAAGAAGTGTCGCCGGATGGCAATGGCATTGCAGCCACAGCAATTATCCTCTTCAATGGTGACACTGGGTGCATAGCGGGGACGTGAAGGACAGAGACAGCAACACCTGCAGAAGAAAAAAATTACAGCCCTGAGGAAAGAAGAGGAACATGGAAGAGACAGATTTTAAAGTGGGATGCCTGGAGGTGAGGGAAAGGAAGAGAAAACCTGCAAGCCACATTCGTCTCATCCTGACAGCAGTGATTTCCCTTATTTGCTGCAGCTCTTGCACAAAACAGCACACAACTCATATTTCATCAAAAGCGGCACAGGAATAAGATGTAGTTTTCCTTCTGAGCACCAGAGAGAGCTACAGTGCAGCCAGTCTCCAAGGGATCTCTCCTCAGGGGATATGCACAATCCTACACCGCTTCAACACACAAGCAACTAGCATTTATTAGATCTACTTATAACAAGTAGCAAAACAGGTCTAGAATCATCCCAGAACCACAGTGCAAGCACAAACTCTTTCTTCCTTTCTTTTCCTTATGAGACACTTCAAAGATCAAAGTGACTCAGAAGGATATTCCTCCTAACAGGTTTGGAGAAGAAGTTTACTTCTTTGAGGGCAAAAAGCACAACTCTGAAGATAATCCAATGACAGCATTATAGAAGCTAAAAAGCTAACATTTAGCATGCAAGCCTGAACTGAACTACAGCGTTGCTGCCTTGAAGTGAGCAGTATACAGCACGGCAATCAAAAAACAATTAGTCAGAGAGAACGCAGCACAAACTCTGGCCAAGTCTTGCTGATGCTTTAATAAAGACCCAAATGTCAATTCTCTGCCTAACTGGGCTTGCTGATAAATCTGATTTCTGCGTTCTGAGACAGCTATTTTGACTCAGTGTGAAACCACTCTTGTGCCAGCTGAGTTCTCTCCACTGGTTATCCAAACTACAAAGGACTGGCATGATCCTTAGTGCACCAGAGAGGACAGAATATGACAGTGGTTTATTTAACAGGGTAAACAGATAAGTAACTGTAAGAAAGAATGAAGAGAAAGATGTGAGAATGAAGTTACTGAGAGATGGAAAGTGTAAGAGAAGAGAAAAACGCAGAAGAGGAAAAAAGTAAGAAGCAACTAAAAAGTGACGAAGACAGCAAACTGATTGAAGAAAGGATTCTAAATCAGGGAAAAACAGAAAGGAAGAGGGAAGGAGAGAAGGCAGAGCGATAGGCAGGACGGCCACTCACGAGCAGGATCTGGCCAGGTGACAGAGTCCACATGTGGGCTTCCTCATCAGGTATATGGGCCAGCCATAGGCAGCCAGGGCAAACAGCATGTAGTAACACACCTCTTTGTATCGCTGCATCTCTTGCTGAAAGAGACAAGAGACTCACTAAAGGCCTTATTTTCTTCATATGTCAATTTCCTCCTGTTTCCCATTTTCGATTGTAGTTAGAGACTGCACCCTTCTCCCTGAACATCAGCATTCTACCAGCACCAGGACAGCAAACACTGTCATCATTTCCAGGTAACTGCAGGAGAGCACTCTGATTATGCTCAGTAAGATCCTCTCCTTCCCTCCCCACCCAGTATAACTGTGCCCATTTATGTGATTAGAGGGGCCTTACTAGACGCTTAACAAAGCTTGAAGTTAGTTCTACAGGCATTCTTCCCTATGTAACAAACACTCTGCTGCAAAGAAGGGCCATCCTCTGTGTATTCTGTCCCACCCAACCCTAACTGAGCAGGGAGAAACTAGTACCGAGTACCAAGAAGATGAGCTCTCTAAAGACGCTGCACAGGAAGATGCACAGAGAGGACCATAAAAGCCAGGCTGGGGCCAAATGCCCCAGGGCTGTCTTCTATATGTCATGCAGACCTCTCTGCCCATGTACCTATGCAGAAAGAGATAGCCTGAACACAAGCAGGAAGTTAGCATTAGATGCAGAGCAGTACAGCACAGCTGCAAGCAGGTTAATCACAGAATTGCTTAATCAGAGGTGCTGGGATTGGGTCAGTCTTTCCTCTCTTGCAAGAATAGCATTTGATCAAGAGGCGTGAATATAGCTTGCCCAGTGAAGGGCTGCAACAACAGCATGCCAAAAGAAAAGCCAAGCTAAATTTACATAGAACAGACTGCAGCTGTCTCCATCCTGAGAACTGCTGACAGAAGCAGCCCAGGGAAGAAGGCTCCATCTCACTCCAGGCAGCTCCCTGCCCTCACCAAGATGAAGCCCAGCTGGTGGTACCATTACATGGAGCTCTGCACAACATCCCTAGCTGCAGCACTCAACTCGTATGTCTGACTTGTAAGAAATCTCACATTGTCTTTCAGCATCAGAGTGAAAATACTACTTCCCACAAAGTGGAGGACAGACAGATAATGCTTTAAAAATGATCCAAAGACAACAAAGCCTCCAGAAGAACAAGTATTTTTATTCAATTGCACCATTCTTAAGTTTCTTCGATTATTCCAGAAAATCAGAAAAGAAACCACTGAGAAAAAAAGAAAACAGGCTACATAAAGAAGCATGTGAGTTTGCAAGATCACAGTCCAGTGACTTACCGCATTTTTCAGATCCAGATACTTTGTGTTCCTGGTCACTGGCATCCCAGACAGAAAAGCTAAAATGTCATTGTTTGCCTGTAAGTCACAAATACAAGAAAATATTCTCTGTGACACCAAGACAAAAAATCTATACATGAGAAACAAAGAACTGGATAACCTGGGGCAGGACAGCTTGCAAACATCTTGACCAGTCCCCTGAATTGGTTCCAGTTCTACTGTTCTGATTTCCACCTGATCCCATCACTGTCCGAACCCCACCTCTGAGGAAAATAAGTACAACTTTTCTGTTCCATTAGGAATCCACAAATCCCAATGGCAGAACAGTTTGGGAATACAGGACTTTTTTTTCCCTCAGGTTGCCTCTGCAGTTTTGCCCAGATGCTGGAATCTTCTCTTCACTCTTCCTATTAACTTTAAAGAAACTGCCTCCAGTTGCCTGTCTAGGGTCAAGATTTAAGTCTGTATGCATCACCTAACTAGAAAAGGCAGCAAGTTTCCACCCACCTCATCCAGCACGGCGTTGCGCTTTGCCCGCTGCCGTTGGCGCAGAAGAACCAGGCCTGCAATGATGTCAGATGGGACGATGTCAAGGTCTCGGAAGAACTCAGCGAAAAGGTAGGCGATTTCAGAGTAGGCATCCTGCAAAATCCACAGAGAAAAGGGGTTAGGAAGAGGAGTTTGAGTGTGGAGAGCCTCAAAACAGGACACAGAACGAGAGCTGGTGTGGCAGCAATGACCCTATTTCTGTAGCCCCAAACATCCACAAGATTCCTTCTGGGAATACCACATCTGGTCTAATCATTATTAATACCTCTTATTGTATAAAGTGGGCAGCCAGGTCTGGCGGTTGCCAACCCTGCACATAGCAGGGGGGTTGAAACTAGATCATTGTAGTTCTTTTCAACCCAGGCCATTCTATGATTCTATGAATGTCACACGCATAGTCTCAGCTGAGACTGTATTTGCACTACGCAGTGTGCTGTGTGGATAAGCTGACCACCTAAGCATCAGGACATGGAATGCATATACAAAGGGAGGGGATGACAATGTTTTCAGTGTAAATAAGACAGAGGAAGTAAGCTGAGAACCAAAAAAAATCCCAATCCAGTGTCACCCCACAGTCAGCCTTTCTCCTCAAAAGCAATTTCACTTGAACAAAGGCTATTCAGGAAAAATGCACCAAATATATCCTATTTAACAGCCTCTTCAGTTCTGTAACTCTGTCCTGGAGTTATTTCCCCCATACTTAAGTCAGACCTCACTACCCTGGACACATTACGGAGAAAACGAGGGACTTCTGCAAGCTATCAGTGAACAGCCTTTGTTTGTCACTGTGCTGTTTACTACATGATTTCAAAGACTTAAAGTACAACAAGCAGGTGTTACACATCAGAGCTCCAGGTCCTGAAAGAGCTGAGCAAGTTAGCAAGCTTTTCCAAGTTTGTCTTGGAGCACACCCAAGCAAAAGGGCCTGAAAAGAACAACCTGTGAAAACAGATCCAAGTCATTGAACCATAGAATCATTAAGGTTGGAAAAGACCACTAAGTTCATCAATTCCAAGTTACTGAACACAGAGTTCTCAGCAGGGAAAGTGACCAATCAATACTCTAAACGAAGACATTGCAGAAGAAGGGAGAGAATTGGAAACAACCTTAGAAAATCATCTAAAGCTTTAAAGCAGAGAGACACAGACTTTGAGGAGAAATGTTATTTCCCTTTTGGCTCCGTACCACGGAAAAAAAAACAACAAACACATAGGGCCTGAAGTGAGAATGGTTTGGGAGGCTGGAAATGGCAGGACTGTGAGACAACGTGTTTGGCCACTGCTCAGAACAGAGAGTTCAAAGACTGGAGTGACCCGGAGGCTGAACCAACAAAGAGTGGGATTGAGCAAATGCTATAGCACACAAGTGGTCAGTATTTCAAGTGCTGCCATCATTAATTTTTCCTACCAAGATCTATCAGTCTTATCCTGAATTTTTAGCAATATTTTCATAACCTTTACTCAACACTAATGCCATGTGACTACAGTCCCATCTGTAGAAAGCCTGGGCTGTTCACTTGGGCTGGTCTTCAGGGCAGAATCTTTCCATCTCCTTGACAGATCAGAAAGCAAATTCCTTCTCCCTCAGCAGGCTTGCAGGAAATGACCTACATTCTTCTATTCTCTGGCAAACTCCTGAGTGCAGGATTACCTTTTTTTGCTTGCCTAAAGTAAATTACATCATCCTCAAGAATGGGGTTTCAGGTGCCCACAGCACACGTTTCCATGCCAGCTGTGCACCTGAGGAGCAAATGGACTTCCATCAGCCTTTCCAACTTTACAACCATACTGTCCACAAAGTGCTGACCCAATAAATCCTTCCTACAAGTATGCAAGAAATGCAAATGGCCTCAAATTGAAAGGCAAACAACACTAACCCAAAGTAACACTACCACCTCCTAATACTCTGTCCACAGTAAAAGCCCAGAACAAAAGTTCAATGTGTATGCTTCGTTCTGAAAGAAGAGTTGCTGCTGGTGGGCCTGATGGGATGTTGCAGGATTGACTGCAGTCAACCTCTGTTACAAACCCTGGAGGCTCTGGGGCTGGCACAGCTGGCAGAGAGTTAGAGCTGCAGACATTGCTCCAGGCTCACAGGAACAGATTCTTGCCCTGGTGCCACATTCACTCCGCAGAACTCTGTTTTCCAGCCCAGAGGACAATCGTCCCCTGCTAGAACATTTTTTTCCCCATGAAGCCTGAGAGAGGCAGCAATGGATTCATTTCTGATCCATTACATACGCATTCATTTCATACACTGTCATGCCAGGACACACAAAGTCAAAGCTTGTTTCTTCAAAGAAAAGAGCCTGGAAATCACTCAAGCTGAATATAAAGTGGAAATTCAACAGCACAAGGAATTTGAAGATTCTGGTATCTGCTTTTATCCTGAACTAGAAAAAGAAGTAGAATCCAACAGTCACTACGGAATTTTTCATTTTTCTGCTAAAAAAAAAAAAATGTTGACACAAGGTGAAATATTTTGTATTCCTGAATACTGGTGTTCCTCAACAGCATTCCTGAATACTGCTGTTTGGGAACCAGGGCACTCGATGCTTCTCAGAGCTCTGGGATCTGGCAGAGTGACCTGATGGGGCAGCCAAGTGCAAACAAAGCCAGTGCACCCCAAGGTACTTCTGCTGATGGGCAGAATGCAGCCTCCAAGAAAATGCTGCTGTTTGAGCTGCCACAGCACCCAGCTCATCTTGTTGTCATTTTCCAGATGGATTTTCCTTAGCAGCTCTAGAAGACGATCTGTGAAAGTTGGCAGGACTGGGCTGTGCCTCCAGAGCAGGCCAACAGCTTGGGGCTGCACTTCATCCAGCATGCAGCGTGGAGCACCACAACACATGGCTGGATTTCTGCAAAAGAGCTATGACAACAACTGCACCCCAAGGATAACGACATGTGCTTACCAACAAGCCTTTTCATCTAATTCATACTGGTTGCCATATGTGATGAACACATGTACAGGAAGCCTTCACCTGTGTCTCCATTATTTTTACACAGCTTTTCATCTCACTACACTTTTTCCTTCTCAGGTTAAAATTCCAGACTCATTTCTCTTCCTATACAAGTTCATAGCCCCTCCAATATGCTCCTTTTTCTCCTGCACCTTTTAGCAGACCAAACTATATTTAGTGAGGAGATCATTGATGCAGTCAGTCCCTTGATGTTTTCTGTCACTTTCCACGTCCTTCCATGTTTTTCTGAAGGTTTTTCTTGGCCACTGATGCGCACTGATGTCTTTGTTGAGGTGTCCTTGATAACTCCTAGCTCTTTTCCTGAGAGGTTGTAACTAATTCACAGCCTATCAGTGTATGCAAGTAATTTAAATTGTTTCTTCAGATGTGGATGCACTGCTTCATCCTTCGCTATTACGACTTTCGTCTCTCATTGATAACAGCTCCCTAGTTCTGCTTGGCCCTTAAGGGGTTCTCAATTACTCATAATTCTGAGCAACTTATATATTAATGCTGTCAGCACAATCCTCCACCTCAGTGTTCACCTCTACCAGATTATTAGGACTCCTGCTGAATATCACTCAAACATGAAAACCTGCTCCCACCACTTTCAATAGGAATGAATGGACTGCTATCTTTTGGGAAGTGAGATCAACTCCTTACCCTGCACTGTTTCTGCAAAGGAACAATCCCAACTGTAGCACATGAAAACTTCGAAGTTTCAATCTTCATCTGAATCCACAGACTCAATAGCAGGCTCTGCTAGCATCTCGAATAGGGCCTGTCAGTACTCAGGAGTATTCTTGTTGCTGATTCTGGCAGGTTTATATTTTTCCATTTTCAAAGTCTTTCTCCTTCTCAGGCATAAGACTGATTCAAACTAATAGGATAAACTGACTAAGTAAAGGAAAACTGAAGCTGATCACACAAAGTGCTGTTAAATGGTGAACCTAAATTGATGAAAAATATATTTTTTCCATTAGTATCATCACTTAAAATTAGTCAGTTTGCTGTAATAGCAAAGTAAAGAGCAGCTTCTAGAGGCAAGCTTGAAACTGACAACACCACTCTTTAGTGCTATTATCTGTCTCCATAATATTTAAAACCAGAAGGTTAAGAATGGCTGTTTTGAAAGAGACAACTGTCCTCCCCAGCGATGTTACATCTGCATCTAAAGAGAATATCAGCTTCTTCAGAGGCTGGTGACACACTGGAACAGGTTGCCCAAAGAGGCTGTGGATGCCCCATCCCTGAAGGCATTCAAGGCCAGGCTGGATATGGCTCTGGACAGCCTGGTCTGGTGGTTGGCAACCCTGCACATAGCAGGGGGTTGAAACTAGATGATCGTTGTGGTCCTTTTCAACCCAGGTCATTCTATGACTCTCTGATTCTATTTCTGCATAGGATACCTAGGTAAGCTCCTGCAGAAATACAGGCTTTAATTCGCCCTACTCACGCTGAAAGGAAGGAAAAGGAACCAGCATAGAGCAAAACGTGAAGTCTGTTCATTCTGAGGGGTGGCTCAGCTTGCTGCTTCTTGGAGGACAACGTCAGTCCTTGCAAGCACTGCTGTCAAGGCTCACTGGACTCCTCGAGGCTCTGCATCTCAGAACGCTCGCAGCAAAATGAGGCATGTCCAGGTTTGATAGCAGGAATCCCACACTGCTCCGCTCTGCTGAGTCCTATGTATCACTGGCCACACACAGAGCTTGCTCTCTGCCAGGAGCTTCTTGGTACCTACCGACTGAGAGTCCTTTGTCCGTGTGCAGCAAAGAAAAACCTTGAGGCGGCGTGTCCAGCTGCTGGCCTGTCCTTCCTCCAGACGGTGTCTGCAGAAAAGAAATCAAGGTTTACAAAAAAACAAAGACTCTGAGCACTAGCACTAAGAGCTGTGCAATTTTTTCCAATAAATAGCTTACTTGGAAAAATATTTTTATGATATGTACCAGTTTCAGAACTGGAAAAATTTCTATTCTTTGAGTATGGTGCATAACTTGAAACCAAAAGTGGGGAAGCAAGCTAAAGGTTCTCTTTCAATTTAGAAAAGATTTTTAAAAAGCCTGAATACAGAAGGTTTCACTCAACCCACATTTGGTTTATATGACATTTCAATTTCAGCTTCAAATTTAGCTAATTGGACAACCCTATTTAAAATAAGCTATTGCTGAGTTCATTCCACCGTTGTGAACTTGCCCTAGTTACTACACTTTCAGAGTGACAGTCCATTAAGTTTAACTAGCATTCCTGCAGAACAAATCTGAGATCAAGACAGGCTCAGTGTTATGGAATTAGCTGACCTTTT
>JAOWBP010002559.1:4635066-4646976 GCA_028571105.1 Tragopan temminckii
TTCCATCAAAAAAAAAAAAAAAAAAAAAGAGTAAGTGCTGTTCCTGGTGAGGAATGGTTGGAGCTTGGGAAAGAGGGTGCTGCTGGCGAGGGGGAAGGGAGCCCAGGACAACCTTCCCTCCTCACCAAGGAGTTTCTTCCAGCAAAGCACAGCGAAGGTCACCAAAATGCTGGGTGGCTTCCCAGCAGGGAGCCAGGGGGCTGGCAGTGACCATGGGGTGGGACAGGCTCTCTCTCACCCTTTACAGGGGGAGCCCCAGCTCAAAAGGGAGGGAAGGGCATGGAAGGAACTTACTGCTGAATGGAAGGCTCATCTTGGTCTCCCCGAACCGGGTTCCATTTCAGGGACGTTCTCCTTGCCTTTGGCTCACACAGGGCACAGGGCAGGACAGGGAGGCGCCAGTTGCCACATCCCACCCTCCCAGGGACGAGCCATGCTGCTGATCGCTCCTGTGTGAGTGGGTTCACATCTCTCCTTCCCTCCTGTTCCCTCTCTTGCTCGCTCTCCCCCCTTGCAAAGACCAGCAGGAGAACAATAGGCGACAGTCCAGGGATATTTACTAACTGATAATCTCCCCACGTATTGCGGCTGCCTGTTTTCTCTCGTCTGATAAAGACTGCAGAGCCAACCACTTTCATGGAACAAAGAGGGGGAGGACGTTGGGCTTGGGGTTTTCCTTATTATATATATTTTTCCCCCCTCCCTCTCTTTCCTTAAAGCACTTACCAGTCACCTGCTGAGGGGAGTAGGCTTCTGATCCAGAGTCAGGGGGAGAGTCGGGTAAAGTGCTGCAGAGAAAACGGAAGGGAAGGTCATTGTAAAGCAGCTTCCAGCAATGGGATCAACTGGTCTAGTTTGAGCAATGCATGGTCCCACAAGATGCCCATCAACCTGAGTACCTCCAGTGACCATATGGAGACTGCACTGCTCTCACCATTCCCCACAGCCCACACTTTGGCAGCAGGGAGAGGTATTTTGCTGACCTGCCTATGAGGCTTCCCCACCAGCTCAGCAGCTTTGAGTTGAACAGAAAGACATCCATTCCCCAAAGACCTTGTGCTTTACCATGGAGAAATGGGGCATTCTGGGGGAGCTGAAAGCACAACCTGGGAAGTCCATGGGCTACACTCTGCCGTGCGACCTGTACGAACCTGAGTACCACCACAGCTGCCAGCTGTATCACTCTGCCTCTGCTCCAATGGCACCAGGGGCAAGATTCAGTCCTAACTGCAAAATGCAACCAAACTGGGCACTCAGCTGCACAACCAGGGCTAGAGGATAGCAACAACAGAGAGAGTGTCACCTTTGCTTCCTTCCTTACTGGAAACTGGGCTCTTCAGCCATTCCCAAAGTCCCTCCTTGGAAATCCACTGGAACCAACACTTCCTTCTCTTTCTCCCAGCCCCTCCTCACCAGACATATCTTCAGACCAGGGTAAATCTTCCACCGTCCTGGTACACAAGAGAACGATTTGCTCATTTCAGATTCTGGTTCTTCTCTAGTAATATTTTGCAGGAGAATATATGCATGGAAAGGGTCGAGGCTCTGCTGCCAGCTAGACTGAGGCGGGGTCACTGCAAGCCAAAGCTGCAGTAGGGGTGGGCAGGGAGATTGTGGCTCTAGAGAAAGCACTTGCAATGTGCTCTACCCTGTGCAGATCACCAGCAGTGGGATATCCAGGGAGGTATCTTGTCTGCCCGCTTGTATCCACTGCCTTGGCAATCCCCACCATGTTCCAGCAGCACAAAACTCTTTAAAGCCTGCTCCTGCTATAACAATTCAGGGATAACTGGAGCAGAAAGATGGGTGCTACGCAGTGAGGTCATGCAGGCACATCCAGCCCATGGATAGGGTTTGTGGGCGTTCGACACTGAGACTGCTTCTGCCATGGGATGAGTCCTTTTGGGATGCTGAAGAAATGCTGCCAGCAAAGCTGACCTAGTTCGTATCACCCAAACAAGGCCTCCATCTCCAGCAGCAAGCATTTGCTATGAGCCCTGCTTCCACTATATGCAGTGACCACCAGGTCCCAGTGGAGTCCAGCCATGAAGCCACATCCCAGGCCAAGGATCCACCATAGACAAAGCAGCACATATTCCCAAATGCCTTGATCACCGCCATGACAGCCCCAAATGATGGTGTGAGCTCTTCCCTCAGCTACAGCAGTTCCTGATGCCTCCTTGATGGATTTGTTGTCCTTCTGCAAATCAAGATGATGAAGCCAGCAGACAGGTGATCAGACCTGGATTATGAATGGAGGAGAGCTATGATCCTACCCATGACTTCTCACATCCTGGAGAATGCCAGAGGCATGCAGAAGAAAGGGATGCCACAGAAGAGCATCCCACCCTGCTTTTGGGCATGGCTTCCCCTAAGACACATGGCTCCACTGCAACTTCCTAGTCTGGGAACAAAATAAGGGCAGATTTTACTTAGGTTGTCACATTCTGGAAGATCTTTTCCAGTTCATTCAAGCTGAAGTCATCCCAGTGGAGCTACATTACAGATCCAATTATTCCTCCTGCAAGCTGGTGGACTGTGAGCATGGGAAGCACCACGCCGTACTTGCTGGCGACACTAGAGGGCAGAAAGCAGAGGGAGAAAAGCCAGAGAGGGCTCTGTAGAGATGAGCAGCAGTTCTGGGGTCCTCCTGGCCTCCACGTCCTTTACATCCATCATCTGCTGGAGAAGGCACACAGCTCGGCTGCGCTCTCTGTGTGGTGGCCCCTGTCAAGGCTGCCACGTTGCTGTGCCCTCCCAGCCCACCAGCGCCGTTCCCCTCATCATTTCTCCTCCCACTTGTCCAGTTGAGTCCATCAGGAATACTAAGACTCAATTATCATCTTCCCCTTCACTGGGGCTGCATCCAGAGCCAGTTACGAAGGGGTATAACACCAGCTCAGACACATATCTTTCTTCTCTTCAGTATCTAAAACATCAGGCCAAGAGAAATGCGGTTTTTTGCCCAACTTAGCTAACATCTTCCCCTGGGATTGCCAAGGGAACATTCTGGAAAGTAAGTTTAGTCTTATTCAGACTTATTCTGCATCTCTTCCTTCTTGAAAAGGACGATACTCTGTCCCATCATGCACTTGTAGATGTGCATCTGTCATGTGTCTCCCTGTATATGCATGGGATGTCACTGATCCTCTCCAATTCAGTACACATAGACAAGACCAAAACTGAACAAATTGTCAGAAAACTCGTGATAATGCATCTCCCTGTGAAGCCAGGGCTTAACACTGGCTGACACAGTCGGTGGTTAAGGCACTATGGGACAAGCCACCTCAACCCTCCAGGCCCCACCAGCCTGAAGGATTGCTGGTCTCACCTCGTGCCCTTGTCCTGCCACCCCAGCCCCACTTACCCAGGTGCGTAGGAGGCCTTGGGCTCCGATTTGATTGGAGGGACCATGCTGTTTAGGCAGTGGCCACCGAGGTAGCCCTTGGGCACCGCCATGCCATTGTTGTTATTGCAGTTGAGGTGAGCACCATAGCTGGGTCCACAAGGGTTGGCCAGGAGAGGACCGTGATGGATCGGGATCTGGCTGCCCGGGGGAGGAAGGTGGAGGGAACCACTGGAAGCAGGGTTGTTCACATGCCCAGCACTGCCGACGGAACTGGGAAGAGGCGCGCTGATGGTGGCTGAGCTGGAGGGCTGGGGGTGTGCACAGCCAGATGAAGCAGAGATGTCAGGGAAACAGCTGAGAGAGAGAAGGTGATAACCTCAGCTGCAAGACAGGTAGGTGGCACTTTCCACCCACTACCCAGCCCTTCAGCAACACAGACAGTGCTCTGGGACACCCAGAGGAGGAGTGAAACAGCCAGCATTGTGGTGGCACCAGCAGGAGTGCACAGGTTGGTCACTTGGATCAGTGGGAATGATGCAATCCCAAAGGGTGAACAATCCACCTATAGGGATGTAAAGGCCAGAAGTGTCCAGGAAACCAACCTCCTATAGAGGGGGACTCTAGGAGGGACAGTGGAACATACAGGACACAGTGATTTCAAGATTCCTCGCATTGCAGAGCTTCTCCACAGAAAACAACAGCAAGTACAGTTCCTGCTGTGGAGCAAGGGAACCACTTACATATCTGGTGAGTCCTCCTTGCTGATGTACTCCTCCAGGATGCTGGTGTCGATGTTAGATGGCTCCAGAGCTCCATTAATGTCATGGCCTGTGAGGGTAGAGGAGATGGAAGCAAGAGCTGTGAGATGGACATGAAAGACAAAGGTGTTGCAGAGCAGAAACACCACCGAAGACCTTTGCAGAGTCAAAACCAATATGAGAAGATCAGCAGATCCTGCAGTTTGAGAAGGACCATCGGTCCACAGCCATCTGTATCCCAGTGCAAAACCAGACAGCGCCGAGGCCAGGCGAGCAGCGAGTTTCCCTCTGCCTTCTCCTGAGGCCTCCTCCTCCCTCTCCTGCCCTGGGGAAGCAGGGCTGGGTTTTGTTGACAGAAAGTGCTTTCTTTATCTGTCTCTCTCAAGTGGGAGTCCGCAGCTCTCTGGGGTTGCTGCCAGCCCTTGGTGCCAAAGACACTGCCGAGAAAGTGGAAGAGGAGACTTGGCCCTGATAAGGAAGAGGGCCCTTCCCAAGAGGCCCAAAGCTCATGGGCCAGCCCTCACCCCCCACAGGTTGTGTGCTGGGGAAAGGTCAACCAATGAACCGCGAACAACCCCATATGGGGGGTTCTGGCCCACACCCGGCCAATTGCAGCACTCTCCTCTGCAAATCCCTTTCATAGTAAGACAAGCAAATTGGCAGAAATAAATCCAGCCAGGAATTCTGCCAAGTGGATGGTGTATGTGCATGGACAGGGGAATCTCTCCCTTGGTAATTAGGGGGAATGATCCTGGGGATCTGCTCACAGGAGGACATCCAGCCCCTGGGGCACTGTGGGCAGGAGGAGGTGACACTGTCCCCTGTAAATTCTGTGGCTGCAACCATGCCATTGTCCTGCTGCAAGCTATGGTTGGCTGGGAGAGCTCACCATAGGTGTCTGTGTCCCCCACCCATCCCCAATGATCCTTCACCCTGCCCCCAACCCTTCACTATCAAGGCACCTCTTCTGCACTCTCTCCATCACCTCACGGTTGGCCAACAAAACCGAGCTACAAAACATCTGGCAACCACTGGCCACAAAAGCTATTGAAAGACATCTTTTCCCAAGTTCTGGGCTGGAGCCCTATGTTTTCAAAAGAGTACTGCATTGGCACAGGATGCCCAGGGGGGTGGTGGAGTCACTGTCTCCAGAGGTGTTCAGTGAATGTGGAGACGTGGCACTGAGGGACATGGTCAGTAGGCACGGTGAGGTAGGCTTGTTAATGGGCATGGTGAGGTAGGTTGGAGTTGGACTTTGAACTTTTCCCAATTTTAATGATTCTACGATTCCAAGAAACCAAAAAGGCACTTGACCAATTTTGCTGCCTTTCCCTAAGCTACTGAGCGTGTCTAGAAAAAAGCCTCAAGATAACTGACCCCAATAGGTTTCCCTTCCATCTCCAAACCCCAGCAGCTTCTCCACAGTGGAAGGGAAGCCCAGGGCCTACCCAGAAAGGACAGGAAGCCCTCCATAGACAGCAGCACTGCTGGGCTCTCCTTTTTTTTTGCTGCCTTCTCTTAAAAGTCACCTTTGGAAGTGTTCAGCAGAGACTTAGGCATGGGGTGTGATAAGAAATGTGATGCAGGAGCTGCGTCAGCTGTGCTGCCTCAATAATGGCAAGGCTGGGTCCAGCTGCGCACATGCAATGGGAAGGGGCTGCCCACTGAAAATGTAGGGCTGTCCTCAGCTTGAGGACATAGGGACAGGGAACGTCCCACCACCCGTGGCTCCCATGCATGCCAGGCTCTTACTGAAAGCCAGCTTAGGTGATTAATTAAAAGTTAATGCTTCTCCACTGAGTCACGAGCTCCTAACAACACTAATAACAGTCCCTCCTCTTCTGACGCGGGATTAGGAGGGAGCAGGAAGCAGCTCAACACCCACATGGCACTAGAGCTTTTGTCACCTGTCTCCCCTCTCTGATGTCCCCTCAACCCCAAGCAGCACGCTGACCTCCCTGGAGGGGCTTCTTGTGTCAAACAACCTTCCATTTCACCCCTCCTTCAGCTGGTGCTGCTGCAAAGGAGCTCTCAAACCTGCCAGCAGCCTTTGCCCTGCCTTACCCTTAGCCCCCTCCTCACAACAGCACCGAGGAAGCCCTGAAGGCAAACTCTGCCATGAGAAGCAGATGCTAAACCCACAGCACCCTCCTCACGAGCAGCGCAGAGGCCCCATATGTGCGAGAATGTCAGGAATCCCAATGTTTGGACTTGTTTTCTCTGCCTTCCCCAAACCTCCAAACACAACCGCCATCCAAGCAGAGCTACTTGCTGCCTTGCTCCGACGGCGCGGGGCTGCTGGCACAGCTCTCCTGGTGATATCAATCCCTGTCCCCTTTCCAGGTGCTCCACCGCAGCCCATTTCCCATCAGAGACAGGCACTGAAAGAGTTAAAGGCGTCTGGCCCTTGCAAGTCATCATATTTACAGGTCTAAGAGATCAAACCCAGAATTTACCTCGAGTGATAGGCTGATAAGTTTATGGTATTTCTATTTATAACAGTCTCTCCCCCCCAGTTCTTGCTCTGTTGCCTGTCTTCTAATCACCTATAATCCTGCCTGGGTCTCCTAGGGGTGGGAGGACAGGAGAGAGAGAAGGAACTTCATCCTGGGATCCACTAATGAGAACCAGATGTGGGAACCTGGAGATGATGAGGTCAACCATCTTCACAGGCTGGGGAACACCAATGGGGAGGAAGAAGAGATGAGGTTGTACCAAGCCATGCATGGGTGCACGGTGCATCCCCATAGCTATGCACCAGAGGCTGAATTTTTGTGCTTGGTTTCAGAGACCCATTTTAGGGGGTGCTGGTTTGAATGACAAATGAAGCATTCTGCTCCAAAAGCAGGACTGCAGTGGAGATGAATAAAGAGCCACAGTGAGTATCTGCCTCATGGTAGCGTGGATGGTGACACCCCTCTGCCATCTTGGCCCTACCTGGTCCCCTGGTGCCCAGGGCTCTGGGCAAGGAACCTGTGATGGTGCTGGAAGCCTGCCTGTTCCTCCTCAGCACCCTGCTGACAAAGCCACTGCCAAGCATGGATGTGGTAGAAGCCTCCAGGAGCCATGCAGTGAGATGGCACCCACAGGTTGCACAACTGGCAGCCCATTGGCACACACACACTGGCGCATTCCCAGGGCCCCATGGGCTCCGCATCCTTTTCAGCTTCCTCCTGTGTTTATCCTTCTGCCCCAGAGGATTGGCTGCTGGCTGGGCTGCAAGCACAAGGAATCTGGGCCACAGCATGCTAACCAAACACCATCTAAGCTCAGGAGCTGTAGGTTTGGGATTGCTTCTCCCCCGCTGGGAACAGCAGCCTCCTATGCCTCGGGATGGGATGCAGCAAGCGTGAGAGAACACAGCAGTCCTATCGCTGCTCAGAGCCCTGGGGACAGCAGGATGCTTAAGGCACAGTGGGATGATCTCCCCTTTGCAACCCCGCAGCCCCCGCCTCCCCTCAGATCCCAGCCTAGCATTCCTCCTCAATTAATGCTCTTTATTACCTGACTGTAACGATAACCAGTCCCTCCTGGCAGAAGTGGCTCTTGTAACCTGAGTGGAACGCCAAGACAGACCTCTCCCCCATCTCCCCTGGAGCACTTTTGGGACCACCCCAGAGCAAAGCCCTGAGGCACAGAGGAGCCCCTCCTGGTGCTGTGGGGTGAGCCCCTCTTTTGATCCTCTTCAGCCCCCCAGGAAGCCTGCTGGGGGCTGCATGGGTTGCCAAAGGAAGAAACCAATGGTGCCAACTCAGCAGCTCTATAACTTCAGGATCCAATGCTGATGGAGCTGACATACATGGGGTTACTCCCTCCTGCATGCTCTCACCAGGTGGTTTCAGGTGCACTAAGACACCTTTCTGTTCACACACACAACACATGCCTCTCACCACCACAAAGGCAGGACTGTTGTAGTCAATGCAGAGTTATGGCCATCTCACTTTCAAGGACATCACCTACCCTCTTGAAGCCACAGAGCAGCTCTTCTGGTACAGAAGAGGTGGGGTTTAACCAGATCCTGGTACTGTAGGATGAGCTGCAGGGTTCCCAGTGGCCAGAAGGTCCCTGGAGCAACAACTGGGCTCAACCAACAGCAAAACTCCATGCCAGTGCCATTCATAACACACTGCAACCAAACCATTGCCATCCTCCAGCCCAACACCCAGAGTCAACAGCATCCCCACACTTCCATCCTCCTCCCAAGCCCTCTTTTCTCCTTCTGGCCTATCCACTTTCTCCTCTCTTTCTCTCCCAGCCCAACCCACATGTCCCCTGCTTCTGTCTGCCCTCGTCCCTTCCTTCCCAAGCCACTGCTCCCCCAGAGCCCTGGGTCCCTTCTCCTTCTGGCTGCCCACCCTGGTCTCGGCCTCTCCTCTGTCCTTGCCAGCTGTGAACATCGGCTTGGATAGAGCCATTGTCTTTTGGGCATCAGGGCTGAGGAGGAGGGGGGGAAGGTGTGAGAGGGGACACAGTGGAGCGTTTGTGTGTGTCCGCACTGCCATCAATGCCCTGCTTGTCCATTCATGCACTAAGATGGCAGAAACAGCAGCACCCACACAAGTGTCGCCATTTGGTGGGGTCCAAGGTGCCCGCCCAGGGGGGCACATTGCCCTGTTTGTTTGGGAAATGGCAGAGCCACAAGATAATGCCTGTATCTCCCTGCCTGGACTGAGGGTGGCGGTGAGGATGGCAGGAGTGGAGAAGGTCCCTCTGTTGAGCCCCGTGTCTGGGAATAAGGCAGCAGGGAGAGGCTTCCAGCCTTCAGTGAGCACCCCAGGGTGACCACAGCAACACTGCCCCTGCTGCAGGGCCGCCAGTGCTGGGGGCTTGCACTGCCCCTGCTGCAGGGCCACTGTGCACACGTCGGGCTTGGAGATGCGTGCCAGCCTCATGCAAAGCAATCCTTAGGCATGAGGCTTAATGATCAGACAGCAACAGAACACAAAACTACAGGCAGCCAAGCAGCGCCTGGAACACTACGTCCAGATCAGGCATCTTGTTCCTCCCTTCTCATTGGGAGGCAACAAGGTCCCTCCTGTCCAGCCTGGACAGCCTCCAGATGAGGCCAAGCGCATGAAGGCTGAGCTATTTATCTAGATGGGACATTTTCCAGGGCCTGGGGAGGGCCATCACTATTTCTGAGCACCCAATATCAATCTCTTGCAAATGGGAGTGTCAGGTCATTGATGCTTGGCGTTGGTTCAGGACTGGCTCATGAGCTGATGCGTCCTGCTTTGTGTTCTCTTTAGTAGTGAAGGGTATGGAGATGCATAATAAAATTCATTGTTTGCTCATTCTGACCAGCCGTGAGCTGTCTCCTGCACTGGAACATAGCTCCTGCACCAGGGATTTAGCAAACAGTTCCCAGAGAATACAGAACAGATACCGAACATGCTGCTTGGATCCCGTCCCCCCTACAGGCTGGCTGTGCTCTGGGTCTCATGTCAACGCAGCAAAGGATGAGCATTTTTAAACAACAAGAAGAGAGATTTAGGAGGAAATTCTTTACCCAGAGACTGGTGAGGCCCTCATGCAGGCTAACCAGAGAAGTTGTGGGTGCCCCATCTCTGGAGATGCCCAAGGCCGGGCTGGATGGTGTCCTGGGCAGCCTCAGCTAGTGGCGAACAACCAGCCCATGGCAGGAATTGGGGTTGAGGGGGCTTTGAGATCCCTTCCAACCCAACCATTCTGTGGTTCTATGATCATTAAGGACCCTTCCAACCCAACCATTCTATGGTTCTATGATCTTAAGGACCCTTCCAATCCAACCAGAAGCATGCTCACTTGCAGCTCCAGCTCCTGCCAGGGAATGCAGCAAACAACACAGCCTCCTGCCAGTGCTGTGAAAAACAGTCATTATGAGGGAAGAGCAGGAAGCAAGGAAGCAACAGGAATTGTGTGAGCCATTAAATCAATGACAAAACCCCTCTGAGAGCCTCCTGTCCAGGCCAGCACAAGGCCACTTGCTCCCAGCTCACCCTGCACTCCATTTGGGAGGCAACGCTCAGCTTCGCTGCTCTCCTCAAAGCCCAACCTGAATGCTCCCTTTTTTTTTTTTTTTTTTTTTTAAATCCTCATTCATGCCAAGGCCTAAATAGTGTGAGGATTTCACAGCTGGGCCATTCACTAAGCTTCTAGCCACAACTCCTGCAGTGCTGACTGCCATCAACCTGACGTTATCTGCCTCCTGTGACCTCCCAGTGCATTTCCCTTAACACTGAATGACGTTATTAGAAACTTCTTACTGTTTCCTTACCCCTGCTGTAGCTCACCAGTCCTCTCAAGGAAACACTGTTGGCTGAATTCACCCAAAGCAGACATTTCTGCAACTCCAACAACCACAAGCCGCCTAGGGATGGGGAGCTGGCTTCATCTCTCTGCCTTCACCAGTTGCAAAGGGAGCACTGCTGTCCAAGGTGCCACTGCCTCCATCCCAGGGCTTCCACATTTATGGAAAACCCACAGCCACCTCCACTGGGTATCCATACAGTACCCTCTCCCAGACCTCCAAGCCTAGAGTTGGCTTCAGGTAGAGCCCATCTCCAGAAGCCTGCCTCTTAAAGCTCATGTGGTTCAAGTAAAAAAGCCCTATAAAACCTCGCTACTACTCCCCTACAAGAGCTAACTGAAAGCATTCTAGTCTGCATATTATAGGCTGGATTTCTGTTAGCAAAAAGTAGAGCCCTTACGATGAGACACTGCTCAGCACCAGTGGTGGTGGTACCCAGTTTGCTAATCCTCCTGGTTCACTGGTACCATTCCCAGCTCTTCCAAAGGCAGACTTGGCTTGGATGAAGCACTGCAGGTTCTGGACAGCTCAGTGGTACCATCACCTACTTATTTGTGCCTTGGATGAGTTAAGGAAAGCTCCCGCCCTGGTGTTCCCCATTCTGCAGGTCCTCACATTGCTGTGTCTCGTGTCCCTTCAACCCCACAACACCAACAACGAAAGAAGTTTTGAAACACCATTCATCACCTTTCTCCTCTATGTTTTCCACTATGATGCACATGAAAACTCACCCCTGTCTAGCTCTCCGTGCCAGCACCCTTTCCAAAGGCTGAACTGAAACAGGAGGGAAGGCAGATGGACAAACCCTCCCTGTGCCCACCCAGAGCTCCTCACTGACCGCAGGGTTTGATCCGGATAGGACCTCAACATGGAAAGGGCTGCTTCTGTCCTTCTGCAGAGCCGAGCGTCAATCAGATTATCAGCAAGCAGCCAATTGTGCAATGGCTTGCTGGCTCTTACAGTGCCCTTTTGAAGCTTCTGCTTTGCTTTAAGCAGGTGTTTCATTTCCAATAAAGTCAAAGCTGTGCTTTTTAGTGCTTTATTGTATCAATGTCCATAAACGTTACTTGTCATAACAGAAGAGATAAGCCAAGATCGGGCGGCCTGATAAACTGTTTGGTTTCTTGTTTGTTTGGACTTCCAGCAGACAGCTGTAATCAGCACAATGGACTGAAAGTCATCAATGAGAGCTGTTTATTAATAAGAGTCACCCGGCATGCATTCTAACTGAGTTACTTTAATTACCCTCTCACAAAAATTGGAGACACCAACAACTAGACCACGGCATATGAGTAATGAGAGCAGTGGAAGATGACTTCATGGATGGCTTGATAGAGCAATGGGGATGAGGAAGGAGAAAGAGTGGGAAGAAAGGAAAGGCGAGCACAGGCTAAATCCAGAGAGGCTACAGAAACAGCTGTTTACAAGGGTGGATAATGATAGGACAAGGGGGAATGGTCTTAAACTGAGACAGGGGAGGTTTAGGTTAGATATTAGGAGGAAGTTTTTCACAC
>JAOWBP010002559.1:4649291-4678688 GCA_028571105.1 Tragopan temminckii
TGGTTTTTTTTTTTTTTTTTTTTTTTTTTTTTTTTTTGCTACAGGAAGAGGAACAGAAATTGGAGACCCCTACAGAAGTACTGGATACTGTGAATCTGTTAGTGGAGGCTGCTGAAATCCCAAGGTGATCCAAAGCATCTGAACCAGTTTTACCATCACTCAAGGAAACCAAAATCTGGAGGTTGAATGAAAGGAGGTGGTATGTCAAATACCAGAGCTGAAATCAAAATGGGAGCTGCAAGCTCTCTTAGGTATGTCAGGATGGCCTAGATTATGGATACCAAATTATGGATTGATTGCCTTCAATGGTAGCCATCAAGCTGGCTATGCAATAGTGACACCTGGTGGAAAGATAGAAGCTCAGCCACTCCCAGGAAGTAATTCTACACAAAAAGCAGAGCTGAGCGCTGTCATTAGGGCTTTGGAAATGGCTGAAGGAAAAACAGCCAACACAAGGACTGATTCCAGATTTAGCATGGTACGTACAAGTGGAGCAATTTGGAAGGAGGGCTAAGCTCCCAAGAGAATCCAATTAAATATGGGGAGTTAATACAGAAACTGTTACAAACTATAAATTTACCAAGGTGGAATGCTGTAATAAAGCCCGTTGGTACGGGGATATTTCTGAAGTTTTAGGTAACTGCCAAGTGGACCAAGCTGCAAAAAGAACCACAGGCAGACAAACGATGGGGGTATGGCCTGGAAAACATAAAAGATGGAATAAGAAAGAGGGGCACTTGGCAGAGGTATTGCAGCCAAGAGTGAGAGTGGGTGGTGGATTACTGAAAGTCATCAAGTAGGAATACCTAAAAGTGTGATGAGAAAACATAATGAATGCAAAGCATCCGAGCAATCACTGGGGAGGAGAAGCACATGCACTTAAACTCCACATTCTAGGAAAAAGAATGGGAAAAATAAGTAAGAGCAATGTATAAAAGTGTGAAATCTGTCACAAGAATAATCCCTGTATACAATCAAGACTCTACTATGGCAAATTAAAAGGGAAGATACTTGTGGTGATTATATGCAAATATACCTTTCTAAACATCCGAAACAAAATGGGTATCAATATTTGTTGGTGTTGGTTGGTGCTTTTTCTGGATGGCTGGAAGCATTTCCCTTGTGAACTAAACAAACAGAAGAAGTAAGTGAAGTTTTACCAAAGGAAATTATCCCTTAATGTGGGATTCCATTGGGAATGTTGTCAGATAGAGGACCACACTTTGTGGCTGAGGTGATAGCTAGGGCTTTAGGAATTATGTGAAACCAGCATACTCCTTGGTGCCCACAGTCCAGTGGTAAGATGGAAAGAATGAATCAATCACTGAATCGGATGTTTCAGTACTTTATTTTAAACCAGGAGACTGGATTTATCTGTGAACCTAGAAGAATGAATGTTTAAAGGAACGGTGGAAATGATCTAACCAGATTCTTCTTATGACAAATACTGCATTGAAATTGGAAGGAATTGGATCCTGGATCCATTATACCCAAGTTAAGAAAGGACCTCCAAAGGATAAGTAGAAAATAAAAGGACTTGAGAGGTGTCCTTTGAAGTTTAAACTAACACGAGAGATTTAATGAATTGTACTTGGGACCATCCATCGGCCTATGCTGAACTGGAGTGTTCCTGAGGTTTATTGATTATTTTTCTCTTTAGTGTGGTTTTAATTTTTCTATTGATAATAATACAGAGGCTAGAGTTTTAATTATATTGTTTTATATGTTAAAGGTCAGTGGGTTGGAATACAACCTGGTCTTACACTGAATGCATGGATTTGGGAAGTTACAGAATATTACCAGTATCACCACTTGCCTATAAATACCAAAGTCAAGTAAAGATGCATTTCAGTGGCAGATTTTAAGCCCCAAGAAGACCACTGAATTGAGAGCTCTTAGTGTAATAGGAGGTTAACAAGAAAGCACTTCACCTCATAGAATGGACCCATGGTGTTTTCAATGGGAATGAAGTTCAGAATCAAGTCCAAATCCAACATGTGAAGGAATAATTACTAGTCCAGAGAAAGGGACCATTATACATGAGGAGATTTTATAGTGAAATATAATTGTACTAGCTTTGAACAAGAATGGGTTCAGAATCTTACTGAAATATGGCAAGCCATGGGTGTGGAGTGTAATTGTAGAAATTTAGAATACACTGGAGGTTGTTTAGGAGGTTAAATTCAGTGTGAGACTATTATTCTTCCATTGCTTGGATATTAAGTGATGGAAATTGGATGGATGATTTAAAAATAAATTCACCTAACCATCGATTTACTACTGGAGCTTTAACCCTTTGCCCATTATGGACAATGAGTCTACTATCTATGAAATTCTGGGGAAAGATAAAGGGATTGGAAAATATGGACATTTTGCATGGGCCCTCTAGTAGGGTTCATATAGGTTGGAGATTTCATGCCTTGTTTGCACCTGGATTGGGATATTACTATGCAATCTTCCATGGCCAGTGGAAAGCCTTGCAAATGCTTCAAGACAAGGTGTTCTAATAGTTAAAAGCAAGCCCAGGACAATAGGGGAGCACTTTCACAGGCAAAATTAGCCCTAAAGTGTTGATTAGTCAAAGATGGGGAACTATGTGGGTATCTTAAATTAGATAAGGAACATTGTTGGGAACTTTCTCTTCAACGAGCCAACATGGCCAGAAATAAGTACTACAAGGACAGACATCCTCAAGCTGAGGCACAAGTAGAAGACAGTAACTGATCAGAAGAGACTAAGTGTCCTTGAGCCCACATATGGATCAAGTGAGGGATAGGATACCTCCTCAAACAATCACTGAAGACACTAAAGACCCATGTACAAGCACAGAAGATTTGAATATGATACCTCATACTTAGATAATGAAAATGTAATAGGTAGGTGTAACTTATGTAATAAGTGGGAATATAGTGAAAACTTTGGATTGTAAATAGAAGTAAGTGGAAAGACTCCACGCGCTTCTTTGGGAAAGAATCACATCTTGTGCCCTGTACAGCATAGATTAATGTCTCCTCCTAAACTCTTGCCATCCTGAATGTGTTTTGGGAGATTTAAGATCAACAACAGCACAATTTGAGGAGAGTTCCTGTTGTCCTATTTCTTGTTGCTTGTGAGGAGCGACCAACCTCAACCTCACTACTTTGAAATAGCTGTAGGAGCGATAAGGTCTCCCTTGAGCCTGCTTTTCACTCACTGAAGAAACACGGCCCGCTGGCTCTGTGTGCAACATGTGGAGAGCTGCTTCAGCCAGAAATTGTACCATCTCATGAAGTGCTTCCCTGGTTACCTTTCTGATCATAAAAGAATACCAAGAAGCGTTCCAATCAGCGAAGCATCTACAGCCCACCTGATGCCTTGGGATGCAAGAGGAACTTGGGTTCTGTTGATGAGTTAGGCAAGCCATTCCAAAAACATTCCCCAAATCCCCATTTCTTCCCTTCTGTCAGCCTTGCCAGGGCAATAAACACTAGGCTTTGTAACAACAATTTGCTGCAAGAATTAATTTTACCTGGGCTGTAACCCGTCTGCCTTCTTCCCACCCAAGTACTTGGAGCTTGTTTTGTTGTATGAATACAAACTGCTTTATCTCAGTGTTGTAGAATCGTGTGATTTTTCTTCTAAAAGAAGTCACATGATACGTGTCATGTGACCAACAAGCTTTGGAAATTCTAATTCAGCTGACTCAAGCAGTAGGACAGAAAAGTGTCTTGAATAGGATGAAACGCTGGATAGGAAAACAAAGAAGTGACCCAAGCAGACCCAAGAGCAGAGTGGGAGGGTTCTGCAAAACACCTTGACCTGAAGTTTGAGATTCAACCAGAGGGGTGGTGTGTCAGTGCCTTAATCAGGGAAACCTGAAATAGCATCCAACTCCTGTCAGCCAAGCCCAAATGATTGAGTAAATGCCCTGAGCATTTGACGTAGCAATACAGTGACTCTCTTTGTCGTTGGACCAACTCTGACAAAGAAAGTGGCTGTAGAGGAGCTCCTTGCTGTTAACAAGGAAGAAAGTTTCGTTCTTAGTTAGTCCCCACTAATGAGTCTCTCAGGGCTTGTTAAGAAAGATCAGCTCAGTTGACTCCAAGCCTGCTGAGAAGCCCTCAGGATGAGGACACTTTCTTGGTAAGCCCCAGACGGGCTTGTTAAGCCAATGACTCCTTGAAGGGTGGTTGGTCTCCAAAGAACACTTTCTGCTCTGAGAAGGGGAGCGTCATCACTTGTGATGGAAATAGCCTTAACCAGCTGGATGACAAGAGCCTGGAGCCCAGGCCTGCTGGAAGAGCTTTCTGTAAGTCAAGCTAACACGCTTTGGTTGGATCCCCCTAATCAGACAACTTGTTCCTGTCTGTTTTTGATCCATGGAACAAAATAAAACACCTAAACAAAGTACTTATTTCCATCCCTCTTCAGTATGTTGAAAATTGGAGTTGGTTCTGCTCAGGAAAGCATAGGCCAAGCTGTCACCACAGCCTTGCTCTCCAAATTCTGCTGGGCATGGCTGTGGAGTTGCAGAGCCACCCTCGGAGGGAGGGAGCTGGGAATGCTCCTCATACTTCTTCTCACCTTTGGACCTTTTCAAGGACACTTCTGGCCTCAAATGTATTGGTGTTAGTTGCCTTAGCATAGATGTTCACGCGTATTTTGTAGACTGAGGCAAACTGAAGCACACTGCGCACATCCTCCACACTTGGCTGGAATTCATTAACATGTATTCTCCCATTTAGAATATGGGATTGGAGAATGTGTGTGGGATTAGGCTCATCTACTTCTTGAAATTGAAAACTTGTTGTCCAAAGAAGAGCAAATCAATACACCTCTAACATACAAAGCATTTCAGGATCTGAAGAGCTTATGCTCCTTTGTTGTATCAAGAAAAGATAGGCGCTCTTCTTGTAGACATGTCTTTGGGGATGTGCAATCCCCCATTTTCCTCTTTTAAGAAGTATGTTGTCTATTTCCCAGCCTTCTCAGTTCATCCCCTCATCCTTCCTAGTTCCTCAGGTTGCAGTTGAAGGGGTTCAGCAGGGACATTAACACCATGCAGAGCACACAGACATCAGAACGCCTCTCACATGACGTTTAATGAAAGATATAGAGTGTCTAATCACACCACATGGCCAATATATTCTATATGGAGTAAAAGGTGCTAAAATTCTTCTCCCGGAGTGGTCCATTCTCTGGCTATTCTCAGTTTAGTTATGTGAAAGGTCCAAATCTCTGAAACTGGTGAGTATTGCATTCTGCCCCATCTCTGAGTGCCTGCCTGTGCTCATCTCCCAGCATTGCATCTTGCCTGGCTTCTCTGGGGAGTCATTCAAGGAGGGTAATCCCAAAGTTCCCAAAGCCCACGCTTCCTTTGTGATGGACGTCCTCCTCTTTTGAGCTTTAATAATTAAATCCCCACCTGGAGCAGTGCTGCTAAGTGGGTTCCAGAGTTCTGCACTGGGCTGTCCTCCATGCTGACTTCTCAGAGGTACACTCAGAGAAACATGACAAAGATATACCCCAACAGAACTGACAAGTGTGTGTGAGATGTAACATGAGTTAGGTGACAATGAGCTCTTGTTATCAAATAATGACAACTTCCGACTGAACTTCTCCTAAGCATTCCAGATGGCAGTGCTCAGGCTTCCCTGAGGTTCCATCCTTGGTGGTCTGCTTCTGTCTACCAGAAGAGAAAAACAATCCTTTCTAAAGAGTAGGCATACCGTTCACATTGGCTGGAATTTGTCAATAAGAGATGAGGGAATAAAGACATGCTGTTCTTTGATTCCAACCTGCAGCTAGTCACTTCAGCTTTGCCGTGTAACCCTGAAAACGACCAGCACAGCTCTGTTGTGAGGCTCTCCCACCATTGGCTGCATCCCACCTTCTCTAGGACAGACCCCTCAACACTCCAGCATCTTCCCTTTCCTCCAGGCCCTCTCCATGGAAAGCTGTCCATGCCCAGCTAAAAGCTGCCCCAGTGTCTGTGGCACATGAGCAGTGCCTTCCTCCTCACTCTGCTCAGGGCAGCCCTCACCTCTTTGTTTCTTAGGCTGTAGACAAAGGGGTTGAGCATGGGGGTGATGGCAGTGTAGAAGATGGAAGCCACTTTGTCCAGCTTGACTGACCTTCTGGCTCCAGGCCACATGTACATGAAGGCGATGGCCCCGTGGAAGAGGAGAGTGACCGAGAGATGGGAGGTGCAGGTGGAGAAGGCTTTATGCCTGGTCCCAGGGGAGGGGGTCTGCAGCATGACAGCCAAAATGCGGCCATAGGACAGCAGGGTAGCTGTGCTGGTGGTGCCCACCATGCAGCTGACAAAGACAAGCATCAAGACATCATTGATGCTGGTGTCCGAGCATGAGAGGGCAAAGAGCAGTGGCCCTTCACAGTAGAAGTGGTCCAGGCGGTGGGAGGCACAGAAGGAGAGGTGAAGCATGGCTACTGTGTGCACGATGGAGTTGAAGGCCCCTGCAGCATAGGAGCTGGCCACCAGGCGCAGGCACAATCCCTGGGACATCACCAGTGTGTACTGGA
Source organism: Tragopan temminckii (assembly GCA_028571105.1). Taxonomy (NCBI): domain Eukaryota; kingdom Metazoa; phylum Chordata; class Aves; order Galliformes; family Phasianidae; genus Tragopan; species Tragopan temminckii. Next base: position 4,655,814 of record JAOWBP010002559.1, read on the forward strand.
GTGGGTTGCAGATGGCCACATAGCAGTCATATGCCATGGCGGCCAGGAGGAAGGCTTCTGCTGTGCCAAACGTGACGTAGAAGTAAAACTGAGTGAGACAACCCCTGTAAGAGATGGTTCTGCTCCCAGTCAGGACACTGAGGAGGAACTTTGGGGTGATGCAGGAGGAGAAGCTGATGTCCAGGAGGGACAGGTGGCTTAGGAAGAAGTACATGGGGGTGTGCAGCCTGGGTTTGCAGTTGATTAAGAGGATCATTCCCACATTTCCCATTAGATTGATGAGGTACATGATGAGGAACACCACAAGGAGCACTTCCTGCAGCTCAGGGTGATCACTGAACCCTACAAGAGTAAACTCTGTCACCACGGAGTGATTTATCCATACCATGGTCAGTGGAAGTAACAATTAATGGAAACACCGGAAACTGGAGTGACTGTGGTGGAGGTCCCTCTTGCACATGGGAAACCTGCATTGGCTGTTGTCTTTCCTGAGTCACAAATAAGGACATTTGCATTATTCTTAGAAGAATGGTTGTAGAGTTGCCCCTACACATAGTAGATATCACATGCAAATAGAAAGGAAGTCTTTTCTGCTCTTCCCTGCTGCCCCTTCCAGCCAAGCAACTCTCAATCCTGCCAAAATTTGGGTATGATCCTGAGCTTTCAGCATTTCCAAAGAATCTATCTGTACAAAGTCAGCACCGTTGGAAATTAACACTATAATGAATGTTCCACTTCTGCCATTTCTGTGCTTTCATGGAAGATATTTATTATGAAAATGAAAGGTTTCCTAGAAGCTATCTGGAAAACCTGCAAGATGCACAAACAAAAGGGAAATCCCTACCTACTAGCAATATGCCTTCACCCACCTCTTATGCTGTTCAGGACTCCTCCACCCATCCTGAGACGCACAGCCACTCCTGTGTCTATATCTGGGCTCCAGCAATGGAGCATCTCTCTGCTTGTCCTCAGGGCACCCAAAGTGATGCCTTGCTGGTGGAGCTCCAGGTTTTATTCTCCTCCAGTGGATATGTGCAATTGCCCATACACCTCTTACTGGGGCTGACATCATCTTTCTCAGCTCCTCAGAGAGATTACTCCTCCTGGGCATTAGAGATCTTTCCATTTTTCTCCTTGCAGTTTCAAGGCACTTGGAAGTGCCTGACTGGTGTAGCTTCCACTGCTTTAGGCACAGCTTTGAGTGGGAAGCAGCTCATTGATAAGTCAGACATATGTGCTTTGGGTTCTCCTCAAGTTTCAGAAGACATGTTGAATGTTGAGAAGTGAAGTGCAGTGAAACAAAAGCAGGAGGAAACAAGCAGCATGTTGAGGTGACACCTTCCCTCCTAACTCCTCTGCCTTTCCCTTTGGTTTTGCTCTTTGCTGTCCAAGATGATATCCCAAATGGGCAGATGGGAATCACCTGAACCTCCACAAGGGGCAATGCCAGGACCTGGCCAATATGGGGGACTTCCCTGACTCCAGGGTGAGTGGTAGAGCAGCTTGTCAGAGGACATGAGGGCTGTGGTGAGCACCCAGCTGAAGATGAGCCATCATCATGTCCTTATGGCCAAGATGGCCACCAGGGCTGTAAAGCTGGCAGGTTGAAGGACTCTCCACGCCACATCTGCAGCCTTGGCCATAAGGAAACCTGCTTCAAGAGGGCTGATGGGGACAGCTGGAATCTTCCTGAAGAAACAACTGACCAGTTGTGTTTTAAAGCTTAGAGAACAGATGGTATGGTGGAGAATTGTAGAATGGAGGACGAGAGATGGGTAAAAATAATGACAATCATTTCTTGGCCAGAAGGATTTCATTTGAATACATGTAGATTTCCCTAGAATAGAATAGAGTAGGATAGAACTGACTGGAATGAAACTGAATGAAATGTAGTGGGATGGAGTCAGGCGGAATGGAATGGAATGGAATGGAATGGAATGGAATGGAATGGAATGGAAAGAAACGGACTTGAATAGAATGGAGTAGAATGGAATGGAATGGAATGGAATGGAATGGAATGGAATGGAGTGGAGTGGAGTGGAGTGGAGTGGAGTGGAATGGAATGGAATGGAATGGAATGGAATGGAATGGAATGGAATGGAATGGGATGGGATGGAATGGGATGGAATGGACTGGGATGGAATGGTGTGGAGTGGAGTGGAGTGGAGTGGAATGGAATGGAATGGAATGGAATGGAATGGAATGGAATGGAAGGGAATGGAATGGAATGGAATGGAATGCAGTGAAGTGGAGTGGAATGGGGTGGAATGGAATGGAATGGAATGGAATGGAATGGAATGGAATGGTGTAGAAAGAAATGGACTTGAATAGAATGGAGTAGAATGCAATGGAATGGAATGTAGTGAAATGGAATAGAATAGAGTAGAAAGAAATGGACTTGAATAGAAGGGAGCAGAAAGAAATGGAATGGAATGGAATGGAATGGAATGGAATGGAATGGAATGGAATAGAATGGGGAAAAAAGAAATGGAATTGAATAGAATGGAGTAGAAAGAAATGAAATGGAATGGAAGGGAATGGAATGGAGTAAAAAGAAATGGGATGGAATGGAATGGAATGGAATGGAATGGAATGGAATGGAATGGAATGGAATGGAATGGAATAGAATTGAGTGGAATGCAGCAGAGTGGAACTGAGTGGAACTGAGTGGAATGGAATGGAATGGAATGGAATGGAATGGAATGGAATGGAATGGAATGGAAGGAAATGGACTGGACTGGACTGGACTGGAATGGAATGGAATGGAATTGAGTGGAATGCAGCAGAGTGGAATTGAGTGGAATGGAGTGGAGTGGAATAGAATGGAATGGAGTAAAAAGAAAAGAAATGGGATGGGATGGGATGGGATGGGATGGAATAGAAGGAAACGGACTTGAATAGAATGGAGTGGAATGGAATGGAATGGATTGGGGAAAAAAAGAAAAGGAATTGAATAGAATGGAATGGAATGGACTAAAATAGAGTGGAGTTGAATGTTTGAAGATATTCTCCAGTGGACGACACATGAGGCTTTCTTCTTTTCTGTTCTTTTTTGTGAAAATTATTTTCTTTGTTTATTTTTATCAGAAGAGCAGAAATAAGGTAAATGTAGTGAAATTACAGAGAATTGGTAATTGGTAAAAAAAATGGTAAGGTATCTGGCCATTGCTAAAAACAAATAATAAATGAATAACTTATATGCTGTCTGGACTTAATGCACCTGGTTTCACATGTCCACAACAGAGCTACTTGAGTCCATGCCCATTACTCAACACCCTTTATATTGTGCTGTGTGAAATAGGAGAGCCCACCATGTGGCGTAGCGGTGGTGCATCCTGTCCTTGGATGAGCCTGCAAAGTTGTGAGTGCTGTGACCACAGGAGTGCTGCTGGAAAGAGCAACTCAGGGGCTCTTCCTCTGGGAAGCAATGGTGAAAGAATGTATTAAAGAAGAAATGGAAAATTCAAGTAAGCAGGGTCTTTGGGGAAAGCTGACTACTTTTGAGGTGCCCCAGCGCACCTTTGGTAATTTGTGCTGTGGGTGTGGGATAAAACTTAAATCTGCCTGCCACACCAGGGGACGCAACAGGATTCTGTTCTGGTGGCAGACGGAGCGATGGAGCCCTTACAGCAGCTTCAGCCCAAGGAGCAGGGAGAGCATTTCTGAGGAGGCAGAATGCAACGGACCAGAAAGGGTGATTTTCTGAGAATGTTTGGGCAGATGTGTGCTGGATGATGTGAGGCTGAGTGTCTTTGCCAGCATCGAGAAAGCTGTGCATATCCCTTCCAGGATCCTCTGTAAGCACCCAGCCAATGAGTTTTTGTCTATGCCTGAGTTCATGGCAATAGGAAGGAGAAGTGCAGAAGCTTCACTGTATTGAGGCAAAGGAAATCAATAAAAAGAATGTAACACATTTGAAAAAAGAGGAAGATGACAATGGACATTAAACAACACCTCTAAGCCTGGTGCTGGTGTAACCTTATGTGACTGCCATCTGGCTGAGCTCAGAAGGAGCAGAGCAGAGACAGAATTTAGATCACAGCAAACTCTGATTCCTCATGCAGAGCAGGGAAACCCAGATGTGAGCTCTGAAGGGCATGGATGAGAAGGCACAGGAACCATAGAATCATGGATTCATTTCAATTGGAAAAAGAGGATATGCAAGAATGCAAACAGCCAAGTAAGGGAAAGGAAGGATTCTCTACCCTTTGTGAAAAGCTATGGATCATTTTATGAATATATATGTGTATATATGAAATAGGGGATCTCTTTGCCTGCTGGCTACATAGTGCATTGAGGAATCTGATGCTGGGATCAGGGGAAGACAGTGATTTATGTCTATTCACTGAGATTCTGAGAGAGACACCTTATCACAGATAGCCAATTTTATGAAAGTGATTAATAATTCAGATTAGAAAGGGAAATTTTCTTTTAAAACTGTAGTTCATGGAATGGCAATGAAGGATGCTGGCCTCACCTTAATGGATCCAATCATGTCACTAGAGAGTCGGAAAACCACTTTGACTTGGCTTCTTATCTGCTGAATGCTACAATAAAGAAAGTGGCAAGCAAAGGTGCAGTACTATCGTATTGACTTCTCCCCATGTAGAGGAGCTGTAATTTTTTCTCCTAGTAAGAACAGGCACCAGGAGCATGGCAGGGGGAAACCACTCTGGCGTGACAGAGTTTGTTCTCTTGGGTTTCACCACCATGCAGGAGCTGCTCTTTGTGGTTTTCTTCCTCATCTACATCACCACTCTGGTGGGGAACCTCGGAATGATTGTCCTCATCAGGACTGATCCTCATCTTCATGCACCCATGTATTTCTTCCTCAGCCACCTCTCCTTCCTGGACGTCTGCTATTCCACATCCATAACTCCAAAGCTGCTGCTGGGCCTCCTCACTGAGCAGAAAGTCATTTCTTTTCATGGCTGCCTCATGCAGCTCTTCTTCTATTTAGTATTCATCACCACAGAAGCCTTCTTTCTGGCCATCATGGCATATGACCGCTGCATGGCCATCCGCTGGCCTCTGCACTACTTGGTTGTCATGTCCCGCAGGGTCTGTATGCAGCTGGTGGTTGGCTCCTATGTGGCTGCCAGTCTGAATGCCTTAGTGCACACCACAGCTCTCCTCCAACTGTCCTTCTGTGGCCCAAATGTGCTGAAACATTTCTACTGTGAAATCCCACCACTCCTGCAGCTCTCGTGCTCTGACACCTGGCTCAACCAGGTCTTGATGCTCTCGTGTGCTGGCTTCATCATTGCCTCCTTAGCCTTGGCCATCCTTGTCTCCTACACATTCCTCCTGCTCACCATCTGCAGCATCCGCTCTGCGGAGGGCCGGCACAAAACCTTCTTCACTTGTACCTCCCATCTCACTGCTGTCACCCTCTTCTGCGGCTCTGCAGCTTTCTTGTACCTCCACCCCCTTTCCAGTCGCGCGGAAGAAGAAAGGAAAACAGCCTCCATCTTCTACACGGTGGTGACCCCCATGCTCAACCCCTTCATCTACAGCCTGAGGAACACAGAGGTGAGGAGTGCTCTGAGCAGAGCCGTGAGGAAGGTCCCCTCCTGCGGCCATTGTTAGCACTCTCCCTTCAACCAAATTCTAACAGGTGCCACACATCTCAGCAGATCGTTGGACACCTGATGTAACAGGGGCATTACACATTCCTGCACGTCCCTTGAGAAGAACGTATTTTGCCTTAGGCTGGACATTGTGTGGATGATGCTTTTCCAAGGGCTGAGTCCATTGAAGAACGAATGACTTGTAATTTTGATTTTTGGTAGGATGAAGGAAAGGAAGAATAGCAGTAGTAGCAACTCTTCCACTGTTGGTGAATCTTTCTACTCATATTATGAGTACTGCACATACCTGCACAGGGAGATGAACTTATAATAAATACCAATACAATAATGATAGATCCTCTATATTAATTAAAAATATATCTCAGGGTAAAATGGTGATTTTCACAATTTAATTGAAAAATGTTCTAAGTTGCTGACTAAGGCTGTACTTTCCTTCAATAAACCTGATGTGTTGTTTTGCCTGTCTTGTCCAACAACAGCCCAGGCAGAGTGTCTTTTCCATCCCAGCTGCAGCTAAATAATAACTTTTGCTTGCAGGTTCATGAAACAAGGCTTGAGTCATCTCAGAGCAGAAGTCACCAATTCTAATTGTAGGCTTTCTTATCTGGGTTAGTCACCGCTAGTTCCCCTTACGGAGACAACCATGTGTGTGGAGGCTGTGATTCATCTGACCTATGTCAAATGTCCTTACCATGGGGAAAAATTTTTTTCTGGAAAAAATCTACAGTGTTCTCCACTTGCTGCTTGGCAGCCGGGGCTGGTGGGTGGGCGTGGAGCTGTGACAAATGTGGAGTTTGTTCGGAGCCATCACCCCCGGGGGCAGTTCTGAAGGGCATCAAGGACAGCTGTGGCTCCCCATGCTGATGTTCGGGTGTCCTTCACAAATGCATGCATCGTTTTTTTATTTTCCCCATGTGTTTATGACACAAATCACACCTGGAAGGAAGGAGGAAGAACACTCAGGCTTTCAGTTAACGTGCAGAATTAGATCATGTTTACTTCTTAGTGCAAGTCTCCTCCTAAAGGAGCTGTCTCCAAAGTTATCTGCTCCCCAGAGAAATCTCCTTCATGATCAAACCAGGTGGAGGAATTGGCGCCACTTTTGAAGGAAAGCATCATATAAACAACAGCTTCTCTCGGTCTGAAGTTGATGCCCTTTATAGCTCACAAATTGTTCTCGCCCTTCACACTAACAAGGGGAGACACAGGCTTATTTCTCACCTCGCCTGTAGGTGTAGGTGAGAACAAGTCGCAACTTTGTGCCTCCATAAACTGGGAAGGGTCCTGAGATATGAGCCAACATGAGTTGGGGAGCCAGAGGGCCCCGTGGAGAGCTGAGCTGTCAGGAAGGGAGGATTTTGGCAGGAGCCTCTTTGCATGGCAATCACTCGCCCAAGGCCAGGGTCTCTTGAACACAGCCCAGGGATCCAGAAGCAGCTTTTCTAACCTGAAGGCAGCTGCTAGCACTAAGGAAAAGCCCACAGTCTCGGCTAATTACAATGCCTGTCTTTGTTGTAATTGCACAGCGAGGAAAAGGCAGGAGGCTTGGAAAAGCCAAGGCATTGACTGTCCAAAGCTGTGCTCATCGGAGATGTTAGAGAGCCAAAAGCAGGCATCAGATGGCCAGAGCTTCACTTGGCAGGTTTCAGGGCAGCAACCATCTGCAGCACTCCTGGCCACATGGCCAATGGTTCTGCTGCATGTGAGGAAAACTGACTGGGAAGTGCAGTTTCAAATTCTGGAAAGGAATACAAAGGTCTTTCACAGCCCCAGTTTCTCCAAATCCAGACTGAAGAGACTCATGTATCAGTCAGACAAGGGCTTATGCACTGAATTTTCCAAGTGCAGAACATTCCTTTCGTAGGGTAGAGTTTGATGTTGTGTGTAATGGATTCCTCAGTGAGCAATTCCTGCCACCATCTCAATAGCTTCTCTTTTGGGAAGACATAGTCTTGGTGCTGTGATAATTTTTTTAAGCTGCATTCTAAGTAGCTTGCTCTGTCCATTCACTTTATAACCGTTTCCCTTGCCTTTCTCAGTTCAGTATCTTCACAGGAATGTTATCAACACTAGAGAGAAAAGGGGAGATGGTGTTAATTTTTACACTACACCTCCCATTTCAAAGAGCTTTGGAGTTGTTCCCACCTTCTCCATGGGAAGGAAGGGAAGAAAGGAGAGTTTTCCTCTGACATTCCTAAATGAAAGCCTCTAAAAATGTCTCGTTGTCTCACTGGTGCTTTTTCTCTCCTGAGACATCTCTTCTTAAAAAAAAAAAAAAAAAAAAAAAAAAAAGAGATTTAATTGTTTTGGTTATCTCTTTGGATCTAAAGAGTGACAAACTTTAACAAGGAGAACACAAATTCCAGTTTGCAAAGTGACATTACCAAACCAAAATATGACCAGAATAAAACAAACATATTGCACCACTCACATTGCTTACTTGTGTTTTGAGACATTTAATCTGTTTTCCTTTGGTTGCAGCCTGCATGCTTCATGTTCCCCGATAAAAAGACAATTCCTTTGATCTTGGACTGTGGGGCAAAAAGGAAACATGCTGGTTTTGTGTTTCTCCACATCTCTGGTTTCCAACTGCAACTGTGATGTGATGATGGCCAAGGGAAATCACAGCCTCATCACTGAATTTGTGCTCTTGGGATTCTCTGAGAAGAGGGGCATCCAGGCTATCCTTTTCATGGTCTTCTTGCTGATCTACGTGGTCACTCTGCTAGGCAATGTGGGCACGATCACACTGATCAGGCTGGACTCCTGGCTTCACACCCCCATGTACTTCTTCCTGAGCAGCTTGTCCTTCCTTGATAACTGCTATTCCTCTTCAATCACTCCCTGAGTGCTCTCAGACCTCCCAGCATCACGGAAAGTCATTTCCCACTCTGCATGCTTGGCACAGTTTTATTTCTACGCTGTCTTTGCCACCACAGAGTGCTACCTTTTGGCTGCAATGGCGTATGACCGCTACGTGGCCATCTGCAGCCCTCTGTTCTATGTCTTCTCCATGTCCAGCAGAGTTTGTGCCCTGCTGGTTGCTGGCTCATACTTTGTTGGGGTTGTGAATGCCACCATTCACACAGGGTTTGTACTGCGGCTGTCCTTCTGTGGTCCCAACCTTATCAATCACTTCTACTGTGACGGTCCCCTGTTCTACACCATCTTGTGCACAGACTCCACCATTAATGAAATTGTGATGTTTCTTGTGGTTGGCTTCAACATGCTCATCACCAGCATGACCATCCTCATCTCCTACACCTACATCCTGCTCACTGTCCTCAGGATGCACACAGCTGCAGGCAAATGCAAAGCCTTCTCCACATGTGCATCCCACCTGGCCACTGTCACCCTCTTCTATGTGTCTGCTGCTTCCATGTACTCACGGCCCAGCTCCAGGAACTCCCAGGACCTGGACAAGGTGGCCTCTGTGTTCGACACCATGGTGACCCCCATGCTGAACCCCTTCATCTACAGCCTGAGGAACCAGGAGGTAAAGGATGCTCTAAGGAAAGTGTTGGAGAGGAAGTGTGTCTCTGACAAACAGCTGTCCTGAGTGATTTGGGGGACTGGAGAGGTCTTCTCAGAAATGTTTATACCCCTGCATTTCTGCTCTGCTGCCTCATGAAAAGAAAGAACACTCTCCAGTGACCTATGAATGAGTGAGGGGAGAAAAGGAATGGAAAATGCTGACTGTGTTCCTCAGTGCTTGGCTGTGGGCTGCCCTTGGATCGGGCCTTTTCCTGACCTGACTCAATCATCATTGCTGCAGTTACTTTTCTGTGTATTTACAGTCTGACGTGTAATTTCAGGAACGGAAGCCCTTCTGATCCTGAGTGATGGGAATGAGGCACACACAGTCCACCTGATGCTTTGGGATGCAGGAGGAACTTGGGTTCTGTTGATGAGTTAGGCAAGCCATTCCAAAAACATTCCCCAAATCCCCATTTCTTCCCTTCTGTCAGCCTTGCCAGGGCAATAAACACTAGGCTTTGTAACAACAATTTGCTGCAAGAATTAATTTTACCTGGGCTGTAACCCGTCTGCCTTCTTCCCACCCAAGTACTTGGAGCTTGTTTTGTTGTATGAATACAAACTGCTTTATCTCAGTGTTGTAGAATCGTGTGATTTTTCTTCTAAAAGAAGTCACATGATACGTGTCATGTGACCAACAAGCTTTGGAAATTCTAATTCAGCTGACTCAAGCAGTAGGACAGAAAAGTGTCTTGAATAGGATGAAACGCTGGATAGGAAAACAAAGAAGTGACCCAAGCAGACCCAAGAGCAGAGTGGGAGGGTTCTGCAAAACACCTTGACCTGAAGTTTGAGATTCAACCAGAGGGGTGGTGTGTCAGTGCCTTAATCAGGGAAACCTGAAATAGCATCCAACTCCTGTCAGCCAAGCCCAAATGATTGAGTAAATGCCCTGAGCATTTGACGTAGCAATACAGTGACTCTCTTTGTCGTTGGACCAACTCTGACAAAGAAAGTGGCTGTAGAGGAGCTCCTTGCTGTTAACAAGGAAGAAAGTTTCGTTCTTAGTTAGTCCCCACTAATGAGTCTCTCAGGGCTTGTTAAGAAAGATCAGCTCAGTTGACTCCAAGCCTGCTGAGAAGCCCTCAGGATGAGGACACTTTCTTGGTAAGCCCCAGACGGGCTTGTTAAGCCAATGACTCCTTGAAGGGTGGTTGGTCTCCAAAGAACACTTTCTGCTCTGAGAAGGGGAGCGTCATCACTTGTGATGGAAATAGCCTTAACCAGCTGGATGACAAGAGCCTGGAGCCCAGGCCTGCTGGAAGAGCTTTCTGTAAGTCAAGCTAACACGCTTTGGTTGGATCCCCCTAATCAGACAACTTGTTCCTGTCTGTTTTTGATCCATGGAACAAAATAAAACACCTAAACAAAGTACTTATTTCCATCCCTCTTCAGTATGTTGAAAATTGGAGTTGGTTCTGCTCAGGAAAGCATAGGTCAAACGATCAGCACAGCCTGGAAGCTGGGAGGTCGAGGCCTTTGATGTAGTCTCTCCACCACATCTTTATCTCTAAATTGGAGAGATATGGATTTAAAGGGTGAACTATTCAGTGGATAATGAACTGCTTGAAAGGCTGCAGCCAGTGGGTAGCAGTAAATGGCTCTACGTCCAAGTGGAGTCTGGTAATGAGCAGTGTCCCCCAGGGGTCTTACTTGGGTCTGGTAATCTTTCACATCTTGATCAATTACATAGATCATGAAATCGAGTGCACCCCCAGCAAGTTTATGGGTGACACAAAGCTGAGTAGTGCAGTTGATATGGCAGAAGGAAGGGATGTCATCCAGCAAGACCTTGATAAATCTAAAGCTGGGCCTTGTGAACCTCATGAGGTTTGACAAAGCAAAGTGTAAGCATGTATCAAGATGTTTTAGCAAAGACTTCATGCGGATCAGCTGCATAGCAGAAGTTTGCACCAAGGGGCTGTTCAAGCTGGAGAAGAGAAGGCTCCGAGGTGATCTGATAGTGGCCTTTCAAATCTAAAGGGGAGATACAGGAAAGGAGAGGAACAACTCTTTAGCAGGGTCTGTTATGATAGAACTATGGTTTCAAGCTTAAAGAGGGTAGAATTAGGTTAGCTATAAGGAAAAAGTCTTTTATGATGAGAGTGGTGAGGCACAGGAACAGGTTGCCCAGAGAAGTGGTGGATGCCCTGTCCATGGAGAATTCCAAGGATAGGCTGGGTCAGGCTCTGGGCAACCTGATCAAGTTGTAGATGTCCCATTCATTGCAGGGGAGTTGGACTAGCTGACCTTTAAAGGTTCCTTCTAAGGATTCAGAGAATCTAAGGATTCTCTGATTCTCTGATTCTATCCTTGCTCTGAACTTTTTTACAAGTACAGTAACATTCTGAGCAATGACAAGTTCTTTGTTGTGTTTTATTCCATTGTAGTGCCTGAGCTAAATCCATTGATCTACAGCTTCAGGAACAGGGACATGAAGAATTCCGTGAAGGAGTTTGCCAGATGGAAGTAGCTCTGGCATGGTATCTAACCCAGCTTGTATAATGACAGAGGTCTCCACGAATTCACATGTTGCCAAGATTTTTTCTTTCCTCATCTTATTCTTTTGACTTCCAATATTTGGCTTGAAAACATTTGCATAGAATTTGTTGCCCAGAGAGGTTGTGAGGTCTGTTCCATAAAGATCTGCAAAGGTCCTGGGTACCCCTAGCTCTGGGTGGCCTGGAAAGATCAAGAATTTGACCAGAGTGACTGAGAATGGCCTATAACCTGAAATCTTCTGGGGAGTCTTGCTCTACTTCTACTCAAGCTTGTAGCAGAGATTGTGGACAGCCTAATTTCCTTTCCATATTTTATTGCACTTGGCTTTTTTATTTTCTCCTGGCTTTTTCAGATAGACATTAGCCCTATGCTTCCCCGTAGCCCTGTTCACCAGCATCCCTCAGCTTATAGCTTAAATCATAGAATCATAGAATCAGTAAAGGTTGGAAAAGACTTCTAAGGTCATCTAGCCCAACCATCAGCCCATACCACCATGCCAGCTAATCGTGTCCCTCAGTATCACATTTCCACGTTTCTTGAACACTGCAGGGTCAGTGACTCCACCACTTTCCTGGGCAGCCTGTGAGCACTCTTTTGGAGAAAATTTCTTTCCTAATCTTACTATATGATCTCCTTTATAGGGACCTCCATTCCCTACCTATAGGGGTAATGAATACTTTTTCTTTGCCACAAATACTGAGTTGACTCATTCCCCCATTAGGAGTTCTGTAGAATTCATTGGAATGTTGTGCCACTGCTTTATGCAAGCAAACAAATGGGAGGGAAGGGGCACAATTCATGTGCTGAGTCCGCGTTTTGGGGCTGCTTGATAAAATCTAGCTTGACTGAGTCTCAGAAACTGCTGGAATCACAAAGTCCTAATTCAAAATACATATTCATTGTCACAGGCACCCAAATCTCACATATGTAAAGACACTGAGGATGCATATTTGTTTCACATTTATCTGATGTAATGTGTTGCCAAATTCAAAGTTGCATGTGTTCCAAAATTTCCTTTCATTCTGAGATGCAGTCCTAAGCAGAGGTGACTATGGCAGGTTTCACTGTCTCCTGAGTTTCTGCAGTTCTCAACTGGATTAGTCTATTTAGAATTAAAGTGCAGTATTTCAAATCTTAAAGCCTTGAAGTCTTACCACCCTGTTATACCTTACAAATACAGAAAGAAAAGAATGCACCACTGTGTAACCCACAGTCTTCTTCCCCCCACCACTGCATTACTGTGAGATTGGGAAAGAAACCAATAACCTTTTGGAAAGGTAAAATCAAATTTAAACTTTATTATAAGCTCTTTCTCTGTATGATCAAAGAACAACTTGCTCATTGAAGTTTCAGACCCTTTCTCCCCATCAGAATAAAGACAAAGATGGGAAATCTCTTTGCACATCTCCTGAAAGCCTCCTTCACCTCTTTGATCCTCAGGCAGTAGATGAGGGGGTCCACCAGAGGGGTCACACACCATCCGTGTGTAAAACACAGGGACCACCTTGTTCAGGCTCTTGTGGCTGGAGCTGGGCAGCAGATGCACAAAGAAGCCTGTCGTGTAGAACAAGGAGAAGACTAGCAGTGGGAGACACATGGGTTGAAGGCTCTGAACCTGCTCTGCGTGGAGTGTATCCTCAGAACACTGAGAGAGGACACACAGGCATGAGACTACCATGATTCCACTAGGGCTAATCCTGTTTATGCTAACAAAAGCAAAGTTCTCTCCCTGATGAGTTTATGAGAGTCCAAAAGCTTTAGCAAGAGGCTGAGGTCACAGAAGAAGTGATTAGTTATGTTGGACTTCCCAAAAGATTCCCAAGATGTGCAACTGGTGTATATCACTATGTAAAGAGGACGTAGGCCATTGAGATCAGCTGTACCCAGGCCTCCTTTGGCAGCAGGACCACACTGTACAGTGGGCTACAGATAGCAGTGTAGTGGTCATATGCCACGATAGTCATAAGGCAGCACTCAGCAATCCCAAAGAGCATTAAGCTCTAAAGTTATGCTGCTCAGTCAGAGGAAATGTCTTTTTTCCCTGATGCCAAGGGCCCAGCATGTTGAGTGTGATGGTTGTGCACTAAGGTCCACAAGGGAAAAGTCGCTGAGGAAGAAGTACAGGGGAGTGAGCAAGCTCTGGTTGGTCCCAACCCGAGCCAATCTTCCCAGGAGCATTAGCATATATATCAGCAGAAACACCTCAAGGAGAGGGAGCTGCATGCCCAGGCTTTCGTCCCAGGAGGACGAAATTGTGACTGTATACTTTAAAATCATGAACATTTCCTTCTCTAAGTTGGACCTTCACAAAGAAGAGAACTGTAAAAATAACAAGAAAGAAATAGATCCTTTCCTACATACACTACATGCTTATCCCATCAAAATGGTTCCTTCAATAAATATTTATTGATTACAGAGCTTTCTATCTGGAGGAAAAAAATGTAGCTTTGCCTAAATCAAAGTATTTTGTCAAAATCAAATATTCCAGTGAAATATGCTGAGTGCATTAAGCATTTCACCACCAGTGCAAACAAACCACACAGCATTACAGACAGGAGTATCTCTCCATGTACCTGTATGTCATTCACAGTACAGCTATGGCATTTGAAAAAACAAAAATGTTTTGTTCAGCAATGTCTTATTAAAACAATTAGACCTGTTTGCCCTTCCCCTAGAAATGCTTAGAAAGATGCTATAGGAAACATGTATCTGACTTATGTTTGATAATAGGAAATATTCATCCGAACAGTTGGTGTTTTGTTTAAAGAATATTCAAACCAGCCTTTCCATGGTCTGTTCTGCAGAGCTCTGATAATACAAATAATATCTTAACTGAAACATCCTCTCCTTGATATGTGCAAAGCATTTATACTTTGTTGGTCATGTTAATGAGAAACCTGTTTTACAAGAAAATATGATGTTTCTCTCACCTGTGTTATGCACTGCTCTGAAGCATTGCCCTCTTCATTATGCAAAATGGAGAGCTAGACCTGGTGTCTAAAGTTTAAGGTTTGAAGACTAACTTTTAAGAGAGAAGATTAGGTCATCCAAATAATAGAAGGAAGTATAGCAAGGTGTGGAGAAGGTTTCAAAATAGAGATCCATCCCGCCCAGTATAAAAACTCTCCATATTTGCAGACTCCAAAATGTACCAATTTCAACTCAGGTACATGGTCTAAGGCAGCTCCTCCTGGGAAGGAGTCTCCAGGTTTCTAACAGTCTCATTGTGGTCTCAGAAAAGAAGAATGAACTACAATTCTCAGAAGACGTCAAGCTGTAGATGAGTGGGTTGATTATGGGGGTGACCACAGTGTAGAAGACAGAGGCTACCTTTTCCAGTCTTCTGTACATAGGTACATGAAGAAAACCATCCCATAGAACAAGGAAAGAGCCATCAAATTAGGAGGCACAGGTGCGGAAGGCTTTGGATCCACTCAATGAGGAGTGCGTTCTCAGCATGGTGCAGAGGATAGAGATGCAGGAGAGCAAGATGACCATGGCTGAGCCCAATGTGTGTTTGATTACAAAGACAAAGATGACCATCTCACTGCTTCAGGTGTCAGAATTTTGTCTGTGTGTGATTTTGTCCCATGATCAGGTGTTACCTTTTATAGTAAAAGGAAGAATAACATAAAAATGATTTTTTTTTTAAAATGAATTTTGGACCACATTTCAAAGCAATCAATCATCTATTCAACTATTGCTTCTTCTTCTTTTTTATTTTTTTTTCATATTCTGTTGTATTTTCTAAACCCCAGCTGTGTATATATACATACATACATATATATATATATATATATATATATGTCTTTTGAGGTGTTTAAAAATGAACAAGGAGAGTTGAACAAATACAAATGCCGATTCTTATTTTTTTGGTTCGATACTTAAAATTCTGGATTTTATTTTCCTAGCACTTGCATTTTGAAGCAAATAATCAAGTCTATATTCACTCTCATTTGGAAAGAAACTGTGAATTCCCACAGATCACAGATGAGTTGGAAAGGAACTCTCACACGGTGGAACAAATGTCTGTATATGGTATGATAGTTACTGCAAAGGATTCCAGGAAAGTTCTAATTTGGCAAATCACAAAATGGAAAATATTATTCAGCATTAAAGAGGAAGCCTCAAGTCATCATACACTTTTAGAGCTTTTACTTGATAGTGTTCAGCTGTTCATGTGATTTGTTTTATAGGATGGCTCAGAGCAGCCTCATAGATGTGCAAATAGACCTAGAGCAAGGAAAAGTTACAGATTACTGACTATAATGCAATTCAGACATTCTCCTTTGGCTTTTAATTATTATTCTGGTCTTAAAATTGTATTTATCAAATTATTATATATTAAGTGGGCAGATTCATGTTGGTAGATTCATAATGTGCATCTTTAGGAGCTCTGGTACATCAAGGCATCTTAAATAACTACCATTAAGATAAGACACTTTCTCAAAAACTGAATATATTTTAAAATGTACTGATTCCAAAGGCTGTTTTGTTACTGACTTACAGTCCTATTCTGCTGACAATTGGAAATGTTGTTTTTCTTTATAAGAAAAGAAGACACTACCCTGTTTAATACTTGCATAAATAGGTTCATCTTACTATCATTGCCAAGCTGAAAGAAAAAGAATCTGTGCAAGTCACTGCTTCGTCTTACTGTAAAGAAAACCCACTTTGGTACAGCTGGAAGAGCCCATTAAAAAGATGTAAAATGACATGAGCAAGAAAGCCTGCTGCCTAAATGCAGGAAGGATTTTGTTTTGCCACGGTGCTCAGCCTAGGAATGCATTCCTCCTTTGAAGAACTTTGTCCCATAGTATGTTCTCCAATTACTAATTTGGTGTTGTAACTATTGTTGGCAATGTCATATTTCTGAATTTGGTTGAATGTTCCCTATGACTTTCAAGGCTGAATTGTTTTCTTCTTTGCCATCACAAGTATATTTTCCAAAGCTTCAATATTGTAATAACATTACCATGTAAAGTTGCAGTGTAAGTACTCTAAATATCATGACAGATAGTTATGCCTAGGCAAGCTCAAATTTATGTAGTGTTAATACATAAACTTAAGTAATAATACAGACAGAAAGGTGTAGAGAGGAAAGTAGAAGCCCTGCTTTTCCAAATTAACAAAGATGTCGGTCTTCACAGCCCATGTTAGATTCATTTGCAATGTAGATGTTCCAATTAGGTAGATACCTATAGTGATTTATCACGTAAACTGCACAGAAATACACAATTTTACACATACATCAGTGTGGTTCCCTATTGCTGATTTGGAGAACTTTGATGAATCTTTCCAGCTGGAGTGTTTCCATAATTATGAGGTGTTGAGATGCTGCCTCTAAGAGAGGCTGTTTCTCAATAACATCACTTGCTGATCTTGGTACGCTGCTGCTTCCAAAAGACAGCCCATCTCAAGAGTTAAGGAATTAATAGCTCCTCATCTCTGTCTCTCTTGAAATCACTAAGGGAAGCATAGAAAAAGCAATAGAGATTGACCCGGGGTGGTGTGCCCAATGAGGCTGTTGGCAGCTTATCCCAACCGTCTAAGTAGGAAAGTAATAAACGGTGAAGACAAGAAATAGCCTCTGGGAGGGACATCCAACACCATGTGGAATCAAGAGAGAAAAGAAAATAAAGAGTAAAGATTAAGAATAAATTTGCTTCTTTGAAGTTCTGATTTGTACAGCAAGATGGATGGTGGAAAAATGTTTTTTTAAGTCAATGACTGTGAATTATAGAGAGATCAAGTTAGAGGCAATGTCAAAGGAAAATAGCAGTAAGTGACAGCAGCAAAACTTGCCACTATATGAAAACATCCTTGCCAAGTGTTAAGAGGTACACTGGGACAAACATACTTGTACAGAAGAAATCTTTAGTACGGAGTAGGAGTATTGTCAGAATAAATGTTAATGAATATAGGCTTCCCTTTCCTTAATCTGGTGAAAACTGAAGATAGATGGAAACAGTGCATGTGGTGAAGTTCAGAATGATGTCAAAAGGAAAGCTTGCTTTTTGACCTTTATTTTTGCCTCATATTTGACCCCTCGCTAACTGCTTAGATACTGCTTATTAGCATGATCAATTAGATGTCAAATAAGTTCTATTCCAGACCTGACATGGAACCTATGAATTTCAGGTGAACATCAGTGCTGAAAAAAGCTTTCACGGCAGCTGAAAACAACTGGAGAAGTCAGGGCAGGTGTTCCCTGGCACACTCAGTATGAGGCTGATGTGCTGAGAAAATGCCCAGGAATGTCTACTCTAGCTAGGAATGCAATGGGCTTTACAAGTCTTTATGGTCCTTTCCATGGGACAAAGCCACCAACTTAATTGTAATGATATCCTTTTCATTGTAGATAATGGCTTCTTCAGGTTGGAGCAGTCAGACTGGAAAAATCATGGTGGGTCTGAAATAGTCCTGGACACGCACGTTTATTGAACTACAACCTTCATCCCTGCTAGCTGTGAAAAGTACGGAGGCTGTTGTCTCATCAGTTTGCATAATAATTTTCTCAACTGACAGATGAAATCACACCTATGGAAGTCAGGAATCCAACATGAACTCCTAGTTATATGGTGGTCGTATCCATGCATCCTGTTTTAAAGCATGGACTTCTATTACTAAAAGGAAAAAAAAATTGTATAGCAAAGACATGTTAAGAACTGGGAACTCTTTAAAAGAGATGCCTGCAGTAAATTGCCCTTTGAATGCCCCTTCCCATCTCCTCCTTGATTTTCAGAGTGGATGGTGAAGAATATCTTGCACTTGTCAGGACCACTACCTGTTCTGTCTCCTGAGGTTGCCAAGTGTTGTCATGGGTTTTCGATATCTGTGACAACAACGTTGCTGTAGACCAGCAATTAGCAAAAGATTATGCATCATGCTGTGTGCATAGCTAAATCTCTGTTAGCAGTTTAGGCTGTTATGACTCACTGACTCTTATTAAGGAACCAGCAGTACACAAGCAAGGCTCACTTCTCTTAGGAAGCCAAACTGTGGCCAAGGCAAGGACAAACACCCCTTGGTGACCACAAGGACTTGCAGAAATCTGTGTAAAGGCAGCAAGTAGCTGCAATCAAAGAATGTCACTCAATGGAAATGTGCACAAGGCTCTTGAAAGCTTGGACAATATGTTCTTTTTTACCTAGGAGCGCGGAGGATGGCTTCAAATTGTGACGCCCCAAATTTACTGTGCAAGTTTCCTGAGCCTGTTGGTACATCCCAAATGGAAAAGCCTTTGCAACCCGTCAAAGGAGTGGCCTCTATCCACAGGGAGGTGTGAGATGAATGGTAAGGGTGTGCTCCATTGGGACCATCCCTTGGTATAAATCACTGCAGCAACACTACCTTTGGGGAGGCTGCTACTTACAGCAGCTAATGTTTCACTCCTCTGTGTTAGTTTAAGGTGAAATATTCCTGCTGAGGTGCACATCAGTATTTCGAACTCGAAAGCATACGTGGATCAGAAATTACGGCACTTGTGGTATCTTGAAGGAGTCTGGGAAAAGAAGAGAGGAGAACACTCTCAAGAGGAGATTAACTCACACACTAAGCCTGAAATAAAGTGCGTATACATTCAGCTGACGGAGGAGGATTCTGCAATGTCTGCTCTGATCCCAGCATTCACCTGATGGGGTAAGACTGATCCTCACCTTTATTCCTGTAAGTTTGTAATTATTCTATTCTAAACATTCATGTTATCAGGAACAGAAACCTATATTTTCGCTGTTCACTAAGGTGAATAGCTTGAATAGGTGCCTAAATTCAGACAACTGGAAATACATGAGCCTGGCTCGGCACAGTTCCATGGTCTCCTCCCTGGTCAAGGTGAGCACTGGGAGCTGCTGGAGGGAGATGAGCTTTGCCCTCTGAAAATGGAATGGGAGAAGTTCTGTGAGTGTCCTCATCCAGGATGCTTTGCTGCCACAAAGGCTTTTCTCCATAGACTGTCAATTAAAGCACTGAATTTTTACAGTGGCTCTATTTTTTCCCCCAGTTTTTCCCCATGTTTTTTCCCTCCCTTCTGCCAAATCTGCGAGCCATACCTTGTTCTCACCTGGAAATGAGGAGCAATTCAGATACTGCTGCCTGAGCACATTGGGAAAGGCACTGGGTGTTACCCTGTGTTCCACTACATGGTGGACCCCAGTTCTACCTGGCTGCAGTCACTACACCACAGCTGGCTCATATTCATAAACACACACAGCTCTCTGTCTCAACACTTCAATTACATCTGCAAATCAGGTTTCATCCCCCAGCCTCTTCCTGCAAACATAAGGTGTGATGAATGCCGTCAGTGTGTGGTAGCGGTTAATGGGGAAGTGATGAGCTGGGATACAAGCATTCATTTATTTATCATTTGTTAAAGTCCCATAAACTCTTTATACATGTGAACTTAACACCCAGAGTAATGCATTTGCTCACAGTGTCACGGGGCAATCAAATCATGATTTTGTTTAACACTTAATTTTACATTCTCTAAGTTATACTGAGGAAATGTCTGATGCCTACCTTAGTTCAAATTAACAACTTTAAATCCCAACTGCTCTCATGATGTCTCTGACTTCATCTTCCCAAGGTTTCCAAGGCTGTAATGTTAAACTCATTTCTTGAGTGAGTTTCAGGATCGTGACATCTGCTTGTCCCTCCCAGAGACTCACTTTTCCACAGTGTCTTGTGCAAAACTAAGGAAGGAAAGTTATTGTATTTTTGCCTTTACTCCAAACTACTACAGTTGTAGCCTGAATCTCCTCCTGAGTTCCAGGCCTTCCTGTTCTGGGTGCTTTCTAGTCTGTTTAAGGTGGGAAGAAAGGGAAACAAACTCAGAGAGAGTCATAATTACAAGAAGTCAAGGACAGAGTCCGTTGTCTGCTGCTCTATCCCATGATCTCATCAACTTGGAGGTTTCAAAATAAGATCCTGAGAAAGAAACAGACCTTCCCTAAGACCGATACATCTCACAGAGAAGTGAGATGCCTTCAGTAGTGCCTCACTGCAGGCTGAGAGGAGTGTTTAGGAAACCTAGGATGCCTTCATGTTAGAAGGAAGTTTCCTCTCCCCTTGGCCTGGAGAAGAAAGTGGAGCCCAGCCCAGCTGGCTAACTTTTTGTAGTTAATGTGCAACCCAGCCTCTCCTAGCTCCTTAGAAATGATTGTTCTGGGTGCCCCAGCTGCATATGGTGTGAATCATCGTTATCTGATTTCAGCTTAAAAAAAATCATAATAAAAAGCATAATTTCCACTGTCCTATGTCTTTGTGCTCTCCCCGTTGGTAGAGAGGAGGCTCTGAATGGCAGAAGAGAATCGATCCTTGGAAGCAGAGTTCATTCTTGAGGGCTTTAGCGATGATCCCAAGATGAAGGCAGCCCTCTTTGTGGTGTTTCTGCTCATCTACGTCATCACCCTTTTGGGCAATGTGGGGATAATCGTCCTCATCCAAGCTGACCCCAGGCTCCACACTTCCATGTACTTCTTCCTCAGCAGCCTCTCAGTGGTCGACATCTGCTTCTCCTCTGTGGTTGCCCCCAGGACTCTGGTGAACTTCCTATCAGAGAGGAGGACCATTTCCTTCACTGGCTGTACAGGCCAAACTTTCTTCTACATTGTCTTTGTGACCACTGAGTGCTTCCTGCTGGCTGTCATGGCATATGATCGGTACGTTGCCATCTGTAACCCTTTGCTCTACTCAACCATTATGACTCGCAGGCAGTGTGTGCAGTTAGTGGTAGGGTCCTACATCGGGGGCATCCTCAATGCCATTATACAGATGGCCTTCATTGTGAGACTGCCCTTCTGTGGCTCCAACATCATAAACCACTTTTTCTGTGATGTTCCTCCCCTCCTGGCCCTGTCCTGTGCCAGCACCTACATCAGCGAGATGATCCTCTTCTCTCTAGCTGGAATCATTGAACTCAGCACCGTTGCCACTATCCTGGTCTCCTACATCTTCATCTCCTGTGCCATCCTGAGGATCCATTCAGCTGGAGGCAGGCAAAAAGCCCTCTCCACCTGTGCATCCCACCTGACAGCTGTCACCCTGTTGTACGGAACAACAATATTCATGTATTTGCGCCCCAGCTCTAGTTATTCCCTCAACACAGATAAGGTGGTCTCTGTCTTCTACACAGTGGTGATTCCGATGCTGAACCCGCTCATCTACAGCCTGAGGAACCAGGAGGTGAAGGGTGCACTGAGCAGAGTAGTAGAAAGGATTA
Source organism: Tragopan temminckii (assembly GCA_028571105.1). Taxonomy (NCBI): domain Eukaryota; kingdom Metazoa; phylum Chordata; class Aves; order Galliformes; family Phasianidae; genus Tragopan; species Tragopan temminckii. Next base: position 4,677,663 of record JAOWBP010002559.1, read on the forward strand.
CAGTTAGGGTCTGAGGAGAGTGGATGACACAGGAGCTAAAGAATACCCTGAAAACCACAAATACTCTGAGCATCATAGGGCAGGTGTCAGGCCACCCAGTTACAGGGATTCATCTTGGGCTGTGGAGGCTCTGACCATGGAGATGTTCAAAATATGCCTGGATGAGCCATGAGCAACCTGGCCTGGCTGTGATGTCAGCCCTGCCTTGAGCAGGGACAGGATCATTTTGAGCAGAAAGGACTTCTCGGAGGTCTCTGGTCCTACAGGGGGCAAATGACACCCATACAAACATATGTATGCATAGAATTGCATACATACTACGTATTTACCTACATAATAACAACATATTCCTTTGTGTTCACATACACATTTGTTAGCGACGCCCTCATCAACCCCTAGCTCAAATTAGCTGTAATATCAAGCTGTAGCCCCTGCTCAGTAAATGAAGGAATGTGGGACATGCTGTTGTTGGGTTTAGAAGACAAATGCTTATAGCAGAGAAATGCCAAATTGCGGCACAGAAGCTTTCAAGTTCCCACAGAGTTTCGCAGCATGCCATGGACAGTTGGACCTCCAAAGACCTTGGAAGTCTTTTCCAACCATGGTGATTCGATGATTCTATGAGTTGGAATCAGCATTTCTCCTCCTTAGGGCTAATCTGGGCAGATATGTTCTTGGCAGGAAAGTGAAAATTCCATTATCCAGAAGGGCTGAAGAGAAGCCTGGACATCCCACCCTCCTTGGCTTGCAGCTGCTGATAGATGTGTTGGCATTTGGGAGATGGCTCTTGCAAACCCCTGAGCAGGCACGTGTCAAAGTTTCAATGTAGTGGAGGGGAAATTAATATGGCAAATAAGCCAAGTGAATATTTGAAACCAGGCTGCTGGGTTACTGGAACTTTGTAGGGTTAAACTGATATTTGTTAGCTCTTCTTGGGTGGCCATAAGCCTTTCTCCCTTCCCTTCCCTTCCCTTCCCTTCCCTTCCCTTCCCTTCCCTTCCCTTCCCTTCCCTTCCCTTCCCTTCC
>JAOWBP010002559.1:4699705-4716984 GCA_028571105.1 Tragopan temminckii
CCTTGGCCGGCAGGTTCTGACAGGAGGTGATGGCCATGTGCAGCCCCTGCAGCCACGTCTGCATCTCCTCCTGGAGGGGCATGGGGCTGTTGGCACCCCCATGGCCCTGGTGGTCGCCCCACAGCTTGACCCGGGAGCGCCAAGACACCCAGTGTCCCCTGGCCACCACCAGCCACCACCGTGTCCCACTGGGCACCTCTGCTCACCCCAATGTCCCATGGCCATGCTGTGTCCCCCTGGGCACCACTGTATCTCTCTTGGGTATTTCTAATCACCCCAATGTCCCATTGTCACTTTATGTCCCATTAGGCATCAGTGACCACCACCAAGTCCCACTTGGGCACTTCTGGTCACCCCAGTGTCCCCCTAGGCACCACTGGCCAGCCCTTATTCCTTTGGGCCCCTCCAGCCACCCTGATGTCCCATGGCCTACTTGTGTCACCCATTGCCCCAGCATATTCCCCTACACACCTCTCATCACCCTCACATCCCATGGCTGCCCTATGTCTCTCCAAGCACCACCGGCCACCACTATGTACCTCTACACACCTCTGATCACCCCAATGCCTTCTGGCTACCACTAGCCAATACAATATCCCCCTGGATGTTACTAGCCATCTTTTGTCCCCTTGAGCACTGTTGGCTACACCAATGTCCCATGGCTGCCCTTATGTCCCCTAGGGCATCACAGGTCACCTCCACATACCCCTTTGGCCACCCTATTGTTCCCTTAAGTGCTGCTGGTCATGCTAAGATCCCTCTGGCCAACCTCCAGCACCCTATGCACCACTGTGGAGATCCTTTACTTGCTTGGGCACCTCCGGCCACCTCAATGTACCCTGGCCACCCCATTCTTTGTCCCCTTGGCCACCCTAATGATCCCTTGTGCACCACCAGCCATTCTTTGTCCCCTTGGCCACCCCAACATCCTGTTGGCCACCCCATGTCCCCAGGACACCCCTCACCTCATCCTTGCCATGGAAGAGCCACTCGCTGCCATTGCTGAGCCTGGGGGCAGAGCACAGCTGGTGGTGAGACATCTGCCACCCTGTGGCTCACCGCGCCAATGCTATGCCATGACACAACCATGCCGTATAGTGCCACACCCATGCTGAATATTGTCATAATCATGCAGCACCATGCCACAACCATGCTATATATTGCCATAACCATGGAGTGCCATGCCATAACCACATCGTACCATACCTGAGCGCAAAGACGTGCTTCTTCTTCTTGTAACCAGCAGCCACCTGGCAGCGTGCGTTGCGCAGCCCCAGGGGCTCCTCACCCTGGCAGGGCACCCCCAGTGCCCGGCTCTTGGCATCCTTGAAGAAGGCAAGCTCCTCACCCCGCAGCACGCAGTACCGCGTGCTCCACGACCTGTGGGCAGCTCTGTCACAACTGGGCCACCTCCACAGCCATGGGTGGCCACTGTGCTGTGCCTACCTGTTGGATGCACGCTTGGTGGCCGCCTCCAGGTCGTGCTTGCGGCCCAGGTAGCCCTCCAGCTGAACGTGAGCAGGCTGGGCGGGCAATGTGGCCACCTCTTCCCTCGGTGCTATGGGCTCCTCCTCGGGCACTATCAGCTGTTGCAAAGCAACAGCCACATCACTGCCCATCCCCACTGCTGTCACCTCCCAGAAAGCCACCTCCCATGGAGACCTCCCCATTGTGCCATCCCCAGTGGGGACACATGAAACACAGGTACCAATGTTGGGGATAGCTACCCCATGCTTGGTGGGAGCTGGCAGCCATTGGGAGCCACCATGGCATGGGACCCCTGAATATGGTGCCAGTGCTTGGGGACAGTGGCACGTGGTGGATGGAATGCTCAGGGTGAGGCTTTGGGAAGAGGCACGGTTGGATCCGGAGCATGGCAATGCCATGGTCATCGTATCCTTCACATGGTGGTGGTCTCAGCCCTTTGCTGGAGATGGCAGCAGTGAGCTACGTGGAGTGCCTGTGGTGTGTCCCACCAAAGGGGACAGGATACAGGAGGCTGTCCCCAGGTGACTGTCCCCAGGGAGGCAGGCAGAAAGATGGTGTCCCCAAGCTTGCAGGAAGCAGTCTTGTCCCAAATCAGGCAGACCCTGTTCCCAAGGAGCCAGAAGTTGTTCCCAAGCAGCAGAAGTAATCTTGTCCCCCAGCAGAAACTTGGGGATCCCTGTCCCCAGGAAAGTGATCTTGTCCCCAAGGAGCCAGAAGATGTCCCCAGCGAGCCAGAAGATGTCCCCAGGCGGGCAGGAGAGGCAGAAGGGTTTGTTGTCCTCAAGCAGGCAGAACAACCAGAAAGCAAATCCTGTCCCCAAGCAGGCAGCAAGGAGCAGAGAAAGTGGCAGCAAGCATGAGATGGCAGCACAGAGGGTGACAATGCCAGAGAGTGGCAGTGCCTGTGGGGTGACAATGCCTTTTGGGGTGATGATGTCCAATAGGGTGATGTCTTCCAGGGTGATGTCCCCATGGGGTTACAATGTCCCATAGGATGACATTCCCATGGAGTGATGATGCAGCATAGGGCGATGGCATCTTGCAGGGTGACATCCCCAGAAGTTGGTGATGCCTCCAGGCATTGATGATGCCCCATAGAGTGACATCCTCATGGGGTGACGATGCCTTGCAGGGTAGTCAATGCCTTGCAGATCAGTGATGTCCCTTGCGGTGATGATGCCCATGGGGTGATATCCCCTTGGGGTGGCCATGCTCCAAGGACACAAAGGAGGGAGCCAACACAGGCACATTCAACCAGAAGCACCATCACCACGTGTCCTTGTCTCCAAGAAGTCAGTTGTCCCTTCCAAGCCAGGACAGAGCCAGCTTGAACAGCTGGGTCATTTGTGGTGGTGGCTGTGCGGTGTCCCTGTGACTTGTAGGTTACTCCTGGGACAAATGCCAGCAGGGATCTGTCTGCTCCAGAGTGTTTGGCTCTGTCTCTGCCCTGTGCACCCATGGATGCCAGCCTCTGCCAACCACCCTGAGCCCTACCCTGGACTCCCATCCATGGGGACGCACTCTGGCAAGGGTACTGCCCTTGTGCCTGCCTGATGATTTGGGGTCATTCAAAATTTATTCAATTCAATGCAAGCAACAGCCAAAGGGCTGGAGGTACGGGTTGTGTCTGTTCCTGCTGCAGGATGGGAGGGAGAGAGTAAAGGGATGGGGACCAGGGGATATCTGCAGGGACATGTCCAGGGGCAGCAGTTGGTGTGGTGGGGCCATGGGGTCCCTGGTTCTGGGGAAGGAGAAAGCTAAAAGGCAGAACTGACCGGCTGGGGTCCATCGACAGCGGGTGGAGAGGCTTCCTGAGGGATCACCCCCTTCCTCTTCTCCTCCTCCTCCTCAGACCTGCAGCATGGAGATGGTGCTCAGCATCCCAAAGGATGGAGGTGGGAATAGAGGAAACCCCCAGAATCAGTACAGCAGTGGATCTGGGAGTCAGGGGCATGAATCTGGAGCTTTTGCGCTTTCCTCCAGGTATTAAAAGCCCCAGAAAGGAGCAAGGCTGTGGGTCAGCTGCTTTGCTTGCATGGCTTTTGCTCAGAAAAGGTGTATTGCTAAAAATTCCCTGCTTCAAGGGAAGGTGCTGCCATTTGGAGACATGGAAATGACACCCCTTACCCTGCCTGCAGCTCTGCATCCAGATCTAGATGATGTTCGGGAGCAGCATCGTGCACCACATCCTTCTCCCGCAGTGTCCGCCCACCCATGAGCTCCAGCTGCAAGGGAAGGGGTATGGAAATCAGTGGGAATCCACCCATGTCCTCTTGCCACCCAAAGGGCCACCACCTCACCGTCGTCAGCTTCCTCAGAGCAGCGATGCGCTCCTCCCATGTGGCTGTGGACTTCTCAAAGGCTTCGTGTCGTTTCAGCAACTTCTCCACTGCATCCACTGTCTGCCCATAGTCGCTGCTGGCCAGGTATGGCTCCTGTGCCATCAGCCACGACTCAGCCACTGAGGCATCCCGGGAGAACTGGCACACCTCCAGCACTGCAGGAAAGGGACAGCGTTCAGCACCCCAGCTGGGGGACCCCAAAAATCCCACAGCCCATCCAAACACCATCACCACACTCACACAGCTGCAGCCGGTCCCACCGCTGCTGCCACATCTCCATCATGGCCTTCCTCTTGTCCAGCAGCTCCATCAGCTTTGCTTTGATCTGCAAGGGGTGGGTGTCATGAGGAGGTCCTTTCCTACTGTCTCCCCACCCCAAGGGGCTGTCACCCACCTCAGGTGACTCCCAGTGTTTGCGCTGCAGCAGCTTCTTGCCTAGTTCAATGCAGGCAGCAAAGCTCTTGTCACGGGCATCTATCTCAGCGCAGATGCCTTGGTGGTACTTCATGAGCAGCTCCACCGAGGAAACGTCCCTGGTGGGAGAGGGTGGGAATGGAGTTGTTGAGGATATGGAAGTGTCAAAGATATGGAGGTGTCAGGGGATGGAGGTGCTGGGGGGATGAAAACATGAGGCATGGAGATGCTGGGGATACAGAATTGTCAAGGGGATGGAAGTGTTGAGGATGGAGATGTTGGGAGACAAATTTTGTGGGTCAAAGATTTGAGGGGATGGAGAAGAGGAGTGGAGATGTTGGGGATGGAGGTATAGAAGGTTGGAGTTGGTTGGATGAAGACAGTGGGGAATTAAGATGTTGGGGGACAGAGATGTCAGGAGATGGAGATGTCAAGGGATGGAGGTGAGGGATAGAGATGTCAGGGATGGAGACATCAGAGGACAGATATGTAAGGGGAAGATATTTGGAGGAAGAAACGGAGATGAAGGATGGAGATGTTGGAAATGGTGGTGCTGAGAGTTGATGAAGATGTTGAGGTTGTGCCATACTGGTGAGCAGGGAAGTGGGACCCCCAGCCTCTGCTCCTACCTAGGTTTCTCCTGTGTCTGGATCTGCCGCACAGTGCTCTCCATCCAGGAGAGCAGGTCACGTGCCATGCTGAAGAAGCGGAATTTGTCGGCTGTGTCCACCAGCTGTGCCCGGCGTCCACTGCATGCCTCCAGCAGTGCCTGCAGCGCCCGTGCCACCTCCTGCTCCTGCTGCTGGATGCTGACTGCCTTCTCCCCAGCATAGGCAGTCTGCAGGCGAGCTGCCACCTCTCGAAACTGCTGCACCTGCCCCTCCAGCAGCTGCAGGTCACGCTCGAAGGCACTGTGCATGCGATGGAAAGCTTCCACTGAACCCGAGTCATCGCCCAGGTCCTGGGGCAGCTCCTGGTGGCGGGCAGCAATGAGGGCCAGCAGCTCAGAGCCATCATAGAAGTACTTGTGCAGGTCATAGGAGGCAGCCAGCAATTGCATGCGTGTGTCAATCAGCTCCAGGAGGTCAGCCCAGCTCTCATTCAGTCCGTCCTTCCACTCAGCCATGGTGGCAGCCTCGGCATGCCCCGCATCGATGAGGTCCTCAATGGTCAGGTTGACCTGGTCCACACGTTCCTGCCCTACGCTGCCTGTTTCCCGTGCAAACTCCCGAAACTTATCCCTCAGCATCTGAGGTAGGAAAGAAAAGATGGGTTCACCACCCAAAAATGACCCACTGTCATCATCTCCATCACCATCATCACCATCACTACCCTCTCCGATGTGATCATCACCATCATCTCCATCACCACTAACATCTCCATCATCATCTCCATCTCCACCACCATCTTCATCACCATCTCCAACTCCATGTTCAACTCCATCTCCACCACTGTCTCCATCACCACCACCACCATCACTATCTCTACCTCCATCACCACCATTACCATTTTCATCTTCATCACCACCTCCACCACCATGCACATGCCAGTGGGCTCACCGTGACATGGTCCAGGTCCTGCCCCAGCTCCTGGGAGGAGGCTGCCACATCACGCTCAGCAATCCACTGCTCCAGGTCCTCCACCTCACGCTTCAGCTGGAAGAGGTGGCACATGTTCTCCAAGCGCCGCCGGCGCTCCTCGGCCGCCTCCTTCAGCCCCGCGTAATACTTGTCCACCTGGCCCTGCAGCCGGATGATCTGCTCCCTGCATGGCCCCAGGCACACAGACATCTCAGACTGCACCCAAACCTGCCAGCCTTGCCATGTCTCAGGGCTTATTTTCAGGAGGACCCCCATAGATGGGCTCCCCACGTCCCTCCACCGCTACCGCTCAGGGCAGTGGCTGTCACTGAAGTGCCATCTCATCCAGGCACTGCAGCCATGGGGCTGTCCCCAGGATGGGGACATGCATGGTTACACCTACCCCTCAGGGTGGCCAGCAGACAGCAGCTGCTGAGCCCTTCCCGCCAGCTCCTTGATGGTCTGCCCATAGTCCTCAATGGAGCGCTGCTGCCTCACATGTCTCTTCAGCATCACCAAACCACTTTCCTCGTCCTGCAGCAGGAAGGGCACCACGAAAAGTCAACATATGGCATGGCCAAGAGATGGTGACCAGGGTTCAACCCTAGTGCCCACCCTGCAGGATTGTCCCACCTCCCTCCAGTGCAGAAGGAAGCAATGGTGGGCTCATCATGGCATGGTGTGGTATGCAACAGATGGCACAGAATGGTGTATAATGGCATGGAATGCGATGTAATGGCATGTAATGACACATAATGGCATGTGATAGGGTAGTGTGTGTTGGGATGGGATGGCATATCATGGCATGTGTTAGTGTGTAAAGGCACACACAGCATGGGGTTGGATAGTGTAATTGCGTGGTATAGGATGCCATGGCATGGCATGAGATGGCATATAATGGCATTGGATGCTATGACATGGCAAAGCATGGCATGGCATGGGATGACTTTTGATGGCACAAGATGACCTGTAACAACATGGTGATAGTGTGGCATGGGATGATGTGTAATGGTATGGCATAGTGTGCCAATAATGGCAGTGCATGGGACAGCACGAACAGCACGCAGTAGCACAGCATGATATTCCATAAGACTGCAAATAGTGGCACAGCATGGCATGGCATGACTCTGGAGTCATCTCATGGTATAGGATAGTGTGTAATGGCATAGCATGGTGTGGGATGGCATGGCAAGGTGTGGACAGTATAGCATGGCATAGGATGGCTGACATGGGATGGACAGATGTCACACAATGACACAAGATGGCATGTCCTGGCATAGCATGGGACGATATGGCATGGGATGGGGCACAATAACACAGGATGGCATGTAGGACATTGCAGGGCACAGAGTCCCCAGAAGACACTGGCAAACAACACAGAGCCACCCTCACCTTCGGCTTCTCCTCATCTCCCATGAAAAGCTCCTGCTCGCTGACCCACATCTCAGCCTCACCAGCATCCAGGTAGTACTGTTGGGCCTCGCTGGCCTCCCGCAGCCTCTGCTGCCGTGCAGCCACTTCTTCCCTCAGTGCCTCCCACTGTGCCTGCAGCTCCCGTGCCCTCTCCGCCAGCTCTGGGCAGGGTCCCTTGGCAGCTGCCTCACCACGTTCCAGCACCTCGGCCAGGCGGGGGGCATGGCCCTGCAGCTCCTTCTGAAGGGTCTGCAGTGGGATCAGGGTCTTATGGGCTGTCTGTGGTACCGCACACCCCTGGGTAGGACAGTGGGTGCCATGGCGGCATACTCACCTCATTCCTCTTGGCCAAACGCTGCACACTCTGGAGGTTGGTGCCATGCTCAGTTGACCTGGCCCATAGCATCCTCTCTTGCACCCATAACTGAGGACAAGAGCACCTGCTCAGCACTGTATGTCCCTAGCCCTGCAGCCCCAGCCCTGCAGCCCCCGCTGCCACCATGGTGCTCACCATCTCATCCTCCAGATCCCTCCCCAGCTGGTACATTGCCTTGGAGGTTTCCAGATCCTTCCTCTTCTTCCCCAGTGGCTTCAGCAGGTCAAGGAATCGCTGCTGGAGCTTCTCCTCCTGCCCATCGGGCTCTGGTGCGACCTCAGCAAGTGGTGCTTTCAGCTCCACCAGTTCCTCCTGTCGTGCCGCCACCTGCTCCTCCAGCCGCTGGGAGGGGAACACCATCAGGTCCCATGTCTGAGGTCATTCCTCATGCCAGAACACCCCATCCCCATGCCACGCACCGTCAGCTTCTTGAGCAGTAAGTTGGCCCCAGTGAGGTCCTTGGCACGCTCAGTGGTGTGCAGCTCGCCCTCTACCTGCCCCAGCCAGCGCTCCAGATCACTGTAGCTCTGGGCGTACAGTTCAGTGCGGTTGGCCTCGAAGAGCTGCTGGCCCTTTTCCTTGGCAGCACCGTGTAGCCCACTCCACAGCACCTGCAGCTCGTCCAGCCGCCGGCCCACCACTGCACCATACTGTGGTTTGCAGCTCGCCAGCTCCATGCCCTCCTATTGGCACAGTGATGAGCTCAGTGAGCACCACATCCCCAAGCCATGGCATGTGGCCATCTCGCCTCACCGGGACTCACCGCTTTGATCTTCTCCAGCCATGTCTCATTGGCTGCCAGCTCTGCCATAAAGGCTTGGTGCTTCTGCCACTTGCCATGCAGACCACGTGCATCTCCATAGGATGCATCCTGCACTGTTAGCATCTTCTCATCCACCCAAGCAGCAAGCTGCAGGCAGGGTGAGTGTGTCATGGCTCAGCCACGGGCACCCCACTGTGCCACCAACCGTGCTGCTCACCCACCTCTCGGCAGCTCTGCAGGAAGCTCTGCAGCTTGTGGTTGTCCTGCAGCAAGCCCGCTGCCTCCTGTGCCTTGGCCACATTCACCTGGTGCCTGGCATGGGGACATGAGCACAGACATCATCCCACTGCCACACCACAGTGTTGCCCATTGGCCCCTTGTCCACTCACCGCTCATGCAGGGCCTGGTTCTTCTCGCTGATCTTCTCAGAGAAGATGTTCCCCTCTGCCACGAGTTTGGAGCCAGTGGCCACCACACTAGGGACTTTTTCAGCGCTGCTCTCCATGGAGGCATGAAAATCCTCAAAGCGACGCAGGGCAGCTGTGGAACCCTCCAGTGTGGGGGGTAGCTCCAGGTGGGCCAGCATGTACTCCTAGAGGGCACAGGGGGCTCAGCATCCTATCAGGGTGCCATCAGCCCTCCCCTGTCATGGGGAGGGACACCGTGCCCATTGGGGCTCTCCACTGCATGGACCTCACCCCAAGAGCATGGACCCAATCTCAAGAGCATGGTACAATCACACCCTGGATGCTTTCCACCACTTGAACCCAACCCCAAATGCATGGCACAACCATGCTCTGGGTGCTCTCTGCTGCACGGATCCAACCCCAAGAGCATGAACACAACCACAAGAGTACAATACAACTGTGCCCTTGATGCACTCCACCACACAGACCCAACCCCAAATGCATGGCACAACCCCAAATGCATGGCACAACCACACTGTGAGTGCTCTCTGCTGCATGGATCCAACCCCAAGAGCATGGCACAATCATGCCCTGAGTGCTCTCCATCACATGGACCCAACCTTAAGTGCATGGCACAACCATGCCCTGAGTGCTCTCCACTGTGTGGATCCAACCTAAAGCACACAAACCTAACTGCAAGAGCATGGCACAGCTGTGCCCTGGGTGCTCTCTACCACACATCCCCACATCCCTCACCCACCTGGTTGGCGAGGAGAATCTCAGCCTGTTTGGCGTCACGCAGGAACTCCTGGAAGCCCAAGCACTGGGCAAGGAAGCGCTGCCGGGCATCCCACATCTTGTGCAGGGCTCCCCAGCCTGCCTCCACACCCCGCAGTCGCTCCCGCAGCTGCTCATACTCAGGGTCCTCCTGATTGCTTGTCACCCGCTCGCCTGCCTCCAGCAGCGCCATGAAGGCAGCTGCATGCCCCTCAGCATCCTCATGGGCAGCTGCATGCTTCCGCAGCAGCTCTTCTGCCTCACCCACCGAAGTCGGCACCTCTTCAGTGGCTGCCACGGCTTTCTGTGCCCTAAAGAGCCATGCTTGGAAGTCATCCAGGTCCTGCAGGAAACTCTGCAGCTGCCCCACTTCTCCCAGCGCAGTTGCTCGCTCCCGCAGGGCACCCTGCAGCCCATCCATGGCATCCTGTGCCCCTGCCAGCCGCCCTGCGGTGTCCTCGGCCAACTCAGGGCGCTCCTGGGCCAGGAGGGCAGCTTGCGGACGCAGGGCATCCAGGCGGCTCTCGGCCGCTGTCAGCTCACGTTCAATGCCATATAGCTTGCGCTGGGTGGCCAGGACGCCAGCCAGGTCACGGCCAAGCTCCCTCGTGGACTCCACCACCCGCGTCTTGCTCAGCAGCCAGGCACGTGTCTCCTCGCACTCCAGTTGGAAGCTGAGCAGATTGAGTGCCGAGTCGACTGCTGCACGCTGCTTGGACACCAGCTCCCGAAAATGGTCCCACCTGCATGGCCAAGAGGGTCAAGGTGGGGGGCATGGTGGGGTGAGGTGCCCTTGCTGCTCCGGGACCTACCGCTCATTGAGCTGCTGCTGGCACTGTCGGACCTGTGGGCTGTGTGGGTGGCCGCTCTCCAGCAGACCGTCAGCTGAGCAGTTGACAGCATTGATTTGAGAAGACACGCCAGCCATTTTCTGCTCCAGCTCATCCAGCCTGCAGGAAGTCAGACGGAGAACAGGCTGCATCTCGTGACACTGTGCTAAGAACTAGCCAGAGCTCATTGCATGGGGCTGAGAACTGGCTGCAGACTGTGACACTGTGCTGAGGACTGCTCAGAGCTTGTGACATCGGGCTATGAATTGACCAAATCTCATGGCACCAGGCTGAGAACTTGCCAGAGCTCATGGCACTGGGCTGAGAACTGGTCAGACCTCGTGACATCAAGCTGAGAACTGGCTAGCACTCATGACACCAGGCTGAGAACTGGCCACACTTCTTGACACTGGGCTGCGTACCAGAGAGAACTCATGGCACCAGGCTGAGAAATGGCCAGAGCTCATGACAGCAAGTGGCAGCTCATCCCTACCCTACCTGTGCTTCACCACATCCAGGTCCTCCAACGTGTTGGGCACCTCCAGCTTCTCCAGCCACCGCTCCTTGGCACCCATCCAGAGCTGGCAGGCTTCACTCTCTCCAAAAACAGTGTAGAGGTTGAGGGCATCCTGCAGCCTTTGGCCACGCGTCTTGGCCAGTGTGCTCACCTCGTGGTGCAGCTCCTGCAAAGCTGCCAGCCGGCTGTGTGACTCGGGGCCAGCCCGCAGCTCTGGTGGGAAGCCCTCTGCTTGGTGACCCAAGCGCTCCAGGAGCTGCTGGGCAGCCACCAGCTCCTCCAGCAGCTCCTGGTGCTCCCGCAGCAGTGCCTGCGTGTGGACTTCATCGTGACCCAGCTCCTCGCTGGCCGCTCGCTGCCGAGCCTCCGCCAGAACCTCTGCCAGCTCTTCAGCCTCTGCCTGAAACTGGAAGAAGCCCTCGGCCTCCCGCAGCCCACGGCGGCGGAAGGTTACCAGCTCCTGCAGCTGGTCCCATAGTACCCGCACAGCAGCTGCCCGGTCCCGCAGCCGCCCGGCCTCACGCCCTGCTGCTGCCAGCTGCTCAGCCATCAGCAGTGCCTTCTCCAGCCGGACTCCCTGTGCCTCCAGCTCAGCCTCCAGTGCAGTGTGACGGCGTCGCAGCAGCAGCACACCCGCCAGGTCTTTGCCGTAGTCCAGCGCCGAGTAGATCTGCTCCTGTTCCTTGATCCAGCTCTCTGCCTCGTCCAGCTCCTGCAGACACTGCCAGACGGCCCGGGACTGCTCCAGCAGGGCTTTACGCCTCGCCGCCAGTGCCTGCAGCTCCTGCCGGCACATCTCCAGGTGGTTCACGCGGTCTCGGATCACTCTGGGGTCACAGGGGCGGTAGCCTGGCCAGGGAGCAGCAGGGGCATGCATTAGTGGAGCTCCTAGGGTGTGCTGCAGGAAGCTTCCCAGTTCACCCAACCCCAAAGACACTTGTGCCTGCACCTCTGGAGCAACTCTACCTTTGGAGGACTCAAGTATTGGAATACTCAAAAACTGAAGAACCTTGGAGCACCCAAACACTGGAGTACCCATCCTTGGAGAACTCAACCCTTTGACTGCCCAACCCTTGGAGTGCCCAATCAGCAGAGACTCTTGGAGCACCCATCCCTGGAGCAACCCTACCTCTGGGGGACCCAAACCCTTGAGCACCCTCCCTTTGAATGCCAAACCATTGGAGCATCCAACCATTGGAGATCCTTGGAGTGCCCAATCATTGGAGCACCCACCCTTGGAAAATCCAACACTGGTGCAGCCAATCCTTGGAGTGCCCCACCACTGGAGACACTTGGAGCAATCATGCCTGGAGCAAACTTGCCTTTGGAACACCCAACCATGGAGCATCCACCCTTAGAAAATCCAACACTTAGAGTACCCAACCTCTGGAGACCCTTGGAGCACCCAATCTTTGGAGAATCCAACCCTTAGAAACCCTCGGGAAACCCAAGCCTGATGCACCCAACCCACAGAGGCCCAACCCTTGGAACCCCCAAAACTTTGGAGCATCCAACCCCTGGAGCACCCCCAACCCCTTGGAGCACACCTACCCTCAGCGTCAGCAAATCGGAGGGCAGCAGCGCTGATGGCCCGCACCTTCTCTGCCTGCAGGGCCATGTCACCTTCCAACAGCCGGTGGGTCTCCAGAAGCTCCTCCACCTCAAGGAGGTGCTTCCCAGATTCAGATGAGGCCAGCTGCATCTGTGAGATACCTGGAGGTCACCTGCAGGCTACGAGCAGGTGGTGAGCACTCCAGCATCAACATTATCTCTGTGATGCATTCACCCAATGATGGATGCATTTCCTGCACCCATCACTTCCTGGCATAATGTGGGGCTGGTAGCTGCATGCTCCAAGCACCACATCTTTCTCCAGAACCCAAACACCCCATAACCACCTCTGACTCCCCAAGAAGTCCCACTGATCCCCTGTGTGGTGGGACCAAGGCACCATACTCATGCTGACTCCAAATCTCTTGCATCCACCTGCAGCTCACCTTGACCTCATCCATCCAGTTGATGCTGTGCAGCATCTCCTGAAAGAGGTGCTGAAGGGTGAGGTTCATCTCAAGGCGCTGGCGCCGGTTGTGCAGCAGCTCCTGGAGCTGCTCCCAGAGCCTCAGGATGTTGTCCTTGCGCCCCCTGATGCGTTTGATGTCATGGTAGCCCTCCCTCTCCAGCTCCTTCGCCACTGCATCAATGGCCTGCACCCGTTCCTTGTAGGCAGCTGTATCTGTCTCAATGGCCTCGTGTTTCTTCTTGGCCGCCTCTACTGCTGTCAGGTCTTGCCCAAAGTTATCCTGCTGGGAGCAAAGCCAGCACTGAGGCAATGTTGGGGTGCCCCAATCCCCACAGTGGTGCTTGCTGGCCCCACCTGTGCCACCAGGCGTTGGTTCTCACTCAGCCAGGCCTCCCGCATGGCTGCTTTGCGGTCAAAGCGCCGTGCCAGCTGCTCCAGCTTCTCCTGCCGGATGAGCTCATTGCGCAGCGCCAACTCCCGCTCGTGCTCCGCTTTCTCCAGCTTTTCCCATGCCTGGGAAAAGGCAGAGTTGGGTGGTGGGACACATGTTCTGTGTCCCACTGGCCATGCCTTGCTCTGCTGGTGAGCCCCAGTGTGCCACAAGGGTGAGGGAATATCGATGCGGAAACCCAATCTGCTCCTAGATGGATCCACACTGCACAAAGACGGACTTAATCCAACTCAAGATGGACCCAATCCACCTTAGGATGAAGTCCAAGTGCCCCAAGACCCTAACTGCCCCAAAAGTAGACCCAACTTCAACTCAACCTGCTCCAGGAGGAAAACCAAATGACCCAAGTTCTTAATTAAGAATTGGCTCCAAGATGAACCTAACCTGCCCCAAGATGGGCCCAGACTGTTTCAAGATGAAGCCCAAATTCCCCAGAACCTGGACAACTCCAATATGGATCCAACCTGCCCCAACATGGACCCCAAATGCCCCAGGACCTAACTGCTCCAGGGTGGACCCAACTTGACCCAGGTGCACAAACACCCAGGATAGACACAACCTGCAACAAGGTGGACCTCACCTGGCCCAAGAGCCTAAATGCCACAGGATGGACTGAAAATGCCCCAGAATGGACACAATATGCCCCAAGACCAAACCCAAATGCCCCAAGACCTGAATTGCTCCAACACAGACCCAATCTGCCCCAAGATCTGAAATGCCCTCAGATGGACCCAAACTACCCCAAGTTCACACATGCCAAGATGGACCCAACCTACCCCAAGGTGGACACAACCAGACTCAAGGGCCTAAATTACTCCCCGGTGGACCCAATACACCATGTGTCTCCATACCCGGTTGATGTCACAGACCAGACGCCCCTCTTGTGGTGTGTAGACACGCTGGTTGTTGGCTCGCATCCGAGACTGGATGGTGAAGAGCAGCACCTCCAGGTTGCCCTTCTCCTGAAACCTGACCCAGCAAGAGCTCAGTCTGTGGCATCCATAAGTGCTCAACATGGGAGGAAGGTGTGGGGAGAAATGCTTACTTGGGTGGCTTCTCCACTGTGCGGTAGGTGCTGAAGGCCTGCAGCTGGTGCTGCACACCGGCCAGCGAGTTGGCGAAGCTGCGGCTGTTGAGGGAGACGATGGTCTGCTCGATCCAGGTGAGCAGGTTGGAGGCCAAGCCCCCATAGCCCTCAATCATCCGCTTGGTTTCCTTGGCATGCTCAATGACCTATGGCACAGCCAGAGATAGGCATGGGGCATCCCGGCACTCACCAGTGCCATGCCATGCCATCCCAACTCATCACCATTCTGACCTTGCCCAGCCTCCTGCCCTTCACCTCCAGTTTCTTCATCTCGGAGAAGTAGTGGTAGAAGGCCACCACGTAGGTGATGATGGACTTCTCATCGGGGTTCTCTGTGAATACATCTGTGCAGAGGCAGAGAGGTGTCAGCCCCAACCAGCACAATGGGGTGCCACCATCCCATAGTGTTGATGGGTCTCCACATTCACATCCCATCCAGAGCCACCTCTGGGGTTGTTCCACCTCTATCCCCCTATGGGTATGTCCCACGGGGGGAAAAATGAGGCTCACCTTCAGGGTCAAGGAGCGGGGTGATGCCTAGGTGCCGCTCGGCCACGCTGAAGGCATGCTCCAGATTGTGCCGGGCGTTGGACTTGGTCAGAGTTTTGAAGTCAAACAGCTCAGGCCTGGGGACAGAGAGCACAGAGACACGTTGACAGCTGATACTGCTGACACTGTACCTATGCCAGCGGCTGTGCCATGTACCTGTGCTTGTGAATGAGGGCGTTGAAGGCCAGTCCGTCCTTCCAGCTGGAGGTGAAGTTGGTGACATTCACGTGGGGGTAGCTATGGCGAGGACAACAGGGTGTCACCATCACCTCTGTGCACCCCTGGGCCCCAAGGCCACTCACTCCACCAACACCTACCCTGCTGTCTTCATTTGGCACCAGAGCAGCAGCGCGTCCCTGGGCGAGCGTGTCTCTGGACCCTCCTTCATCTCCTTGATGACATCTTGCACCTGTGGGACAGATTAACAACCCAAGATGGTGGAGAATGGCTCCTGCTGGAGCACTGAGTCTGTGGGTGCCACCTGCCCATGGTACCTGGAAGCGGAGGATAATGGTCCAGATGAGGCCGAGGATGAGGCGGTGGTTGCCATCCACAATGTCATGGGAGCCCATGTTCTCCAGGTGCACCTGCTTCTCCTTCAGGAACTGCAGTGCCTTGTCCACGTTCTCCAGGCAGTGGATGCGCATCCGGCCCTTGGTGGGCTTGGGCTGGGGCACAATAGCACTCAGTGTCCTGCCCTCACTGCCTAGCATGCCCTGCCCTGCCCAGGGACACTCCACTGCCATGCCCAAGAGTCATGGTGCAGCACAAGGGGTGGCTTGGCATGGCATGCTGTGGCACAGGATGGCACAGGATGATAGCACAGCAGGGAATGAAACATCATGGTATGGAATGACATGGCATGAGATGGAATGGCATGGGTTGGCATGGCATAGGATGGCATGGTACAGCATAAAATGGGATAGCAAGGGACGGCATAGCATGGGATTATACAGCATGGAACAGCATGGGATAGTGTGGAAGAATATGGCATGGCATAGGATGGCATGGCATAGGACTAGATGGCATGGAAAGGCATGGAATGGCACAAGGTATGGGATGGCAGGGAAAGGTATAGCATAGGACAGCATGGCATGGCATGGATTGGCATGGCATGGGATGGCATATCATAGAGTGAGATGGCACCAGATGGCAAAGAATGGGATGGCATGGGATGGGATAGCATGAGACAGCATAGCATGGCATGGCATGGCAAGGGATGGTATGGGATGGCATGGGATGTTATAGAGTGGAATAGCATAACATAGCACAGGAGGAAAAAGATCAGTGTGGTATGGAATGGCATGGGATGGGATGGCATGACACAGCATAACACAGAATGGTATGAGATTGCACACACAGCATGGGATGTCATGGCACACGATGACATGAGATGGAACAGCATGGGTTGAGATGGCATGGCGCAGGTATGCAATGGCATAGCATGGCACATCACAGCACGGCATGGCATGAGATGGCACAGGATGGACCTGAGGGTTTCTATTTGGAGAGCACTCGTACCAGCATCTCTTTGGACAGCACCTCCAGCAGTTTGATGAGCATCCGCCCGTCCCGGAGGTCCAGGTAGAGGTCGGAGATGCGGCAAGTGACGCAAGCCAAGTGCAGGTTCACCCACTTGGTGAAGGTCTTCTTCTGCACTGCCTCCCGCTCATCTGCAATAGGAGCAACCACAGTGACACCATCTCCAACTCATAGTGTCAGGGATCCCAGTGACCCAAGCCCAGCCCCATACCTGCCAGTGCTTTGATGCGGGAGCGTTCAAAGAGTCGCGCTGAACTGTTGTCGTTGTCCAACTCATCGTCGGAGGCATCCCAGTGGCTGTAGGACTGCTGCAGCTCCAGATGGTCATAGTCATTCTCGGAGGTCATGGTCCCGGTGTCCTGCGGCTGTGTGGCCGGCGGCTACAGGGAAAGGACCCTCGTTGGGCAATGTGGGCACAGGCATGACCACCCCGCTGTGCTGTAGGATTTGCGGCTAAGACCTGCCACTTAATCAGCTCAGCAGGATTTAGTGTTGCTCCCAGGTGTTTGGGCGCTCTCCACGGCTGTCACCCCATATGGGTCCCACAGCATCCATAGGTGGCACCCAAAGGGACTGGCACTGATCCACGCCTGCGCTGGAGGGGCTTTGGGCAGACAGCAGGCAACAGCTGCTGGTGCGGGGGGGGCGGGGAGGGGACAACCGCCCTTGGGGACATTTGAGCCACAGATAGGACCGGCCGGTATCTAAAAATGCTGCCAGCAG
>JAOWBP010002559.1:4779557-4803047 GCA_028571105.1 Tragopan temminckii
CTCGGGATGAAATTTTACTGATTGTTAGCAGAGATCCAAGCAGAGTTTAATCATTGTGCTAATACTGCTGTTAGCTCTGGGCATGCCAAAAGATGTTTTCCCTCCACACGCAAGACTTATTTGATCTTGACGGTTTTGAGCACTTGTTCTCATTGCATTATTCTTGTGCTTCTGTAGCCTTATTAAAATACTGCTTCTCAGCTCAGATGCTGGGATTTGTTACTGCTGTAGTTGGTACTCAGGGGGCACTAGCTGGCTTGTAGGCATATATCAATTGAGCTTTTGTTAGGTACTTGCCAAAGGATCAGAGATCTATTGTTCAGCCTAGTTGCTTAGAATATCTCACTGCAGTATTCTTGGTAGTATTGCTGAAGGTACCAGACCAATTAGAAACAGATACAAGATAAGGCATACCCCTGAACACTGTATTTTGAAGGAAACTGATGATCTAGATAACCTTCTTCAAAATGCAGATGAGCATTTTGAGTCTTGCAATCCAAAGTGTGCTCACAGAGCAAGTCATGCTGAAAACGGTGTTAGAAACTTCTCAGCTTTTCAGTTGGAGATGGCCAGAATCTTGAGACTGTTTTTAGGTAGTCCATGGTACCTGATAACAACCTGATAAGAGTTTGGTTTATTTTTTCAATTGCCCTGGTGCAGCTCAGGCCTGTGACCTTGAGAAGATCCACCTTGATGAGAAGGCATTCCGCTGGCAGCACAATGAAGACCAAATGGCTGTGGAGAAACTATCTGATGGGATCAGAAAATTTGCTGCAGATGCAATAAAATTAGAGAAGATGTTAAAGGTAGATGCTATACAGTGCTGCCTCTTTTCACCTTGCATGTTCCTTTAAATACTGCAGCTAACCCTCAATTGCTTTTGGTACAGCAAAAGATTAGGAACCTGTCAGCAAGTTGGATCAGGTTTTGTACAGGTGGTGCATGTTATGTAGGACAGGCAGCCTGCAAACTAGCCAGCTGAATGGAATGAACTTGATAAACTCCAGTGCAATTCATGAAGGAATTCATGCCACATATAGACAGACATCTGGTTTTTGAGGCCCAAGGCAGTGTTTAGACTCACAGCTAACCAAGATAGCACTCCTATCTTAAACAAAAAGCCTCAAAGTGAAAAGTCTAATTCTAAACTTGTTAACAGTCAGCAGTGATTTGAGACACACCAATAATAATCTTCAAAAAGCTGGGAATAAGGCACACTTGTATTCCTTGTAGGAGGCTCCAAGAACAGATGCTGAGCATAGCCAAGCCCTGTAAAAGTTTTCTACCAGTATAGGACAAGTCTTCTAGAGGGAATTAAGTGAATTTTATGGTTTTTGGAGGGAAAAAAAATAAATACACTCATCATTAATTCAAGGCACTTGTAGACTGACAACTACTCAGCAGTGATACAACTTGCATTACAGAAGCAAAATTCAGTTCCCAAACTGGCACTGGTTTGTTCACTTTTCTCTTTTTAGGAGCGAATGTTCAGCGCTGAGAATGGGAAGTAAAAGAGCCAGTTCTCCTGACTGCTTAAGGCTGAATGAGTGGATCACCTGAAATTAAATGGATGTACAGATGTCTTACCTGCAAAAGTCTTATGTTGTGTATGCATAGATTTCTGTATTATGCTTTTTTAAAAAGAATAATTTGTAAAGGGACAAAAAACTTCATTGTTTTTGTGGCACTTTGTTAATACATGCAAATTAACACCTACTCTCCTTGTAATGTGTTTACTTCCGTGCTAAAAGGAATTGACTGATTCAGCTGACATAACAGTTCAATTTCTACTAGAACATAATATTGTGGTTTGTAGTAAATTCCTAGTTGTCTATGCTCCTCACACGGTAAGAAAACAGTTGTCCCTCATGCTGTCTTACTGTGACTTGAAAAAACCAGCGGTGGTACAGCAACTGCAAGTACTGGGCTCTAGTCCTTTCTTGCCCTTTTTTTGCAGCCAACGCAGTGGCAGCAGCAACTCACTGAGTGGTAGAACTTATTGCTGTGTTGAAGCTTAACGTGGTACCATTGTTACAACACCAGCATGAGTTACACTACTTCAAAATTAGGTAACTAAGTCAAGCAGTTACTTGTTAACTTCATAACTGTTTAATCTGAGCTGACAGAATGAACATCTGGATGCAACTCAGGATTGTTGGTTATAGCTTTGTGTATTGTCTTTAGGGCAAGTTACTGCATCTCTTTCTACTAGCCTTGGAATGCTGCCAACCCTACTACAAAATTTACTTAAAACAAACAAGAAAAGCCCTCTGTTATCACTCCTCCCTTCCTCTTTGTCCATAAGTTTTTGGTTTTTTTTTTTGTGAAAGAATAAGAGCTATGTGATAGTCTTCTCTGAGGAATGACGACCTAATCCTAAATGCATCACGTTCCAGTTACAGGGCTCTCAATTAAGTAGGGATGCATCTGATTACATTTCATGTTAAGACTAATTAAATACCTTCTTGGCTGATGTGAGTCCTGTTCCATCAAGAGCAGATGAGATGTTCCTGTTTGTATGCAGACAATATTTAACTATTTCCTCATGAATGAGCCTGAACTTCTAGACTGAACAGCATTAAAACTACAGTGTTTATATACAAGCTATGTCCTGCTTGAATAACACAAGAAAAACACGCCATGAGAGTGACTGATCAGTAAGCTCAGTTGGACCCATTGGTAGTACTGTCAGAACAGCAAACTGAGAGCTGTTGTTTCAGCCAAAGTGACAGATGCTATACGCTCACAAGCCAGATGCAGATCTGATAAGAGAGCTGAAGCAGTCACATCTGCATAGTGCTGGGAGGCTCAAATAAAATTGCTCCTTTAACTAATAGAACAGATAATAGGGTAATATGGGAATCCTCAACCTTAGAGAAATATTTCTGCACGTGAACAAGCCTACTTACTTAATCTAGCAAACATCAGATGCAACAGCACAGGTGAAGAGCTGGAGTATCCCCATAATCTGGGGCTGTGGAATTGCATAGACAAAATGCTGTATAGAGGAACCTGTGCAGCTGCCACTGGATGTTCACTGGCAGGTGATAACCTCTGTACTGGCTATTAGCTCACCTAGATGGTAGGATGAGGTTCAGCTTGTTTTGTTGCATATCAAGGCAAGCATGTCCTAATGCCTTACTTCTGAGCAAAAGAATTAGCAGGTGTTTTAGGGCACCAGTGCAGTCTTACAGGTGGAAAGGTTCAGAGATGACTATACTGCAGAGATAGCACTGATCCTGGCTGGTCAGTCCTTGTAACCAGCTCAGATGAAATACCGGAGGTATTTCTGCATTTACCAGCCCACTGGTATAAAAACGAATATTTTTGCTGATTTAGCAGAGACATTCTCCAGAGATTCATAATTATATATATATATCTCCAAGGCAATGTAGTGCTATCAGATAGCCCTGAGGCACCAACATGTAATATCTGCAGAACATGAAGAGCTACAAGCCAGTTTCTTGAAACAGTTCAGCTATACATCTGCATCTAATGTACAATGCATCTGTCCTTGGTTTTAGTTGCAAAACTGACTTTTGGCAGAGGGTCAGATTCAAACTAGTTACTTTGATATGGAAGGTTCTCTCACAATCAAAACTAATCCATTTGATCCCAACCAAGACAGACTTCTAGGAACATCACCTGGTAGTTACAGCCCAAACAGATGGTGGCTATTGAGGCATTAATCTGCTTCAAAAACCCTTTGCAATCCAGACCCCTTCTTCCCCCACTTAGTTCTCAGAGTACCTGTTCTCTTATATTAGATTTTCTTGGGCAGACCCACTGTGCTAGCTGGTGGTCTCTGCCAAAATAAGGCAAGTGGCATCAGTTTAAACTCCCTACGAGCCTGTGTATGGCTCTTCAGAATGTTAGTGGTGTCTGAAGATCTAGCAAGGAAGCCCCATGCTTGTGAAGATGCTGTTCTTTCAGATGAACTAGGAATTAGAAAACAATCAGAGAAATCTAAGATTGTCCTCTGAAATGTACTCAGTAGGAGGACTGATGCTGGCCTTTCACACTGCCTGAAAAATGCTTCCTTTTCCTCCACTCCCAGCCCATATTACCAACAGGTCCACATTTCACACAACCAAAGTACAGGCCAGGATTTACAATCCCTCATTTACAATTTGACATTGCAAGCTGGCCAAACCACCAGACTTCTGTGAGTTGTGCCCACTGAAGCTTAAATACCTGTGTAAAGGGCGACTCCAAGCCCTTAAGGAGCCCAGAGGTGAGGAAGAGCAATTCTGGTCCTTGAAGTGGTGCCATCAGCATAAGCTCATGTGCCAGACCCCTCCACCCTGCACTTCACTCAGCAATCAAATCACTCCCTCTGGAAGCTAGATCTCTGCAGACAAACAGCTCAGGAGATGTCTGGAACCTGGTCTTTGTGGTTAATCCTGCTGCTCCTGGGGAGTGCTCTCTGTGTGCCTCTCGTTCCAGAGATCATCTTTTAGCCTGGAGTTCTCCTGAGAAAACACAACACAGGGAGGAACTCACAAGGGAAGAGAACGCAAGCAAAGTCTTAGGAGAGGGTACCCATTAGCCTCCTTTCCCAAGAAGCATGTCACTGGATATGACAGTACACCTGTTATGGGTTTAACTTAATGTGACAAATGCCCACAAAAACCCAGCCACCTCTAAGGCAACTCAGTGGATGCATCATCCAGCTGGGAAGCTGTGAACAACAGTTCCTAATGGGTTTGTATTTCAAGGCAATTGTCTCCTAAATGAAATAGCATCCTAGGAGTGAGAAAATAACTCATGCAACACTTAAAAATATCATGTAATCAAACAGTAACACTAGTAGTTACAAGCTAGAAAACAGAGACAGACAAACCATTTTCAGAGCTGTGCCAATTTCTGTAGATCTTTCTGCTTTAGCTTATTTTGAAACTTCCTGTGCTGCAACACACTGAGGCCTGTTTACACTAGGAAAGTAGAAACTCGAAGTGATCAGCATTCCAGGCAGCAAGGTTCACTAGGTGAGGATCTGGTCCAGCACGAGATGAACAGTAAAACCCTGGAGCAGCTAGCAAATCTTAATGGTCAGGCTCAGAAAGCTAAAAGGTGCTCCAGACCCCTGGCAGACATAGCCATGTTTCCACAGGGATGGACTATCATCAAGAACATGAATGTACAACACACTACTCACATTTGTCATCTTGGCTTTCACAACAGGTTCCAGTTGTTTGAGATTTGCATGCTGCTGCAAGAAGCCAGGAGACAGCTCAGAGGAGAGAGGGTGCTTCTACAGGGAGAGAGCTGGGAAAGCAAAGAACAGTGGCTCATGCCCTACAAATTGCTCACCAACACTGGCATTTGGTCTCTGAACAGCAAAAGCCTCCTCGTGGACACGTAGGCTGTACCTCGCATCTCCAAACTATGTCATGGAGAACAGTATGGGCAGAATCAGCAGAAAGGAGAGGCTAACCTCTCCCCAAGCACTTCCACAACCTTCTTGTTGAAGTAAGGCAAGGCCTTCAGCACTGTTGCCCAAGATTTGATTTAAGGCAAGAAAGAGGCTGCTTTTCCTCTGTTGCTTCTGAAATAACCCTGAAGCAACTTAAAGCAGAAAACAGCATCTTGATCACTGCTCTCCTCTGCTGGTCTCAGTGGGAATTAACCTTTATGTAAGGAAAGGCATAGTTTACAGCTGTTCTCAGTGATGGCAGCCCAATAAATACCAATATTGTGCTGCTCTCCTAAAGGTACCTCTAGAAAGCAGTCTGTCATTATTTAAAGCAGACAGATAATAAGGCAATATCACCAGCAGACTTCAGATAATTGACTACAGAAAGTACCTCACCAAGGCACACAGAACATTCCTCCCATAAACATGTATTTCCTCTCATAGGCTTGAAATCAAATTGAACATTAATTACTAGTATACAGCCCCAGGCACTTCCTGGCATCTGGGAGAGAGGATGGCTCAAGCTACTACCACGAATACTTGTAAACCCAGAGCATCATCTCCATGCAAGGAAGCAGATTTAGGGCTGATAAGCTGAGACAAGGCACTGCATTGCATTGAGCAGCTCAGCTGTAAGCTGTTGAGCCCTCATCTCCCACAGAAGGCTGCTGTTCTCCACCAGGACCACACCTCAAATTACAGGTAGACTAGAAATAGAATTTACTGCTTTTTAAAGATTGATTGTGGCAGCTAGAAGGGTTTTACTTTTACAACAGTTGCAGGATATCTATTCCCAGGCTCTAGCAATACTGCCCCATTCTTCCTCCCAGGTCAGGCTGCGATTGCATTCAGTGACCTTTGAAGCAGCTCTGAACAAGGCTATTTCCCAGCTTCAAATTACCCTCAATGCAATTTGAGGTTGCAAATCACCAATTACCTCCTTCCCTACTTCCCATTTGCTAGAAGGAAACATTTCTTTCTCCTTCTTTAACAAACCTGAAGTTCCTTCAGACACACAATAAGCCAGTAAGTATTTACAGATCTCTTGGAAATACCCATAAGGGATTCAGCAGCAGTACGAGCTGTACATTTGATCTCTGCTGAAACACCAAACAATTGCCACATCCTCTCAGCAGCAACAAGAGCACCAGATCAGGACTGGAAAAAAAAAAAAATCACAATAAGATCAAACAGCTAAATTTGGCTAGATTCCATTTCCAAACCACAAATATAATCTTAAAAGCGGTAGAAATGAATCATAAAAATCATAGAGTAGTTTGGGATGGAAGGAGGATAGAAGAGATTTGGGACTGAAGAGGAACATGGCTGCAAGAAATACCTCTTTTTGTTCCTGGATGAGGTGAGTGCCCTACACCCTCATGCCACCAGCAGAGCTACAGGATCTGTAAGCTCACATATCAGGGAAGCAGCTGGCCAGGGTCAGTAGCAAGGTTCAAAGGTAACTCCGAGGCATTCAAAAAGTTGCTCAAGAGACAGTAAGATCCTGCAGTTACAGAGGAAGGGGAGACAGGAAAGAAGTGCCCCAGTAACAGCCAAATCTAACTCCACTTAACTACAGACATAATCAAGAGCTGAGGGAGCAGAATCCCTTACCTACACTGGTAGCAGCTAGAGTTCCCCATTTCAGTACTGGGGCTTTTTATCTTCTGCGCAGGCTGGGTGTTTTGCAGTGACTAATGTACATAGCTGAGCCTCAAAGGCCACATTCATTCTGAAACAGAGCAAGACCCCAGTAACTACATAAACCTTCAGCCTATGCGCCTGTTTGTCTACACAGAGCTTCCTTACAGAACTATTTTTTCAGCTTCATTCATCTCTCCTACAGTTATGTCTGAAGTCAGTTCATAAACTTCTTCTCGCAACTGCCCTATGCTTCCTGAGTTAAGAGACTGAGCATAAGAGATACCTACTGTCTCTCAGAAAGGCTTTTAGCTATCACAGTCATAAAGAAAAGCTTAGAAATCCTGAAACATAACCTCCAACATTCAGCCAGAAGGAAGAAATAAAAGAGAGGAGAAATCCAAAGAATGAGTATGCAAATTTTAAGGCTTGAATTGAGTTATTAAACTCACCTAGAACCAGTGCTTCCCAGGCACCTTTGGCAAGCCTTCCTGCAAGTCTTTCCAAAGCCTTAGGGCAGGGATAGCTCCCTTTATCACTTTATCCCAGTGACCAGGACATCCCCACAAGATGGGCTTCACCTGAGCAACCCCAGCAGTACCAGCACAGACGGCTACAGTCAACCTTCTTTTTGCTGGGGGCAAATAGCTGTAGTACACCTCCAGGTGCTTTTGGTTGAAGTGCCAGAGGTAAGCTTTAGTCTCTCCTGAGACAGTCAGGGAGAGAGACCCCCCACTCCAAACAAAGCAGGAATTTCTCTGGGTTGAAGTGAGTGGGGACTGGCCCAGTAACCATGTTCATATTGCAGAGGCTACCTTAGGACAAATCCACATCTGCATTTATGGACACCTCCTGCAACTGCAGAGAGAATCAATTGTGCCCAAGATTTTGCTGGTATACCAGGCTGGAAAAGATTGCTCATTCTATGCTTCAGTCCCAAACTCCACAGAGAAACAGTGCTGCATCTCCTTACACATGTGGGTCTGATCCATTTCATGGGATTCTGTAAGCTTCTGCACTTAGAGATCCTGAGTCCCTGAGTACTGCTGGAAGAGAAAAGCATGTTAAAGTAATAGAGCCTCCAACAACAGATTCCACTCAGGGCTAAATAAGGATCTAAATTAAAATTTTAAGCTTTTATTTTCATTGTAGTTCTCAAGCAGAGAATTAAGTGGTAGAAACCTAATTTAAAAAAAAAAAAAAAGCAACCCCTTTAGAAAAAAAGAAAAAAAAAGCACTTTTTGTTTAACAGACTGTCCAGGCAGCTTAGCTTGGAAGCATAGAATATAAGTGGGCAAGTGAATAATTTCTGCTTTGTTCACACAACTGAAAAAATAACCATGCTAAAATGATGACAAGTAAATTTGAGGCTTACAATAAGCAGCCTGAATGGAATTAAAAAGCAAAAAAAAAAAAAAAACCTTTTATTTGGGGTCAAATGAAACATTTTGTCTCACAGCTTTTGCTGCAGCTTTTGAATTTATATACTAGGTACAGGAAAAAAAAAGATATTTAATTTCAGTGACTTTCCATCTTCTTTACTAAAATGTAACTTCCCATGCTGAGCACAAAGTTGTTGAAAATATTGAGCACGAAATTGGAAATCGTAGTAAAATTAACGTAAAAAAAATAGATGATAATCCCATGTTCAGCTCTGGACTCCATAAGTCACTTTTTATTATTCATTCCTCAAGGAAATAGCAAGGTTACAGCTGCTCACACACACACACACACACACACACACACACAGAGAAACACAGTCTCTTCAAGAGCTGTGGGCACTCAACATTTCAGTCTAATCTTTTTATATGGATTTAGCTAATTCTATACTAGAAAATATAGAGACTCAGCAGCACAAGTCCCTCTGCTAAAATCAACATACATGCAGAGGTTTCCCCTCCATCACAAATATTAAACTCATCCTGAAATTGAGAATAGATATTACCCTCCTAGATAACTGTCACTACTACAAACAATAGCTCAGGCTTCAAAATAGTCTAATGGATAAAAATCTCCAGCACTCCTTAAGAAAAAAGAAGCCAAGTTTGACTGTAAATCCATCTAGCACAGCATCCCATCTCCCACAGTGGCCAGCAGCTGCTGAGGAAGATTTCAGATCTAAGAAAACACCCTTTGCACTCTGCTTTCCAGCGGAAAAGCCACAGGAGGACTGCTCTTTGGGCTGAGAAATGCAGATCTTCTGATCCCCAATCTCAAACAACAGGGAAAGGATCAGCCTCCTACCATATGAAGAGTTTTCTTACAGTGGCATCTGCCAACACAAGTTTTTCCTCAAATATCTACAAATCTAATAGACTATAACTGCTATTATACATGCATTGGCCATGCTGCTAACCTTTAATCAGGTTGACAACTGTCACTTACTCTCATTTCCCATTTATCCTGGGAAGTTCACAGAATCACAGGCAAAATTTTGTCAAGAGGATGCTAAGGAAACGCAGCACCCTAAGAGTACAAGTCCCATTCTCTCATTCCCAGGGATATGTGGATCCATTTTCACTGCTAGTGCCTAACCTAGGAGATCAAAAGACCAAAACAAACTCACAGGCTCCTCAAACTCACTTCAGGTGGCAACACACCTACCTAACTGTCATTCAGTTGCTACAATTCAGCACTGGTCCTCGGCTTTACATAAAGCAAAACTGTAAGATGGAGACCTTTTGGGAGAAAAGGGGTTTAGCAACAGCCTGTTTCAACTGGGGATAATCTCTACCAAGGAAAGCATGCAGGAGTAGCATTAGCACTGAAGCAGCAGATGACGACAAAACACAGAAGTCCTTCATGAAAGTTTCAAACGATCTACCCTCACCCCCCTAAGAAAGGAAGGAGCAGGGGACAGCACATCCTATGGCCATAGATTACTGGGAAGTCTCAAGGTACAGCTTGTTGCATACAGCCCAATATATAGTCCAGCACTGACATGTATTTTGTGCTATTGCAGCTCTGGGTGATGTCACAGGTTTCTGCCTCTCTCTTAGCTGCGTGTCAGCTGCCCAGCACAGGTGCACCAACATGGCAGGCCCATCCTTGGGAACTGACAAGACGAAAGTAATTTTTTTGCACTTGCTGTTTGGGTATGGAGTTTGCTGGTGGCTGAGGAAAAAGGATCTCTGTGTGGAGCAGTATCACCACCTTGTGGGAGACCGCAACAGCACAGACAGCTCTTTTCCATAGTTCATACTGCTGCAACTAACCAATGAGCAGAAGTGCAAAATCAACCTTCCAGTGTGTTTGCAGGTGCTTCTACACATTATGCAAGCACACAAAGCTTGGTAGGTGGGAGAGCTTTTCATCTTTGAACATCCTCTTGCATCGCACAACCCAAGCTGCTGCCCCCAACAATTGCTCTCAGTATTCTTCAAATGAGAGTGCAAGAGAGGTACAGAAAAATATAGCCCTTAGGAAAAGAGTCCACAGATTTGACACCGTAAGTTAGTTAATGTATTTTTAGCCATCTAAGACAGAATTTTGGTTGCTTAGCCATTGAGATAGACTAAAATATCCTCAAAATATCAATATATATCCTATAATATCAATATATATCCTATAATATCAATATATATCCTATAATATCCTCAATTTCTGATTTCCAGCCCCTGCTGTGGCTGAGACCCTATGAGGGAGCTTGAAAATGCTCTGAAAGCTTTCTGAAGAGAGGATGTTCCCTCATCCAAAAAACTTAGGCTGCCAGACACCTTCTCTGGCTCCAGAGAATCTAAACTGCCTGCAGCTACATTATTAAGCTGTGAGAGAGGTATAATAGCACGGAGGACTTGTGACCAAAACCCAGCATGTTGATGATTTGCCCATTCATCATATTATTTAATCTTCCGTCCTGCAAACATTAAATTTACCTGAAAAATCTTCTCATTATTGTTGCAACCCAAATCTAAATTCAGTTATGATGCAAAAAGCATCAACATTTCTATCACCTCCAAGCAGCTGTTGCTTCAGTATGCAAATATGCTATTTTCAGCATCCCTCCTCAGCTTGTGTAAAACTGTTGGCAACAGCTCTTATTACCTGCTCTCTGCCTTTCCTTTCTTCTCTGCAGGGATCAACTACACAGCTCTGGTGGTGAGTGTGGTGCTAAGATGCAGTGATATGTGGTGGTGAAATCTTGAGTGATTTCCTGAAAAATACAGGAATGCTTCTCTGCAGCTGTGAAACAATTGCTGCAAAGAACATCCTAGGGACAAATCATCTCAGAAAGCTTCCTTCTCCCTTTGGATTCAGCTCACAAATGTTTCTGATCTGAATATTGCAGAAGCACTCTAATGCTTCTAGCAGATGTCAGTTTGCCCATCAGAATAAAATAGAATAAGCTCCAATGTGTTAAGCCTGCTTATAAAAAGCAAGTCTGCAACTTCTACTCAAGTAGAAGTGGAAAAAAAATTTCAATTCAAATACCATAGCTCAACACATACATTAAGGGTCCTTTTCTTATCTCCTGTCAAGTCCTTCAGCTTTTTTTGTTTGCTTGCACCTCATTCCAACAACAGGGACTTATCGTGCACTGCTCCTCCTTTTCCCTAAAGCAGACATCTCATTCTTCCTCTTGACAAGGGAACTGCAGGCTCTCTAACCTATATTCAAGTAACTCCAGCTACAGTGTGCTTCAGCTCTGAAGGAAAAACACTCTGCAGCAGACATGCTAAACAAGTATGTCAAGACATCTGATATTGCCTCTAACTGATTTCTGACCAGGTCAAATCAGCTATGCGTGGTTTCTGACTCACATCACCAAGTGAATCACAATCTTTACATTCTAATTAACTTTAAGCTAAAGATTAGCATCCCTGGGGTGTAACAGAGTACATGCTAACTCTATCACAGGTAAGACACTGAAAAAGGTCAAGAGTCACAAGGAAATAGGCAGGAACATTTCTCATATATGCAAATGAACCTTCTCAAAAAGACAAATATCTGCTGTGCACTCTTGGGTAGGAAAAATACTTAAAACTTAACTACTGACCAGTGTTATCATACCATGTTCTTACAACTTGGGAGATGAGAATATATGTCATTTTAAGGCACGAAGCAATTCTAGTAAGTCGCTGGCAAAAGGAAACTTGGGGAAAAAAATCACCTCCTGGCTGCCTGGGGTGTACTTTACAAGCCTGCTTTTCACTTTGACCACAAGCAAAGCATGGTCACGTGAATGACTGAAAATACACATAGTAACATCTGCTTCTATAAAGCGAGAAGGAAGCGTTACAAAAAAATTTAAAGGCAACGTACTTTGTAGATCAGTGTACTTCCTGATACAGACACAAACAAAGCAAATTCAGCAGACTATCGGGAAAAAATAAGGAAAAGTGTACAATAAAGAACTGATTAAAGCCTGGAGAGGTCTGAATATTCTTTGTTCACCTGGTAGCTCCTTGATGAGACTGTACAGAACTTTACAGCAACTGAATGAAAAGGGGATACAGGCTAAACACTTTATTTTGATGCACAGACAGGAAACGGAAGGTCTAATTATTCAAAGTTGCATGGAAGCAAAGTTTGAAAAATATGACAGGCTTGTAGCCTCTCAGGTTCTTTCAGAAAGATACTGCTTTGCAGTTGCAGTCAGGGGTTAGATCCAGAACTGTCTCACCACAGGAGTCACCCGTCTCCTCCAAGAGGTGAAATACCCAAGTAAAGCCCAAGTTCCCTATATAGAAGCTCAGAAAGTCAATGGAGCCTGGGGTGGGAAGATTCATCTTTTGTATTCAAAGCTTCTAAGAACAGAGCATCCTTGCTGTAGCCACACAACATCCAAAACAAAATGACCTTAACTACAAATACTACTGCAGCACAAGTACAAAAAGCCTTCTATATCATTTCAGCAGATAGTCTGCTAGAAATCCAGACGTAAAGTATGTTCTGATGGTGACAGAGGCTAACAAATCTCTAAGCAAGCTTGTCAGAAATGAGGATTTAAACCAAAGCTAAAAATGTTAAAAAACAAAACAAAACAGTTCCACCTGATGCGCAGAAAGAAAGACAAAGTCAGATTTTATCTTACAGTTCTTCACAAGACTGATCCATGCTATCTGCTGCACTTTTTCTTTTGTGCATAAGATTTCAGCAAGACAACTGCAACATACTTGCCAGAGAGAAACAATAATGGTAACACACACACACCACAAAGCAAAACAGCTAACCAATTAGAAGGCAATTTAAAAATAGTTTTAAACTGAAGACCATTAATGTGAACATGCAAGAGGAAAACAAGGGCACGTCATGCCAGCAACAACATCACAGTGAAACACCTTCAGACAACTGATTCGGCTTTATTGCACACAGCTTAGCATTTTCCATCCTGTTCCAAGTATTTTAAGTGTCACAGACACATTCTGAATTCACACAGTAACTTTGTGATCTACCAGAAGAAAGGTAAGAACACCTCTGAAAGGACACATCAGTGTGGAGATTCTTATATTTGAACTAGAAATGATGATTGGTATAATGTCAGCCAAGAACACTGTCTTCATCCTCAGTAAACAGCATTCATAGCCACTGATTTTTTGTTGTTCTTTGTTTTAAAAAGGACAGTTCCTCGCCACTGTAAGTTAAGGGTCTGGAGTGAAGCAGTGAAGATGTAGTAACAAACACAAGGTGGTTTCATGATTGCTTCTGAAGCATGATGCACTTCCAAATTCTCTTACTTACAACCTTACTCCATTCTGTATACAGAGAACCTAATACTGACACTTCAACATCACAGTCACTTCATAGTCCAGGATAGAAATTTAAACACATTTTATCCAGTTAAAAGACAAGTGAGTCCTTAGTCTGCTGACTCTTCAATCCATCCTATTTGCAAAGAGACCTTCTCCTTTATTTCCTGCTGAATGAAACACATCCAAACATGACATCATCTGTTAGTCCACATCCAGGAAAGGACTTCTAACACACATTCACCTGAACAAAAGAAGATTTTTGTGGTTATTTAAATGCAATCTTCTATCTGACAAGATGAGAGAGACAGTCAAATGGCCGAGCTATTAGCAAAGAAATTAAATCTGTTAACTCCCAGAATCCTAACATATAGCTAAATGCTAACTTGGGAAAGCACAAATAAAAACCATACAAGAGAAATTTTGCTTAACAGGACTATTTAGAAAAATCTACTGATTTGATGAATAAGTCTGCACTTTCCAACCCACTTTACACAAATGCCTTTTTAAGAAAAGACTTATCAGACTGAACAGATAGATCCAAGCACAGACAATATGCACTTCAGCAGCTAAACAAGGAAGAACATGTCTGGGGGACAAGACTCCTGGAGCTAAAGATTCTTTGACATTATCTGTTCCTAGTCCTCATCTCCCATATTGCCTCACCTGACATTGCAAAGAATAAGAAGATTCTGGACTGCTGGAAGGGTGGAATTTTCATTCTGTCCTGTCACCAGGTGTCTGTCCAGCACAACGTGTACAGAATCTGGTTGGCTGGCTGCATACAGGAGGAAAAAAAAAAAAACAAAACACAACAGGTATGTTAGTGGACACTGCTTCAGTTTCAGTGTTCCACCTCATAAAGCTAATGCAGAAGGTAACTATTTAGACCAGGGAGATTTGCTCAGTGAATCTATAGCCCCAACAGGCAGGGAGGATCGCAAGCACCCAGTCCTGCAACAACTTCACTAGAAAGCCCTTCTCTAAAAGGACAGCAGGACTGGTCCCTTGAAAGGTAAACTTCTACATTTAGCTAATAATGAACAATGAAATGACTAATACTGAAAAAATGAGATTGATCATCACATTTTATTCAGAGCTAGAGTATAACTGATGAGAACAACCAAAAGCATTTAGTATACTGCCTCCAGTTTTCAATAAGACGACGCATTCTGCTTGAAAAAAGCCCCAAATCCTTGTGCACTTAACCTCTCCCAGCAGAGCACATGCTCCCTGCCACGCAGCAAGGAAACAACTACAGAACGCTGCCTACACACAGACATTCCCCTGCAGGCATGGACTGCAAACCTGCACAGCAGTGGAAACTCTCCTGTGTCAAATGGGCATGCAAATGTTTATTTTCAACGCGGCCACAAAACAAAGTGCTGGTCAACAAGAGTGACATACCACTAAACGTAGCTCCAGAATCTTTCACAAAGTCTTCCATAATAATGGGCATACTGGCAAAATTAGGCTGCCTTATTAGTTCATACACAGAGGGCTGAAAAAGAAAAAAAATAATTGTCTTGCTTTTGTAGAAATAAAAGACGGGCAAAATCTCTGTAATTTATATTTTCTGTTTCCACTACCATGAAAATGAAACAAACAAAGCAGAAAACTAAGTGACCATAGACAGCTTCTATGGACTTTCCTCAGGTAGCAAACTGAAAATCCTCATGCAACAAAGAAGGAAAGAATGGCACCACAGGAAGATCTGCCCCATGCACATTTGATATTCAAACACTTCTTATTTAACAAGAACAGGTAAGCAGTATCTTTAACAGATATCATACCCACAGTTCTCCCTGCCCTCAGTTGTGAAGCTTTCCAAGGACTAACACAGTATCATGCCTTGAATGTATACAAGAAAGAAAGCACTCTCAGTATGCGAGGTGAAGCGAAACAATTCCCTCATGGATGGCGTTGGACTCCCTCCCAATAACTGCTCCTTGAACACAAATTAAGCACACCAAGCTGATGGATTTGTGTGTAGAAAGTTCTAGAATAAAATGGCATCGCCATCTCAAGCCACAGGGCCCCAGACAGGAAAAGATCCTTGTAATAGGATAAGAAAAAAATCCCAGGAAGTGAGATGAAAGCTCAACCTACCCCTGTCAGGCTGTATCCCTGAAATACCCAGGTTTTATCCTCATTGGTGGCACAACACAAAGCTGCTACACCATGTCCAACTGCACAGATAGGCTCTAGAGAAAGATCAAAGCATGTTTAAGAAACTGTAAGCATCTTCAAACTGCCAAAAATATCAATCTGCTGGGGCTTTAATGACTAGTCTGGTACATCCCATATTTGGCTTTGAACACTGAATCCTATCAACCAGGAGAGAAGCATTTCTGTATCTGAGAACCTTCTCACAAAAAATATTATTATTTGCACAAAGATACTATTTAAGTGAAGATACATTTTTCTAGCTCCCCTCCCCCCCTAGAAAGCTACTTCTTTACAATTCTGAATGCTGCAACACTCCCGAACTACAATGTAAATATTCTTCAGGTAACAGACTTGCATGAATACTGAAGTAATAGGACTATCTCATTTAGCAAAGTTTAGCAAATTATAAAATCATTAAGGTTGGAAAAGACCTCCAAGATCATGTAGTCCAACCACCCACCTCATTGTTGTCCACTAAACCATGCTCCTTAGTTCCACATCTACACATTTTTTGAACCACCTTCCTAGGCAGCCCATTCCAATGTCTAACCACTCTTTTGGAGAAGAATTTTCTTCCAAATAGCCAACCTGAACCTCCCCTGGTGCAACCTGAGGTCATCCCCTCTCATCCTATTGCTAGTTGCCAGAGAGAAAAGGCAGACCCCCACCTCGCCACACAACCTCCTTTCAGGCAGTTGTAGAAGACAATAAGGTCTTCCCTAACTCTCTTCTTCTCCAGAAGAAACAATCCCAGCTCCCTCAGCCACTCCTCATAACACTTGTGCTCCAGACCCCTCACCAGCCTTGTTGCCCTTCTCTCCAGCACCTCAATGTCTTTCTTGTAGTGAGGGGCCCAACACTGAATACAGTACTCAAGATGTGACCTTACCAGAGCTGAGTACAGGAGATACCATCATCTTCCTGCTCCTGCTGGCTGCACTATTTCTGAGACAAGCCAGGATGCCATTGGTCTTGTTGGCCACCTGGACACACTGCTGGCTCATGTTCAGCCAAGCACAGACCTGGGGATGTTGGTCAGTTTCTTCCACGCAGTCTTCCAGCCACTCTGCCCCATGCCTATAGCGTTGCCTGCAACTGTTGTGACCAAACTGCAGGGACCTGGCACTTGGTCTTGTTGAACTTCATCCCATCATCCTCAGCCCAGTGATCCAGCCTGTCCAGATCCCTTTGAAGGGCCTTCCTACTCTCAAGATCAACATTTCCTCCCAATTTCATGTCATCTATGAACTCACTGACAGTGCACCTCAATTCCCTCATCCAGATCATCAATAAACATTAAAACAGGATGGGTCCCTGTACTGACCCCTGGGAAACACCACTCATGACCAGTTGCCAGTAGGACTTCATTCCATAACATCTGCCCTCTGGGCCCGACCATCCAGCCAGTTCTTTACCCAGCAAAGAGCGTACTTGTCCAAGTCATGGGCTGCCAGCTTTTCCAGAACACTGTGGGAGACAGAGTCAAAGGCTCTGCCAAATTCTAGGTAGACCACATCAACAAGGCAGGTCACCCACTCATAGGAGATCACATTGGTCAAGCAGGACCTGCCTTTCATATACCATGCTGACTGGGCCTGATCCCCTAGGTGTCCCACACATGTTGTGGGACCTCATTCAAGATGATCTGCTCCATAACCTCTCCTGGCACCAAGGTCAGGCAGACAGGCCTGCAGTTTCCTAGATTCTCCATAAGATCCTTCCTTTAGATAGGAGTCATGTTGGCAAGCATCCAAACCTCCAAGACTTCTCCAGGAACGCTGATAAATGGTAGAAAGCAGCTTGGCAATCAACTCCACCAGCTCCCTCAGCACCCTCAGGTGGATCCCATCTCAACCCATAGACTTGCAGCAGTCCAGGTGGTCTTTAAACCTCCCATGATTCAGGTGGAAACAACTATTCTGCTCCCCATTCCAAACTTCCAGGTCAGGAGGTAGAGTACTCTGAGAATAACTGGTCTGACTTTTAAAAACAGACGTAAAGAAGGCACTGAGAACCTCAGCATTTTCCTTATCTTCAGCCATCATGTTGCCTGCTGCATCTAGCAAAGGATGGAGATTCTCATTGCCCTTCTCTTATTGTTAATATATTCATTAAAGGTTTTTGTTGCTTTTATTACAGTGACCTTGTTGAGTTCAAGCTGGGCTTCTGCCTTTCTAATTTTCTCCCTGCATATCCTAGCAACTTGTTTGTACTCTCCCCAGGTTGCCCATCCCTTCTTCCACAGAAGGTCAGACTTCTGCTCCTGGAGCCTCAGCACAAGTTCCTTTTTCATCCATGCCAGTTTTCTTCCCCGCCAGCTCATCCTGTGGCACAAGGGGACAGCCTGCTCCTGTGTTTTTAACACCTCCTTTGTGAAGAGTGACCAAACTTTCTGGACCCCTTTTACATTTGAGGACTGAATCCCAAGAGACTGCACCCCCCTCCCCCCACCAGTGTCCTGAACAATTCAAAGTCCACCCCTCCAGAAGTCCAAGGCAGCAGTTTTGCTGAGTTCCCCTTCTAACTTCACCAAGAAAATCTAACATTTCATGGTTGCACTGCTCAAGACAGCTCCTGACCTCCACATCTCCCACCAGTCCTTCTTTGTATGTGAACATCACATCACGTTAGGCACCTCCCCTGGTACGCTCTCATATCAACTGCATCATGAAATTATCTTCCACACATTCTATAAACCTCCTAGACTGCTTCTTCTGTGCTGTATTACATTTCCAGTATGTATCAGGGAATTTGGAGTTCCCTATGATGTTCACTTACTGTTCTCTGTGCAGAAGTGCTGCAATATCTTTGCCAGGTATCCACTGTTTGCAAGATCAGTTGTAGCCCCTGGGCAGTTTGGAATCAGCAGTGCATGGTATCTAGCACCTAGTAAAGAAGAACAAAAACTAACATAACTAAAAAACCACCTGACCATAAATTCATTTCAGATTCAACAAACTTCAGACAACACTATATAAGTTGTTCAAAAGTTTCATAGACTGAAAGAACTAAGGAAACTAAATGATCTATGTGGAATAGAAGAGGAGGCAGGAGTTCTTTGTCCTAGGACACATTTTTAATGTGACATTTCTTACGTAGACAAAGCTTAAAAGCTCTGTCTGCTAGCTTCTACTTCCGATATTAATTTTTTTAATAAGCATTTTCCTAAGATATGACATAATAGTAAGAAGGAAGATAAACGCAGTTGTTATGGCTTCCTCTTAAAAGAAAAGCTTTCATGCCTTTTCTGTATCCTTCTTCTCTAAAAGCATAACATGAAGAAGAATCTGTTTCCCTGATAAATGGAAGTGACACATAAGCCAACAGCAAAGACCTTACCATCAATTGACTCCAGCTTGGCAGGGTTTGCATATGACTTCATACGGAAGTCCTGTATCCAGCGCATGTTGCTCTCATTCACATCCACAAAATCAATCGACTTCCCCTAGTGGAAAAAAGGTTTGCAAGCTACAGTTAGCATCAGCACACAGATTTCTACTACATTTTCTGAAGGACGGACATGGGAGATTTTGAGATGCTTCAGGAATAGGCACCTCCAGCTTCTTCTGACAGCCTGTGCCAGTGCCTCACCACACTCTCAGCAAAGAATTTCTTCTCCACATCTAACCTTTTACTTTACAAAATCTCCCCCCTTGTCCTATTACTACCTACCTGTGTAAAAAGTCAGTCTCCCTCTTGTTTGTGAATTCCCTTTAAGTACTGAAAGGCTGCAATAAGGTCTCCCCAGAGCCTTCCCTTCTCCAGACTGAACAAGCTCAGCTCTCCCTCAAACTTCCCTCATTGGAGAGGTGCTCCAGCCCTCTGAGCATGCTCATAGCCTCTTCTAGATCTGCTACAACTCCACATCTTCCTTGTGCTGGGGGCCCCAGGTCTGCACACAGAAATCCAGATGGGGCCTAACAAGGGCAAAGCAGAGGGGGACCATCAACTCTCTTGCCCTGCTGGCCGCCCCTCTGTTGATGCAGCCCAGGATACAAGCCTGTCCCTCTGGATGGCACTGCTTCCTTTCATTGATCAGTTGCACCACACAGCTTGTTGCCATTAGCAAAGTGCTGAAAGTACACTCCATACTACTATCTATGTCACTGATAAGGATGTTGACAAGACCCCCAGGGGACATCACTCAGTACCAAAGGAAAAAGAAAAAAAAAGAAAAAGGGACACAGAAGGATTGAGTCCAACTCCTGGCTCTACACAGGATCACCCAAAATCCAAACCCTATGTCTGAGAACACTGTCCAAACACTTGAATTCCATGACCATTGCCCTGGGGAGCTTGTTCCAGCCAGTGCCCATCACCCTCTGGTGAAGATCCTTTCCCTAACCCCCAGCCTAACACTCCCCCGATGCAGCTCCATGCTGTTCCCTTGGGTGCTGTCACTGTCAGCAGAGAGATCAGCATCTGCCCCTCTGCTCCCATCACGAGGAAGCTGTATGGCTGCCAAGAGAGTGACCAAATAAACCAAGGGACCTCAGCTACTCCTCGTATGTCTTGCCCTCTAGATCCTTCACCCCTTTCATAGTCCTCCTTTAGATGCTTTCTGATAGCTTTATGTCCTTCTTACATTGTGATGCCCAAAATTTCACACAGGGTTTCAGGTGAGACCACATCAGCAAAGAGCAGAGCAGGATAATCCCTTCCCTAGCCTGGCTGGCAGTGCTGGGCCTGATACATCACTCCAGGGTATGGTTTGGCCCCTTGGGCTGCCAGGGCACACTGCTGACTCAGCTTCAAGTTGCCATCAGCCAAAACCTCCAGATCCTTTTCTATGGGGCTGCCCTCCTGCCTCTTGTCCCCAGGACTCCATATATGTCTTGGATTGCTGCAGCTCAGGTGCAGAATTTGGCACTTGCTCTTGTTCAATAACTTGATGCACTCAGTGACTGCCCAGCCCTCACATTTGTCAAAAATCCCTCTGCAAGGCCTCTCTACCCTTGAAAGAGTCAACAGCTCCTCTAATTTAGCGATACCTTCAAACTTAGCATACACTCAAATCCTGCATCTAGACAAAATCTCTAGATCAAACTTTTCCTTTACAGATTAAGTGCATGATCCTATAGAGAAGGGTGTGATTTAAAAGGCTCGAAACGCGTAACTGATTTTGTTAGCTTGCTTCCTGATGTTTTCAAGTAAAAGCACAGAAATCATAAACACCTCCTGTTTATGCCATCAGCAAAATGGATGTAGTGTCTTTTTTTGGTTGGACCTACAAAGCAGTCTTTGGGAGACTGCTGAGTATCACTTGCGTGCACAGCTATTTCCTTGCAGAAGTTGTGCTACTGAAGTCAAGGAGCATTTGCAAAAAACATGGTGACAAACTGAGAAAAGACTGCTATTTGCTTTTGTTAATATTGCTTGGGAAACTGATTTCTAGTAGAGAAAGAAGCTCATAGAAAGGTACATCAGTTGCTCAACTCATAAACCAACTCCCACCATATTCTGGCAGAAGGGATGAAGGTTCCAATAAAATAAGCAGTAACAGAGGAAATGAGAATGACAGTAAATGTTCTGATCTTCACATCTTTCTCTGGTTGTTTCAAGGTATTTTAGAGGTGGCATTGCTGAGTAGTATAAACATGGATAAAATAGATTTGGGTTCTATCCAAGTTTGAACTCAAAGAATAGAAAGAAAAGTAAAACAGGATATGATGAGTCTATTTATTTTAAGTATTTCCAACACGTCTTGTTTTAGTCAGCCTAAACTGTAGGATTAATCTGAGTGATAGACTTATTTAATAACCATGCTTGTTTCTAGCAACATGGCTGTCTGTTAATCTTTGTTTCTGCATCTTGCTGTCTTTCAGTCCCACACTGAGAGCAACTAACTCTTCTCCTTTGCATTTGCTTAGTTATTTTTCTACTAGCACCCATGCTTCAAGAGAGATTATCCACAACTTCTTCAATACTTCAAGTGAAGAGTTGGCCTGAAGCAATGAGACACAGACATTTACACACTGGAACGGGTTGCCCAAGGAGGTTGTGGATGTCCCATCCCTGGAAGCATTCAAGGCCAGGCTGGATGTGGCTCTGGGCAGCCCGGTCTGGTGGCTGACAACCCTGCATATAGCAGGCCATCCTATGATTCTATGGCTGCCTCTGCTCCGCCTCTGCAGGGAGAGATCTGAACAAGAGCCATCTGAGGAGCAGTGCAGGTGCCCAGCTCATGTGGGGAACAGCTGCTGGGTAAGAGAGGAGCTTGCTAGCAGCTGTCCAGACACTGGCACCCATGGGTCCTCCCCCAGTCAAACACCCTAAGAAAGCCACAACCCACTGCTCCAACTCTGCCAGACTGCTGCAGCAGCAGAGAGGGAACAGTGCCAGCCTCTGGCACCCTCCCTGCTGCCACCAAGCAGCAGACAGACTTTCAGGTGCTACTCCTGCTCCTCCACCTTACACAGTACCCAGTTTCACAACTGGCCCACCTCAGCAGGACCTTCCTCAGCACCTCGTATAACAGAGTGGCAGACTCCTTGGGCCCTGCCTCTGTTTACCTCATCCCTTGCAAGCCATACTGGCAGCATCCATGCTGATGCAACCTGATGGGCAACCCCATACTGCCCAAATTGCATCCACAGCTCTCACAGAGCACATGCAGGCAGTAAGCTCGCACATACCGAGGGATTTAGCCTGAAATCACAATAATCCCAGTTCTTACTCACCCCGGGAGTGGCGACTTGCAGGTTGAAGGCAGAGCTGCTCAGCGTGAAGCACTGCAGGAAGGACTGGGCTGACACCCCTGGAAAACAGAACCAACAGCTGCATTGTACCGCCAGCCGTGATTTTACCTACCTCGGGTCATTTAAAAGCTCAGGAGATCGTCAGAATGTTAATTCAAGGCCCGGCGCGGGAAGCGGGACCACACGAACACCATAGGGCCGCGCACCGGGGAGGGGAGGAGTCGGGCTGACAGGAAAAGGGGCCGGAGCAACGCGCACAGCCGGGCCGGGAAGGAGGCAGGAGGGCGTTGGGCGGCTCGGGGCTGCCCCCAGAGCGGCTCACCCGCGGCGGCCGCGCTGGCGACGAGGAGACAGGTGGGTTTGCCGAGCCGCTCCGACATGGCAGGGACGGGCGGCGGCGCGCGGAGCCGGCTCCTCGTGCAGCTGCGCATGCGCACTCGGTGCAGACGGAGCGCCGCGCGCCGCGACCGTCAGGCGGGAAAACTGAGGACAGCCGCCATGATGGTTGTTGCTCTGCGCTGCCTTTAATCCCGTCGGTGTCAGCCCATTCGCATGCACCGTGATGTGTAGTGGCCGCCGTGCTCAGCTTCCCCTGTGTAGGCTCTGTGTTTCCACATCGGATTTTGTGTTGATATTTGGCTTTTTATACCGGTTTTATATCCCGCCCTCTTCAGATTTGTTGATCTGAAACACTGAGTGCTTACAGCGACCTCCCTATGCCAGCGATAGCATGTTGTGAAGGAAAAAACAGAGTGTAATGTCAATGTATCGCCTA
Source organism: Tragopan temminckii (assembly GCA_028571105.1). Classification (NCBI taxonomy): domain Eukaryota; kingdom Metazoa; phylum Chordata; class Aves; order Galliformes; family Phasianidae; genus Tragopan; species Tragopan temminckii. The sequence goes on from JAOWBP010002559.1 coordinate 4,802,946, forward strand.
ATTTTCAGCGCCCAGCCCAGTGGCTGAGGTTGGGTTTCCAACCTTCTCCCAGAATCCCTCTTCATCTGAACCAGACCTCTCAGTGGAGCCCTATGGCATGTT
>JAOWBP010002559.1:4806707-4843735 GCA_028571105.1 Tragopan temminckii
AGACCTCTAAGATCATTGAGTCCAACCCCAACCCACCCCACCATGCCCACTGACCAAGTCCCTCAGTGCCACATCTCCACCTTCCTTGAACACCTCCAGGGATGGTGACTCCACCACTTCCCACCCACATTCTGATGCCTCACCACTCCTTCTGAGAAGAGGTTTTTCCTAATATCCAACCTGACCATTCAGCCCTCAGTGAAAACATTCCTCCTCGAGGCACCGCAGGAAGCTCTCCTACACTCTTTCAGCTCTGTGATCACAGTGGTTTCTCATAGCCTAGCTTACAGACTGCCCTCCCATGCTCCCAGCCCGGTCCTCTGCTGCAGGGACCACACAGATTTTTTCTTCCTTGCCATCGCAGGAGGTTTTTCTGTTGGTTTATTTTATTGTTAAAATGATTCTGCGTGGTCAGATTAGAAACTGCCATTTCAATTGCCTCGATAAACCCAACTGCACACATCCTTCTATTCTCAGCGAAACAAAGGGTGAAGGGAATGGATGTTTTTTCTTGTTGTTTTGGTTTTGGAACCACCTCCCATGGGATTGCTCTCATTACTGTGTGACCGGCTCTTCCTGCCTCAAAAACCCGCTCCTCCTGGCTTTATGGCAAGCCCAAGTGACAGAAACCAATCCCTAAGCCCAGCTGGCAGCTGTCACACTGTGAAAGCCTATAGGGTTTACCTGCATTCAGGGGGAGGCCCACCCTTGGCAGGTTGATGACTGACAGCCAAAGTGCATTTTAGTGATCTCTTCTTTCTGCCTTATGGAGGCAAAGGGGAAGGGGCAGTCAGTGTGAAAACCCCACACCCCAAACAGCCCAAAATTTGACCCAAGCCCTGTCCAAGGGTAGTGGGAGGATGGTTGGACTAGATGATCTTGTAAGTCCTTTCCAACCTTGTGATTCTATGATTCTATGATTCTGCATCCCAGGAATCATGGTGACCACTGTGTCACTGAGCTGGTTAAACCCATGTCAGCTCACTTTCCTGCAGCGACAGCAGAGCTCCCACGTGCCGAATTTGAGCTCCAATGAATTGTTAGTAAGTGGCCAAAAATACACGGACAGGATATGAGTAGGGAACACAGAATAGGGTGGGAAGAAGTGGCACTGAGTGCTGCCGTGATGAGGCTGTGAAGGCTGGAAAAACCTTAAACATCACATGTGTTTTTTCGTGGGATGAATCTCCTCCCTCAAATCTTCTTCCCCACCCTCCTGGCAAAAGTCAGAGGGTGAGTTTTATGGCAGGAAATGAAAATTAGTGATGCATTAGCATCTCCAAGCCCAGAGCACAGACATTTGGAAAAGGGATGAGGAGTGGCATGGGACTGCTCCTCCCTGGCACAGGCAGACAGAATGAGGTGCAGTCCACTCCCTTTCTTTGGGGAAAGATATGGCAGCGTGACCTTCCCACGCAGGGAAATAAGGATCTCCTGGGTTAGGTTTACCCATTGTGCTCTACATCTTGCTGCAACCACAGAAACTGAGGATGAGCACGCTGAAGTCAGGCTGCACCCTTGCTGGTGGCAACCAGGCAGGTGGTGTTCAGGTTTAAGCATCATGGTCCTGGGGCTGAGGCTTTTGCTGGGAAGTGATGTGGAAAATGCTTTTGTTTGCCCATTGGATCTGACAGGCTTTGCAGGTCACCTGTAAATGCAGTAGCTGTAGAGGTGAGCTTGTAAGGATCATGCATAGCAGTGTGAGGTGGGGTCACAGCACACCTACACATTACAGCAAGTGCTTAATGAGTTCTTAATGCACTTGGGTGATCAGCTCAAAGCAACCACCACTGCAGTGGGTAATGCCCTACCCATCCTTATGGCACGGCTGATGACTGGACCAGAGAACTGAAAAGAAGCAGCACTATCACCCTGTTTGCTGCCCCACTGGGGCTGGCTTTGCTGAGCTTCCCACCTACTCCTTAAATGCCTGAAAAAGCCAAAGGAGAGGTGTTCTTGCCCTGCAGTGAGCTTTCTCTGTGCTGGAAGGAGCCCCCAGCCATCCCCCCTCTGGGACTCACATCATGCTTTCTCCCATTTGGATTGTTTTGAGCCAGGATCTTTTCATTTACACCACTATAAAGAGCTTTCACACAACAAGCGCTCATCCGCCTTCTTCCGTGTTTCCAAAAGCATCAGTAAATACTTGGCAGGCTGTTTCTGGGCTGGATTCTCAGGCTCGCTAAGCTGCAGCCCAGGCATGGTGCACGCTCTGCATGGTGCCTGCGGCCAGAGGGAGGCTGTGCAGACACCGCAAGCCCAGACCTGCTCCATGTTTTCCCTCGGCTTCCATGGGGCTCCTGCAACAGAGAGGAAAAGTGTAAATTCAGGAGCAGTGACTCAGCACAGAGACTCTGCCTACACTTCTTTCAGAGGGCCAGTGGAGTTGGTTTCCAATTCTTTTTCCCAAAGATCTTGAAGATTGCGGCTAGTTTTGCATTTTCACTGGATATTTATAGAGCAAGGCAGTGTCTAGACTTGCTTTGGGGTGTTTTACCTGCTGGCAGAAGCAAAAGAACTCCCTGTTTGGTTCAGCCTGAGCAAAGAGCCTCAAGCACAACTCTTGCTGACTCTATAGTAGGCACAGCATGAGCCCAGGGACCACTGGTGCCAAGCCCAACAGCCTGACAGGCACATGGGTGTTCCCCTCTTCCTGCTGGAATCCTGCCTGTTCTCTCAGGAAATACATTTTAAGCACAAATCATTGTTCCTGAGGAGGTTAGAGAACAAGGCATTGGGTGTAATGGGTATAAATCTCATCCTGGTTCTCTGCAGAGTGCAGAAGAGCACGGCACAGGAGGGGGGAGATGCTATTAAATGTGGGACCCATCAAGGCTGGCAGAGGGGTGGCTGTAGATCTGAGGTGCCTCAGTCTGGAAGAGGTGTTCTGGAGAATCTCTGCAATGGGAAAAATCCCATGGGCAGAGCAGGGAGTATTCCTTCCCAACGTCCCACAGGTTGCACCCACCGCCTGTCACCCTACCGACCGTAGCACCTCACGTGCTGTGCACAGCCTGACCCTACACACCCATTCAGGCTCACCTCTTCATCTGGAGCTGGCATATTCCCAAAGCAACCTGTAATCCTAGTGCCTCCGCTGCTGTGAAGATAAATTGAAAGGTGGGAGGGAGGAATAAAGGGGCAACAAGACTTGAGATGCTTTTCAAAGCATCTCGAAGAGCACAGATAGGAATGGAGAACCCCAGGAGGTGAATCCCACCAGGCTATCCAATATCAATTGGACGTTTTCCCCTTTTCAACCAGGTTAAGACCATGGAGTTCACTGAACCACTATGACTTGCAAGGCTTGGTTTGAAAGATGCTATCTGGCTAGCACAAACACTGGTTTTGTTAGGAGTGTGTGCACTCGGAACAGACCCCCACCAAGCAGGTTTGAGTTCCTTTCAGTGAGCCCTGACAGGAGGCATCCTTACTGGCAGGGCCAGAAAAGCAATTAAAGGCAAGAGAAAGGTGATTTCATAGTTAGGATGCGGGCTAGGACACAAGAGACCCAGGTTACATTCTCAGGTCCCGGGGCATACCTCACAAACATTTTACAGACCTGAAGTAGATTGGGTGAATTTCTCTCTGTCAGGTGTGCACAGAGCCAACAGCACAAAGATGTTTTGTTAGAGGATCCACATGGTGTGCAGCCTTTTCTATCTGTTAGTATCTTTCAATCCTCTGCTGGCATGCAGGGAGCTGGAAGGATACCCTCAGGGGCTGCCTGTTTTGCGGACAAGCCAAGCAGGGCAGGATACGTGTACCATGGTGCCTGTCCTCCCCCTGATCTGGTGCGTACAAGAAGGCTGAGCTTTGCAGGACAGTCCATCAAACAGCTTTTGTCAGTGTGACGTTCCCTTGCAAAAACACCCAGCAACCCTAACAGACGGTGCTTTGTTGTCCTGGGAAGTTTAAAAGATAACATCGTGTGGGCACACAGCTAATGTTTCGAAGCCAGGCTTTATGTTACTTGCTGAGGCTTTTGCTAATCTAGCATTTCTGCCTGGCGTATCCAGTTGTCTCCATGGATCTGTGCTCCAGGCCCAGCCAGGACCCTGGGGCAGCCTCTCCGTCACATATATTTCACTGCTGCCAGAGCAAAGCCATTCTCACCACCACCGCCTTTAGGTTGGCTTGATGGGATGTGAGAGGACCCTTTGCAGTCCAATGGCTTTAGGCTATGGATATCAAACTTATGGGGCTCCTTTTTGGTTATACATTGATTAATGATACACGAGTATTTCCAATTTTCGAATTATTCAGTCATCACCCAGAGTTCAGAATTTCTCGCAACTCCTTTCCTTTTGCTTGAGAACAAATATGATCACAGCAGGTGAACGGAAAGTATTGCTGATAAAAAAGATGAATGGCAATCAAAGCAATCAGCCAACAGAAGAGAGTCATTATTTTTTTTCTTACAGCTTTTCCACTCTTGCAGGGCTGCACCTCCCTCTTCAAAGACTCCGAGAAAGCCAAAACAATGCATGGCTCTCTTCCATTTACTAGGAATGTACAGAAGTGTAGCACAGACAACAATGACAGACTCCTGTCATGACTCTGCGTGCGTCTTTGGGAGGATATTTGACCTTCAAGGATGTCCGGAAAGTCAGGGAGGGAGACTTCCTTTGCTTTAAAGCATGATACTTCACCCTCAGTGTCACTTCGGGGAAGAGGTGGAGTCACCATCCCTGGAGGTGTTTAGAAAGCATGTAGAGTGGCACTGAGGGATGTGATTTAGTGGGCATGGCAGTGATGTGCTGATGGTCAGACTTGATGATCTTAGAGATCTTTTCCAACCTTAATGACTCTAGGATTCTATTTAGGGACATGGTTTAGTGGGTATGGTGAAGTTGGGTGAATGGTTGATGCATCCCAGGGTCCTGAAGGAGCTGGCTGATGTGGTTGCTGAGCCACTCTCCATCATATCTGAAAAGTCATAGGTGTCAAAGTCCCTGATGAGTGGAAAAAGGGGTAAAATCACTCCCATCTTCAAGAAAGGGAGAACAGAAGACCCAGGGAACTACAGGCTGGTGAGCCTCACTTCTGTGCCTGGGAAAGTCATGAAGTGGATCATCCTGGAAGAGATGGTAAGGCACATGAGAGATGAGGAGGTGATCCATGACAGCCAGCATGGCGTCACCAAGAAAAGATCATGCCTGACCAATCTGGTGGCCTCCAATGATGAAGTGATGGCATTGGTGGACAAAAGAGGACAACTGATGTCATCTACCTGTACTTGTGCAAGACCTTTGACATGGTCCCACACCACATCCTTATCTCTGAGTTGGAGAGAGGTGGAGTTGAAGGCTGGGCTGTTCAGCGGGTAAATAATTGGTTGGTGGCTGTAGCTGGAGGGTTGTTATCAGCAGTTCTGTGTCCAGATGGGGGTCAGTCACAAGTGGTGCTCCCCAGGGGTCCATCCTGGGACCAGTGCTCTTCAATATCTTTATCAATGACAGTGGGATTGAGTGTACTCTCAGCAAGTTTGCAGGTGACACCACGCTGAGTGGCATAGTTGATACAATAGAAAGGAGGAACGTCATCAAAGCCAGGTTGGATGGGCACATCTGAAATTGCAGACTTCCAGTGCTCTTCAGAAGGTGAAGCTCTCTCAACTTTTTCTTCCTCTTGCTCAAGTCTGGCTGTTTCTCAGTTTCACAGAGTAATTAGAAAGGCTCCAACCCCTCAGAAGAGTGTCCTCCCCCAGTCTGCCAGCCAGGATTCAATTAATATCAGACAATTTAAATGGAATTAAAAGATGTGGCGAGAGGCTGTGTCCCAGTTTGACTTGGCCATCCTCACATCACACCCTCCTTTCAAGTAAGACAAGTTTGAACGTGGTCCTCACAGCACCAGTAAGAACCAGGCAAAGGTTAAATACTGAAAATAGCACTAATGCGTAAAAAGCAGGGAGCTCATTGGCATAAGGACCTGCTGGCTTTGTTTTGTGCCCCAGCTGGGATGCAGACACCCTGGAAGTGAGGGCAGCCTTTCAACAGTGGGCAGCCTTTCAACAGTGATGGCAAAGGGAAGGATCCATTGGAGTTTAATATGTAACGACCACGGACATGAAGCAGGAATCACTTTGTGTGTCCAAAGGAGCAATATGCAGTCAGCCTCCTCTGAAATCAGCAGAGCTGATGCATTTCATCTTCTGCCAGGCATCCTTTGTTCCTGCTGTTTTTTCCTGTCTGAGGCCTGGGAAGAAGCTCTGAACTCCACCAGTCGAATTCAGCAACCCTTGCATGCTGGAGTAACCTGGATTTCAGTCCATTAAGGACATGGCCCTGGGGCAGTAAGTGAAAGGGAGCCAGAAATATTACATTAATAAGCAGAAACACTCCCAGCTCTCATCATTAGCCACGGGACTAAAGTGCTCAGACAAGTAAACAGAAGAGAGCTGAGTTTATTAGAGCACGTTCCCTTTTCTAGGTATCTCATGTTAATGTACAGAGAGATTTGAGAGATAGGAACCATTTGAGGACTGTAAGAGGAAACCAACAGACAGCTATTAACAGAGGAAAAATTCACAAGTACCCAAGCCTGGGAGCAGGGACAGGTTTCATTACGCACAGAGAGGCTGGCAGAACACCAAGTATCAATTCAAACATCTGTATGAATTAATATCCACATGCACATGTTCGGGGGGGGGAAGGAGAGGGGGCTTTTGTGTCCACCAAAATAAATGAAGATGGGGAATTTAATGTGCTTGGAAGCAATTCCTGCTGCTGCCTCAGCACTGAGGAGTGTTGCTGTGATACAAGGCAGGCTGGAAGCTGTAAGGCTGAGCCCAAAACATGACAGGGACCCCCCAGAGAGAGTCTGTCTTGCCACAAAACACATCTCTCTGGCACTCGTGCAGTGAGAAAGTTGCATATCTGCCCTGACCTCAGGGTAAAATGCACAGAGCAAAATACCGCAAGTGAGCACTTCCAACACCAGGAATAAAACCAGATACGTGAGGAAGCCAGGGCAGCCCTACCGATGATACAACAAGCCCTGCAGCACACAGGCAGCCACCAGTGGGGAAATCCCAGACGTCAGGGTTGACTCTGAAGTATTCCCCAGGAATTGCATACAACCTAGCCTTAGTTCAATTGAGAAAAAAACCACAGGGCAGCTCGCAGCAGCCTCACAGACGTGCCACCCTCCTTCAGGGGTCCCACTGCAGGAGCTCTCACTGAAGACACTGAGTGAGACCTTCCTTTAGATAAATGGTGAGTGTTTTTAAGCCATTTGAATCGGTTGCTCAGAGAAATTGTGGATGTGTCATCTCTGGAGGTGCCCAAGGCTTGGCTTGATGGGGCTTTGGGCTACCTGACCTGGTGGGTAGCAACCAGCCCATGGCAGGTGTTGGGGCTGGGAAGGCTTTAAAGTCCCTTCCAACCCAACCATGCTGTGATTCTATGATCTTTAGGTGTCTTCCAACCCAACTATTCTATGGTTATGTGATCTTTAAGGACCCTTTAAACCCAACCACTCTGTGATTCTGTGATCTTTAAGGACCCTTCCAACCAAACCTTTCTGTGGTTCTATGATCTTTAAGGTCCATTCCAACTCAAGCCATTCTACTACTCTGTGATTCTATAACTCTGTGTGTTCTGACAATCCTAGAATGAGGTGAGTGGGGTCTGATCCATATGAATGACAAAAAAAGGGTCTGAGTGCCCATCCTTCACACAAATGCCTCCTAAGTTCTTAAATTAAATTGAAGACTTTTTCTTGCTTTTCCTTCAAACTGTGCAATGGAGCTAAGGTCAGTAACTTGGATCCCAATATGAAATGTCCTGAGTTTTTATTATACCTCATTTTCCCTGCCTTTTTCCCCTTGTAGTTCTGCCCTCAGAGCAGTGCCTGCATCTCGAGCACTTTTATTGATAATTCTTATTGCAAAAGAGGTAAAATCTCTCTGAACTAAGCCTGCCTGCCTCTTCCCAAGCAGCCAGCCATCACAGCAATAAGGCCTCATCAAGTCTGTGCAGAGCCATAGGCAAGGCTGCTTTGGTAGAAAATGGATGTGCTGGAACACCACCAAGTCTGGGAGTGCCTGGAGGGGACAGGCAAGAGAGGAGACGTGGAAATAGGTTTCAGGAATGTTATGTCATCTTCATCTCAGCCCAGGTCAGAGCCATGGGGCAGTGAATGGCCAGAAAACCCCACTGTGCTGCTCTCACCTGCTTGGGAACCCCGAATCAGAGCCAAGGCATCATGTGCACCAGTAAATCACGTGAGAGTATGAAGGCTGTTTTCTAACTTCTAACCTTGTCTCCTCTGCTTCTGTTGAAGCTGCCCGTCCTGTGAAGCAACATGAGTCTCAAGGGATCCCTCAGCAGCAGTCCTGGCTCAACAAAGTAAGGATCTCCGTGCTGGGCTCCCTCTATCCTGTGGGCAGCACTCCTTCCCAGTGCCCAGGGGGAGGCTCCTTGTGGTCCCATCTTTCCCCCTAAATGCACGGGGTTTGTTTCACCCTTCCTTGGATCCTCACATGTTGACACCACGTGGGATGTGGATATGGGCCTTACAGGGGATGTAACCCATGCCTGGAGGCTTGACACCCCCAAAATTCAACTATTTTACACAGAATTACATCCTCCCACAATTGCACATGGGACATGGGTTGTACTTATGAGCTTGCTTTAAAGGAGTAGGTTTAAAAAGTGTCCAAGAACAAGAGCCCTGAGCCTTGGTGCTTACACTGCTTGGGTTCAGGTGGACTTAGTTCCAAGGATCAGCCTCCTCTTCCCTGGCCTCCTCCCCATAACAACTCACTGGGAATACCATTCTTAACACAGTCCTTCCAGAAGTGATGTGCTCCCAGGGACACCGCAAGCAATGGTAACTCTACCAGGGACAGGCCTGGATGGGCTGCCTTGCTCCTCTTTCCAGCCATTGGGCTTGGTGACACGGGTCTGTGGTGTGGATAACAGCTAGGGTTGCAGAGGGAGCTGCAGAACTCTTTGGCTGGCAGCACCTCCAATGGATGTGATGATGAGAGCAGGGTTGGTTTTCCTCAGGATTGCTGTGGGGTTGCACTGTTGATGCTGATTTGGGCCTTCCTTCTTTTGCAGTGGTAGCATGGGCAAAGCGGATGGAGCCTCCAAGCTGAGCGCAAAGGACCTGTATGGTAAGTGGTGCCCACAAACATGCTGGTTTGTCTCAGGTTTCTTATAGGAAGGGCACCTTTGGAGGTCTGGAAACCGTTGCTGGGGAGTTTGAGGTCAGCAGTCCATCACGTGTCTGCACCTATGTATGGAGCATGCACTTTATGCTACCGTGTCCCACGCTGGGCATGGCTGTGATTCTGTGAGGACAGACAAATCTGTGCAGGGCATTGCTTCCTCTCACCTAGATTCTCTCCAGTTATGTTAGCAAGATAACTCGATAAAGAATCTAACAAAAGAAAGACTGTCCTCAGCAGGTTAATAATTATACTCCCTTAACTATTCAGTGAACCATGACAACTCCAATGCCCTTCGGCTCTTTGGAAACAGAGGATCGGTGGGATGGGTGCTTGCGCTCAACCCAGTCTCCCTCCCTCTGGCTGTCAGTTTGCTTGGCTGGGACTTTCATTGGCTGTGGCAGCCCCTTGTCAAAGAGTTTGTATTTGATCAGACAGCTCCTTTTGCTGCTGTGAAGTGAGGGTGGCTGCAAGAAGTGAACTGTGGGAATAAAGGTAGATGAGAAATTCAATGTTACTGACCATAGGTATCTGTCACCTCGATGCTGCATGATGAGCAGCTGCCAAGGGAAGGCCTGAGATGCATCAGTCATTTGTCTGGACATAAAAGCACAGAAAGAAGAGAGAAGGGAGGAGTGGGAATGTCTGGGAGCTGCTCCACTCTGCACACAGGGCTGCTCGGACAAGCTCCCCCTGCTCCTCTGACAGCATCGTTTCCTTTGCTGTGCGCTGAAAGCTCCTGCAATTTTCACCAGGGGCAGAGAGATGTTAGTTGAGAGGTAAATACAGAACCATACAGAGATGTAAAACTGAAACAGGGAGATGAAAAGTGTATGGGAAACAGGGTGGGTGCTCAGGTCAGCACCCACTGACAGAAGCTCCGAACTATTGGGGTGTCAGAGTGGGTCTGAGTTGTGCACAGGAGACCAGCAAGCACTGACTGCCCCGCAGTGTAAAAGCCAGTGAAGTAAAAAGCCAACAAACTGCTTTGAAACCAAACACATATTCTCAAATAAGTCATTTTCAGCACGGAGTTACATCTTTAATTTTTTTTTTTTTTTTTTTTTGCATGGACACACCTCAAAAGCAAATGTCAGCAAGAACAGGACACCTCTCCCACCAAATTCCAGCAAACCTGAACTGGGGATTGTAAGGCCAGAGGCCAAACCCTTGAGAGGAATAAATCACCTCCCTTGATTCCCCCCTCACCTTGGCAGCCCTTTACCAGCAGCTGGTGTTGGCTCTGCTCCTATGCACAAGCACGTCCGTGGGGTTTCTGCCTGCAGAACGTGGGGCACGCCCCACTGATTCAGCATTCCTTCTTCAAAGGGCACTCAGCATGTGTGAAAGCAGCATTCAAATGTTTGGGTCCCCTTTCCACTTGGATCATCCCTCCCCCAGCATTAATTTCTGCTGAGAGCTGGGGGTGGAGGGCAGGCAAGAACTAAAATTCCAGGGAGAATTATGTTTCATAATGAAACAAATCACATCAAGCTGAGCTGGCCTTGATATGTGATTGTGGTGCTGCTAAGGGACGTTTTGGAGCTTATGTTTCCATTTTTCTCCTGTGCAATCAGGCAGGACCCTTAGCCTGTGCACACTGCTGGGCCTTCCAAGAATGAGCACAACAAGCCCCAAATCCACAGCACTTTAAAGGAAGAAACAGCCTCAAGTTGTACCTGGGGAGGTTTAGATTGGATATGAGGAAGAATTTCTTCATTGAATGAGCTGTCAGACATTGGAACAGGATGCGCAGGGAGGCAGTGGAGTCCCCATCCCTGGGGATATTTGTGAGACGCGTGGATGTGTTGCTTAGAGATGTGAGTTAGTAGCGGGCTTGCAGTTTTAGAATGGTGGTTGGACTTGATAACCTGAAGGGTCTTTTCCATCCTCAGTGATTCTACCTATGTTGGTCCACAGAGGTGACAGCAGTGGCCCAGAGGTGGGGAGGGTGGCTGCCCTCCTGCCACAGCTGGAGTCTTTTTCACTGCGATGAGCACAGAGGGATGTAGAAAGATCCAAATCGCCAGGGAATTCTGCACAAAAATGGCTTAAAGCCCTGAGACATCTTCCCCCATCTCCAGTCTTACCAGGATCCTAGAGCGTTCAGCCATGGAGCTGCCTGGCTGCCATGACAGCAGATGTTCATCCTTCCCACTCCCCTTTGCTAGATGGCATCACATTTGCTCAGCTCCATATTCTGGAAGAGTCCATGACTGCCCATACAGAGAGAGAAGGGGGAATGGCTGGCACCTATCAGGTTGCCGCTGTATGCAACACACAGCAAGCAGCTGAATAAATGTTAATGCATACCATAAATAAATTAAGCTGCTTCTCTGCTTACTGGTATGTGCCCTGAACCTAGCTGGAAGACAGCAGGGGGAAATGAGTGTGACAGGAGAAGCCAAGGGAAGAGTTGGGAAGGAAGCAAAGCGTATGCCACAGCTTGCCACCCCTTTCTGGGGTGGTCACCAGGAGGACATCTGAGCTGCTTTCATGACTGGCTGGATGGTGCTGTTTCTCATGGAGGGTTGGGCACTGTAACTGTGAGAAGCTGCGTGGAGCCAAGGGAAGTTTAAAGATGACTTCACACGGGGCTCACTTCTGTGCTGTGTCCATCTGTGTGATGCTTGGCCGCTTCCCAGCACCCTGCCAAGAGCTGGCTCCGAGCTGCCCATCTTCTTCCTGACACACATTGCTGGGAAAGACCCAAACGTGGTGCACGCAGGGCTGGGAAATGGCCACTAGCGTGTGTTAGGCTACAGAAACACGGACTTGAAAAGCTTCAGTCTGTGAGGCGTGATCACTTGACACTGCACACCTCCTGTAACTCAAGAAAGGCTCCAGGGCTGTAACAGGACACGGGATGCTAACACAAAGACAGGAGCTGCTCATACCAGGACAGCGTGGCCCTGGGATGGGTATCATCTGCCAGGGGAGCCATGGGGAAAGGGGCTGCACCAACAAGCTGGTGGTGAAGGAGTGAGTTGTGTTTAATGGTCACAGAGCAGCTCCTGGTCTCTATAGGGCTCTCGTGTCTTCTACATGGAGACCCCCAGGCTGTAATTCCTTGCTGTCTGCTCTCCTGCATCCTCACTTGCACACGGGGCAAACGCAATGTGAAGTGGCGATGCAGCGAGATGCCGTTACAGACAGGAGCTGTGCCAGCTCAGGAACAGCCTCAAAAGGAGAAAGACAGAAACACAGATGCAGTACAGTGCACTTCCTAAAGCTGCACTGTAAGTATGTGTTTACAACTGATGACTGGGCACAATGACCTACAATGGGGTCATTAGTATTGGTCATTGTATACCACAGCAGTGTCAATCTAGCAGGCAACACCAATCTGCTGATTTCCTGAAGCAGTGGTTCCCCCTCTCCCCCACCTCCAGCCTTGAATAGCTCACTTGTCTGCCTCCATGTGTCACTTCAGCAGCCTTTCTTCACGTCCCCTTTCCCAGTCCAGATTCCAGCTTCAGATTACATGGCTCCTCTCCATCCTCATGGGTGACCCTTTTCACTTAAAGCCTGGAAATGTAATACTTCAACTGGAAACGGGACTGGAAGAAAGGAAGGAAACCAACATTCCTGTTGGCTCCTGCATCAGAACTCACCAGTGGCTCAGCGCAAGAGCAGTGCTGTTGGTCAGAAAACTGCATGGCTGGGGGGTTGACCAAGAGGCATTTCCACGTCTGGCATATCCCACCCAGCCTTGATTTTAAAGGAAATGGGAATACCTCTCCCCACAAGCTTCTCAGGAGCCCAATTATCTTCTGCTGAGCAGTCCTTGGGCATGCCAGGCACAAGCAGGCAGTGTTACTTAGTGCATGCAGGCCTTGCACAACCCTCAAGCTGTGTCAGGCTTTTATTTGTTCTTCTGGAGTGCAGTGTGTCTTCAGCTAATAAATGAGGAATGTGAGCAATTGGGCTTCAGCTTGTGGCAACTATTAGGCATGCTGAGGAGGAATTCAGCCTCCTGAGAGCAGCTGGCTGTCAGCACGCTATCAGTGCTGCCCAGGTCCATTCATACCCCTGGCTGCCCCCAGTATCAATGAGAGCCTTTTCATTCAACTCATGAGCTTCACGCCCCAAAAGGACATGCTTTCCCCACTTAGCAGGAGGCCTTGCAATGCCACATGCTTCTGTGTCTGTGCAGACCAATCTCCCTCTTATAGCTAAGAAGGAACCTGTGGGATGGGCAGAGCTGCACAGTGCAGATGCATGATGGTGCTGCCGGATCAGATCTGGCCTCCTGCTGGGATTCTGGGAAGGGATGCTGTTTCGTAAGGCTGCTTTATAATACAGGCCTGGCAAATCTGCATAACTGCCATTAGCATTCCAAGGCATTTGCTGTTTCATTTCTCCTCCAAAGGGCTGTGTCTTGACCTGTTGGTTTGGCAGAAGGACCAGCTCATGCTACATGGGTAGGTTACTATAAAAAGCGTGTGCACTGCTAGATAATATATAGGTAATATAAAGAACTGGCAAACTCCAGAAGGCAACAACCAGGACTTTCCTTAAGCTGTTATAATGGATACAGAGGCCAGGGATCCCCTGCTTCATGTGTGTCCTTCACCAGAGCTCTGAAGCAAAGTGGCAGTCCTGACTCTTGGCTCCCTTCTAAGACCTTGCAGGATAACTGCGTTTCTTGGCTCCTGGTCCCTGTTGTCTTGTGCTGACAGCTCCTGTAGAGACCAGATGCTCAGCAACAGCCGTGCTCTTTCTTGCCTTGCCAGCCCATCTCCCAAACCTGGTGTTGTTATGCTTTGATTCCTTCCTGACTGTTTCATTGATGAGTTATTCATCCCCCACATTTTCTATGGAGCCTTCTGCCGAGCAACAGCAGAAAGCAAATACAAGGAGATACAAGGAGGATGAGGGAGGATCCGGTATGATACAACTCCCTAATTAAGCAGAGAAGGATGTGCATGGAGGAGAGGTTGGAGCCTCCCCAGCCCTGCTGTGACAGAAATTTGTCACAGAGGCACCTGTTGGCACCACAAGTGGCTTTTGCTCTGGTGCGCACTAAGAGTACGGGTGAATTTTTGTATATAGCAGCAATGAGAATGTAATGGATGGAAAGAGACAGCATCTTGGGCCTGAGCCTTTGGATTCTGATGTAACTGACCCACAGCACCGTTGTGCAGATCAGCACAGCACCATCAGTCTGGGGAAAGGAGTGCTCAAATTCCCACAAACCAGCAGGAATGGTTTGTGTTTATTTATCCCACTGATCCACTGTGTGCACAAAGCACCCAATCGAGGGAAGCATGGCCCAGCTTTGTGGGGAAAAGGGTGTTGCATGGAAATGGGGAGGGAACCTGGCATGTAGAGTGTGCTTTGGCTTTCCATAACACCATTCTTCCAGGATGTGTATTGATCCTACTTTTTTTTTCTCAGTTCTATCCTTTCACTCATTATCATAAAGCCAAGCAGGATGATCTCCCTTCCAAACAGTATTTTGGCCTGTTGTCACTGGATGTTCAGTCCAGCACCCAGTTTTCAGCCCATTTTGAGTGGGTAAAATCCACTCTTCGGTGGTCTCAGCATTTCCCATTTCCTTATCTGCCCTCTGGTGCCAGTGGAAACACTATTTCTGTAGTGCTGTGTGCCTGCAAGATATTGGTGACAGATAACATTCTTCAGAGAATAGCTTTGCAGCTTCTCCCACGCCTGTAGGTATGAGGCAACAGTAAAGCTAGCTGCTTAGGGAAGGACGATGATCTTCATGCTATGAGAGATTTTTCTTGCCTGACACCAAAAAAGCAAGGGACAAAGCTCTATTGTTTCCCCGTTTCTTTGGCTCTCCTGGCAGGCAGGAGGGAAAACGTACAGCAGTGGTCACTGGGGCTCATGCCAGCTTTTATCACCCTCAGATGTTTGCTGTACTCGTGCCACAGTTCTGGAGCAATCCTGCTCTTTGCAATCCAGCCCATGCTGCATCCAGCAGTCCTCCACCACGAGTTTTGACAGCTGCCATCTGAAAACCATCTTTAAATTCCTGTCACTCTTATTCATCGTTGGGAATTATGCAAATTCCCTGCCTGCTGAAGACTCAGTATGGATTGGGTGACACCTCACCTCTCCTGGGCCTTCTCCATTGCAAGATGCTGTAGAAATGCAAAGTATTTCCAGCATGAGTGGTGTCAGATGAACCAGGAGGAAATGTGCCAGTGTTCTTTCATACAACCTCTCAAGTTGAGGTGGCCTACAATTGTCTATTTTGCAATTTACCTGAATTTGCCTGAATCCTTGCTTCTTCCTACATTAAAATGAAAGGAGATTGCAGTGTTTTGCACCTCTGCTGGAAAAGGCTGGGAGGGCTCTTATGGAACTCCATCTCCAACTACCAGCCCTTGACACTGCTCAACACCTGTCCTTTCAGAGCTGGAGCCATCTGCCTGCCCCACTGTAAAGAATCTTTGTTTCCAGTCTGACCACTAAAGTCTTTTCCACTCCTTTTTAAAAAGGAGAGGACAGGATGCCTCAAAATTGAGATTTGTCTCTATCCCACACAAGACGCAGTGTTCTCATTTCCATTAGTGTCATCTATATACATGAAAAGTGCTCAATTGAGGTTACTCAGAGAAAAAAAAGTGCCTCACATCAGAGACAACTCCCCACAGACATGCATTGCTGCGTGCCCTATCCCAGATCTTGCCCCACATCTGAAGTAGGGCAGGCTGCAATTAAAACACCCAGCAAACTGAAAATGCCATTGACCCTTCAGTGTAAGCCAAAGTGGCCATGCTGGAAGATTAATTCCTATACTCAGGGTCATTCCAGGAGGTCGTGGCTGAGCTGGGAGCTGTGCAAGGTGTCCAAAGGTCCTCCTGGTGTGCAAGGCAGAGCCTCAGCCAACACCCCTGCCAACATGCCCAGGAGAAAATAGTTCCTACCTGTGTACAGCAGCCACTTTGGTACTACCAGGAGTTAGCTGTGGAAGCAAAGCACACTGTTGTGTTTTCAGTGACAGGCATACAGGTGCAAGGTGCAAAGTACACAGGTGTCCTGCCACGCTGATGAGATGTCTCATAGGCTTAAAAATAAAATGCATTAGAAAGCTGTATCTATCAACCCTTGCCAGGCTTCGACTGAAATCACCAGCATCCCTTTTCGTTTTCACCTCTCTGGGCCTCAGTTTGTATGTTTAGGATGCTCCTACATCTGCAGGCAGCTTTGCTACAGTGCTGAGCCCTGTGTCTAGGGAGAAGCACAAACAGGGGCTTCATCTGAAAGCTCTCCTAGCCTAGCAAGGTGAAAATCCCAAATCTCAAGGAAAGCAACCCTTCGGGGCAGTGCTTGTTCTGGAGAGACACCTGCTGGCTGGAGAGGCACCTCCTGCATCGATGGAAGCCAAACAGGAATAAACAGAAATCAGAGATGCCAGGGAGTCCAAGGAAAAGGCTAAAGAGGTGGAACCCAAAGCAATGGAGTCACGGACCTTGACCCAAGCATGGCAGAGCATGGGCTGAGAGCTCTGAACAGGACACCAACAGTCTCAAATACTTGAGAGATGTGAGCTTGTTCAGCTCAAACGGGTGAGCAAGCATAGATGAGGTAGCTCCAAATCACACCAGGTGCCAAGGACAGGCTTGGTAGATCTTAGAGCAAACGACTCCAAGGTTTGAAAGCAGCCAGGAGGCTGACAAAAATACCACCAGTATTTCATCTAAGTCTCTGGGGGGTGTTTTTTCATCAAAATGTTGCGAGATCCTTCTGGCTGTGATGGTTGCTGCAGATGTCTGAAAGGTAACCTAACACAGGTTATTTCTAGCTTAGGATGGGTAAAAATGTGTAAACAGATCGTGAGAACCTATGGCAACACACAGAGCAACAATTACATTTTGTAAGCAAACGAGAGGTTAGAGGATGTCCTCTGCTGGTGAGGAAGGTGTTTTCAGTTCAGCTCACTCTGAGCCCAGGTAATCACTCCTCTGCCAGGCACACAAAGCATACATACAGAATGGACACATACCATTAATCAATGAGTGAAAGCTGACAGGGTCGATTTTTCTAGAATTATATTCTATAGCCTCTTGCAAATGCAAGCAGTATTTTTTCCAATTGCTCCTTGCTGCTGTTTACCAGTGAGAAATGCGGGAAGCAATAAAGGTTTGTTGCCTCATAAAAATATTGTTCCAGTCAGGTTCTGGCTGGCTGGCCTTGATCCCTGCAGCCCTTCTCACTGCCAGGAAATGCAAGAAAACAAACTAGCAGTGTCACAGTGCTGCAGAGGGTTTCTTCCAGAGTCCATTTAAAAGGGCTGTTATGTCCAGGCTGATGGGATGCAACCTTTGCAAGCTGCTCTTCTGAGACCTTCCGTGGTCATTTGCTGTCTGAGGCTTTGCTTTACACAAGGTTTCATTTCGTCCTTAAACAGTGCAGGAATTGAATTATCAGTGTCATTCTGGAATACAACTTGAATGTGTATCCAGCACACCAAGTTGGTACTTTCTGGCAGAAGTGTCTGTCTTTGATTCTCAGCACTCTGAAACTGGAAGCCTGGACAGTAGCACCCCTATGTGAGACCTGTAGTTCTCAGATCTGAATACACTGATAAACAGACTTTAAACTAAAGGCATTCTCTCTCTTTTTTTTTTTTTTCAGAACAAAGGAAAAAATACTCCAATTCCAATATCATTATGCATGAGACTTCACAGTACCATGTACAGGTGAGCATACAATTAACTTTTATGGGACTGCAAGGCCTGTATGAGTGACAGATGCTGATAATGAAATATTTCACTTTTCCTGGAGCTTTATTAGGTCAAAGAGCAGCTGGTAACCTACTTAACAGTATGCAAGTGTTGCTTTCCACATCTTGGGAGAGGCAAACAGCAAAGATGCTTGACAATCTTCCATTCGTCCTTCAGGACGTGCTGTGAAGTCAGCACTTACTCAGCTGGACACATTTGGCCATTATAGCTAGCAGATGCAAAAGGATTGATGGGAAGGAAAGTCAGAAAACAGTCATTAAATGATGTGAATTTGGTTTAATTAACAATGGATCTCTCTTCTATTTTTAATTAAAATTGGAAATGCCATGCAGAGCTATCGTTTATCAAAAATATGAATGATCAAGATCTAGCAAATTGAAATATAGAGTAATAAGGGAATGGAGAATGGAGAAAAAAAGATGTAAAAAAGGGGAAATTCAGCATGAAGAAAGAGGAAACTGAGAAACTGTTGTCCTCATCCTCCTCTACATCTGAAGGAGAGCAGTGGGAGCTGTTGTCCCTCTTGTCACTCTGTGCTTCAAACCCTTCCTGCTGACCACGGTTGTTAGAGGAACTCACCTGCCCAAACCACACAGAGCACATCAACTATCATTTTTCAGCTCTCCCTCAACTGCTGTGTCCTCTCAAGTAATTCAAAACCCTTCAGCCATGACAGGCATTCAGCCAAATTCAGCTTCCAGTGTTACAGACACCTACATAAGGGAGGGAGCCAGCCTGTGCGGCTGCCAACCAGCAGGAGCTCCACCTGGCTGGGGACAGCTGGCTCACTTGGCACTGAAAGCTGGCAAGGCAAGAAAGGAGGCTCATGAGGTTCGCAGGTGGTAGGAAGGACCCTCTTTTCTCTGGTTTAAAGCCCCAGCCAGCCATCCCCATCAGAGAGCCCTGCCAAATAGAATCACTCATGGACCCAGAGAAGGGACTTTAAACAGTGACGCGTACGTGAATTCTTCACTCCTTATGCCATGTGCCACTCATTTGTGATTTCTGCCTTGAACTTTGACCAAAGCAAACAGGGCTTCAGTGGCAGGCAGTGAGGCAGGAAGAGGCATTTTATACCCTTAAGTAATCTGTAAGTTGATCAAACTTGAAAAGTGGAAGCCCATTCTTAGGAAAGTTAGCATATTTGATTCTCCCTGTGGATAGGGGGGTTTAATCAGATAAAGATAAGAACAAGCCTCTATTCCCCCCACTCCAGCATTATCTAAAGAAAAGGGAAAGGAAAAATATTTTAATGAGTCTGAGATGGAGCTTTGGCTCCCTGAAAATTAACTTATTTAACAGTAAATAACTAAGGAATTTATGAAGATTGTAAACCCAGCAGTTATCATAATAGAGCAGATAAGAATGCCCGTCAGCAGGTATAAGCCAATTCTCCTCACTGCTCAGAAGGCAAAGGGTTTGGCATCTCTGTGTGGGTAATATTGACTTTGCAAATAGCTTTTCGTGCAGCATTTTACAATTACAGTAACACATACCCAAGCACGTTCTTCATATCTGATGGCACGGCTAATCTCAGCTTTAGCTGCTCACATACCTGCCAGAAGTTTTATTTAGATAGTGCCTCACCCCATACCTTTGCTTTATGAGCACAGAACTGGGCCATCACTTAAGTTCTGCAGTGTTTGTCTTCTTTACTGATCTATCCAGTCTTTGTGAATTATCCAGCAAACACGTTAGCAACGAACTGGTAACCACAAACTCCCTCCATCCCTAATGTTGATTAAAGACTCAACCCCTTCATCCTCTTAGGGCCGCTAGTGCTTTCAGTCTGAGCTTTTTCCCCTTGCGTACACATCTTGTATGGAACTAATTGCAATGATAGTTCTCACCCATGCTTCAACAGGGCCACCCAAGGCTCTGGTGCCGTGGATACTCTGGGCCCATCCAACCCGATACATCATCACTATAACAAAGAGCTACGACCTGATCCCTGAAATGGTTATAACTGATCACTGGGAGAAGGCGTGAAAACAAGAGGTCAGAAGGAGAAAAGCCAGGCAAAACTCACTCCTGTACTAAAGACAACAAAGAGCAGATGCTTCTCCTTTCTGTTACTCTCCCCTGCCCTACCCTAGTGAGATTCCCCTCGCATGGAGCCCTGCCAGCAGTCAAAAGCCTGCAGGTGCTGCTCGATTACACAAGTCTGTATAAATTCAGTGCCAAGTGTAATGCTTGGATCATTGCTTCAGGACACAGAACAGGGCTGGGAAAGCATGCAAGTGCCGTCATGTCTGGTGCTAACAACCAGAATGCACACTTTGCACAGCGACTCTGTTGAGCCTGTGCAATAAAGAACAAATAACTGTCCAAACTTCCAGAGATGGTTTTACCAGCGACTTACAATACACCCATCAAAGCTTTTTTACCTGTTTTCTCCCCCTTCCGTCTCAACTTCAGCACTTGGCCACCTTCATCATGGACAAGAGTGAGTCCATCGTGACAGTGGATGATGCCATCCGAAAACTCCTATTGCTCAACTCCAAGGAGAAAATTTGGACACAGGAGATGCTGCTGCAAGTGAATGACAAGTCCATCCGCCTGCTAGACTGCGAGTCACAGGTAGCCAGAGGTTAACATAGGGGGTTCTACTTAGGGAGGCTATTTGTAAGGTGGAACAAGGGTGAATCACTATCAGAATCCACTCCAGGCTTTGCAGGGGCTGGCTGACTCTAATTGGAAGGGTAAGCAGGTGTGGGTTGATTTACTCATGGCTCCAGAGCACAGATAGTCCAGATAGAAGGTACCTTGAGCTGTGCTCCAAGCAAACAATGTAACTGTTTTCTGTGGGAGTGATGCAGACTTGCAGGTCCACCGAGATCTAGGTATAACACATGAGCAGAGAGGGCAGAACTTGTTACTGGTATTATAACAACACGCAGGATCCCCTGCCTGAAAACTGTGCCAGACAGCAGGAGAAGGGTGCTGCTGCTCTGGTTTTAGCAGTGAAAATCTAAAAAGTGTTTGCACAGTTTCATCCAAAGAGTCAGTGGAAGGGCAAGCTGCTCACTGCCATCACCCAGAAGGCATCTTTCTTCCCAGTGCTCTGCTGGGATGCACGGCAGGTGGCTGATGCAGGTAGAGCACAGTTCACGGTGAGCAAAAGAACTCAAGTTGTTCAAGTTTCAGGAGATGTTTGGCATCCACCCCTCTCCCGCTCCTCCATAGCCCCAGGTCCTTTGCAGATGGTAACAAGTATGTTTGATGGGTCAAGGAAATCCCAGAGCACAAGCTCTGTCAGGTCTCTCTCTTCAAGCAGGAATCCCAGGAGTTCCTGTACAGATCCCTGCTGCCCAACCCATTCCTTCTTTTTTCCCAGGAGGAGCTGGAGGACTTCCCACTGCCGACTGTCCAGCACTGCCAGACGGTGCTCAACCAGATGCGCTATTCCTCCATCCTCCTCCTGGTGTGCCAGGATTCGGAACAGCACAAACCTGACATCCACTTCTTCAACTGCGATGAGGTGGAGGTGAGCAGAGCCTTCTTCGCCATTGAGATGTGATGGGAAATGGAGCTGCTTTGGTCCCCCAAAACCCTTCTGGGCCATGTGAGACTGTGGAACTTCCACTAAGTAACCTGCAAGGCTGTTGACTGCTTACAGACTGGTTTGAGTGGGGTGGGGGAGAGGAGTGCTACTTGCATGGATACATCAATATGCAGCATGGCTTTGTACTCCCTTGTTCAAACAAAGGTGTGGATTGGGCAGGCAATGATGGTGGTCAGCGGGAACTGTGAGCCACCCTAAAGGTTTGCCCAGACGCCGCCCTTTAAAGGCTCCCATATGTTGCAGTCAGCGATGCCTGGCTGCAGACCACCCCAAGGCCAAGCAGTCTCGTAAACAGAACAAGATATGTTCCCAGCTCTCTGCCAGCCACTTCTCTTGCTCACTTGGAGCCTTCAATTCAAGCTTTGCAAAGCACAGCCCTGTATTAAAACATTCCTATTTTATCTTTGAGGCGGAGATGGTTCATGAAGACATAGAAAGTGCCCTGGCAGACCACAAGCATGGGAAGAAAATACGACCACAGACACTCAAGTAAGTACTGCAGGACTCAGGACAAAGGGGCAAGGTAGGCAGTGTACTTAGCATCACCACCAGCACCGCATCTGTTCTCCAGCATTCACACAGAGCTCTTGGAAATAGAGTCAGCATCCTCTGAAGGGGTTGTTCTGTGTTGTCGACTTGCAGGGCAAACCAAGAGAAGATCAAGCAGAGACAGTCTATCCTCCCACCACCACAAGGGCCAGCCCCCATCCCGATCCAGCACGACATGCGAGGCCAAGCCATGAACAGGAACCGGGTGGCACCCCCTGCCCAGTATGAACCAGGTACTGGGAGAGCTCAGTGAGTCTGTCCCTGAGGGTGGGGACTCATCAGCCTGGGCAGACAACCTTCCTGAAACAGCCTGGGGTCATTTCAGCCCCACTATTGCCAGCCAGTGTCACCCAAAGAGGTGACAGGCCCTCAGCAAACTGAATGATGACAGCTCAGATCAGTGAAATCAAAATGTACAGACCTGGCCAGAAAGGCACATTCCTGGCCCTTGCTAACTTCATAAAGAATGCACATTTCACCCACAGAAATTGAGTGATTTGCATGAATTCTAGAGCTGAGCGTGGAAAGGCAGATTGGAACTCACCCCTCTAAAACCTAATTCCAAAGTCATCCTGACTTCAGTTTGAGCTGCCTTGAGAAAACTTGTAGTCCTCTTTGGAGAAAGCAGTCACAGAAAAAAAAGCTCCCAGTAACAGAAATAAGCTCTTTCTCTGGAGAAAAAAAAATAAAAATCTGGAGTTGACTAAAATGACCAGCAAACAGCCTATTGTACCAGCTTCTGTTTGGTGAATTTCAAGGAAAGTATGTAAGCAGAACACACTAAGTTCAAGTTGATGAGAGTAAACACTCATTTAACTGGGTTGGGGTCCAAGGCCAAGCAGTTGATCCAGCCTCCTGAATGGAGAGCCTATTGTTGGTTCATAACAAAAATAAGATTTATAATTCGGAGACAGACCGTCTCTCAACACCTGTATTTTGTTCTTTTTAATATCAGCTAAAAACGTTTGAGAGACTGCACACAACTTGGCACAAAAATGCTGATTTTTGCAGGGGCTTGCCTGAATACCAATCATGCAGAATTCCTGGCAGGCTGCTTTCTAGCAGGCGACACTTGCATTCATTTCCAGGTCTTGTTTCTTCTTTCTTGGGGAGCTCAGGGCTAGAAGACAGGCTCAGAGTTGCTCTGACAACACTTATATATATGTGGGATGTTCAGCCATATGGGGGGCAGCTCTTCAGCTCCTTGGTGGCCCTAAGTTAGCATAGATGCATTGAGAGCAAACAAGTGGGAGCGTCCCAGCAACTGGGACTTGCAGGTCTCTGCCTGTAGCTGGTAGCTGGCTGCTCTCCATGATTCATCCAGTGCTCCCATCTGAAAACAGGCAGCATACAGACACAGGTGCTGCAGCCTGTGGCAGATTTAATCGGCACCTTTGATCACCTCGTGCCCTTTGTGAGCTTCTGAGGTGATCTCGGAATAAAGGAATGAACAAACACAGCCAGGTGTTACCACTCCTGGGTCACTGTGTTTGATGGAGCCCATCTTCAACCTTCCATGGTAAGAAATATTTTTTCTCTCCCCTTCCTTGTCTGCAGACTATGAACGCCGAGGCTCTGCCTCCCAGGACCATGAAGAATCCCGAGCCATCTTAGCACAGAAGATTGAAAAAGAAACGGTTGGTAACAAGAACAGAAGGCGGAAGGAAGGAAGCAGGGAGGCTCCTTCATGAGCTGGCATTTTATGTGTAGTTCATTCATTTTTAATCTGATATCTACTGCTCAGAAGGGTGAACAAAAGCAAAACTTCATTGCTGGGTTAGCTAGCATCTCCTTTGCTGGTTTCAGAGGGGTTCTCCACAGTGCACAGTCCTCTCTTGGGGTTATTTTCCAAAGGCCATTAGTTAGGAGCCAGTTATCAGATTGGCAAGTGCAGCATGCAAAACAAGGCACAGCTTTATGTTTGGAAAGGGATGAACCCAGCCTAACTTTTTGCCTGAATTCATCAGTCTTCCAGGAAGTGAAGTAGGTAAAGACCTAGAATTCTTGTTTCCCATCTGTGCAGTTTGGGCTCTTTCTCACCTGTGTTTGTTGCATTTCTGTTCTCACAGCAAATCCTGAACTGCACTCTGGATGACATTGAAGTCTTTGTTGCCAGGCTTCAGAAGGCTGCAGAGGCATTCAAACAGCTCAACCAAAGGAAGAAAGGAAAGAAGAACAAGAAGAAAGGCCCAGCAGGTACAGTGCAGCAGCTAGAACAGATGGGGAACGTGGGGGCACAGGTAAGGTTGGGAAGCCTCATCTCACAAGACTAGGTCAGTGCAGCCCTGCATCAGTTTGCAATATATCACTGGGAAAATCATGCTGGTCTCTAGGGACTTAGTGTAGAGATTTGACTTCTCTCAATCATTTTCAGTGGCTGTTATTGCTGTGATTTCTGCATGCCAGCAGAAGTGCCATCCAGAAAGGGACACACTAATTAAACTGTCTTTCTCTCCACATTTTCACTGAAGAGGGAATGCTGACTCTTCGAGCAAGACCCCCAAGTGAGGCTGAGTTCATTGACTGTTTCCAGAAAACCAAACTGGCTTTTAACCTCTTGGTAAGACACTGGGGATGTTTTCATCTTAGGCAGCCACATTCACTGCAGCAGTAAGCATTTGCAGTGAAATGTGTACTGAAAGCACTATCAAGGGACAAAGGTGTGAATTTCAGATTCTTCTGCCAGAAGCAACCACAAAACAAACATTGCGTGAGGTTTGTGTAGATTCCTTTAGCCAAGCTGTTAAACTGAAACTAGAAGCCTGAAGTCCACCACTGAAAAAGGCATGTGCCTTCCACTGCCTGTGCATGTGCCAGAGCCATGGTGCACACACAGTGGGCATCTGGTCCCATTTCACAAGCACTTTGAGCTGAAAGGAGCCACCTGCTCCTCTGCCTGTACCTCCCTTCTCTCTATGCCATACCAAGCATTCATGCCGCTGCTCATGAGGTATCCCTCATTGCCCCCAGATTCCCAGCTCCTACTCTGTTCCTGCTCTTGAAGAGCTGTACCAGGTGTTAAGAAGGAGATGACAAGCTGGAGCACAAAGATGTTCCCAGTGCTGCCAGCACTGCTTAGACAAGTGAGTGAGACCAGGAGGGTAATGAGCCAGAAGGAAATTTCATCAGCTCTGAACTTGCTCAGTGAACAAGATCCTTCCTGAAAAGTTATCAGTAAGGAAACCACAGAGACTGTAAAGAAGCCTGAGGCAAGACACAAAGATGCAGCCTTTTCTTTTAGAAGCAGATATTCATGTGTGCTTGGGATGAGAATTGATCAGGACCCTAAGGCCAAGGCCATGCATCCACAGCTCTCCCCACATGTAGGTCTTGGACTTGGCAATCCATATACCCAGAAGCCTGCCCCCAGTTTTTCTTTGCAAATAAGAAGGCGAGTGGGGAATCAGGGATCATCAGGGATCATGAACCCCCATGTTACAGAATCCTAACCAAAATCAGGTTAGGATTAAAGTGGGTTTTTCTTTTTATCTTTTCAGGCCAAACTGAGAAAGCATATTCAGAACCCAAGCGCTTCAGAGTTGGTGCATTTCCTATTTGGGCCACTGGAACTGGTAAAAACTAATTCACAGGTGTTGCTGTGAATTTGCTTTTTATTTCTAATGTTGCTTTTGCAGCTAAATTGTGCAGAGAAATCAGAAAGCTGCTCAGAACCTTCCAAAGTTTTTTCAGTAAGCACCAGCATTCCTGCTTTCTGATCTGATTTCCAGCCTGAATTAAATACACAAACCCAAGTAAATACAAATCTTTCCACCACATTCACAAAGACTTACTGTGAAGAGTGTGAGCCAGCTCTAGTTCTTGTTGGGAATCTGCCTGTCCTCACCTTTGGATAAACATGACTCAATATTTGCACTGAAAGGAAGAGGCAGGAATCCAACCTAGAGAAGAAACCAGAAGTGATGCAGAAATACCAAGAGATTTTCCATTTTTCAGCGTGGCAGTTTGTGTTCTTTCTCCAGCAAAGGCCGGTTTTAAGGTTTCTTTGACTCAAGTAGAAAAACTATTGCATTCCTTTGAACTGTTCAGACTTCCGCAGAGATTTAGGCTGATGTTTCTTGAGACAACTAATGTAAACATTAGCTGCTGCTGGCTGTCAGGCCATCCCATGGATCCTTTGGAGAACTTAGTCAGGAATTATTTGCCTTATTTATCTGTTCTTTCTTTATACAATTTAGAAGGTATACCCTTTTTCTTTGGAGTGGGCAGGCATAGAGAGTCCAAATGCTTAAAGTGACTAATTTTTGTCTTTGGTTTCTATTTCTTTCATGATATTTTGAACCTTTCCTGCAAAATCTCTCATACTCCTCTGTCTGTGTTGTAATTCAGATCATCAATAGCTGTGGTGGCCCTGAGCTTGCCAGGTCTGTCATCAGTCCACTTCTTTCTAAAGATGCCACAGATTTCCTCAAAGGACACCTGACACCAAAAGAGATAAGCCTCTGGGACTCCCTGGGAGAGGCATGGACCAGATCCAGGTGAGGACAGAGCTGCTATCTCACCAGCAATCCCAGACTCTTAAGGCAGGGGATGCTCGATTTTACAGCTACGTCATCTTTGACTCTCTCCCTGGCACACAGTACTGGATGCTTTGTGACAGGTGTTACTTTCTTACCATCTACTTCTTCCCTGCTTCACATCCTAGGGCTGAATGGCCCCGAGAAGCAAACATTCCTACCTACATCCCCAAATTCCGCAATGGTTGGGAACCACCCATAGAAATCTTCCGCGGAGCTCCCTGGGAAATAGACATTGGGCACTTGCAAGAAGAGGTAAGTTTTGTGCTCTGGACCATCCTTTCTTCCTTTCACCCTTCCTTTCTCTTCTTCAGAGGGATCTGCACAGCCTACAGCTAGTTTCTCCAGCCTCTGCATGTGGCAACAGAGGAACCCAGGGAGAGCAAAGCTGTCAGGCACTCCTTTCCCTCTGTTGCAGCTTCCCCCTTTCCTGGCTCCACTGACTCCATTTTTCCCCTTTCAGCTATCATCAGCCAATGGATATCCCTACCGTAACTCCTCGCTCAAGCGTGGCCAGACAGCTGATCAGACACAAGCTGTGGATGCCTTTAAACAGAACGTAACTCAGCATGTAAATAGGTAACGTACCAACACCACCCTGCAAAACAGTGCCTTGGCTTTCCCCAGGTAACCTCAGCAGCACCCACTGCACCATATCATGATAACAAGGCATTTTAGAAGCCTGACAGATGGGCTTGTGGACAACATAGAGAGAACTTTTTAATCAGGTCTATAAGGAAATGAGCTGCACGTGCTTTCTGCTAGAAGAGACAAAGCTCCTGGCTGGCCTCATTGGTCTGTCAGTATGCCATTCCATAACATCAACTCACCAAAGTGATGCGAAGCATCATGTGCCTTTTAATGTTTCCCAAGACCTCCGAGCTCCAACACACTCTTCCCAAATTACAGATGAATTCTTTGCCATACTTTGCTTTGCAGTGATTGGACATGAAGTTCTCTCTGCTCAAACACAGGCCTGGATTACACTAATGAGCCATGAAATGTTAAAGGCTGGAAGTCCAGACACAGCAAAGCAATTAACCACGGACTTTTCCAAAGCCAGCACTGGGCTGGAAAAAAAAGCCTAAAGACACACTATTTGTTTTATGTTTTAGTGTTCGAATTCAAAAGATTTACAAGCTTTACTGCTGTTACAAAATGTTCAGATTCACAGTAAAATCTTCAAATCCAATTGCAACAGCAAAAGAACTTATTCTGCCCATTTGCCTCCCCAAATGTCCTGGTGCGATCATAAAATGGTGCAGAAACAGTGCACAGAGTGGAAAGAGAATTATGGTAACAGATTCTCTTCTCCAGTTCTATTTTTGATCAGTGATGTTGTGAAAAATAAGAAATCAGTTTACACGAGAACGTTTAAGCCCATCTTAAGTGACTGGTAGGCAATGCAGAGGAGAAAAAAGTTTTACCTGTTAGTCTTAGCATAGGTAAATAATAAATCATAGAATCATGGAATGACTTGGGTTGGGAGGCACCCCAAGGGTCATCAGGTTCCAGCCACTAGATGAGGTTGCACAGAGGCCCATCCAAGCTGGCCAAGAACATCTCCAGGGATGGAGGCGTTCCTTAAACAGCTTGAAGTTTGCTCTCCTGAAGTTCTGGGTGCTGACTCCACTCTTTGTCAGGCCCACATTTCTCAAGATCACAAACTCAATCAGGGCATGGTCGTATTGAGTGGAATACAAATCAGCAGCATGCCATTTCACCAAGGTGATCATTTCCATGCAACACCACACAGCCTAACTACAGCTTGAGCTCATGGAAGAGTAGATGAGGATGCCTTTTTTCCTTTTTACCTACCTTTCAGACTATCAACAGCACCTTTTCCGTATGTTATACGTAAGAATAAAACCAAGTTAATGGCACAGAAGCAGATGCTATAATTGAGAATGTTTCCATGACTCTTCAGTCCAGAGCAGGCTTCAACCAAGTCTGTCCAGATGACTGCCAACATCACGACCTTGGGACAGAGTATTTCCTGTTATAGTTTTCTAACCAAGAGACTCTATATTAGCAAGAGCACCCATGCATGTATTATTATTTATAACAGGGCTCTGGGCTGCAGAGAATTGTCATGAAAGCCCTAGGCAGTATTATAATGAACAGTGATGCTCACATGTAAAACCAAGATGCATGAAAAACACACATTACCCTCACACTCCTCCAGCTGTCCTCTTTCCTTGTGACCCATTTACATTCTGGAATGGTACAAAATAAGTCATTCCTGTGTATCTCAGGCTTTTCACCCCTCTCCCTGCCTTCAGGGCACTGTGGAGTAAGGCCACCACTCCCTTTCTTGACTGGTAGATTCCATCTGTTTGAAAGACTGCACCATACTTTGGTAACTAGACTGAGAGCCATCCCAAATCAAGTGAACTGAAGGCTATGCTGCAGAATTAAGCGTGGTACCAAGTCACTGAGCCAATGGGTTGCACCTTTTTCAGCCCACCTGCAGCTATATAACTGGCTTCATCGAATTACATGGACCTTGATATAAACTGGAGTAGCTCCACAGGAGGAGAACCTACACCCTGTTGGCATGTTTGTTGTGAATATAAGCAGCTGGAACTCCCTTGCATTGTGTACATGCTTGCGAGTCATAGGCAGAAAAATCCACAAAAAAATGCATTAAAATATTTCCTGTCTACACTTACACAACCAGGCAGTGCAGCTTTACCCATACTGCAGGCATATTTAGGATTTAAAAAGAACACTATGCCCATTCCAACCAGAGGGAAAAAGATGAGATAGGCACATTTTTTCCTAAGCTGGGAAAAAAAGAGGAAAAAAAAAAACAAAACCAACACATTTCAGCTTGGGCCAAACAAAATCTTTCACTTCACATTTCCACCTTGGACAACCTACTGTGTTTATTTCTCCTTTCCAAACGAAAAGCTGATTTAACATAGAAAGCCATGCATTCTTCTGCCACAAGTCTCCAAGCAATATACTTGAATGCTTTTCTCTTCCCACCAAGTGTAGGATAGAAACATTCAACTCACTTTTCCTATGGATCTGCAGAATTCTCTTTCAGTAGCTCAGTGTTGCCTGCTGGAAAAAAAAGAACAAAGCACAGATTTCCAGTCAGTTCCACCTACGCTCATGTTTGACACCCCTTCTCCCTGCCAAGGAGCAGAGGGGCACTTCCCCTCCTAACACAAGCACAGCTGGTTCAACCTGCACTTGCACAGCCATCACCTGCGTGGACCTGTATGGCCTTAGTTCTTCAGTAGGTCTCCTCTAAAGATCTTCTTTCTCTCTCCTGCAGGAATTTTGAGGCGCAGGGAATGGCCCAGCCGAAGAGATATGCCAAAATCCGCTATGATTTCACAGCACGAAATGCCAATGAACTCTCAGTGCTGAAGGATGAAATTCTGGAGGTGAGCAATGTGCCCAGAGGTGTGCTCTCCTCTCCTCTCCCAGGAACAGGACAAAGATCTCAACAACAGAGAGACAAAACCTAGCAGAGTTCCCCTGTTCATCATTAGGATAAGTTGTGATGCTTTTCAGGAAAGACTTGCAGCAGATCCGTTAGTCTCAGCAATATTATTCCAACCACTTCAGTGTGCCATTTCTTTCCAATGTGTCCCACTCACATAGGCCAGAAGTCAGATGGTCTCACCAGCAATCCTTTTCCTTCTCTCTGTTAGGTGCTGGAAGACAATAAGCAGTGGTGGAAGTTGCTCAACCGGAGTGGGCAGGCTGGTTACGTCCCTTATAACATCCTGGATGTGGTGAAACTGGAGGAGCTCGAACAGGTGTGTAGCCAGATGATGTTAATTGCTAGCCTGTAGCAGGGCATAATCAGCCATTGGGAATAGCCTGGATTTCTTAGGATATCACATGCAGGACAGCAGGAACCCTCACAAGCACATGAGCTGGGGTCCAGGAGGTTTCTGTGATAAACTCCCACATTTTGCCACTGTTTATCTCCCCCTGCACTGTGTGCAGCCATCCCAAAAAGATAAAAGGTATCACACAGAGCTGTCCCCAAGTATCTGCTGGCTACAGTGGCTTGAAGTAGTTTCACCTTTTGCTAGTGCCTTCCTGTCAAGCTCATGTACTTCTCTGCCTACAGTTCACCACCTCCTCAGTTGTGAAACTGATGTTTTCAGGGCTGTCCTGTAAGCAGGATGAGAGAGCTAATGCAGCCATAAGAGCACTTTTTGCCACCAAAGCATTGAGGATAGTTGTTGTTGCTGTTGGGAATTTAAGACCAGACAGTTCTCTCACCAATTCAACTCAGCAGTAGGAACAAACTACTAGAGTAGAGGCAGCCTGAAATTCCAGCCAAGTGAGCGTTAAGTGAATACCACTCTCAAGCACCTCGCATTGCAAAAATGTGACAGAGAGCTCCAAATGCCTGAAGGAAGCATGGAATTTCTTTGCCCCTTTGGTATTTCTCAAGTTGGGCAAAGGATAAGGTGCTCCAGAAGGCCTTTGGACAAAAAGTTTAATTAAGAAAATATAAAAAGCCTCTTTCCAGACTGCTCTGGGCACTTGGCAATAGTCCCACTCAACATCCAGTTACTGGAGCATTGATGTTTTAGCTCCAAATGGGATTCTGGCTTGTTTTCTTCTTGTGCTTATTCCTGTGAGGCCCCAGAATTGAACTCAGTTCCACACACTGCTTCCTGAGTGAAGGAAGACCCTCACAAGGAGGACACAGCAAATTTGTCCCTCCATTTGTTACCATAACAGGGAGACAAAATATCTGAAAACAATAAATAAATAAGACTCAGGAAATGACAAAAAGAAATACTCTTACAAGTTTATTTTCTTGATCACCCAGGCTAACCAGAGGTACAAAGGAGACCCGAGTCCCAGAGGATACGGGCCATCCAGCCCAACTCACAAGCTGCCTGCCAGCTACGCTGGGGATAAATGGGGAAGTGAAATGTTGTCACGCAACTCTCCCCAGGATGCCAAAGAACGTATGTGCCTCTCATTTGCCTCCTTTACACCACACATGCTGCTCTCAGGCAGCTCTGTGTTTCAGGACTTTTTTGTGAATGTGTGCTTGTGTCTACCCTCGTCCCTGTGATTTCTTCTCTTTCTTTACCTTTACCATAATGATCTGCCTGCTGTGTCTGGGTGCATGCGGCCATGGCAACCTACCAAATGCACATCCCCTCTCATGAGACTTTGCACAAGAAGTGAGTGCAGCGTTAGTGATAAGCACGAGTGCAGCAATGGTTTTAGAAGAGATGTAGAGAGGAAATTCCAGCCAGCAGAGCAGCCCTGAGGAGCTCGCTGACTGAGCTCAGGCAGCTGAGAAAAGGAGGGCAAAAAGGTGATTTAATATCGTCTTAACCCTTCTTCCACCTTGACCTACCTCTTCCCAAGGAGAGAGCCTCTTTTCCCTTCAACGTGACTTGTGTCCAAACAGCCATCCCCACTCAGGTCAATCCCTTTCTCTCACTTCCTTTGCTCTTGTCTACTGTCACACATGCAGTGCCCAGCTGGCCTGTTCCTTTGAATGGTTCCAAGGAAATCCCAACCACCAGATCTGTCATATATGAGATGTACATCACACCCTCCCTCTGCAGAAGCCATACAGAGACAAGGAGCACGAGAAAGACCAGGAGCCTTGAACACCTCACCCCCTTGCCTCACCCTAAACACACTTGTAGCATACTGTCTGCTGAAAGCCATAGCCAGAGTTCATATCCTCTTCACCTCCTATAATCTCCTTGAAGCAGAAGCTCTTCTGGGACAGTGGAAAGCCCCACATTACAGACATTGTAGTCACATATCTATTAATAACATTGAGTTATTCTCCTCAGTCTTCAGGAGTTTCATGGAAAAAGTGATATTGGGTGATGTGTCACTGGAGCTGTACTAGTCGCTCCCAGTTCAGGCTTCCTCCCACTTCTATTTAGTTGCAAAGCAAACACTGAAGGCTGAAGATTGGGATCTGCAGATTATCAGAAGTCACAGTGAGGACTGAAGAGTGCAGGGAGCAGGACCACAGCTTAAAAAGAAGGCTCTAATTGTAGGTCATCACATGTCAACTAATGGCAAGGAGGCAATGGAAAGAAAATAGAGAGCAACACAGGAACACAGAAAAAT
Source organism: Tragopan temminckii (assembly GCA_028571105.1). Lineage (NCBI taxonomy): Eukaryota > Metazoa > Chordata > Aves > Galliformes > Phasianidae > Tragopan > Tragopan temminckii. The sequence goes on from JAOWBP010002559.1 coordinate 4,839,348, forward strand.
GGGAACCGGCTTTCAAAAACACAGTTAGGCCTCTTTGACTTCTGCTGTCTCATGTGCTCTGGGTTTTCTTTTCCCCTCTCTGCCACTAAGTTTGCAGGGCAATTTCCTTATCTCAGTAGCCTGAAGGGAACTAAGTAACTCAAGACAGGAAGATGATCATCTAAAGCAAAAACACAACAGCATCACAAGGCTGGGGAGTCCCTTATCACAATCTGATAGCACTGATGGCAGCAAAGTCACTGCCAGATCAGGTGTTTTACACTGCTGAGCAAAATTCTGCTAGGCTTGAATGAAGCGTGATGAAGGGGAGAGGGTAGCAACGCAAGAAACAAGAGATCAGTTGCAATATATTTTTATATAAATTAGGTCAAAATATGTGCTTACTGGCACTTAGCTGAAGCAGCTTTTTAGGTTCACTGACCGCTGTGTAGATGATGGGCATTTGGCTGTTGTTTTGTGATACCTCCTCTCCCTCATTCTGGAGGAGCAGTGGAGAAATCTAGCTTTCTTCCAAAGAATAAATGATGATTCAAAAGCCAAAAGAAGTTGTCAGGCTTGGGAGAAAAGGCAAGGAAATCCTGCTCCATCAGTTTGCCACCATCCAAAACCTTGATGATCTCCCTCTACACATCTGTTCTTGATCACAATTTGAAGGTGCTCTAAAAAGTGTGCCTTGTTTCCCCAGAACTTCTGCATCAAATGGATGAGGTGAATGATGAGTTGCTAAAAAAGATCACAAACAGTAAAATTCAGCCTCCCCAGAGGAATTTCAGAGTGGAGAAGCCTCAGGAAGTTTTTGTGCCCCTCACCTTCGAATCCAGTGCTGAAGAAGTCAAAGCGTGGTTGGAGGCAAAGTCATTCAGCAAAGGGTAAGATCAGCACTACTGCCAATTGAAAGGTTGGTTCTTCATTTAAGAAAGTACATTTGGAGCCCAAACTGGCTCTCTTTTTTTCTGTGCTATCAAGTGAATACCATCGTACAGTACATTGAGTAGATCTAACAGCAGCTGCAAATAAAGCCATGGTCTTGCTGATCCTCACAACTCACAGCCAAATGCACATCCTTCACTGGTGAAGACCACATATGTCACTGGTTTTAACTACTGATTTTGTGTCTTCCCAGGACGGTGGAACACCTTGGCATCCTTACTGGAGCTCAGCTTTTCTCCCTGAACAGAGAGGAGCTGAAGAAAGTCTGTGGTGATGAGGGGAACCGAGTGTACAGTAAAATCACGGTGGAAAAAAACCAGCTGGAGGTAAGCAGCTGTCTGGGCAGCTCCTACCCAAAAGGATACCTGTATCAGTAGTGTTGGATGTCCCATTAAACAAGCATTTTAAGAGTACAATTTTTTAAAAAAGACAAAATCTAAAGCAAGCAAGCAACAAAAACAGGACTAAAAATGATGAGAATTCTTTTAAGCAGAAGAGTCCCAAATCTGTAAGGCAGGTCACTGTCTCCGCTGAAGAGTCTGCCTTTTTGCTGTTCCCTTTGATACTTGCTCTTCTGGAATTAGTTAGATATTATAATTCTAAACCACAGCTTGAAGTTAAAATTAAAACTTCCTTTTTTTGTTTCCATTCTAGAAAAACAGAGGGGAGACAGAGCTCCAAGAAATTATGAAGCGTCGCCAGGAGAGGATTGATTCTGCTAATTAAAATCTATCTGCTTTCTTTCAGCTATTAGTCGTAGTAATGCAGAAAAAGGGAATTAAAGCAATGATCCCCAGTCTAGACAAGAGACAGCAGTGCTCCACAGTTAGCAGTGTAATTGCCATCAAAGGGACAATTCCTCGAACGCTGTTGATAAGGATAGACACTAAGACCATATCCCGCTGGGAAAGGTGTTTTAATATTGCATGAAGTTTTTTTTTTATATATATATATATATATATCTATATATTTTATACTGAAATTGTATGTGCATGTGATCAGAACACAGATGAGGATTCACGCGGGTATGAATGTATGACAATGGCTGGATTCAAGAAAACAAAACAAAACAATCCACAGCTTTTAAAGCAGGGTTGTCTGTGCTCCCAGTCCCCTAGGGAGCAGAGGGCACGGCACCCAGCACAGAACAAGCCAGCCTGAATGCTTAGAGGAGTCTGGGCCACAGAAATAGTTCCTTTCCCCCACACTTCCTGTCCTTCTCAGTGGCAGATATCCCCTGCAGCCCACCAGCAAAAGCTCAGTGTCAGCTCACTGCCCCTTCTGTCCTCACGTGCCCTCTCGTTGGACCAGGTTAGAATTGCAACACACCTTAGCTAAGACTGGGCTGCTTCCTTAAATACCCATACCCGTGAGTGCTGCCTTCCAGCAGTGGAAATGGGCTTTGAAGTGATTTGAATCTGCAAATAGGTGAGCTCAGCCTGATCATCCCTGCTTACCCAGAGGCTGGGGCTCTCAGCCCTTCACCTTGGCGCTGATCCTGGGCCAGAAAGCTGCAGCATTGCCAAAGCCAGGCCTCAAACAAGGAGAGATAAGCCTCTGCTGTTTGCTCACACCCGAAGTCATTCCCAGGGTGGTCACCACTCACCTCCACCTTCACATTTTCATTGCAAAGAATAATCTGAGATGTTTCCTAAGAAGGAGTGGCTGTTTTAATACAAAATCAGTAGCCACAAGGAAAAGGAAAAAAAAGAATTCTGATTTAATAGATGCTGCTGTTCTTCAATTCTTCTTTCTCTTCTAACGTTATGCGCAAATATATGCATCTTTCTAGTGAAATGTTCCCTCGCTCTTACAATCTACAAATAGGGATGAGGGAAAAAATCCCTTTTCCTAGAGTTATAATCGAGTGATTGTGCATCAGTAACTTAGTCAAGGTTTTAAAAGCTCAAACAAGCATATAGTAGATTTCCTGCCCACAGCAAGGTGAACTCACTGTATTTATATTTTACTGACAGACAATCTTACAAAGAATGCACTAAAACAAATATGATGGGGAATGCTTTGCCTTTCTCATTCATGCTAACTGGTTGGATGGGTCCAGGCCAGACAGCACAGGGCCCTATTCACGTGCCCTCCTCATAGGTGCTGTGGGTGGTCTCACTTCCTCCACAGAGCACAACCACCCCCTGAAAGGTGAATGTCTTGGCATGGTTTGGGCCTGTGCTTGCTCTTTCAATGGAAAAAAAGCCATGCAGGTGGCTGGGGGACATATGTCTCAATCTGAGAATACCAATGACTTTGGCTTAGATCTTCCAAAAATGTTCCTAATGGATTATTTGTTTTCTTCGTCTTTGAATTGGACATTGTTAGCATCAGCAGAACTAGGGTGCAGGCAGGGAGCTTCAAGGCTTCTGAAAAGGCTGGAATTTGCAAAAGGTACTCACCTTGTCAGGGAGAGATGAAGAGGACAATCCTCCTAAGAAGCTCAGGGTCTGGAATTGGGTGGAGATGAGAAGCAGGAGTGAACACTGGCGAGCCATTGGTGGTACAAGCACAGGAGGCTAAATCAACTCTACAATTAAAAATGAGCGGTGACCTTGGGAACACAGCGCTATTCTTGTGTTTGTGTATGAGTTTGCACAGAATCAGCAGAATTACAGTTACTTGGGATTGGAATGGAAGTGTATGCAACAGCTGACAGCTAGGGGAGCATTTCTTTCAATAAAAGTGTCTGTAAACCTCACTGGGGGTCACTTTTAGAACTTCCCATGTGACTGAGCTGTGCATCTGCTCTATTTGTACTGCCTGCAAATAATGCTGTAATGCACTGTACATTGATGTAATTGAACGAAGGAGAAAATAATATAACCATGCACTGTATAAGATTTATTAAAATAGTTAAGTTATACATATAACTTCATCTCTGTCTCTTGCTTTTGGATAGCAAAGTAAGCAACAGAACTCGAGAAAGCGTTGTTAAGAGCTGGCTTTTCCTCACAGCTTGTGGCTGTGGGTCTGGGATACGCAGCTCAGCATCCGGATGGAGACTGGTTTGCCTCAGGGATCCCTGCTAGGATCACGGATGGTTAACACCTTCATCAATTACGTCGACAGTGGGATCGCAGCACGTCACCAAGGTGGCCAATCGCCGCCCTTCCTCAGTCGCCAAGCCACCCAATGACGAGCTTCCTTCCTCCTCTCGCCACCTGCCTGCCGTCCGTCTTGTCCCCGCGCCGCCGATTGGCTCGCGGCAACTCCACCCGAGACGGGATTGGGCGGGGCGGGCGGCGCGCCCTCCCCCGGGCCGAGGGTGTCGGGAGCGAGCGGCGGGTGCGCGCGCAGGCAGGCTCCCCTCCGGGCACGCAGCGTTCCTTTAAGGCGGTCGCAGCAGCTCCCGTCTTGTGGAGTGATGTCGGTGTCCCCCGTGAAGCGGCAGACGATGGAGTCGGCGCTGGAGCAGCTGAAGCACCACACCACGGTGGTGGCCGACACCGGGG
>JAOWBP010002559.1:4843835-4868379 GCA_028571105.1 Tragopan temminckii
CGCCGCCTCCTCCTCCTCCTCCTCCAGCCGGCCACAACATCGCCGCCCTGGTGCTGGGCATCGTTCTCATCCTGCTCATCGTCGGGGGCAACGGGCTGGTGTGCCTCAGCGTGTGCACGGAGCGGGCGCTCAAGACCACCACCAACTATTTCATCGTCAGCCTCGCTGTCGCCGACCTGCTGCTCGCCCTCCTCGTCCTGCCCCTCTACGTCTACTCCGAGGTGAGAGATGCTCGGGGGGTGGCAGGGGGAACGGGGGGGTTCTGCCGTCCCTGCTGGCATCCTGGACCGCTGCAGTTGACAGCAGCTGTCTCCACAAAGTACGGGTACTTCCCCTTGTCCTGTCTGCCCCAGATGCCCCCAAGTCTCAAGGTCCCGAGACCCAGTGCCCCAAATGTCCCAAGCTCCCAAACCCCAAGCCCCAAATGTCCTGATCCCCAAATCCCCCAAGCCCCAATGCCCTGGGATATCTGCTCCGGGAGCCGCTGCACTGTGAACATCCCAATTTGCCATCAGCCAATGTTTAGGAAGAGATGGTGAGCTCCCATGCTGTATTCTGGCTGCTGTGAGTAGGGCTGTGAGGTCTTTCGCCAGGAAGCAGATTGCTGTGACAAGTTGAGGAGGGGATGCTGCCTCTTTAGAGATGTGGTCACTCAGAAAGTGGCTTTGGTGGCTTCCTGCTTGATTTCTCCTGGCTGGTGTGCTCTGTTTGGCAGACTTTGAGTCACCTCTGAAACCTGCTTCCCTCTGAGACCACGACAGCTGAGGGAAAGGGAAGCAGGAGCGAGAGGTAGGAGTGTGCAATTCAGATGCTCCTGAGTGGTTTTGCATCTTGTTGTGAAACAGAAATAAATTGATTCTGCCTGAGGACTGATGATGCTGTGAGATTGCAGGGAGATTTGTTGCTCCTCTTCCTGGCCCAACCAATCTTCCTGCAATTTCAGAGGGATTTGTTGGACCTGCATGTGGCTCTCCCTGCTCCCATCGCAGCTCTATCAGTCCTCAGACAAATGGAGGAAAGCACCCATGGGCCAAAAGAGCTGACCTTTTCACCTATTCTTGCAGTAGCTGGAAGTGTAGAAGACAGAGGATCTCTTTTCAGATGTGGAGAGAGCTGAGATGTAATGCCATGCAGAGGGAGCAGCCCCAGAAAGCTGTACCTGCAGGCTCAGGATGGATGTCAGTCAACTTTCCTGACTTTGTGATTTTTCATTGCCATGGGGTTTGTAAGAGCTTCCCAAGGGATGGAAGGGGCTGTCGCTGTGAGTGGGGCAGAGTGGTGTTCCTATCCCTGAAGGCCAGCACAAGATCACGCTGGCTGTGTCCCAGCCCGAGTGTCTCCTCTCTCTCCCACACCAGGGCTGGGCCTATATTTTCTTAAGCAAGGAAGGCAGCGGATTAGAGCTTAGGATGCTTTTAGTCTCTCTACCTAGTTCTAGGATTTGTTGGGACATTGTGACCTCTGTCTCCCCAGAGCTCTTCTTGAGGCATAGGTTCTGCTAGGGACGCATCAGGACCAGTGGCAAACAGGAGAGTAATAGATTCCCCCCTCTTTCCCCTACACCAAGAAGAACCCCACCATACTGCTTAGATTGGGTGCTTTTGCTTTTCCCTGCATGTCTCAGTTTTGGTCCTTAGGAAGACTCTGTTTTATCATTCTTCTTAGCTATTTCTTGCTGATTGGGTTTCTTCCCTTTTTCTGCCCTTCTCTTTCTCTCCCCTTCCTCTTTCCCCTTTCCTGTTCCCAGCTGACATACCCTGTTGTGCCCCTGAGAAGAATTTCCAACTGGCCAGAGCATTGTGGGTGTCTCCTTGGGGATGACAGACACTTGCTGGATGCTCAGGATGGGTGGTCAGCCCTGGGTGAGCTTTAGGAACCTGAGCCGCCCTACCTGTGCCTTTGCAACAATGCTCCCTTAAGTGCGCTCACTTCAGTGGCTGTTCAAAACTATCAGTTCTGCACTGTAATCCTTCTGTGTCTTTACCTGCCTTAGCAGTCCAGGTTAATACTTGGGGCTTTAAGGAGTGTTGAAATGGACGTGATGAAGCTCGTCTTCCCTCAATCCAAACATTGTTGTCCTTGGTCAGCTCTGATCTTCCAACCAGCACGGGAAACTGAGCTTTCAGTCTGTAGTCATGCTGCTCAGCTGTAGCTGTGCCTCCTACCTGCTTCGCCCTGCTCAGCTCCTTCCCTAATCCTTGCCTGAGCCATGAAATGGGGCCGAGCCAGGAAACTGCTGGCAGGAGCTGTGAGAGGTACGGTTATGTAAACATCTTTGTCACTAAGATCCATGTAAGCGTTTACGAAAAAGATGAGACAGTTTTAGCAGCTCTACACTCTTACCCTGCACCTCTGCAGGACGGGGAAGATGATTCTCTCCAGCAGGCACTCTGCCCGCAGAGCAGAAGCAGAGGCAGTCAGCTTCTTGTGGACATTCAGGAAACTTATGGAATCAGATATAGTGGACTTTGCACTCACACACCAAGATAATTGCTGGTGCCACATCTTTCTCAGCAGGCTCAGGCTCTTCAGATCAGCACTTACACCCTTGAACCATGGCCTTGCTGATGGTAGGCAGGTATCTGGAAATCCAGCTGGGCATCTCAGGTCAGATATTAGGGAAAAATTCTCCCCTGAAAGTGTGGTGATGCACTGGTACAGGCTGCCCAAAGCGTGGTAGAGTCACTGTCCCAGAGGATTTCCAAGAATATGGAGAGGTGGCACTGAGTGACATGGTGGGGATGGGTGGGGGCTTTTAGAGGTCTTTTCCAACCTTAGCTATGTTATGATTCTATGATCTCCTAATATTTGCAGCCTGCTATTTTCTGAGCATTGTATTTTGGATGCCATCCCCACCAAAATCCTCTTCTTGTGCTCTGCTCCCAGTGAGCCTCCTCGCAGGGCTGGCAAGAAGACAGCTATGAAGCTCCTGTGTGGCACCAGAGAGAAGCATGTACTTTTATCACATGAAATAAGAGTGAAACCTTGCCAGATCTGTGCAGAGAATGCCTTACAAAAGACGTAGGCTGGCTCGTGAGGTTGTATTTGCAGCTTTGTTTTATTTTGGTAAGGAAGTTGCTGTGCAACTGCCTGGCTGCCTCTTCTCAGAACCAGCACTACTGGAAAAAAAATGGAGGGTATCATGCAAAAAAAGCAAAGAATGTGGAAAAAAAAAAAAAAGAAGAAGAAATTAGAGTTGTTCTGGAGCACTTGTTAAAGGCGGCTTGAGCTCTTTGTGATCCGTAAAGCTTTACACTGTGTACCTTGATGGGCTAATCTTCTGCAACCTGCTGTAATGAGGTACCACTCAGCCACATGACCAAGCAAAGCCAGCTCTGCCTCTAATCCAAAGTCACTCCTCCACCAGAGGGATTCCGGGCACATTTTGTGGGAGTGCTCAACTTTCAGGGCGCCCAACGGGAGCCCCACAGCGAAAGCTCTTGGAAGTCCTTGGAAAGTGCTGCAGCCTGGCAGCTCAGGGCCTGTTCAGAACCCATTCATTCCATGAAACCACAAATTGGTTTTGGACACCACAGCCCAGAGTCAAATTTTCTCCAATGAAGCTGGACAGGATCCTGGTGATGCTTTGGTAAAAAATGTGAGGGTTGTGTTTCAGGATTCAGCTCCCAGATTCTGCTTGGAGCAGCTGATCTGCCCTAGAGAAAAGCCCGAATGAAACACCCAGGTCTGACTCCAATGTTCTTTTGAAAGCTCATGGGCCTCTCAAGGAGATGGGTGTATAAAAATAGCCCAACAGTTTCTCCAGAGTCTCCTTTGGCTTTGCAGCTCCACTAATCATAATCCTGTGCGTGACATCAGTACTGACTGATACTAATCCGGGCAGAGCTGCCTGCTCCTGGAAATGTGAATGGGGAGGACCATGAATGTCAAAAACCTCAAGTTTGCACAGGTCACTAGACACCCAAAGAGCGCAGGGAGGCACAAAGCGCTTGGAGCAGACTTAGAAAAGACTGTGTTTCAAGCTGAGGAAGAGCCCTGAGGGAATTTCAACCCTAATATCTCTCTGCTGGAGCGCCAGACAGAGCTGTCTCAAAGGCTGGTTCAGAAACATGGCAGAAATGGAAGCCTTCAGTCCAGTGGTGCTGCTTGGGGCCACAGCTGGGAGAAGTCTTCGGTTTAGTCCCTGGCCTCAGTCCTGGTACCCAGCACAGGGTACAGATCTGCCCCAGGAACACAGGAACAGGAGTCAGGGGACAAGCCCTGCCCCAAGGATGCTCCCAGGGGCATTTTATACACATATATACAGAGCTGTTTCCCTGCATGTTAGAGGCACCTACTGACCCAAGGATCTTGTTCAGTTTCAGGGTGGCGTGTGGTCCCTCAGCACTGTGCTCTGCGATGCCCTGATGACCATGGATGTGATGCTGTGCACAGCTTCCATCTTCAACCTCTGTGCTATCAGCGTGGATCGGTAAGTGCCTTCCTCCTCCTTACACCAGAGGAGAGGGTTCATGTCTCAGCATCAAGCTGCTTCCATTCTCCTACCTTACCTTACCAGTGGTGCTACCCCCACACAAGCACTGACCCACCTGTGTTGGCAGGTTTATCGCTGTTTCAGTCCCGCTGAACTACAACCGGCGACAGATCGACCTGCGGCAGCTGATCCTCATCTCCACCACGTGGATATTTGCCTTTGCTGTGGCATCCCCAGTCATATTCGGCCTCAACAATGTTCCGAACCGGGACCCCAGCTTGTGCCAGCTGGAGGATGACAACTACATTGTGTACTCCTCCATCTGCTCCTTCTTCATCCCTTGCCCTGTCATGCTGGTGCTCTACTGCGCCATGTTCCAAGGACTCAAGCGCTGGGAAGAAGCCAGGAAGGCCAAGCTAAGGGGTGGCATCTACGGGGGCAACAGAATGCTCTATCACCCCTCACCCTTCATTGAGAGAGAGCGAGTTGGCATGGAGCCGGATGAGTACCACCATTATGCCCACCCTGAGCACCCCCTTTCTGGGGACTACGTGATGAGCAATGGGCTCCAGACTGTCTCCTACCCACACCTCAGATACCCACACCTGGCACACAGTCAGAAGCGGGCCAAGATCAACGGCCGGGAACGGAAAGCCATGCGGGTACTGCCTGTGGTTGTTGGTGAGTGGCAGGCAGCAGAGGCTGGTCAAGGAGGGTGAGAAGTGTGCTGTGTGGTCCTACAGGATTCAGGATTTTGTTGAACCCGGTCCAGGGAGTGCCTCAGTCTCCCTTTGATCCAGAGTAGCATCACTCCTGGGAAAAAACACACATAGGGTGTTTTTAATTCAACCTTCACTTCAGTTGTCAGCTTTTGTCACTCCTGATATTTTAAATGCTAACCCAAAAATGACACACAACTTATACCTTTTCTTCACTAACATTTAGGAAGTTGCCCAAAATTTTTGTCATGGAGAGACTGTAGCTCTGCACTTGTTAACTCCAACCCTTTTTAACACAATGCTTTCTCTCTTTAATTTTCTCCTTCCAGGTGCTTTCCTCTTCTGCTGGACACCTTTTTTTGTGGTCCACATTACAAGGGCTCTCTGCAAGTCCTGCACCATTCCCACTCAAGTCACCAGCATTGTCACCTGGCTGGGTTACGTCAACAGCGCTGTCAACCCCATCATTTACACTGTTTTCAACGCCGAGTTCAGGAACTTCTTCCGCAAAGTCTTGCACCTTTTCTGCTGAGCTCGCGGAACTGGAGGGAACAACCAGGATAACTTTGTATAGTTCATTAAAGATTTATTTCTGCCTAAGGTCTGCTGTCTTTGTTGGGGAGGAGGGAAGGAAGAAAGATGGTTCCAGGATGGCAGCTTGAGGACGGTGGTTCCCAGCCCTCTGTCTCCACTGCAAGGACTTACAGGTGAGTGCAGTGGTTATGGCTTGGATATTCCCCTCACTGGAACCTGCAGGCGTAGCCACTTCTTTAACGCTTGGTGCTTGATGTAGACATCAAGAGACCCCACAAGGCAGTGGATATTGCACAGCATGGCAATCTTCTGACTAATGATTTTCATGCAGGGCTGTTGCTTTCCAAGGGGTAATTTGTGTGCTTAGAAATAAAAGAAGACTTGCTGGGAGGTATTGAGGTTTTCTTCGACTAAGGATAACAATTGCTTCATCAATTTATCATCAACAAATAAACAGGTTACGTTGCCACAATGATTATGCTGCAGTCTTACAAGTTCACTGTGCTATAGGGGGTAGCTCCCCCAGATGCCAGGACCCTGATGAGAAGCTTCTAGAGAACTTTAATCACACATGAGTCATGCCTACACATCTTCATTTAGGATTGTTGTCCCACTCACGCTCTTCAGAATCTCCTTAATCAGAAGATGCAATATAAACAAAATTCAGACTGTAACCAAAGCATTAGATATACTCATCCACAAGCTGCGTAGTGACGATACTGGAGAGCTTTCTGCATTGGTATAAATTGCTGCTCAGTTATCTGGATGAACGTGGGTTTAGCAAGCATGGATGCAGTATGGCTGAGCTCATGTCTTTGTGTAGCTGCAGTTGTCCCTGAACCAACACAGAGCTCTGCTCCCAGCCCAGAAGTGCTCTGCAGGGATGTTCCTTTGGGGGGAATGCAAGATGCAGCTGAGAACAAATGGGTGCTTAAACCAAACAGTGCAGGGTGTTCAGCACGACGCACTGATTCATTTAGTCAGAACCTTAATGGGAAATAGATGGAGGCAAGAAACCTTGTAAATTAGTTGTATTGTTGTGGGTTCAATTAAGAGCATCTTTTCCATTGAGTAATTATCTTAAAGAGTTAGAAAACTGGCACTCGTTGTGTAAGAAGAAATGACTCCAAATACTGAAGGATGACTTTGGGGAAACTTGAAGAGTGGGTACGTTGCTTGCGATGGGTTTCTACGGAATTGCCTGTTTCCCTCCCCAGAGTTCTCCAGGTGTAATTTCTGTTCTCAGCCCGCAAAGCTCATGCTTGGCTTCCCGCTAAGGAATGGTTTCCTTGAGAGGAGGGGGGCACACTGCTACCTTCCTTCCACCAGTACTGGTCCTCACCCTCAGCACCAAGATGAAAACTCATTCCAGTGAGCAACTAGAAAGTTAGGAACAGCAACCATAGCCTAAATTATCAAAGCAGCATGTTATTAATTAAAGCATTGTGGAATAGTGAATAAAGCCAATAACCTCTTAATGCTCATCACTGCTTTAATTAGGAGTTACTAAGCAGAAGCAAGAGGCCACAACTCTCTGTGCACTCTTATTTGGGGGTTGCACGAAATTTGGCGCTGCAGTCAGGGCATGCTGCTGTGGTGAGAGCTGCTCCTCCTCCCTGCCACGTGACATCCACACTGATGTCCTGCAAAGACTAAGAGCCAACACCTCTTTGTGCAAAACTCCCTGCAGAAGCACCCCTCACATGCTGCATTTGTCCACGTGCCTTCATCACATTTTATTGAACAAGATGTGATTTTTCACTCATATTCAAGTGCAGAAGCTCCAATGTGTTCCAAATTTCTCCAGTATAGAGGGAACACAGATAAACAAAACAAAACAAACAAAGTCCTTCCAAAGGCAAATTAAGAGTTTGTACTTTTTCAAGGCAATTAAATAAACCAAATGAGGGATCATTCCTTTTTTCAAATAAGAGGTAGGGAGGCATGGGGAAAACAGAACAACAGAAAATCTAATTGCAGCAACTATTCTTAATCCATCTCAAGAGAGACGATGAGGTTGTTGTTATCCACACAGTGGAGATTTCAGTCTGGCAAAAACTAAGCTTCCTCAAGCTGGAGGAGGCTCCCGGATGGGATGCTGCAGTTTGCCTCCTCCAGCCGGATTTCTCAGTCTCTGCGTTATCCAGAGGTTTGTAGTAGGACTGGAAGTAGGCAAACACTGTCACAGTATGAAAAAGTCTTTCAGAAATGAGTTTGTTCATAAAGGACAGACTGTTTGCATCAGGCCGCCGATCCAGCCGGCTGCACCACACTGCCATGGGGTCAGAGGTAGGTGTGTTCAGACAGAGACTTTCTCCATCACATTGTCTGCAACATGCACATCATCAGCCTGTACTGTCACCGCGTTGGCCTCACCACAGATGTGCTGGTGCTCCTTCCAGTCCTGCAGGGAAGAGCAGATGGAGAGGCCATGAAGAAACATTCCAGAGATGGGGCACCCGCAGCTTCTCCGGGTAGCTCATGCCAGGGCCTTACTGCCCAATGAGTAAAGAACTTCCTCATCACATCTAACCTTCATCTCCCCTCTTTCAGTTTAAAACCACCCCCCTTTTCTCATCACTATCTGCCTGTGTAAGAAGTTCCTCTCCCTCTCGTCTGAAAGCTCCCTTTAAAGGCTGAATCTTCACAGAGCAGTTATAAGCTGCCTCAGAGGGAGACCAGCACATGACCACTTGGTGACATTTCCCAGTACGTTTCATACTGACAGAACAATGGAGTGAAATTACTGTCTTTGAAAAGCTTAGGGACAGTAGGCAGATTTTGTCATTTATCTGCAAGAAGCAATCATTCTTCTGAAATTTTAGCCTTCCTGCTGTGCAGGGATGGCCATCATTACGCTCTGATATAGGCCAAAGAAACAGTCAAAATTCTTCAAGTGCTCCATTCAGTTGACAAAGAATGAACCTGGACAGGTCGCAGAGGCTTTAGCTAAACCAAATTATCCTCTCTTCTAAAGCAAGAGGTGCCAAGGGTCTTTGTAAGGAACCTATGAGAAACACAAAGCCTTGCAGCTTCCTCTTCATACCTGTTTCCACCTCCCATGTTAAAGCTTTACAGTTTGTCTCAGTGTACTCAATTCATCCTATCATCCATACCAGTACAAATAATAAGTTGAAGAATAAGAGAACTATGGCTTCAGTGGCACAGGATCAGAGGTACTGAGGAGCATGCAGCTTCCAGGGAGCAGCTGGGAGGGCTTGTACAGCACTCCCATCAAGCTCACCCCACAGTTTCCACAGAGAGGTGTCCACGCCTCACTGCTGGTTGTACTCACATTTTGACATCCTCTTTCAGAAGGCGTGTGCAGATCTTGGGGCCATTCCTTACCTGTTTGACCCACCCCAGCACTGCACCCTGGCTCACAGTGACCCCTACTCCACAGCATGTTCCTGTCTGTGCTGTGCCTGCAGCCCGCACATAGACTGACCCCAGTGTCACCTGTTCCCTCTGCACAGCTCCACCTGTAACTCAAAGACACTCTTATACCTTCCGCTGACAGAAAGTGGAGCAGTAGTTGACTTTATGGCATCCCGTGCACTCATTCATTGCCTCGCGGCCACAGTTGACACACGACTGCTGAGAAAACAAGAAGCAAAGGGACCACATCAGAGGGAACAACAATGGAGGGGTGACTGCAGTGAAGCAGAAGGCAGAGGAGTAAAAGTAAGAAGACCGTAACAGGAGCACAAGACTTAAGCCCAGAGGATGAGGTAGCATACAGAGATTGAAAATCACACCTGGTTTTTAAAGGATGCTTCTGTGTCTAGCAATTTAATCTTACGCTGGTGACATCAATTAACATAGCCTGTATCATTAGGTGGAGATCTTGCTGAGTTATCACAAACATAAGTACGCTGCAGAACATTCCGTTCCCAGCTCATTAAGTTACTGACACATTATTAGCACATCAGAGCTAGTCTGACACAGGAAACTTTTCTCAGATTGAGAAGCACCATCAGTGCAGTGCCCAACACAAGCACAGCTCAGTGCTGCAGACTTGTTTTTCTCCTGAGCACTACCAATCCAGCCATCGGCGCCCCGATCAGCACCAAGCTCATCACACCACTGGATCACAGCACATCAAGGTACCTACAATTAGCAGGTGCTGTGACTGAACCACAGTTGTGTTCCTGATGCCCAGCCATAAATCGAGGCTACCAAAACAGGGCTTGAAACCCAGCTTACAGGGCAAAAAGGAGAAAAGCTTCCTATCACACTGCAGTGATACCCACCAGTTGGTGCTGCATTGCCATTACTTGGAGGTGCCTCAGACTGACTAACCATTCCAGAGGGCCATAAGGGTCTGTGAAAACGTGGAAATAGGACACACTTTGCCAGAACAGAGCACCTGTCCTGCCAGGGAAGGCTCAGAAGATGAGGTCAGCCACAGAACATCTGATTTCTGGACCTTTAAATGCAACAAGACAAAGGACTCTTCATAAAACATGACTCAACCAGAGCTTACCTTGATGATGATTTCTGTTTTCCCATCCACATCTTCTGTTTGCTGAAATAACTGGTTCTGATATTGCTGCAAGGAAAAAACACAGCGAGTGTGTCATTTCACAGTCAGAGAATGCAACAAGGGCTTGAAAAGTGAGGTCTCTATGGAAGGCTCATGCAGTTCTCTGAGGACCAAAGGGAACCTCACTCCTCCCTTACAGGAGAGGGACTTTGTGTCATAGTGCAGTTGGGTGAAGAAGCCAGGCATAACAAGCTGACAAACTGTCAATTAAGTACATTTATTCAAACCTTACTCCATCCAGTCTTAAGACAAGTGGCTTCACTGTGTACAAGGAATTGCATCCCACACAAGATGGTGACAAGTTAGCAAAGGAAACCCAAGGAAAATGCCAGGAAAATAGGGCCACGTGCCATCTTCCTGCGCAAAGTTACGAGTCGAGCCTTGTGATTCTGATCCACCAACAGGCATGGGAAAATCCTGTGGGCTGGAACAGCCCAGAAGGTATGGGATTGGGTTAGGAGAAAAAAATCAAGACAAAATTAATACACCCAAGACTTCAAAAACAACACCAAGCATAATGACTATTCTTCCTTTTAAAAAAAAGATGATAGGGCTTTCAGACAGTTTATCCATTAAACAGCCCTCTGAAGGTGAATTTTAAAGTCACTCTGCTTGTGCTGTAAATCAAGTCCAGCTCGGTACTCCTGCACCTTGTCCTGCCATGCTCAACAGCCAGTGCTGCTGAGAGTGCTCAAAGGAATGCAAAACTAGCCCCAGTTTGGTTACATGCTAAACCTGATTTAAACTCTGTGAGGAACAGTTAGAAATTAAGGAAAAAAATAAACTCTCACCTTCAGGCAAAGCAGGTTTATCAAGGAGCAATATGACCCAACACGTAAGGAGATGAAAGGCTTAATTTAAGTGCCTCCATGACCTGACATCTCAGTATTTATTCTCCTGTGAAATCGCAACCTTGAGAACCTTTTTGTTACCATGATACAAAGTTGAGATGAAAATGCTCTCCAGGGAGATGGAGAAGGAGGCAGGGAAACCTCTTGCTGTCTGGTGCAAGAGCTATGATCTGGTTCTACCACGATTAGACAAATAGGCAAGACCACGCGTATTAGCAAGACAGCACACGCACTGTACAGTGTTTTTAAACTTCTTTTTGGTGAGGAGACTGTACGTACAGATGCCAAAGCACTGTGAGATAGCATTTCTTGAAAATCTCTGCACAAATACACCCTGCAACTACAGCCCCTCTGTGACACCTGCACAGAGATAGTTCTTGGGTGGAAGATGCAGAATTCCAGTTCTGAGAGCTGCCACAGCCCCAGAGTCCACTGCATCCTCCATAAATGTGGCTTATACTCTTTTCCAGTGGAACTGCCAAAGAGAAAGGAAGCCGAGCAGAAGTCCAGCCACCCCCCTGTGCTTGTCAGACCCACAGCACCCCCTTCAGCTCTGCTCTGGGTCCCCAAATCCTGCTGATGGAAACGTAACTCCCTTCTACCTCCTTTTTATCTCTGAGCCCTCTGGTTCTGCCTGGCCCATGGTGCAAATCAGTCACTTCATTGAGAAACTGTGGAGAAGGGAAAGGAGTGGGAACAGAGACAATCAAGCCAGACACACACAGATTTCTTGCAAAACCATCTCCAGCAAACTGATGAGCCCCAGCTCTCAACCATTTCCACAGCAGCTTTGGAGGATATGTCATTACTTGCTTACTAGAACTACTTTTCTTAAGTGCCTGATCCTTTTTAGATTAATTTCATACTTTCCAGCCCTGAACTGTTCTAATCTGTCTAAAAAAATAATTCAGATGGCCCAGCTGTTAACAGATTTAATCTTCCACCTTGTTTTCAAATGGACAGGGCTCCATAGGCATCACTGCGTCACAAGACGACAATTGCAATTAAAAGACTTGTCAGATTTCAACCCTGATTTTTTTACCTTTATACTGAAGATCTGCATCCTACAGCTGTGTCCTACAGCACAGAACTTGGTGGGTTCATGTGTTACCCCCCTTCTGAAGTTTATCTGATACAAACAACAGCTTAATGCACTCTCAGAAGAAATTACATTTCCAAAGATCTTTGTGTAAAGTACTGTCTTTACTCTGCTCCTTCGGGGCCAATCCTACAAGTGGTCAAACATATTTTCCAAGAGACCCTAAGCCTTTCTTGCCCCATACACCCTCTTCCTAATTGTTTTTTTCTCCCTTAATTAAGAACTGCAGTAAAGCCAAAATCCCAGCAGAAGCCAAAGGATCCAATATCCTCATCTACAAGCTATTTAATTACAACAGAGGAGAGCTCTCTCTGAACAGCTGTGTGGAGTTTTGACACAGCAGCTGTACTTAGTGAATCCCATGCAAAATGTTGCAATTTTATAAAGCTTACAAGTATTTTGATATTTTAATTTTGTGTAACGATGCATTTTAGATAAACTGAGCTGGAGAGCTTATGACTTGGTTTTCTTTTAGGACATCACTCTTCAAAACTTCCAGATAACATCAATGTTATTGATGGACACACTTGGTGTCCCTGCCAGCACAAAGCCACACGCAGGCTGAGCACCAGCTGCGTGTTTACTCACTGAAAGCACAAGGTTTATGGCATTCACATTTCCCAAACAGAGTCCGTTCTGTGTCTGAACCAACTCTATGAGGGCTCTGCTCATAAATTAAGGAGCTGTCATCATCAAGAGTCACATGAGATGCTGCAGACAGCACATATAACATGAAAGGTTTTTTCAGCCTCTTCCTTAGGCTCCAGGAACAGTTCTATTTTAAAAGAAATGATCGCAAAGGAGATATTCTCACAAATGCTGGAACTGTAGATTTTGGGGTTACAAATTGTACATATTTCAAGGACTTGACTGGTTGGTGCCTTTCTACAACTTCTTTTACCCAGAGACCCTATTCTGATCCTTTGTTATGTTACATACAGAAATTAAAAAGGACAAAAAATAGCAATAGAGTGCATGTGGAGACTTCCAAATTACATCTCATGTCTTCCATTCTTTTACATCTGACAAGTGTATTTTTGGATATTTTTTCTAATCTTATACAAAGACAGGCTTTTATATTCCACTTCTGTGCAGCCCAACTCTAAATACTCAATGCTTCCCAATTCAGCACCTCTGTTGCTTTTGAAGATGCTGTCTCTAGGTAGGACCATGCATTTGGAAATGTAATTAATCTGCAAAATTAATTAGACAAGCCATCTTAAGAAAGAAATGTGACTGTTGATGCTTCTAAATTATGCTGCACTTATAATTTATTATGGTTCTTATTTGCTACTTTTAGCAAATCCTCTTCCTGTCACAGCTACTCTCTGATGTTGGCATTTCCACCTTCAAAATCTTGTAGAAAAGGGGAATGTTCCTAATAGCCCACTGAACATCCTGGATAACACCATTAGAAAGTGGGAGCGGGATGAAAGAGTGATGCCTGCTCTTTGACTTCACAGATAACTACAAAAGTCTGCAGGCTCTCCCCTTTCAGAGCTCTGTAACTCCCACAAGCACCTAATGCTATCATTAGAGGCTACAACTTGGGGCCACTTTCTCTGAAGGGCATGTAAAGGCTGTCCCGAGCCCTTTGCCTCGCTCTTCTGCCAGAAGGCATCACTCCTTAGCAGGGAGGGATGCAGACAGTTACAGGATCAAAAGCTCTTCAACTCAATATCCTCAAGAAACAAGATGCTGACCGTCTGCACTGATGCGAAAACCAAACATACATATTATTTGCAGTCATGGCATTGAAGTTTGTGTACACAGTTGGGAACAAGCTTGCTCCCACGAACAGATTTCATTAATCCTGCTCTGTATGCAGTCACTCTTCCAGGAAGAGCTGAGTCTACAGCTCTATTATAATTTAATCTGTTGTAAAGCCTTTGCTCTGCAGCTCAGATATAACCATACAACCTTTCAATTCTAAATTTGTAGGAACATACTGGCACAACTGTGTATTAAATGGGTCCAAGAAAAATCAGCAACACCACAAAGTAGGGTGACATCTCTTTCCGCCCCTCATACAACTTAAAAGACAAAAGAAGTGGCTGGACCAGAGACAAAAAGGGAAAGAGACTTATGTTACAAACCATGGAAGCATTCACAAAATTGGAAAAACAACTCTGACCAACACAAAAGCAGACAGGAGATCATTCAGCATTTACTGTAACTGCTTGCAATGCCAGGTGTGTGCCCAGAAAACTCATTTTTCAAAAAACATGGAACTCACTGGAATGGATTAGAATAGCTACCTGCAGGATTGCCCAGCAGCTGGCACAGAGCAGCAAGCTTGAAAACTGTTATTTTTTAAAATAAAATAAAATAAGACTCATGAAGAGAGTAATTAGGAATTCAATAGTTACAGGGAAAAGGTCTTCCTCCGGAAATAAGCACATGCTCATCCTTGCCTTGTGAAGTCAGCACTTAAAGCTCAATACTGAGGAACGATTTTAAGTCCTGTTCCTGAGGCAAGAAGATACACACTGAAGTGAGCTGGATTTGGATCAGAGGGTGAGAGGAATGGACTGAAACACTGTTTCGAGAAAGCTCTATAAGGATAAAGAAAGGAGATGAGAGCACGTAAACTGGAAGAAGAGCAGAGGGTAAAATTAAACAAAGTAAGATGTCTACCTATAAAATGTCAAAGCTTTCATTTCTGTGCTGTCCCACGATCTACTAAGCTTTTAGTAGCCCAAATCTGGACAGCAGCACAAATAACCACTCTATCCAGACCGAAGGCAAGGGAGAATGAGACTCCCAGAGTATCACACTCCTGCACATCAGGGATGCAGTGTACAGAAGCGTTTAGCAGTGACAATGTGGCAAAGAATATCAAAGCTGCTGCAGGGAATGTCAAAGGGTTCTCAGCAAAATCTTCCCACACACACTTCTTCAAGGCCTCTTGCTGCACACTCCTGCTATGAATTCAGTGGAAAGCTGACATTAGCAATAATGTAACAGCAAATAGCCTGGTGCACGGAAAGGGAGTTCCTCAGCTGTCAACAAGGGTGGGAGTCTCACAGTACATTGCCCCTCTCCAGCCTCTCTCAAAGTCACAGCAGCAGCTGGGGATCTGTGGGAGAATGAGAATGCATTCAGCAGTGCATGGAGTTAGGTTTTAAGAGGAACCCAGGGTCTCTACAATGCATTAAAAAGGGAGAAAAGAAGCAGGGAGAACAGGGCAGACCTTGCAGATAATTCCCTACGGAGGAGAAAAGGGCTGCTGGGTAAAAGGCAACACTCTCATCATGCCAGCTGTCCTTGCGATCTTACTTATCACAGGATGCAAGAGAGATAAGCTTCACTTGCACAATGCTCAGCAGGACAGCTCTAAATTTTGCTGGTAATCTTCCCAATAAACTCCACAGCTTGCTGTTCTTATTACCTCTCTGCCTCTTCAGGCCATCAAAAGCCTACTTGATAGCCCTGCTCACTTGAGAGAATGAAAGCAGCAACTGCAGGGCTGAGTACTCATGATCTTTCTGATACCAGGACACATGGCAAACCATGCCTCCTAAATGTATGAATGTCTGATGGCACAGCTCAGGACTTGTAACAATGAACAACTGATATTACTGCTACCCACAGCTGCTGGAATCCCAGGTACTCTACTCCTTTTCCTATTGTGGGAATAACTTACCTTTTTCTCTGCTCTCAAGACATTAAGAAACAATTAATAAGGGTTAACAGAGGGTTACCCAGTGGAAAAAAGTGAGGCATAACCCATAAAATCACAGAGTCATTACAATTGAAAAAGACCTCCAACACTGCCAAAAAGATGCCCCATCTCACCTCCTGTGGCATAATTACCTCTTTTCTCTCCACATCAGCTTGAATCTTGGCTTGTGTGACAGCAGCCTCGCGAAAGGAGGAGCTGGCCTGCTTGGCCTGCTCGATGAGAGACTTGAGTTGCTGTGCTGTGTTGAGCAGCGAGTTGACCATCTCTTCCAAGTAGAGCCAGCTCCGCTGTTCCGTCACTTCCAGCCCGTTCACCACTGTTGGGGATATGGCTTTGGTGGGAGTCTGGGGGGGCACCGACAGGGCAGGGATTGGGGTCAACACTGAGCACAAAGAAAGAAACATAAAATACAAAGAATTAGGGCACTGCATTTCTATAAAGTGATTTTTTTGTTTTGTTTTGTTGCAAGGTTCACACCTAACACTTCCTGAACCCTGATTTTACAATAACCATGGCTGAAGACTGGGATAAAACCAAGACAGTTATCACTACTCCAGATTACATGTATGACATGAACGTGCAGTCTCCAAAACCACCAGTTTGGATGCTCCTAAAAAGAAAACCTCCACTGCCGTAACTTCTTTGGACTCCTTCACTTGTTTTCTCTGTATCATCTAGAATGACATAGATACGAAGGTGAATGTTAAAGAAACCCAGAAATACTTCTCCTAAGCATACAAAAAGTCACATTAAAAGACCCTCAAACTATTGAGGTGTTGCAGCCTTTATTTTTTCACACGCCGACCATAGCTCTGCCAGTAACTGCAGATTGAGTATACCATGCAAGAAGCCACCAGAAAAAATGTGACCTCCTCTCTTGGTACCTAATCACACTTTCCTTGCTTAGCCCTGAGTCCCTCTCTTACTGTGGCTCTGAAGTCCTCCATTTTTCAAAGACTGCACCAGAAAACCTGGATCTAGGATTCCAGCAGCACAGTTTCAGCTCACATCAGTTAACAATTCCAGGAACAAATTTCATCTGGCTTTACTGGTTTTGATTTTCCAAAATCAAACTCTCAGCGATAAATACTCATGCAAATTGAAAGAATCCACAAGAGATTAGGTGAGAGGGAATAAGTTCAAAACACTGTACTGTCACTATGTGCGGGATGTGTTTTCAGACAGCACTGAAGGTCATCATATAGGTGAGCTGATATTCCACACTCAACAACCCTTAATTAAAACAGTCATTTTGCTCCATTCCCATGATTGGCGTAGAACTATTTGCACTTCCATATGAGTCAAGATAAATCAGACTTTTATCAGTAACTGTTTGCAGAAGAATGTTTTCCTCTGCTGCATTTTCAGAGGAGCATTTATCACGGCACAGTATTTGATAACCTATCTAACAGGAATTACTTCCGACTCCTCGTTTTAGCAGAGCTGTATCAGCCAAGAAAAAGTAATGATCTTTGCTTCATGGTGAAAAATAATCAATGTTTAATTAATAGCATCAAGAGCTGAGTGAGGCTTAAAACCAACAAGATTGCATTCTGGACAGAGCAGGAATGCTCTGAATAAATAAGAAAATGAAAGAAAATGAAAAATCATTAAGTTCACATGATTTAATTACATCTGAAGAGATATCTACCTGATCATCAACACATCCTGTCCTACTGAAAGGCTGATTTGCACATTGTTTCTTGTATCATCTTTTCTTTTTTACTGCAGTCAGCCTGCTGCAGGGCAGACTCCTATTGCCCTCGTTAACCAGCTTCTATCATTCCAGCACAGGTCTCAGCAGTAACACAAGGAAAACTGACATGGACACAAGAGTAGCACAGCAAATCTGCTCCAAAATGCCTCCACCTTAAGCTAGTGGATTCAAAAAGAGATGTGGAAATTTTCAGAAAGGCTCCTACAGTCTGGCTTTAAATCTAAGTGAGAAGATGGCTTTCTTGTATCGAAGATTAAATACATACCCACCCACAGTACCCAAGCAGTGACAAAATCTTTAAAGCAAAAGCCTTCTGAAAGGCAGCTTCTGAGTTGCAAAGATTTAGGAAACAAGATCACAAGAATTTCTTCTGCTAAGAACCAACAAATCAAAATTGTCAGTAATAGAGTGCCTGAAGCATGGGGTAAAAAAATCTCTTCATCCAAATCTTAACTGCAAAACTCATAAGGAAAAAATTAAAGTTTATTTTCCTGGCTCAATCTCTACCTCTTGCTGGAAAAGAAGGCAACCACATAAATCCAGGCACTGCTAATTGTTGCTAACACTATGGACACGAAGCATACCGATTTTGGGATGAGATGTCGGCAGCGCAGCTTCAGGGAAAGGTGAAATCTGACAGTTGTCCTGGTAAGTTGGGTAGTGAGGCTCTGGGTGAGTGACCCGGCACGGCTGCTGGACGCTGGTATCCTGAACTGCAGGAGAACAACATTACAAATCACTGCATGGCACAGCTTTCAGGCATGTCTTAAACTTCTTCCACCTCTTTGGGTTGTTTTTTTGTTTTCACATTTTCTTCAGGTTCATATTCTCTATGGTAATTCCAGAGGTTGCCAATGAGAAACAGCAGCGAGATGTCACGTGGAAGCTAAGCAAAGAAACTGTGCACTGATTTCAGCACTCTCTGCTTTCAGATCTCAAGGCTTCTGCAAAGATTACTGCCAGTCTGCTCCTCACACACTTTATTTTACACTGATAGAAGGACTTCAAGCTACTGTTCTCAGAGGATGCTAGCTCTCTCAGCTGCTCCTGCAGAACCCACAGCCACATACAGGAATTAGACTGAAAGAGCTGAAATTTATGGTAAGCATTTCTGTTTTCTTTGATTTATTCTGCTATTTTCCAGCATTTATTCAGCATTTTCCACTCAGTTTAAAGACTAAGCTACTTTTTTGAGCAGTATTTTAGGATGAACAACTAGCAAAAAAAAAAAAAAACAAAACCAAAAAACACAGAGATGACCATAAAACCGAAGAAATCAATAGAGCTGTACATAAGCAGCTGCAGCATCTGGATGAGACATTCAAACTTCTTTTGTGACAGCAGGTTACGTACAGCATCTGTGTAAGTTCTTAAAAATTAAAATCCTTCATGCAGCATACAAGAGGCTTCTTTTTTTTCCTACCTTCTCATGGATGTTAAGCAGGCATGCAGCTCAATCCTTACCAGTGGCTCCTGTGAAAACATCCCCCTGGGCTGGACTTTCTGAGATAATTGCTGTGGCTTCCACCGTCGACGTGCGGTCAAAGGTGAGAGCACCAGAGGTAGTGATCTGTCCAGAAGGAGTCACGGTGACTGGAAATAGCAGAAGCACTTTCACAATCAGCACTCAGTGCTCAGGCCTTGGCTGTCTAGCTGCTGAGATCCCTGTTCCCAAAGTCATAGAACTCACAGATCAGTCAACGGGCTGTGATAGCCAAGTTTGGATCCCCCCCTAAGGCCACTAACATAAAAAATGGGAATAAAAGCCCTGCATGGCTTCTGAAGGCATTGCTGGCCCTAATATACTACAGAACTTTAAGAAGAAAGGTTCTTACTGCTTGAAAATTAATTCAAAAACTCCATGGATTAGAGCTAATTCTATGACAATTTGGTTTACTGGACAAGTTCAACTGTTCATCTACATGGAGTGATATAACCACGCTTGGCCAATGCAGGGAACAAGTCACAAAGTACATCTGGATGAAAGTACCAGTGCAGCTCCAATGTGTTTAAAACCCTTTTTAAGCTGGATTAGTCCAGCACCACTAATGGGCTGACGCTGTGGAGCACTGCTCAGCCTGAAAAACCTTTTTACAAACAGTTCAGTTCTAAGACATTGAGGCTACAGTTTTGTTTCTGAGAAAGATGTGGCTGCCAACAAGACAAGCAGTGCTGCTCTCTCCCAGTGTTAGCACAAACAAGCATGCAGTCCCCAGCAGCACATGTTAACAAAATAGTACAGATTAAAGCTGTTTGGGGGGATGGAAGCAACAAAATCTCTGCGGAATCTCTATGCATTTCTCTTCCTGCTGTTGCTAGTAATCTGATCTTACATTTGGCTTGCTCAGTTCTCTTTTGTATTCCTGTTGCTTCCTCCTCAGCTCACTTTGTAATGTTACTGTCCAGATGATGACATGAGAACAGGAGAACAAGAATGTTACAGGGAACCTGTGAGCTGGACCAGCCTGCAAATTAATTTCTGTTCTCACACAGATGGTTTGATTTCAAAAACATGAAGTGACAAAGTGAGTCCTGAACGCCAGAGAGGAGCTTACAGATGAAAGCATCACCTTCTGCCTCCTTCACTAACAGTTTTCAGACTGTAGATTTCATTTCAGTTGCTTAGCATCTACTTTTCCATGTATTTCAAGAAATAGCACAAATCTTACCACATGGCCCCACCAGATATTAAAGGACATATAAAAGGAAGTGCCAAGAGATAATACATTTTTCTCAGTTGACCACTGATAAGACAAAAAGATATCTTAGCTCAGCCATTTTTACCAGGAGCAAAGAACCTACATGTAGTAGCAGCTGTGGCAGGAAGCAGAGTGATATTTTTGGAGGATTCCTTCTTGACTGGATTTGCAGACATTTCATTTTCTTTTTTTCGTCGTTTATATGGTACAAAGAGTCGAATAGGTCCACTCTAGGGGAAAAAAAAAAAAGAGAAAAAGACATTAGCTGAGGCACCTCTTAGGGGAATATCAGTTCACTCCAACCTCTCCAGATGCAGCTACCATTAAGTAGTAAGTATTCCCATGGTAGATTTGTAACAATAGACCAAAAAGTTTCTACTGGATCTGCAAACCAAAAAGCCTCTGTGATTAAAAAAGTTGCACTCAGATTCAGTCTTTTCCCACTGTTATGAAAGGACAAGAACTGGGCAAATCCTTCACTACCGAACAAAGGGGAAAAGAAATAAGAGTGAAAGAAGATGGGAAGCATGCGGATTCAGATCTAGACAACAAGTAAACCATCCAGTTCACAGCAGAAGAGTACAAAACTGCTGCTTAACAACTCTAGCATCATTTTAGAAAAAAGCAAGCAGTCTAATATGGAAACACTCAGTACTTGTCAGTGTTTCTAGGACACTCCTGAC
Organism: Tragopan temminckii; assembly: GCA_028571105.1. Taxonomy (NCBI): domain Eukaryota; kingdom Metazoa; phylum Chordata; class Aves; order Galliformes; family Phasianidae; genus Tragopan; species Tragopan temminckii. The sequence continues at coordinate 4,864,804 of JAOWBP010002559.1, forward strand.
CTGCTCACAGATGGCTGTGGCAGCTCGATTAATTGTTTTTAAACTAATGGATATAAAACCTACAACTCACCAGAGTCATGTCATCACAGCAGGCAGCACAAGTACAAGAGGCAGCGTGAGGATTTAAAATCCCATCCTGAAATTGGAAGATTACAAGTTCAACATCAGGCACCGAAAGCAGCGAGAGCAGGACTGTGCTCTGCTCAAAGATCCTGGTAGCTCCCAGGGAGAAATAAACACTAATTCCCTTCTGGGGGGGGCCCTACACAATAAAAGAAAGGCCAGTTCCCCTCAACCAAATCAATGAGTTGCTTCTCCTTCACCCCACACACAACTCTGCACACAGCTCAGACTGCAGGGCAGACTCTGCCCAGAATTAACCTGCCCCTTCCAGCAGACAGAAGAAAATAAATGTAACCTTACGTGAATAAGGCACTGCAAGGGCCTCCCAGCATAGCGAATGCTCCTCTTCCAGTCTTTGCTGCTGGCTCGTCCTGCCATAGCTTCAAATTCAGTGGGGCTGTACCAGTTGTCCCCTTGCTTAATGCACCTACCACGGCCTCCTGTATTAAGTTTAGAAAAAAAAAAAAAAAGCATTAGTAAAGGCTAAGCATTACTTTTCCATTATTCTAAAGCATACTGACAGGGGCTGGGCAATGACGAGCTGCATGAAGTTTAACACGTGCATGTGCCAGATTCTGCTCCTAGAACAAGGCAGCCCTGGGCTCTGTGTACAGAGTGGGGAGCAAAGGCCAGAGAGCAGCCCCAAGAACGGCTCTGGTGAATGGCAAGTTGGACTCGATGATCCCTGTGGGTCCCTTCTAACTCAGGGTATTCTGTGACTCTATGAAATTACTGAGCAAAACAGCAGGTAATCTATAGTAACTACCAAACCTGCTCATCTGCTGCTTCCCATCGCTGAAGGATAAGCATGCCTGTTTCTTAGCCTGGCTGTGACAATGACTGTGCACGCAGTGAATTCCAATTCTGTGCATCACCAGTGTCAATAGGTTAGAAGATATTACTCATTCCCATGTAGGATAAGTCTTTCTTGGATAACTACCACAAATTTAAACCTTTCCACAATTTTTGCTTAAATTTCTAATTCATCTGGTCATGAAGAAAACTCCCTTTCCACAAAGCAAATGCTGTGCTATGCAGTCAGGCTTGCTGACAGTTTCTGCAACTGCTTCTTCAGCTTTCCCACAGAGATAAAACCGAAGAGAGGGGCTAAGACAGCTAAGGAGGCTCATTAGAAGACAAGCTCTCTACTTTCCAATTCAGCAGGGATTCTGCAGAGCTTTGTAGAGACAAGGGTGTACTTCTCAGAGGTCCACAAAAAGAACATTGGAAGAGTCAGCCTACTATTGGGAAGACTCACTACACAGCAGGCTATATCTTCACAGATAAAAAGCCTCTGAGTAAAAAACAAGGAAGCAAAAGGGCAAAACAGAAGAGAACAATAATATCCATAGGACTACGTTGACTAGGAAAACTAGTCCTTATTTTCTTCATGATTGGCCCTATAAGGCAATCTGATTAAAAGGAAAGTGCAATAAATGAAGAAGGAGCCATCTTCCTCACACAGGAAGGCTGTTTTTACCTGAGCCGAGTCTGTTTTTGTACAGAATCCCACTGATGTTCCGGCACCTCACCGGGAGCTCGTTGTCATACACAGATGGGTCCCAGTTATATTTGGTTCCAGTTTTTTCTTGGACAGTTGCTAAAGGGGTAGGAGGAGATTGCGGTCCTTTGGTAAAAAAAAAAAAAACAAAAAAAAACAAACAAACAAACAAAAAAAAAGAAGGTGACAGCAACCAAAAGGCACAGTGACAACATCTTCACACGTAGTCTGGATGGGTCAAATGCATCCTGTGGTCAGCATGCCACAAAAAAAATTGTTTGGAACAGATGCTTGATGTAAGCTAGAGCCATGGGTCTGCCCTGCCAGCTTCAAGAAGTATAATATAAGGTAACATTCTGAAAATGGCTGGAAACAGAGCAATTTACATGTTAGAAAACAGGCTTTTAACAGCGCATTAAACGCTCAGGCTGTAATTTGCAGCTGGCTGGACGACTTCCTAGAGGACAACGTACAATGCGTAATTGCCTGCAAAAGGCTTGTTATGCCATCTCGTGGGCAAAACGGGGACTGCCAGGCAGTTGGGAACGACCTTGGTGATGACGTTCACCAGCTACAGTCACAACTAAATACCAGCAAAAGGCCTGAACGGAGACAAAACCGTGTTCAAGGGCTCTTTATAAAGAACCCAGGTATTAATCTCCTAGTTCCAGGCTTTTATTATCAATATTAGAATCGATCAGCTTTTGGGGGTGAGTTAGAAAGGCACGCAACAAATACAAAAAGCAATATGTTAAGAGGGGACAGAGTGCACAATGCAACTTCATGTCATGTGTGTGATGTTTCTCTTGTTTTCCAGCCACACAACTAAAGTGAAGAGGAAGCAACTCTGCCGGAGAAGGACACTCAGATTGCCTTATACCTGGTGTGAGGGGTGCTGATGGCCCCTTCAGCCCCGTGGTTTCCACAATGCTGCCGTCGGTGTGAACAACTATGAGAGTGGCTTTTTCAGTATTCAAGCTGTCCCCAATTTGGAGGGCCGTTCTCCCAGACTACAGAAGAAATAAATGAAAAAATGAACAAATGAGTATTCCTGCAGATCTCCTCAAAGGTACCCTAAGACACCATTAGTTATTAGATATGTTTTTGAGCTTTCAGCCAACCACGTTGAAAGGTTACATGTCCCAGGTCGTCAGCTCCATGACGGAGTGCACGTACACGGGTGGAATGGCACAAGAAAAGACAAAGGGAAAGCACTGCAGGTGCCTCAGCTGATGGCTCTGTGGCTCAAAGCCTCGCAGTGTACACACATTCTGACCTCATGTGCACACCAATGAAGTCGTGGTGCTCCAAGGCTCCTGGACAAAGGGCTGACTTACCAGCACGTGTCCCGAAATGGATGCTGCGTTTGCCACGGATGTGGTGAACACGTTGTCTGCAGAGGCACCAACGTTGGCCACTGTCACTGTGGTGACTTCTGGAATGCAAAACAGAAATGAAGCAAAGCATAGCCCAGTATGTGAACCCCACAGAAGCACATTCCCTTTTTTTCCCATTGAGTGTCAGTCAGTGCAAATATTACTGTTCTCTGTCAGACTTTGGGTTGAGCACAGCTTAACCTGCGATGAACTAAGGGGGAAAATGTTTATTTATTCTAGAACCATTCTCTTTTTATTAAAGCAGGGAACGGGCTGAAGAGCAGAACAAACTCCGAGCATTTTTAGGCTCCGCCTTACACCTGACCCAGCGACCAACGCGTGGCTGCGTTTTGACGTGACTTTTTAACGGGAATTTTGCACACAGGGCCACAGTGACTTCGGGCGGGCCGCTGCTGCTCTCACAGCGTGGTGAAAGATGCGAGCGGCGCGAAGGCAGCGCTCCCGCAGCGAGGCGGCCCCGGGCAGCGCGGAGCGCGGGCTGCGCTGAGGAGAGCGGCGCATGCGCAGTGCGGCCCGCGCTGACCTGCGAACGCGGCGGCCTCGTCGGCGCTGGGC
>JAOWBP010002559.1:4868509-4888421 GCA_028571105.1 Tragopan temminckii
GAAGGGAAGCAGTGACCACTTGCATAGAGGGTGCTAGGAAAATACCTTGGTGTACCACTGTGAGGAGTAAGAGAGAAGAGATCCTTCCCATGGGCATGTTCAGGAAGGAAATTTTCTTTAGGTGACCTGCTGCCTCCCATAGCACACATTCCACTGAAGATCGGTGCTAAAACTTGGGGGAAACAGGTTAATTACGATGACGGAGGCCACCAGCCCATCTCTGGTGCCCATTGTTGCTTGTCCAACCACGCACATAGGTAGAGGAACATCTCTGCCTGCCGAGAATTTGCAGTCCTGAGTTTAGCAGCTTTGAGAAAGGTATTTCTGTGCTATTTCAGTCAAAGGGCAGCCGATCCAGGATAGATAGCATGTGTGCCCCCATGCATCACCATGGTGGTGGTGTCAGTTTGCTGTGCTATAATAGCTACCAGGCCAGCATTCACTGGCTGTGCATATTTAAGTCCACCAGGGCAAGTTTGGGCCTGGCCCACGTTCCTTGCTTTTCGGTATTATACATTTGCGTGTCAGCATTTCTCCCAGAAATGTTTTTCCTCATTTGTTAAAGGCAGACACAACCTGGCAATCATCTTCCCAATGCCAGTCAGTCACTTATCAGGTCATTATGCCTTAAAATAATTCAAGGTTCCTCAATAATGCACTGAGGAAGGAACAGCCAACTGTAACCCACATAGCAGAGCTGTGAATAACAGTAGATGAGTTCTGGTAAATACTGGTCTCAGTTGTGAGGGCAGAAGAGATGATAAACACCAGGTTGCTTTTATCTGCACTTTGCTCCCTCTCACAAATCTTCTCTACCCTTTGCAGTCTTTTCCCATATCCACAAGTGTTAGAAAACACATTGCTATGCCTGTCCCCTTTGCCTATCTGATGGTGAGAACTTGCTGTTTCAGGAGTGCAACAGCCACTTAGTTCAATTTTCTGCTTGCCTTCCACAAAGATCATCCCTTGTTCCATGTAGGCCAGATTATGTCAACTACTGATGTAGGACACCATCCAGTGCTATGAAAATCACTAGTCAGTGGGACACTTTGCTCCACTGTACATAGCACCTTCTTAAACACCAGTTCTTGAGGCACTGCAAGCTGGTGGTTCATTTTTGGACCCTGAGACAGATTAAGTGACAAAAGCAAAGGCCTGGAGGGAGTCACAGCAGAAACACTCGTGTTTCACCCAGCTATTAGCAATCTTTCCATGGGTAGCAACAGCCTTGAGGACAGGCTTAGCTCTACCCTCACTGTTGGTGATGGCTGGATGTGTTGGGCTAGCAATTAGCCATTACTGGGGAATTCTCACAGCTCCATGGAAACTATTCACTGGAGATAACCTTAAGCTACCAGAGGAACTGTGCTTACAAGGTAAATATAAGGCACTCTCCCCACCCTCTGTTATCAGACAAACCACAGTAGTAATTTCTGGCAAAGAACTTTATTGCAGTAAAGAGAAAGCCTTTCCATATTTCTGTTTCTACCTTCAGCGGAAGTACAGTTCCTGAAGTCCACATAGCAGGGCTTCTCTTTTCAGAGAAACCCTGGCAGAGCTGAGCACTAGCAACAGCAAGATGGGAAAATGTACAGAAAAAAAAAAAAAAAAAAAAAAAAAGTGGAAACCAAGAGGATGAAAGCCTGCTGGGAACTGATTGTCTTATCTTTTGGGGTAGACAACAATCCCAGCAGTTGTGTTTTGGTTTCCCTCTCACGGGTTTATCTGGAGTTATCTGGAGTAATGACAGCGTTGCGGAGAATAGCCCATGGGTCACAGGCAGGACTATTTATTGTTGTTTCTTTCCATGTTCTCAGTGGACCACCTCTGCTTTTGGGCTGCAGCTTGACTCTAGGTAAAGCCTGAAAGATGGTATTTTACCATCAAAAGAGCCTGCTGAGCCCATTGTGAATGGAAAAAAATGGGGATGCAAAGAGGTTTTCATCTACACTAAGTGAGGTGTGTGGAGGACTGCTGACCTCCACTTTCAGCAGCAATGATAAAAGGAACATCTTGAGTCCTGCTGGACAGGGGAAACAATGTGCTGATCCCCATCTAGCACTTTGGAATGACATCTTTTGCTGCCAGAAGTCCAGAGAGTTGGAAATACACCTGACATTCTGTAGGCAGGTTATGGCAGGAGCTCTTTGCCTTGACACATAAGATACAGCCAAGGAAGGACAGCACAGTTAATGGTTTGTGACAAAGAATAATAACCGACAGATTCTTTCAGTAAAGAACATGTTATCAGTCCTTAGTTATCAGCAGCAGAGGAAACAGCATCTCCCAATCATCTGAACGTTCATTTTCTAGCAGGAGGGAGACCTACAGTGGCACTCCTGCTGTCCCTAGTGTGTCATGCTAGCTGCTCCTGCTGGGGTGCAGAGAGCAGAGCCAAGTCCTGAAGTAAGCTCCTGAATGTAGTCATGGGGGCAACAGCAGGGTCAGAGTGACTGGCATTGGCTAACGCCTTGCAGCTGACATCAACACGCAACACCTAAAGGGAACAGCTGAGCAGTCAGTGCTGGCTCATTTACCCACCAAGAGGAGATGAAAGCAGTGGATCATACAACTAAACTGCTACCATGAGCTGAGATAAATGCTTCAAAGTCAGTTCGGCTACATCTCCCATATACCTACCAGCTTGGGAAATGTGATGTAGGGAACCCTAGGACAAATAGGAAGAAGGATAGGACGTGTTTTCTCCACACAAAATCCCAAGCCATATTTCAAGGTCTTACTAGAAGTTTGAGTTAGTTATAATCTCTTCTGGCTTTAATCTCTGCATGCAGGACAGTCAACTTTGTCCTCCTGCATTTCAGTTTTGCCCTGAGCAGAAAGGTGGGCTCTGTCTCACTCAAGCAATGGACATTTCTCCATTTTGGTGAGGGGATAGTTGCAGACCTAGTTCCATTATGCATCATGGTCATCTCTGGTGGACGTGTTGACTGACACTTCTGCAGCTTGGAATGATGAGCTGTCTGAGGCAAGGAACATTCCCGGATCTCTGTAGTGTTCATCCTTGTAATCTTCTTCCTCCTTCTCATTCTCCTGCAGATCTTGATCACTGTCATCATCATAATCTGCTGCATTGTCATTAATCACTTCAACATTCTCTCCACTTGGATCCACATCAGTCTTAAACCACACAGCTTTGTATCCTGGGTCCCCCTCATTCCTGTCTGTTTTGAGGATAGATTTCACTTCCTTTTCATGCTTAGTGTCTTCTTCCACCTTTTCCTCTTCTTCTTCCTCTTCTTCTTCCACTTTCTGGTCAGAAATGATGGTGGAAGCTGGGGAAGTCTGTGGAAGTCCGTGAATTTCTTGTTCACTAGAAGGTGTCAAGAAAAGTGATGGCTGCTGTGTCTTGGTTACATTGATATATTCTGTGCTTTCTTGCTTGTTGACACTCAGATCTGGATGTTCATCTTGCCTGTAAGCTTGATTGTCGTAGCTTCCAGGGAAATCCTTGGAGAACTACAGGAGAAGAGACACCTTGTGAGTGTAATGAAAGGAAAAGAAGTTGGCTGGGGGAGTGTGGCTGAAGTGACTTGGCTGGATTTTGCCCAGTATAAACCAGCAAGACTCTATTGATAGTTGTGGAGATATGTTCACTTTCTGCACTGGGAGAAAAAAAAACTTTCATAAGGGATAATTTCCCACAATTTGGAATGCTATTACTCCTTCCTTCCAAGGCATGCTCCTTACAGCTGCAAACAAATCAGTTTTCCTTTCAGGGGAATTGAGATTCCTCATTCTAAGGCAGAGATCATCATTCAGTCTGACGACCTGAGCCCTGAGCATAGAAGTTACAAGGCTACCAAAGAACTGAGGAGCCAGGAATGAATGGCTCAGGTGCAGACAATGCATAAAATCACTGAATACCCTGAGTTGGAAGGGACCCACAAGGATCATCACCTTCACACAAATGTGTAATATTTGGAAAGCCCATCCATACTTGAAATCCTCCTCAGGTCCCTAACAACTTCTAAACAGGGGCTAGGTACAAAGAAGGCACTTACTTTTTTATTAATCAGGAACTTGACTGTCTTTCCATATTGTTTATATATCATCACTCCAAGGAAGACTAAGGCAATTAATAGCAACGCAGCTAAGATACCACCTAAGACACCCATATCCTGTGCAGTGTATGTCTTATCAGAGGAGGAGGTTTCAGCTACAAGAAAAAAACAAAACATACAAAAAAAAAAACAGTGTTATGAGGTCTAGCAATGTCAACCAACTTTCTTACCACAACACTTCCCTCTGGGGAAAGATCCAAACACTTTTTGAAGGGCAGAGAAGCATCTTGTGCTGCAGAATGTGGCAGTGGGATATTTAATGAGATCTGAGGCCATTCAGTAGCTGTCCAAGAAGAATAGGTTTTTTGTAAGAATATTATAACTTGCGTGCAGTTATAAGAAATGGAAAAAGCACCCATTTAAAAGTCTATGATGTTTACCCTATGATTTAAATAAGCAAATATGTGCACAACTGTGTTAGGCAAACAGAATTAGAACTAGGTAGATCCTGTCCGTTCCCACTTCACGCATTTCCACCAGCAAGCAAAACTAAGATACATCTGGACACGTGTCTGTGAAAATGTAGAGCTTTCTTTAATATGAAACTTCACCTTTGGCACTGATGAGCATATAAATATAGAAACAAAATATAGGAAAAGAATAGGACTGTGCTCCTTGGAAGGAGAGTGACTGACTCTGATGTCAATATGAACAGCCAGGTCAGGTCTGACTTCTTTGTATTTTACCACTAGGGAGTACAGTAGTGTATCCTTCTTATGCTGAAGGCAAAGACACGAACAGCCATGAGAAAGAAAGAGATCATGTCATGAGGAAGTTTTGCTACATTTCTTCTTGCAGTTTCCTTCTTAAAGCTGATTCCAGTCTCTAAACTAGAGCTGTCAGGCTCTTTTGGAACTGGGCAAAGTCCCTTTTCTTTCCAAGAGAGGAAAAGTAGTCACAGAGATCCTTAAGACCTTTAATTTCTCTCACAAAGCAGAATGATTCTAACAGGAGCAATTGGTAGGAATATTTATGTTTTCAGCCTCTGGTCAGCATAAGTATGTTTGTATGGAGATCATCCACATTACAGTGGAGATATAGTAACTTCTTCAGGGTTAATCAGCTTTGCTTGTAGTTGTCATTGGGTTTCTTTCTTTAAGATCTCCATCTTCATTTTCTAATGTAAATTAATCTCTTTAAAGTTTAATGATTAATGAAACAGCATTTTCCTCCTACTGGTCTGTTTATGACAATGGACTTTGAGTACTCTCTCTGCATTTGATTGCACTCTCAGTTTATCATTAATAAGCCGTTGAGAGTTTAGGACGTCAATGAATTTTTAATTCTTAATCATGTATCCTAGGGAGCCACAGCCCACAGACCTGATGTGGAGCTCCACCATACTCAGCTCCTTCTTCATTCTTTGCTGTGCCTTCATTGAAGCTAGCTCAGCTTGGTGGGATAACTCACTCTGAGGTCAGTGAACCAGAAAACAAAAGATACCCAATCTACCTTTGGCAGCGGTGATCTCCACTGTGACTACAGTGCTCCCCTCCTGTAGACTCACTGTATCTTTTGCGACAGCCTGTGTGAGGAAAGAAATAGCTTGTCTCCAATGAGATCTTCCACAGGAGGATAGAAGAAAAGATTTTACAACTAGTGCCAGATACAGCCAGTATCATGCAGAATGCATTAACTACCACTTCATCTCCCTCCATCCCTATATATTTGTGATACAAATGGCTGGGGCAAAGATTGGCCTTATGTTACATCCCTTATCTAATGACATTCCACCCTTGTTACTCCTTTCTTGTTACTCTCCCTTCTTTCCACAATCCTGGCCATGGTCATAAAGAAAGTTACCTTACCTCCATGATTGCAGTCCCTGGTGAGAGTAGCATTACATTAGTCAGGATGAGTCCATCTTTGGTTGCAGTGAAATCAGTGTTGTTCCTTATGTAGTACTCAATGTTTGGGTTGACTTTCTGAAAAACCAGAAAAGAGAATGATGAAACCTCACTGTGTTTTGTGTGCACGTTTATAAGACTGTTAGCAGGACTTGTCAAATATGCCTTAAGTATAAGCAGATGTATAGAGTAGGAAATAATTCTGTCGTAAGAAGGTAAGAATGTATCCTGAAAGTTTTGTGTCCAAAAAACATCCCAAGAGTTAACCAGCTTGTGTTGGTGTCATTAATATTTCCACAAACAAAACATCTGTGCAAGAGATCTTCTAATTTTCATAGAATCATAGTAGCATTAAGGTAGGAAAAGATCAAGTCCAACCACCAATGCATTGCTACTGTGCTCACTAAACCATGTCCCTCAGTGCCACACTCCACAGTTCTTTGGCATCTCCAGGGACAGTGACTCCATCACTTCCCTGGGCAACTTATTTCAATTCTTGATCACCATTTCTGAGAAGAATCTTTTCCTAATATCCAACCTGAACCACCCCTAGTGCAACTTGAGGCCACTACCTCTTTTCCTAGATGAGAAAATTGATTAGTTGTGTCTTTAATAGGGATGCAAAGGGGGATGTAAATGAAGAACAATCCTTTTTCTGAGGTCTGCGCTATTATTTCCTTTGTCTCAAAAAATATCACATTTTTCTGTGTTTAACAGGGAAGAAGAGAATGTCTGGTCAGTTAATCTCCTCCCCTTCCCTTTCTCTAATACTTTTTTCTAGGAATGGCTCCTTCAAAATGATTATCATTACAGGGAGAAGGTTAACTATTTCCAGCTCAGGACTGCAAGACCTTGCTAGTTTGTCTCTGTGAACTGTCTCCTCTTCCCAAACTGGTCCACAAGTAACTACCCTTGACCTTGCTAAGAGAAGACCTCTCTGTATGAGATCCTGCCTTTCTAATCTCTTCTGAGAAGCTCAGATTTGGACCTGTTCACAGAATTGGCTAATTCTGGGCTTATTTAGCATTTTGTTTTGCAGTAGATCAGCTCACCTACCTAAATCTAAGAGGGACTTATTCTTGGAGGAAAGGAGTCCAGCATCAGCTCACCTACCTAAATCTAAGAGGGACTTATTCTTGGAGGAAAGGAGTCCAGCAGCTTCTCCAGATTAGACCATACTACAAATGGTACTAATCTATGTAGAATTTACAGATAAATGTATGGAACACTAGAGAAAACAATGTGTTTGTCTTTCCCCACCTCCTCCTCCCCATGTTTGCTTATCTTGCTTTAAGGCTGAAGCAGTGATGAAGAATTCAGTGCATTTTCTATTTCTTACATCAGGGAAATCATCATCCAGTGCTGCTATCATCAGGGGGCTTGAAGAATCACCAGCTTGGAAGACAAAGCTTCTTGGGTCTAGACCAACAGACACTGTCCCTGCATAGATTCTGAACTCGAAGTATGGTGCATGGTCACTTTTATTGATGACCTGAATTTCTACATTGGCTATGGAGTATTTCTGTTTGTTGTTGACTTGAGTGGCCTGGGGAGAAAGAGAGAGACACTTCTTTTAGTGATGAGACATAAAAAGGATAGGCTTGATACAAAATCTGTTCCAACCCATAAACCTTTCTTTACATGATTTTCAGTGAACTTTGAGCCACAGGAGGGGAACCTTATGGCTTGTGGTACTTGTAGTTAAGCTTGCTTCCGCTGTTGGCTGTCCACACAGTCTTGGTCTAGTCCTAACATCTGGATGTGGCTCTCTATAAGGGTCAACTCTGGACAAATTACCATGCTCCAGAGAAAAGCATTGGGATTCCGGCACCAGCAGGCAAAGTCTGCTCAATTTCATGAGGGATTTGGTCAGTTCAGTTACTTAGAGTCCACACCTTCCTGGGTATATATGTGCAGGAGTGCTTTTCAACTTCTTTCCTGGGGAGTTTAACCAAAAGAGGAGCTTGTTTCTAGGAGTGAATGACATTAACTGTTGTGACACAACCTCCAGTCCTGCCTACAGAAAGCTTTCTACTCATCCATGCTTTGAACTCAGCAGGATGTCCTCACTCAGTTAACTTGCTTTAATAATATAACACAGTGATAAGAGAAAAGGCCTTGACTCCTGCAAAAGATTTACATGAAAACTGATATAAGATACTGATCAACTATTAGGTCTAAAGGCTTTAAAAAAAAAAAAGAAAAAAAAGGATGTGACAGAGTTAGCTTTCATTATTAATGTGATCAATTCCTGACACAACAAGATCCCTGCTTCCTAGAAAGCCAGCTACACTGGATTTCTGCTGCAGTGTCATCAGACTTACCATCACCTGTAATAGATATGAATTTGGAGAAGCTGCTACTTTGTTCATAGTTAGATTTCCCGTGTCTGCATCCACTGAAAATACGTTATCTGCATTCCCTAAAGAAACAGAAAGACCATTCAAACATGAGATACTTTCATAAAGTGACCTGGAGCTCTCGGCTCCTCTTGGTGACAGCTAAGAACTAAGCTACAAAAAGCTAAGCTAAGAGAGCAGTTGAGTGGGGTTTCACCTTGAATAGCTCTAGGCATCTAGCAGGCAGGCATCTCTACTCAGCCTTGTTACCCATCTGACTTACTGCGGACATAGTCCTCATTATGAGTTGCATTCTTCCCTGGAAACACTTTTCTCTGCTGACAACAAAAGGAGCCTAGACACAGAAGCCTTCTTGCACTGATACAGAGGTAGAAATCAGCCTCCTATATCACTGCTCTGTGTCTGAATCATAAAACCGTCTGTGCTGGATGTACATTAAGATGTATCATTTTTGCTTGTCTTCCTTACTCTTAGATGCTGTAGGCTGTATTTAGACAAGAACTCCCTTGCTGGGTTCCCGCTGACTGTGGGGAACTGAGGCCACACTACATCCAAAATGGAATTTGAGGTTCAATGATGTCTTCATTATCAGAAAGATAGTCACAGATGTGGGACCATGTGGAATAAATAGAAGTGATCACTCTACCTGACCTATATGATCTGCCTTTGCCTTAGTGATTAATCTAGAAGAAGCCACTGTCACTAAAAAAATAATAATAAAAATAGTCTTTTGAATGTAATAGATGGCCAAGTGGCCCAGCCAATGAATGGGCAATCATTTCACCATATTCAAGTAACCTTTTTAAAATCAAGGATAAAACAAGGCATATTAGACTGTGGTAATGAACAGAGGAATAAGAGCATGAAATGATGAATGAAAATTATGCTGAGGATGTGGGAGTTTTTAGGTTCAGCTCAAAGACTGTATAAGAGTGGTGTGACCAGACTGGCAAAGTCAGGTCTAAAAGCTTAACAATGAAACATGGCTCACTACCCAAAAGTGAGAGGAAGTCCTTCTGAAACAGATTTCGTGGAGCTTGTTTTATGGGCCTGCAGTTCTCTTCATCTTCCTCTCTGTACAGTCTGTTTCTTCTACTTAATCCACAATGGTCTGTGCATCTAATTATTTTTCTGTGGCAGAAACAGAGGGGTAAATCTCCAGGCCCTTAACTCTCATTTACTGCCAAGGGTGTCTCCTCTTGGCAACTGATGTAGGAGATATAGGAGTAATGCAGTTTGGAGAAGGTGACAAATTCCACTCACCACCAACAATACTGTACACAATTTTTTCATTTAAAATGTAGTCAGGATCGATAGCATAGATGGGCCCTGGCTCCAAGGTGAGTGGTTCAGTCTGCAATGGAAAGGCAAAGCATTACATAATATGCTACAAACACCAAATACTATCCAGTGCTCTTTCATCCCAGCATGGCTCTGCTGGTTTTACCCGAGCAGAATCAGATTAATTCCTGGGGAGGGAGGTAGGGAGGGAGGGAGAACTTTCCCTTTCCAGGGTGATGAAGACTGCATTTATGCCTGGAGACCAGCACAAGCTCATGACAATGATTAGGTGCTAATAGCATGAGAGATACCATTTTATCATGCCTTCTTACCGACATCTCGGATATATTGACTCTCCCAGTATAGGTGCTGCTGATGCAAATGCTTCTGTCCGTGTCAATGAAGGTGCAGGGTAGGAACCAGGGAGGTCTGGTGTCAGCTTGCTCAATAATTATGTTTATTGTTGCGGTAGCTGTATGAATGATTACGTTCATGCCCTCAGTATTGTCCTGTACCCAAAAGCAAATCGTATTTGTAAGATGCAAGTTTTATTGCCAGAAGATCCCACCTGAAAAACCACTGGCCCAAGGTCCCTTAGCTGTTCTAACTTCATTCTGTGTATGAGCTCATGATATTAGCTCAAACAGTGAATCATCTGCTGACATTCTGCTGATAAAGGTGGGCTGAATGCAGGTCTGGTTGCACCCCTGCAATCACTATGTGATTAGGGAGGTGGAAGGCTGCTCCAAACCCACTGCCCTCACTATCCACCCTCCCTCCTGCCATCCCAGAGACCTCTCATTCAGACTTAACCTTTAGTAGTTCCAAAATAACTTACCATTGCATACAAGAGCAATGTTGTGAAGTTAAATTTGTCATAATTCAATGCTTTTTGTAAATAGATTTCAGGGTTATTGACTCCTTTTATGGCAAAATAATCGCTGGTGTTCTGTGGGGGGAAGAAATGGAAAAGCTCTACTAACAGTCATGATCAAAGATAGGTTAAAAATGCTGCCTCTGGATTTACACCAAGAAAAAAATGAAGTCTGCCTTTGTCTTTGATAAAAACTTCTGAAATCTTGGACAGATCATGCCATCTCCACTTCGCATTGGCTCTGTAGACAAACAGGATAACAACAACGTTCTCTCTCTGACTCAGTGCATTTCTGAGCTCTGTGAAGTTCAAAGATCTCTCCTGATCTGTTTACAGACCATCCCATCGTGACTTCCCTGAATCCTATGACTCAAAATATCCTAGATGAAAGTTTGAGCTGTACTGTGTGATAAAACCATGAACACAAGAAAATTTCAGTATCAGCAATATCAATTGCAATGTTCTGCTAACCAGACCAACACTTGGTTCTTGCAGAAGGCATACCTCTCCGAGAAGATGCTGGAGAACCAGATGCCATACAGCAATCCTCTAGTCTCAGAGCTGGGGCTCATCTGAATCAAACACAAGGACTTTTTCAGAGCTACACTTTTTTCCCCCAAAGAAGAAAATGCTTACCTGCACTGTCGAATCGAGTTTGTAGTAGATTATGTCCAAGTCAGCATCACTAGCACTTACATCTTCACGGGCTACAATGGTTGCATTCACTTTTGTGTCCTGAAACAAAGTTGTTGTGGTTATTCTCTCTGTGAAATTGGCTGAAGACATCTCCCTGGTAGAAATCCCTTAGTCCCACAGCACTTGGTAACACAATTCTGCGAAATCCTTACCTCAGCTATAACTCTGGTGAGGCTGGTTTCCTTAAACACTGGGCTGTTATCATTCAGATTGATAATGGTCACAATAATTGACAGGCTGTAACTCTGCAGATGGAGTAAAGCGAGAGAATCAAAGAGAAAAAAAGATACTTAGGGGTTGCTAACAAATTACCAAGTGGTAGAGGGGATGGTGATATAAGGAGCACACTTGGGTGGGTGTTGGATGGGGCTGTGTTCAAGGAACGTTTGGACATTGTGTTGAGGGCTGGATGACCTTGTAGGCCTTTTCCAACCTTGGTGATTCTACGATTTACAGACTACCCACTATGTGGGGGTTTGCAATTTGTTCCCATCCATGCCATTCACAGAGCCACTAGGATGAGATGAGGGATGCACATGCTTCCCTGCGCTGCCTTATAACAGAACTCAGTGTTTGGAAGAGCACTCACCTCCACAGCACTTTTCTCACAAGTCAGGGTCACTAACAGCACAGTGTCAGTCTGCATGCAAAAACAAAAACCCACCCATTTTAGAAATATACCAACTCTTCCTGAATCAGAAATGCTGCTGGGCTTTATCATGTTTTCAGACATATCTAACTATTCCCTTCTTTCTTTTACAGCCGTTCATCAACACTAGGCTCCTTTTTATACTGGAGTCGAAGCTGACTGATCAAGAGCTTCTTTGTGATCCCTGTAACATGGCAGAAGAGCTAATTAACTATTTTCTCCTACTTTAGGTAAGTTCAAACAGAGATTTCTTTTTAAATTGAATGAAACAGAGATGTGCCATGCAGCAAGTACAGCATCGCCTGCAGGGTGTTACCTTTGCCTGCTATTCTTTACTCAAAGATTTTTACTTTGTTGGAAAGGCATCTTAAGGACACTTGTGGCTGCATACAGAACTCTGCGGGGAGGTAGAGTAGTTTAGCAGCATCCACACTGACCTTTTACGCTGCCTCTATGCACAACATCACCTCACTGCTCAGAACTGTATTTCAAGACAGGCAAACAGGGATCCTTTCACACGTGTCCTGGGGAGCTCTGAACACTGTTGTTGTCATCCTTCTGGTTTAAAACCTTCTGCTTGCTTTTATTCTTACAGATTCATTGAAAGAAAGTTACAGCAAGCACAACATGCAACCACCCCTCATCCACATCCTCTGCCTGTTTAAGGGCTGATCTTCCATCTGAAATAGGCTTATTTTTCAAAGGTATTACCTTTATGCTTTAGACGTGGGCAACAAATTCCTGGAAGACCAAGATCTCAGGCTGAAAGCCACTGCATTCCAGCATTACCCACCTCATCCTTACAGCCTGCCCGCTGAAGGCTTACCTCATAGTCCACGCTTCTGTTCAGCTGCAGCTCGGACCCCTGGATGATAAAATAATTGCCATCTGGAGAGCTAGGATCGATAGTTACAGTGAAACCTGGTTCCACAGAGATAGTGGTCACAACATATCCAGGACTGTTATTTTCAGGAACACTCGGATTGCTATTGGAGACAGAACATCCTGGGGGGAAAAAAAAACCACACACAAACGAATTACAAAATTGCCTGGAATTCGTCTTGTGTTAGAATTAGATAAGAAATGAGATCCCTCTGGTTACCTTTGGAGAGAAAGTCCTTGAACAAAGTTGTCCTAGAGTAGAACTCTAAAAATCATTTGCTGGCTGCAATGGAGCAGCCTGGTGCCATGCAAATTATTCTTCTGTGGTCACAGACCTCCAACAACTTACCTTGTGCTGTTACAGAGAGCGGCAGAAAGAGCACAGAAGCCAGGAGCCAGTGAGAAACACCCATGGTGAGCTGCAGTGTTGAAGAAATCCCTGTTTCTAATCAAGCTGATCCTCTTCTCTCCCTTTTTCGCTGTACTTTCCGCATTCACTGCTTCACAAAGGCAGAAAAACATTGGCTGGCAGAGAGCGTTGCTGCACTTCAACCTTTGCCTCCTCATCTCATTGGATGACTTTTAAGACATTTGCTGGCCACGGAACATGATAACGCATAAATTCCGGTTTCTACTTTGTTCCTGGGGCTTTCTCCCTTCAAATCTCTTTAGCAATGAGGGAATATTCAGAGCATTTTTACAGGGTGGGTTTTCCTTCTTGTTCTCTGTCTTGGTTCAGTTGTATCCACAAGGCTTTCTCTCTTCCTCTCTCAGAACTACAAGCTGAAATGTTTGAGGATATTTAACGTTGGGGAGCTTGTCCTGTCCATTTCTCCTTTTCAAGCACCATGTCAAAATCTGGTGGGATACAGGTGAATGCTCCTTAACAAGAATTTTGCCCAGTACTGCAGTAAATCCTTTTAGAGGATGGTTGGAGAAGACAAAAGTCTGGAGTGATTTAAGTAAATAAGTTCTTAGAGGGCCTCCCATCACTTGCTCAGAGTCTGATTTTATTGTGAAGGCAAAAAGAAGGTTGGAAGATAAGCATGGTGCCATGCAGAGAACACCAGGCTGTGGTTTACTGCCTTGTTGCACCATCATTTACGTAAGCTGGACTTTGGCCAAACTGTTTAACCTTTTTAACCTTAATTTTCCTTTATCTAAATGGAGAGAAATAACCACCATCTTTCTGTTTTAAGTCATTGCACGGAACATGGCCAGATAGTGTTGTGGGGAAGGGAGTCCTTGTTGCCACGTAAATGATGTTACTGTGCCTTGATCTCTCTCTTCAAGGCAAAGTCTCTTTTCTTTACAATAAGTCTTTTCTCAGAGGATGACTTAATGCCAGTCTGGTTTTTCTACAGGACTGTTTCTTCCCTAATTGTTTTGCTTATGTTCCCAGCTGCTGGCATGTGCGTTGTCAGTGCTTCCTCCTGAGATGACATGCACTGCAGCCTTGCAGGAGGAATGGCTTTCCTCATACCTGGAGAATACCATTTTCTGAGAAAGAATCTGAGAGAGTAGAGGTCCTAGTGTTCATCAGATAGAAAGTGGGAAATGGTGTGTATCCAGTATTAGAAGCATCTACTGACAGAAGATCTCACGTTCAGGGCAAAGGTATGGCAAAATGAGGCATATTAATTCATTTCTGAAAAAGTTTATGGTTTAAGTGAAGTAAAAGCCATCTTGGCTGCCCTCTTGTTTCAATGACAAAGAAAGCTAGTCCATGTGTACGTCCCTAGGCTGAGATAATCAGCCTCGTTTCTGAGACAATCTTGTTGCTCTCAGTCACCCTAGGATACTCAGACGAGGTGAGCAAAGTGGATCCAAAAACAGTGATCAGACCCAGATGCAGCTCTGTGAATACCCAGCAGCTCAGCAGGGACAAGACAGGTCACCTTCCGCCAGTGGCCAGCAGCACCTTTTCATAGGGATGCTCCCCCGAATTTCCATCCAGGCTCCAACAGTTTACACCTCAGCAACTTCCTGAAGCCTCAGTAGTGTGCTATTCTGCGCTCTTGTCCTGCCTCTTTCTGAGTCTGTGTAAATTTTTCCAAGCCTAACGCCATGTGGTAAGGCATCTGGCCACTTGTTATATGGACAAAAGAACGTAAGACATGTTTATGTTTAAATGATGGGAACAAATTCCTTCCAGCAGAGCTTTGACTTCGGTGGTTTTGAGAAGGCTGGACAGTAAATATGAGAGCAGAATGGAGCAAAAGCCATCTGTGTGTATCTCTATTGTGTAACTCTCATTACATTTCTTTCTAATAACATCTAGCACCTGGATAAGATTCTGCTAAATGGAGCCAGCTCTGTTTCTGGCTTCTTTGTACAGCTGAGGTGTGGGCAGTGCTGAGCCTCAGCCCGAGCAGACGTGTCCAGAGCCGTTTTTTTTATTCCCAGCGTGCCTCTGTATATAGGCAGGGGAAGCATGGCTAAGCATTTCTTGCCCCTACCTTGCATTCCTAATGGCCCAACACCTAGTAAAGGTACCACCTTCACTATGTTTCCCAAATTATAGCCAAAGCATAGCTAACATATCTTTGTTGGACTTTGGAAGTAGACAGTCAGATGCTAACGCAGTGGAAGTAATGTGCTTTGCACAAGCTCCACCTATTGACATCAGTTCACACCAACATGCACTTTAATCTTGATTATTTAAGAGGTTTTATTGTTGTTGTCTTTTTTTTTTTTTTTTTTTGGCTGCTTTCCAGAATTTTATTTTATTTGCTGATCTCAAGTGTTTTTCTAAAGCAAAATCCAATGACTTTTCTCTTTATTTTCAAGGTTATTTACATGCAAAATCATCTCCTTGGTTGTGTCTGACAGAACATTGGTTTTCCTTTCACTTTCAGTCAAAAACATCTCTCTTCCTTCACATCTGTCACCAGCTGCAGAGGGGGCAAATGTACTGGCTGGTAACTGCAGCAGCTTCCTTGGCATCGCTGTCTGAGTGGCTGTGGGGAGGGTGAAAATGGACTGTAGTTTGTTATTTCTGTGGGAAAGGACCACAGGGAAAGGGAAAAGGGCACCCAGCAAAATTCAGAGGTGATAATAAGGAGATGTGTGACAGGGGGGGCCTGGATTGCTGCTACCTGATGTCAAATGCCTCACAGATGTACAGACACGGTCATTGACCTCACCGCAGAATCACAGAACCACAGAATCACAGAACCCCAGAATGGTTTGGGGTGGAAGGGGCATTTATAGACAATCCAGTGCAACCCTTCCCATGGGCAGGGACACCTTCCACCAGACCAGTTTGTCCAAAGCCCCATTCAGTTGGGGCACCCACAGCTTCCCTGGGCAGCCTGTGCCCTTACCACCACATAGCGAAGTGTTTCATCCTTACATCCTTTCTAAATCTACCCTCTTTTATTTAAAGCCCTTGCCCCTTTTCTTGTCACTACATACCCTTATAAAATTTCTGTCTCCATCTTATAATCTCCCTTTAAGTACTGAAAAGCCACAGTAAGTTCTCCCCTGAGCATTCTCTTCTCCAGCCTGAACAACCCAAGCTCTCTCAGCTTTTCTTCATAGGAGAGGTGTTCCAACCTTGCGACCATCCCTTATTATTCTAGGCAATGTGGAGCGCTCACTTATTCCTCCTATTTTTAGTGGTTTTATACTGAGATGTCTAGTTGAAAACAATTGGCCACTGGGAAGACACAATGTCCAGATGTTGGGGTAGAACATCCTGAGGGGTATGCTTGAATCATTTCCTGAATCCTGAATGGATTGGGTCTTCTGATGAGCTGTGCCATCATCGTAGTCCAGAATAACAAATATACAATTAGAAAGGGATCTTAGTCCATTTCCCTGGGTTTTATTATTTTTTCATTACTGGGTTTTATATGGCACATCTTAGCTGTAAATCTTAATGTCAACATTACTTTAGATAAAGCACAGCAGAGTGCCAGACAGGCTCAGCAGGTAGAAATAGAAACTACCATGAGTGCGGAGACAAGGATTAATTGAGATTGCACACATCTTCCTGCCACCTTATAGTTTGACCAAAACATTTGCTTTGCTAGCTCTGCAAACCACCCTTGAGAGTGCAGCTTTTGGCAGAGCACACCCACCTGCTGTTCAGAAAGCTCTGGTACAGCCACATATAGCAAAGGTCCTCATTGCTGTTCTCCTTCTCCTGCACTTCTGTTTTGACCGGACCTGGATTGCTGCTTTAAATAAAGAACAATAAGAGCAATAATAATAAAGAAGGGTAACCACCACAGCTGTGAAGCAGCACTGCTCTCTGGAAGGCAGGCTGACCCACCAGGAAGCCTGAGAAAGAAGAGCTCTCACCTGCGCTTGCGGCCCATGAGATTTTGGATAAATTTCTGAACCTGAGCGTTTCCTCTCATCTTGCTGTATTCACTGGTGAACAATCCATCTGAGTGCCTCTGAGTTCTGCAGCAGGAAAAAACAACAGAATGACTGCAACTCCCAGCCATGCAACTTATCTCAGTGCTCAGAAATTTCTCCACTGTTTGGGAGACCCGTATCCCTCCCCTTCTGTCTTCTCCCATCTTCTGCATCCACTGGATGAGGCCAGCACTGAAACTGGCATTGGAATTGGAAGAAGCTCAGCCCCATGGACTTCTCATTCATTGCTGGAATCTCATCTCCCACTCTCCCTGCGCCAGGAGATTGGATTCAGCACGTCCCTACCTCTCCTTGAGGCCCACCAGGTGTTTCACTAGCTGCTGCACGTAAGCGTTGTCATTCATCTTGCTGAGCTCACTGTGGAAAAGCCCATCAGCGTGTCTCTCAGTCCTAGACATGAGGAGAGGATGAAAAACATGGTTTTAAAACTGGAGAAGAATGGGCACTTAAAATTGCTCTCTGAAGAAAAGAGGGTCCCAGGCAAAGATGGGTAAGAATTTGTGCTGTTTCACCAAAAGATTTGGCAGTTTCACCAAAAGAAAAAATACTTATCTTAAGAATTTAAAAGAAATCTCTCTCCTAACCATCACACAGCAAAACCACCTGCTCTTGTTTCTTGCTAGTATCATCAGCTTATCAAAAGGATGTGGGAGTTTGAGGATGTCTGGTTAACACTTAACTGAGCACAAAAGTGTGGGACAAGAGAGTGAAGGAGGAAGAAAAAGAACATCCAGACACACAAACCCCAAGGACAAGGTAGGTAATGGTAGTCATACCACATCCAGCACTCACTGGTGGCTGATTCACAAAGCACTGACAAACATGCTCAAAACCTCAGTGATGTTCAACCAAAGCCAGTAGGCTCCAAAGCAGGCTGAGCAGTGGGTGGGATAAAAGGTCTGGGATACTGATGTTGGTCTGGACCAGCTTCAGGAGAGAGCCCCTTGTGTGAGTGTTTGTCTACAGCAGTGATAGCATTATGGACAGTGATAGCTAGGCCAGACAGGGGTAGTGGCCATGGAAGGGCTGCAAGGGTCTTAGCTCTGCCCTGCAGCCTAAGACCTTTAGTTCCTCTGGCCTTAACTGCTCTATTTAAACTATTTAAAAGGGAGAATTCCCCTTTTACCAAGTAATTAGCAGGAAAACAGATTAAAGAGTGTCTTTTTTATGTAGTTTGATCTGTTTGGGGTCATGATTTTAGTTCTCACTGAAGTCCAATCAATGCTTCCACACTTAAGCAAGAAAAACACTGTTTACAACGTTTACATTAATTGAACTAAATCCATCTGGGGAAGAAAAATAGAACAACCAAGCAGCTGCGGCTTCTGGAAGGAAGATAATAGGTTGGCATTGTGGCTGGCAGGCTCTTCTAACAAAAAGACACAGAGAAAAAGGAAGCAGAGGCACAAGGAATGCTTACCTCTCTTGGGATGGAAGAGATGCTGAGAAGTGTGACAGGACGATCATGGGAATAATTAGCCGACTCAGACCAGTCATCAAGGAAACCATGTTGGCTCCTGAATTAAAGCACAAAGTTGTATGATGGGTGGAATGACCTGGATCTTTGGTAGAGATCATATGCCACAGAGAAGACATGGCTACATAAATAACATAACTGTGACTAAATTAGGCAGGAATTCCTGCCAGCAAAGACAGCATTTCTTTAAAATATGAAAGTTGAACAATTCAAGTCATTCATGTTGCCAGGAAGTCGTAGCTGTCACTCTACCACCAGCATGACCAGCATGCCATTTTGGAGCTTGGACCCGAGGGTGCCTTTCATAGATGATGTTTGTGTTGGGACTCAGTATAACACGTCTTGAATACGCAGGGAGAATGAGTTAACATGAGATAATTCATTGGTGATACCACCATGTGGAATAAACTCCACTCTACTATAAGAGCGCCTTGAGAACTGAGTCTGCAGAGAGAGGATTTCAAACACCTATGAAAACTTCCCACACTGACTGCTAGCAGTATACCTCGAGAGTGCCCAAGAGAAATCTATTTTTCTCCACTTCTAAATTATCAGGCAAAAAAAAATTGGCCTGTAACAAAGAACTCACCTACACATAGGGGAAGGAAAAGCCCCACGCTTGTGCTGATATCCGTCTCTCCTCTAATCTTTCAAGAGGGAAAAAAGAAACAACACATGTTTTCAGTAACAACAGCAGCTTGTATTTTGTTTTCTTACTGAAATAAGAAGAAAATTGCCTTTTGTTCATCACAAGCCATTGCATTTTCTTCCCTTTTACTTCCAACCTCTTCTCATGGCTCTGTGCCTGCAGAGATGCGTATGTGCCTTTGTAAGAAGATGCTCACATTTCCCCAAGGGATACCCAGAAGCTATGTCTTTAATTTGAAATACTCTTCTTTCTCCTGCAAAGGAGTGGCCTTTGCTTTCTTGGCTGCACTCTGGGAAATTCTCAGGTACTCCTTGCTAACCTAATGTCAAAGCTCTTCCAATTTGGTTTTATTCCAGCCTGAAACTCAACAGTACAAAGAGCATTAAAGGACTATTGGTTTCCTGAACCACTTTCTTTCTACCAACACCCCTGGAGTAGTTTTCAACTCTAGAGGTGCTGCAGGGTGAGGTGGGGCAAGAGGAGGAAAGACAAAAGAGGGGATTTATACAGACGTTTGTTTGCAGCAAGCCATGGCACAACTATTGAATGGGAGCTGCAGAGCAGAGAGCTCTTGCAGAAGGAGTTCATGGTTAGAGATCTGTGAGCTCCATCCCACACACTTTTGATACTTTTGGTTTTGTTTTTCCTGCCTGATTTGGCTTCAAAGGAGATGAAATTATAAAAGAAAATATTAAAAAAAGGTAGAAAGGACATTTCAAATATGAC
>JAOWBP010002559.1:4896697-4915352 GCA_028571105.1 Tragopan temminckii
CCCCCACCCACCCCACTCATCTGTACAGACATAATGGTCCTACCCTAAATTCAATAAAACCAGATTTTGCCCGTGAACAGCATAGTCAGAATTAAAGTAATCATGAGCTCTTAGAAGACACTATTACTCAGAAGACGACAAAAGCTCAGGAGGAGGAAATTGAACTGAAGGCTGAAATTACTATTTTATTTATAACCTATTTAATTTATATGCAACAATCCAAAGCGAACTTTCTAGACTTTATTTAAAATGTAAATCCTTGAACAAGGCACTAAAGTGCTATGACCTTTCAATAGCAGACTGGAAGACTGGAACTCATTAAAAGACACCAAGCTAAACAATAAATAGTGTTAAATGCAAAAGTTGTGCAGTTCTTGGCTCAGATTGTTTATCACTCATGAATAAAGAAGAAGTGAAGAACTGCTTTTTTCCAAAGCAGCACATGATCTACAAATGAGAAAACAGCTCTAACTAAAACTAGAATAGACAATCTTAATTTGTATGTAGGTAAAACAAAATAGAAGATCTAGATTGCAGGAATGTGTTTATTCGGTCAGCAGTGCCTGAAACGCACTAATAGTGCCTATGGAAGTGTTCATGGCCTTCTATGGTTGTACTTTGTTTATCTGTACTGACCCCGAGCGTGAAGCGATTTATATTCCTGTGCAGGATAGCACAGCCATCTTGGTACAAGAAACAGCTACAGTTTTCACTGAAGCTTTGGTCAAAGTCAGCATTCAAACGCTCCTGTAGTTGAAGCATGATATAAAAATCCCAAGGCACAGGCTGAGAATACACCTACAAGAGAATACATAAGAATATTTATTTTAGGATTAAACCAAAAGTTGTTCATATTCTTCTTTTCCTTTTTTAAACACGCTTTATCAAGGAACATGTTTTCCACAGTCAGCAACCTTTAATCTGTACTAGTAATTAGAAAGAGGACACAAGGTATGGCAAATCTTATGTGTGGTATTCCTGAAATTATGATGAAGTTTATGTATATCGCATATCTCATGATACGAATTTAAGATTTCATACTTCATGCACAAAAGTGTTATCTGTCTTACCTTTATTGCAAATCCCTTTGCATCCAACTGAAGAAAGTTAACTGGAATGGCAAAAAGCATTTTGTATTCTTCATTGGTCCAATATTCCCGTTTGATACAGTAAGCCTCATTTCCTGTTATGAAATTTTACATTTGTGAGCTGTCACAGCAAGTATTTGTCCAAACCGTTCACACTGTTCCCCATCTTCACCACATAAAACTATGGTTGAATAAAAAGTGCATTTCAAACCAATTACAAGATAAACGAGGTCCCTCGCACTCCCCAGTGTCTGGAATACCTACCTAGCTCAATGTCTTTCTCAAACTCAATGACAGGCAGAGAACCAGTCTCCAAATGAAAACGTGGAGAAGCAGTCAATGACTCTGGCATGGGATCTAGAAGCTTTTTACGCTGTTCAGCATTCCACAAGAACTGAGTTGTACCATCACCTAGACAGACAACAAAAACAGATCAGCTCAATAGGAGTACTGAGACTCTGAAAAGCTTGCATCTGTTGAGGAAAAAAAAAAATCTACCTGGATATTGGCTTTCCATTTGTAAGTCTAGTAATCTGTTCCCAGTAGTCTCTTATTCTACAAAACGAACATAACACTTATCTTTGAAACTACCTTATACAGTACCTCATTATGAGGTTTCAGCAACACTACCATTAATGTACTGTAAAACATGCCTTTTGTGAGAAAGAAAGCTATGAATTAGATGAGGTTCATCTGTTCAGCCACGGTACTATCCAAATCCATTGTTTTCTGAATTAACAGTCCTTTTCTAAAATCTGTATCTAGAGCAGACAATCAGTTCGTGATTTTTAAATGAAGAGTTTGATTGTAATTAACTTCTTTGAATACAGCAGGGTTTTTATTTAGGAAAAAGTTGGAATCCAAATCTGGTGCTCTCTGCAATAAGAATTTAATCGTTTACACTTCCCAGAAAACCTTCAAAAAAACTACATGCAGTTCTGAGTTTGTTTTTCCTGCATGACAGAGCAGAAGATGGCTTTGTATAGATGAACTCATCTATTCAGTGACAAGGCAGCCTGAGAAGCGTTGGCCTCCAACATCAGGCAGAGCGAAACACAAGACCACTAAAGGCTTGCCAACTTCCTTTCTGAAACACTATAAGCTAGTAATAGTCACAGTGCAGTTAACAGATTTCAACCACAATCCTATGCTGAGCACTCTTATTTTTTACTCTGATTCCAGGTCCTGAGCATACTTCACTATGAAATATGAGCAGTACAACAGACTTCTTGGATCACCTGGTCTATAGCCACACAACTTGTTCCCAAAAGTAGATACACTGAGAACTTTCAAATACAAAGCTTTAATTAAAATGTCATAAATTGAAATCAAAAGACAAAGCAGATTAAACACTCTGAAAACAATACAAGCTTAATTATACTGGCTAGGTTTTGAAGGCTCTGACCATTCCTATTCTAAGCTTTAACAAAGATCTGTAACAAGAAACACAGGTCTTAGTTTCACTTTTTCTTGTAGCCAAATTATGTTATTATTAGCATTGTTTTTCTTCAATAGGAAAATGAGAAAAATACTGCAAAGAATCATTTAACGTTAATGAGAAATTTAGAGTGCAAACTAGAAGCATGCAATTGTCAGTAGATTTCAGCTATTTTTTCAACGTGGCAGTTACTGACATATCAAGAGAACAGTGTGATGACAGAAAAAAAAGGAGAAAAGAAAACAAAACTATCTTAACAGTTCTCCCTGCCCTCCAGTCCAAATTTTTCATTTCGGAATTTCCCCTCATTACTCCTCCGCACTTCTTGAAGTAATACCTTAACTGCTCTGTTACCTTCATATTTACATCTCCTAGATACACACAGGCACTCTATTCTATATAACTCAAATAGTTTTGAGACATATAGTACAGAAAGTAATAAGTTTAGTCACAAGACAAAATAATGGGAAATTTAGAAAAGTGGAGTAAAATATAGGATGTACAAAACCATTACAGTTCAGTATCAGTGGCAAGTCATTTGTTGTGATTGAAATTCAGTTAATACAGTTTAGTACTAACCAGTAATGATTTCACTGGTACCTCCTGAATCAGCAATTAGTTCAGCAGGCAAGCTCTGAACAAGTTCCAGTTTCTCAGGGATGTGCAGGTATTTAATTGTGGATATTTGTGTAACAGAGGAAAGAGAAGATCCTGAAGAGACAGAAGAACCTGACAAACGAGTATCCTCCAAGCTTGCTTCCATGATTGGGCTGTAAACAAAGACATCAACTACTCAGACATTCAGAAAATGCAGGGTCTAGATCACTGTAGCCTACTGAAAGTATACTGTGCATTCCCAGACTTCTTGTAGAAAGAAGTCCTTTCCTAGTCTTACTGGAATGGACAGCTATACTGGAACTTCATGTCTGCTTCAATCAGCTTATATTCAGAATCTGTCTACAAATGACTCTTCCGTTAGATATGGATACTACAACAGAAGATATGCTGAATCTTTATTCCTCCCTTAGCTAACGAAGAATCATTCTTGCTCTTCCCTCCTAATTATAATCAGCATGGCTTCCAGGAACCTTGCCAAGTAAACAAACACCTTCAGCTTGGTATACATGTTTACATACTAACAACTAGCACATCAAATTCAGTTGTGAACTAAGAAGATACCATACAACAGGTGCTCTCTTCATTACAGGGGTAAGAAACAGCAGGTTATTTAGCGATTTTTTCTTCCCATCTTTCTTTCCCTGTAGAGCAAATCTCAGATATACTCACCCAATCCATTTCTACATACTAAAATGACTAATGAAACTAACAAGTACAAAAGGAACCAATTAGTCATCTTTTAATCTCTGGTTACAAAGACAGAATATATTTAAGAAATTCTTCACAAATTAATTGTTAGAAAAAGCATAGAGTTAAGTCCTTCAACAGCAATGCTGGAAAGCTAAATGAGTTTGTTGTTACCTCTTAAAATTACTCAATGCAAAATGGACCATGACCTAGTGTTCACTGTAAAAGAAAATCGTTTCTTCAAAAACGGTTGTAAAACCACAACCAACAAGACACAGGAAAAACAGCTTACAATGCAGTGCTATTAATTACCTCAGTTTATTTACACAGAGAGCTTCACTGTATGTTCCCTCACAAACTGGTGTTTTCTCATCCAGAGGTGCACTCTTGGGTTCTGGACAGTCTTCCTTTAGAACACTCTGTGAATATGCAGGAGCTGGGATTCTCTGAGCTACCACCCCATGAAAGGGAGTTGAGGCCAGATGGGCAGCCCTAACAAAGTCACACGTGTCTTCTGGGTTGGCACAAAGGCTTTTGTGCTTGTAGGAGCCTGTCACAATTGCATCTTCAGTCAGAGGTTCAATTCCATGCAGCTCATCCTGAAACAGGTAGAAAAAGATTGAAAGTCTGTAGGTTTTATGTCAAATTATGCATATATTTCTAATTTAAAACTGAAAAGCTGTCTTCCATTCCTCCTCTCTATCCACTGGGAAATTCAGAAGTTCTGCCAAGATGTGCTTCAAACATAACTTCCTTCCAGCAAAGAAAGAACCCATGACGTATGTCATACAAGCAATTACTAAATACGTCATATTAAGTCACATCCACTCTTTTAAGCTTATCTACAAGAATAGAATTTATTCACTGGGGTTTTAAACTAGTGTAAGTACCTCCCATATACCGTGTTATTTCTTTACTGTCTTCAATCCCCTTCGGCTGACTCTTCTAGTCATTCCAGTCCCAGAGTTATCCCTCACCTCATCAATACGAAAAGCATTTTTCTTCCCTGTCTTCCACCCCATCACCTTCCAACTTGACTCCAACGCTCAGTCTTTGCATACTCCATTTACATTATTTATTCCAATTGAGTTATTGAAACCTAACTGTAATCTACTTGCATGTGTTTTTCCCTCAACTAGAAAGCCCAGCAGTATTACATTCTAGAGTGTTGCAGAGGTGCCACATACTTTTAAAGGCTACTTGCTTTCTAACACCCCAGAATTGCCTCTCAGTTCAATTACAAGCATATTAAGCATTGACTAAAATGTTGGGCATGGAAAGCACACATATAAAACTATACTCAGCAGATATCCAGACTGACTCTAGAACCAAATTTAACATGAAGCTTACAATGAATTACTTAACTCTACTTCATATTTCATATTGCAACTGTCTGTAAAATCCTTCTCAGTTCAAAATAAAATTCTCTCACTCTTTAAAGTGAGATTTCCAGAACCAGTCTAAAGATCTACTGCAGCATGCAGTAGTTAAATCCTTTAGTGAGACAGCAACTTCTGCCTCTACTGAAAGCTTTACAAATCTGCAAAACTCACATATAAAGAAGAGGAATCACAACAGCTTAAGAAACAAGTACAGAGATTTAGAAAAGTCAAATATGCAGCTCTCCAAGTGACAGAATCTGAGATGTTTGTGTGAATGAGTAGCAAGAAAATGGATGAGTCGGAGACAGTGTTTAGAAGTTACCCAAACATACAAACTTCTTAAAATTTTGGAGTGAATAGTTCTGGCCACTAATCTGTTGCTTAAAATTCAGGAATACTCTTTACCATTATCTTCGTAACAGTCACCTTAAGGCCTAATATAAACATGAATTTTCCAGTATTATTTTAAAATGATTCTATCGTTCTATGAACATCACCCAATTCATGTATCGTCATGCTAGACAGCGACTTAGGATCCTTGCTTAACTCATGTTAGTCCAGCCAGTTTCACTCAGTTCAGCAGTAGAACGCTCTATTCCCATTTCTCCTTGACAGGAGATCTACCACAGTGTAAGCTGTTTCCTTACACAGGCTTCTGGTGGTATGTTTTCTTTCGCAGCAATA
Organism: Tragopan temminckii; assembly: GCA_028571105.1. NCBI lineage: Eukaryota > Metazoa > Chordata > Aves > Galliformes > Phasianidae > Tragopan > Tragopan temminckii. The sequence continues at coordinate 4,902,595 of JAOWBP010002559.1, forward strand.
GAATCTGAAGGTTTGCGAACAGCAAGAGGGCGCCGAGCAGTTTTCTGGGCATGATCTGTAGAACGACTAAGAGTTATATGGCATTAAATATTTGTTCAAGGTTGGAAGCTACTTCTACAGACTCCTTTCAAGAGCTTAATCTACTGAATATTTCCACCTACAACTTTCTACTCCATAACTACCAATAAATCATAATATAGGCTCTCCAGAATAAAGAAAGCTTACAAAACATTCTGAATAGTTCCAGACCTAAGAGGAACAGCAGGACAATGTCCTTTCATTACAGGCATCACGAGTAGCATAAAGAGGAAAAAAATACAAATAAAAAAGCCCACAAGCATATAAGTAAGAGCCTGTAAGTCAAGTGTTAGAGAAAGTAGTTTGATACTTCTGTTTTTCCTTCCTCCCTCCCTCTAAAATCTAGGTCATGAATAATTCTACCTTATATTTTGGTTCGCTGAAGTAGATGATTCATCAAATATGGAGAAAAACGTAGCAGGAGCTGGTGGGGGAAGGAACACTGCATCTATAAAGAAAAAAACAAGAGCTTTTATTATATCAACACTTTTTTCCACAACTGTGTATCAAATACCCAGTATCCAGTACTAACAGGACTAACAGCATTAACAGGAGGGAAGCCAACTTTTGAAAGGGTAGATAACAGCAGGACAAGGGGAAATGGTTTTAAGCTGAAGAAGGAAGATTTAGGTTGGATGTCAGGAGGAAGTTCTTCACAGAGAGAGTGGTGAGGTGCTGGAACAGGCTGCCCAAAGAGGTTGTGGATGCCCCATCCCTGGAGGTGTTCAAGGGCAGGTTGGATTGGGCCTTGGGCAGCCTGGTCAAATTAAATGTGGAGGTTGGTGACCCTGCCTGTGGCAGGGGGGTTGGAGCTTCGTGATCCTTGAGGTCCCTTCCAACCCAAGTCATTCTATGATTCTATGAAATGCAACTTAAAAGGTTTAAGACAATCTTAAAAATACTAGTCCCAGCAAGAGTTTACAAAGCTGATATTTAAAGAAACTTTTTAATAAAAGGTTTGGTTTTGTCACGTTAAAGAACTCCCCTTTTACCACCATTCTAGCCAGCTTGGTTTTTTTTTTCTAGAATATGCCTTAGAATTTTTACCTTTTTTTCCACGGTTGGCTTTATCTCTCTGATCTTCCTGTTCATCTTCAGAGTCAGAAAATACACTTCCTCCTTCTATATCTGGGCACGAATCAAGAGACTTGATAACTTCTGTCAACAGCAACAGGAATCAATTCCAATCAAAAGTAAATTTTTCAGCACTCATCCTTCCCAACAAAATCAAATACAATTTCTAATTGTTTCCTTCTATGAAATCCACGGAGGAAATAACTAAAGATAGAATCAATCTTAACATGAGTTTTAAACTCCTGCAGATAAGACTGCATACGCAAGTAAGAAGAAAGCTCTTCAGCTATTAAAAGAGAAAAATGCTCTCATGCTTTAAAGTCCTCTGAAATAATGAAAGTTCTCAAGCCCTTATGTGCTGGGTCTATCGTTTAGATATGCTTAAAGGCACTAGCCTCTAGCACATTCTTATTTTCATTCTAACTCACATAGGCTATTATTTTTAGCTTGCTACAGTTTTGCTATTCACGTCAAAGAACACTTTCTCTTCAACACAGTCTTCTCATTTTTCGTAGACATTTAAATCCTTACCCTCAGAACAAGACAGTTTATGCAGTTGAATATCTTCTGAGAGGCAGCATTCACTGTGAACAAGATACAGAATTATTTTTGTATTTTACACAGTCACAAAACAAGGAAACTTCAGAAAAAGAAATCAAAGATGACCTATGCTACTCATAAAAAATGAAGTTTATTCTCAGACAAACCAACCTATCTTCACATAACTTCAGTTCAGATTCTGGTTACAGGCAGATGCCTAAGGATACCTCCATTCTTTCTGGGAAAACAGTGTTCTACATTACTTACAATGAGCTGTACCCACAAATTCTCATTGCTGGCAAAGAAAACCCTCTACATTACCTTTGCAAGTGAGGCTGTTTCATCCCAAGTTCTGTTGCACTGGATAAAGTACGTTCTTGTAGTCCCAAAGGTGGTGAAGGCTTTGTTACCTCTGTTGGCTGTAGAAACAAAACTATATTTTTGATTCTATAATGATGTAATGATAAATCATGCAACAATATTCCAAGAATGCTATAATAATCCCAGATGGGTTATTAGAGCACTGACAGATTAATAATTATTTTTGGATGCTTTTATTCGTACTTAATTTGCTGGTATAAGAAAGCATCCACTGCTTAGTGCAGTGAAAATGAATAGATTTTACTCCTCGCAACCCTATGATTTTTTTTTTTTTTTTAAAAAGGAGATTTTAATTATGCTGCAACTGTTAACAACACATGCAAGCACTTACATAGCTTACATCAAATACAAAATATTCTGCATTTCACCATTTAAAAACATTTATTCTGAAGGTATTAGAAGTGAGAACTGTGGTGAGGAGAGGGAGGGAAACTGTGAGAGGAGATATCTTATTAGCCCAATGGACATAAGTAAGTAAAGGAAAACTTTTAAAGTAATAAACTTTTACTTGCTATTTGCAACTAGAAAAAAAATGGTATTTAGAAACTGCTGCCAACAGAATAACAGCTTGGTGTGGGTAGTGGGTTTTTTTCTTTGATTTTGTTGAGTTGATAACATACTAGTTTTAGCTCTTGCTGAACAATGCTCACACAGCATCAAGGTCTGTTTCTTATGCTGCCCTGCCAAAGGCAAAGCAAGCTGGGAGAGGACACAGCTGGAAGAGCTGATCCAAACTTAAAGCAACATTCTTTTCTATTTGATGTTGTACTCAGCAAGAAAAGCTGGGAGAAAGAAGTATAAAGTGTGAATGGGGGAGAGAGAGACGGTTAGAGTTGCAGCATCTGACTTCAAGTAACTGTTAGACATGATGAAACTTTGCTTTCCTGGAAACAGCTAGACATCTTCCTGTCAAAGGGAAGTAGTGACTGCATTCCTTATTTTGTTTTATCTATCTAGTTGTCCTCATCTCAACCCACTCTGTTTAAAAAGCACTGTCTATGTAGACTGCAAGACCTGAAGTCTTTGATTTATAGCCCTATTCTGAAAGGGCATTTAAACATTTATCTGAATGTTCATTTGCTGGGTGACACTGAGTGTATGTGTACAACAGATTGAAATATCCTTTCACAAACAGGAAAACATATTAACCAAGAAAAAAATTATTGCTCCTCTAGTACTTTGAAATAGTAGCTATTTGTAGAAATGCAGCTAAATGAGGAGGACAATACCTGCTCTTGTAATTGTTGTTTGTGGTTTTCTTTCTCCTTTAATTTCCTCTCCAGTTCCTCAATTTTCTTTTGTATTTCTTCCTTTTTCTGTGCTATGGTCTGTATCTCCTCTAAGGAAGAAAAGCTTGTCAGGCATAACATATGTTTCACATGACCTGTGGCTAAAGCCTGAATTCTTTAAGAAGCTAAACCTCTGGTCTGCTTTTCCCAGTTCCTGCGTTATATGTTAGTTACATTACCTTCAGTATACTTCAGAGTAGCTAAATAATTATTCCAGAAGAAAAAAGCAGCTGCAATAATAGATACCACTGTACACTGACAAGAAATAAGTACAGTTTAATGATTTCATCTCAGAAAGATGAAAGTCATTCCATTTTGAAGCATACCTTCAGCTTTCTTTTTTGCTTTCTTTCTGTAGACTTCAGCTCGAATCTCTTCGAAAGAGAACTCTTCCACTCCAGCATAAACTTTGTCTTTACAATACATCACTACCTCTTTTTTCTCCTGAGTATCCTGATGGTGATTCTGCACCCGCTGTAGAGGATCCTCTTCTTTCTCAGGCTTGCGAGCACTTAAAACATGGTTTATGCTGGGTTCAATCTTGCAGGGAGTCCTGAAGGAAAACAAAACAAAACAAGCAGTTATTGCTTGGTTTATACATGCTTCGCTGAAACACAGTAGAAACAGTACAGGGGAGAAAACAGCTGGTTTCAGAATCTAGCTGCACAACTTTAAAGACATTCTTTTGAGAGACAAATGAGAAAAGCGGAATGATAGCACATAAAAACGAATATAAAAGTCAGAGTGGTGTAATCAAGGAAAAAAAAAAAAGTGTTGTTAAGGTCCACAAGAATAAATGAAATTCTCATGTTACTCTGAATCACTGTGCATTCTGGATTGCTGTTATTATTTTAGCTCCATCAATTCATGTGACCACATGTACAACAAGTCCCTAATCATCCTACTAAACAGTTTACCTGATAAAAAAATATATACATATAAATATAAATATATAAATATATATATTTAAAGAAACAGCAGGACTTGAAAGGTCTTGAGTTTGATTGAGCTTAGCATTTTAGAGTAAAATAAAATAATTAAGAAAAAGTAAGCAGCAAATTCTCAATGAGAATGTTCTGCATACCAAATGACAGAAAAAAAATTTCCTTGTTACAAAAATTAGAGAGTCTGTGCAGTGAAAGGGGCCAATAACATTCACTTCCTTTTACTGCCAGTTCTTTCTGGAAGTGCTACTTGCTAATTTTCAGGTGAGGAATCAGCTTGTACAAACTTGCAGTTAATAATCCAGATGTCTCCAGCAATTATCTGTTCTTCAGTAAATAGTGATAAGAGCAACTGATCTAAAAAACATGTCTGGAAATACTTCCTTTAAAAAAAAAAAAAAGTATTTTATATCTATATTTTGTATATATACATATGCTGCATTCTATAAATAAGTATTTATCTAAAAGAGACAAGTATGTCAAGAAATCTAATTCTCTCTCCTGGAAGCCAGTGACACCACCAAAATAGTCTTATTGGTTGGAAAATATTCTGTTTAAGCTTTCTTAAGTTATGGTATGCCCTTGGTCAGAGCTACTCTGCAGCCCACATGCAAAATCCATAGGAAAGATCTATGCTGTTAGACACCTTTTGACATTCTTAGATTTTATGTACTTCAAAACCATGGAAGCAGTACATAACATCAAACATTCTTTTCTACTCGTCTCTCTTTAGAGAACAAAATATACTTCTATGGCCATCATTAGGCAGCAGAAGAAAGGTAAGCAGCTTTGCAAAATAAAGCATTTTCTTCTGCTGTAACAAAACAGAGCAACCCCATCTCCTGGGATTGACCAGCATATCAGTGAACACTGCGTGAGCAAGAAGGTAATTTCAGGCAGAACAGCATACTCCTCCACAACCTAAGCAACAATGTTGTCATGGAAACTTTGATAGCTAGTTTCAGAATAAAACTCTAGATAGATGGAGCACAGAGTCCTCTAAACAGAGGAAAATGGCAATAATAAGCCTGTGTCAATTTGGAACTGCTTTCACTGAGAAGAGCATCCTGAGACAGGTAACTGTGGTATTGTCAGTGCACTGAAATAAACTAACAAACTCTTTAGCATGTATAAATGTAATATTGGCTCCTACATAATGAACAGTCAAGTATTTCTCATGTCCTTATGCACCTTTCACTGAAGCCTTTGCCATCAAGCTGAAATATTAAGAGCTTCTAGGTTGAAACCTTAATTCCCTTAGAGCTAGAAGCTTGATTATTTGGCAAAGAATCAGAATAGCACAAAGCAGCTTTGATAGTTTCAGCGCATTTCTCATTTCAAACTGAACACTCACATGACTTGCTGCTGAGCTGACTCTTCCACGTATGGGGTGAAATTGGGCATTGGACAGGGCACTTCCACACCAGAATTTGCACTGCTGCGAGGACGCTGAGAAAGGAGAAGTAGGTGTTAGCAGCCTAAAGATTCAATTTGAGACTCTACTTTCTCTTAATAACAGAATCACCCTTTTTCCCAGTATTTGACTCATTTGTCAGCTTTGTTACAAAATGTTTAACCTTCCCCAAGATGCACATTCACAACATAACCACTCTTCTGATACATAAACAGTTACAGATCAGCCAGTTGGGTACTAGCATTAAAAAAAAAAAACAAGACACACCACTCCTGCACATCCTTATAAGGACCTAGGCTCTGTTATTCCGAGAGTGCCGGTCAAAAAAAGTATTCATCTGCTCCTTGTTTGTTTTCCAGAAGTGCCATCGACCTCATTCTTCAACCAAAGCTGTCTCAATCATAACATTCTCTCCCTTCTGCTGCCCACTAAGAACCTCCAGATTTCTCAGTTTTCTTCTGAGGCCATTCCTACACCACAGAAATCCCTTAACTACTTTTAAAGCCTGTTATTTAAAGAGAATACAGATGGCATTGAGTTCCGTAACATTCTACTCACATACATCTGCCTATCTGAAATATTCCTAGGTCCTCAGACAGAAAGTGTTACATTGTAGGAATATTTCAAATTGGCTTCTCTTTCCCACAGAGCAGTTTACTTATTCACTCTGACTGTCAGAAACCTCCTTCCCCTGTGCAGCTTTTAATGCCTCAAAGCAGTCACCAAAGATTATTCTTTCATTGTAATACAAGACAAAATGAACGACATTTCATTGAAGAGGATTTAAACAATCACTAAATCATAGGGGTAGAAGGGTCCCCTGGAGATCCTCCAATCCAACTCCCTTTCTAAATGAAGTTTCCTCCAGTTACATTACATTATATTACATAGGGAAGCATCCAAGCAGGTTTTGAGTATCTCCAGAGGTGGTCTATCACACCTAAAGCAAAGAGGTTTTCCTCACATTTGTATAGAACTTCCTATGTTCCAGTTTGTGCTCATTGCCTCTTGATCTGCCACTGGGCAACACTGAGAAGAGCTTGGGCTCATCCACTTGATTCCTGTCCTTTAAATATTTATAACCACTGATAAGATCCCTTTGAGACTTCTCCAGGCTAAGCAGTCCGACCACTAGTTACAAGCCTCCAACCTGACTCTGCACCGTTGATCACAACCTCTGAGCTATACAAGTTTGCCAGCCAATCTACCTCTCCACCCACTCATCTGTCCAACACTTCTTAAGCTTATCTATGAGGATATTATGTCAAAAACCTTGCCAAAGTCAATGTACTTATTAATACCTGCTGCTCTCCCCTCATCAACCCAGTTGGTCATGACATCATAGAAGGCTACCAGACTCGTCAAGCATGATTTCGCCTTGATGGATTCCATGTCAAGTGTTCCTGATAACCTTCTTTTCTTCCAATTGCTTGGAGATGACAACCAAAACAAGTTGCTCCATTACCTTCCCAGGGATGGAGGTGAGGCTGACTGGTCAGTAGCTGCCAGAATCCTCCTCCTCTCAATTTCTGAAGGATGAAGTGACATTGGCTACCCCCCAGTCAATCTTCAGGTACCTCTCCCATTCTCCATGACCTTTCAAAGATTATAGAAAGATGCTTGGCAATCATTTCTGTATTCAGGGTCCATAGATTTGTGTGCCCTGAGTTTGCCAAGACAATCTCCAACCTCCTTGACCAAGGGGAAGTCTTCTTTTCCCCAGATTCTTATCTCAAGGGTTGGGATTCCCAAGGTTAGTTATTAGCAGTAAAGACTGCAGCAAAGGTGTTCAGTAACTCCACCTTTTTAGTGTACTCCATTACCCATCTGATTCAGCAGCAGACCCACATTTCCCCTAGTCTTCCTTTTGCTATTGATATACTTAAAGAAGTCTTTCTTCTTGTCCTTGACCTCCCTCACCAGATTTAATTTCAGATGAGTCTTAGCCTTCCTTCTTGCCCCTCTGCAAGCCCTGACAACATTGTCTACTTAGCTAGTTCCAGCTTAGTTTAACTATGAAAGTGAGAACAGAGAAAACTCTAAAGACTCCAGAAGCATTCAGGGGATCACAATAAACATAAGGCAGCCTGAAACAAGGCAAATGATAAAAGAAATTTTACATTAATAACTCTTCTTCCTCATTTTTCTCAATAAATTAAACCCATGATTTACTATAAACTTCTCAATTCACTTAATAAAATTGCTTTTTTATCTGACAGCAATTCTTCCTGGAGTTTCCATGGATTTCATCCCTTTTGCTTCCTTCTCTAATTTTTGTTCCTAAGCTTCATTCTTAAGCACTTCTGTGCTGATAAGCCTTACAGACATTTTATCATCTGATAACTTCCCATTCTTCCAGTCTAATCTACAGAGAGCAGGAGCACGCTGGAAGTAATCTAAGGACCTATGAAACAGAATTTGATTTCATAGGATTAATTTCTTTCAGATAGCACCTTGGACCATTTCTCAAGAAGAATAAACACCTGTCACAGCACCTTTTTATGTCTTTTTATGCAGCAGTTTAAACCATTGGAACAAACCTTCTGTCATTCCTTTTTTCATCTCCCGACAAGCCTCTCTGTACTGTCAGGATAAATATTCAATTGCTACAATTCAATTCCTTTGATGTTCAATCTTCTATTTTCATCACTAGCACTCTAAAACAGGCTAGCAGAGTGCTGTACATGTATTATTTTCGGAAGTTAGGCAATGAGTTCTTTCTCGGTTTGTATTTGGATTGTATTGTATGATGTCAATTTAATTATTGCTCCTTTTCGTATAGAAGGAACTTATGCTCAGCTTTTCCCTTTTTCTTATAGTGCTTTTTATAGTGCTTTCCTGCCCTTCAAAAAATTTGGCAGGCCTGCTCTGCCAATTTTTCTGGTAAGCAAGTATTATAATTTGACCTAGGAAAACTTTAGTTTTCAAAACCTGTTCTAGCAAGATCAGCTTGTTAAGCTTGAGTACAGGGGCCAGAGAGTCTTCAGGAAAAAATTAGGAAGTTCTACAGCTACCTGTAGAAATAAATCCCAATGAAGTGTGAAAGAACGTAATCTTTGTCTCTGGGAGTGGATAAAGACATTGGCTTACATACATCTTCCTCTTTTTGCCAGTCCATTTTGAGTCTCCTTACCCTCCCAGAGTTCCAAGGTCCTGCGCTTAGTTCATTCTCCTTGGCCCTCGGAGCTGGAGGTTCAGTCCAATGCTGTGGAGTAAGTATGGCAATCTCAGGTCCAGAAGCTGAAGTGGAATTTTCATCAAACACAGCAAAACCCAGATTATTTGAAAGCTGCTGAGGAGTTTGGAAACTTCTGTTTTGGTTTGTGGCTGTAAGTGGAAAGATTTATGCAAATTAGCCTTTAACCTATTGCACTTAGGTGCAAATTCTACAACAAAAGGGTATAAGTTTTCCAATACATTGCTTCAGCAACTGAATGTACCTTTAAGCGCATCTCCTACACGACTAATTGGAGCTCTCACTTTTTTCTTCCCCCTGCCTTTTAGATCTGCCAGTGTGCTCCTCTGAGGTTCTTCAGTTCCCAGAAGACCCATATCTTTTTCATCAGCAGCTTCCTCAAGCCCCAGTAGCGTTTGCCGAGAAACACGGGTCTGAAACTGCCTGAGAATATCAGAGAAATCAGTAAAAATTTCACTGAACCAGGTATGCACTAAGACATGCAAGACTACTTCAAGTCTTCTCTTCAGCTGGAAGCTTACCTGTGATGAGACTGGAGTTTGTCCAAAGGCTCCGCCTTGCGATTAAGGCCTTCCTGGAAGATTATGTCTGCTTTCTTAAAACTTCCTCTAGCCTCAAGTTCTTCTGCCCATGTAATATAGAGTTGTGCCAGTGTTGTACCAATTTCCTGACTATGCAGGTAACTGTACAGATCCAAGGGCTCATTACAGCAATTTCCCTGAAACAACCCAAGTATTTCAAAGGGTATCAATGTTTGCTTTTTGATGCCTCTGCTACATTGCTTTTATTTCAATACAAGACTTGCAGCAGCAGTTGTTAAGTCAAGACATACTACTGTATCATGTCACAGTGCACAGAAAGAAAGCAAGTCACTGGGAGAAAACAAATGAGGAACACCTGACAACACCTGTGAATGTCAGTATTACTGACTCCTTAATTTTAACTTACATATTCCAAGTATTGAATTTAAGTGCTTTTTTTTCCTATATTTCAGTGATAGAAATATGTCATTTTGGCATTTCTGAGAATAGTTACTTTACCAGAAGTACAATATATATATTATCAGTCTAGGGACTAGCTGAAGAAGCTAGACTGGGAGACAAGCCCCCTGAAGAAGGGGAGAACAGCAACAAGAAATATCAATGAAGAAACAGTGCAAGACCAGAGCACGCAGGCTTTTCTTTAGACTTATATGTGGATACAATACAGTTACAAGTTAAAATGGCTGGAAGGACAGATATAACACCTAAAACATATCTTTAAAACTCAATATACACACAGAATCAAGCTTCACTCATTCAAACCAGTTTGTTTGCAAAACAAAACAAAAAATTTTACAGAGTATGTCACTATACAAACTGAATGACCTTGAGAAACATCTGAAGATACTACTGAAAGTTTGAAATAGAATTCCAGAATAAGCATTAGGTTTGCAGAGACAATTTCTAATATTGCACTAGTTGTACAACATACTCTTTTACTTGTTAGATTAAAGAAAATAGCTTAGTTATGCAAATGACAAATACCAAGAAAAATCAACACTCGAGATTTTCACAAAACACTCACAAATTTGAGCCAGAGACTTAGATAGCGGGGATCTTGGTAGTATCTCTGCTGCTTGTTGAGAGCTTTCACTGCCCTTTCCAATACTGCAGAGAGATTGCTCTCCTTTCCACCCTGGGGGAAGGTTTGCTCAGTCCACTTGATGTACCTAGGGATGGAATATATTCATAGGAATTCTGTTTGGAGTAAGATGCATGGCTTCTGTTACAGTACACAATGAGAGCTAAAGTAAAGCTTAGGAATAGTATTCAAACAGATACTGCAGATTATAACATACTTTAAAATAATTTTCTCTTTTAATGAGTTTATTATTAAATTACAATAATATTCTTCTAAGCTTTTACAAGGGTGTCTAACATTTCAGTGACATAGCTCTAATCATTCCATTATTTCTTCGAAAACATAAGGAAGCTTACCTGTCCCAGACATCCAGTGGATCACCTCCAGAGTAAAACCTGATTTCTGATTCAAATTCTCTAGGAAAAAAAATATACATATTAACTATACGACAGGTGTGTGTAACTATAAATGCCTTCTATTCTGTAAACTAAGATCATTCCTCTCAATCACATCATTTTATCAGTCCATAATAAAAAAAAAGCTAAAATAGCATACATTTCAACTTGAAATTTAGACACACAAAGTCACCCAGATTGTTCAGTGCAGTCAAATTCTGGCACAGTACACACTTATCTATGCAGTCTCCTCACAAAGTCAACTTGGATTCCTCAGGGAACACGTATTAGAAGATGAGACTATAGGAATATAACTGAATAGGTTCAGGTTACAACACACCCTCTTTAAGTTATACAATCACATATAACTGCAGAAAACTGTATGCATAATAAGAACTGTAACCAAACCCAAAGCGACTTTGCCCACTTAAGAGTTTCTGCAAGCTAGGGAGGACATAGATCTCTATATGCTGTTACAATAGTAGGAAACATTTATCTCCTGAGAAATCATAGAATGGCTTCAGTTGGAAGGGACCTTAAAGATCATGAAGTTTTAACCTCCCTGTTGCCAGCAGGTTTGCCAACCACTAAATCAGATCAGGTGCCCATGGCCCCATCCAACCTAGCCTTGAACATCTCCAGGGACAGGTCATCCACAGCCTCTCTGGGCAGCCTGTGCCAGCGCCTCACCGCACTCTCAGTGTGAACTTTCCCCCAACATCTACCTAAAAGATTTAGGTTAGGTTAAACCCTCTTAGTTTAAAACCATTCCCCATTGTCCTATCATCAGCTACCCACGTGAAAAATTTTCTTTTATAAGCTCCCTACAAGTACCGGAAGGCCACAATGAGGACTCCTCTCAGCCCTCTCCAGGCTGAACAAGCCTAACTCCCTCAGCCTGTGGTTTTAAACTGAGGGAGGGAAGGTTTAGATTAGATATTAGGAGGAAGTTTTTCACTGAGAGAGTGGTGACACACTGGAACAGGTTGTCCAAGGAGGTTACGGATGTACCATCCCTGCAGGCATTCAAGGCCAGGCTGGATGTGGCTCTGGGCAGCCTGGTCTGGTAGTTGGCAACCCTGCACATAGCAGGGGGGTTAAAACTACATGACCATTGTGGTCCTTTTCAACCCAGGCCATTCTATGATTCTATGATTCATAGCAGAGGCGCTCCAGCACTCTGAGCATCTTTGTGGCCTCTGTTGGACTCATTCTATAAGGTGCACACCTTCCTTGTGCTGGGGGCGCACTGCTTCAACTGATTATTGCACAAAGGAAGAAATAAACAAACAAACAGCCCTTCTTATGAGCGTTAAGTATTTTTCTTATTGATCACATTTAAAAGCACAACAGAACCTCTCTAATGTCTGATGTTCAAACCGCCCATTGCTAACCTAAAAACAGTCACCTATGCTGTGCAGCACCCACAGCAACACCCTCAGTGTAATGAAGGCAGACACGAACGAAGGCTATAAATTCAGTTCATTTCTCAAGCACCAGGGAGGTTAGTACAGGTAGACAAGGTACAGAAAAGTTGCCGAGAATGCAGGGAAATAAGGGGGAAAAGCCAAAGTAGGGCTCACTGTTTTCTGATCTGAGCAGCAGTGTGTCTGGAGGTGTCCTGCTGAGCCAGGGCCTCCTGCAGCGTGGTCATGACCCGGCCCTGCCGCAGCGGCTGCACATGACGCGCGTGGCCTCGGCCCACGTAATGGGCGGCTGCACCATGGCCGGCGACGAGCGGCGCGGCGTGACCGGCGCCTCGAGGCTCATCAGCCCGTCATGCGGATAGACGCTCTCGACGAGGTGCCTTTCCTTCTCGCCCAG
>JAOWBP010002559.1:4921111-4968946 GCA_028571105.1 Tragopan temminckii
CACCGCCCGGGCGCGGCGCGGGGAGGAGGGGGCTGCGCCTGCGCGCTCGGCCGCGCGTCTGTGAGGAGGGGGCGCGCGCCCCTGCCCAAGATGGCGGCTGCGCGCCGCTCTGGGGGCTCCGAGGGGGTTATTGAGGCAGAAGAGAGGCTCAGGGCAGACCTTGTAGCTGTCTGCTGCTGCGTAACAGGAGGCTGGGGCGAGTGGGGTCGGCCTCTTCTCATGCGTGCAGCGATAGGGCGAAAGGCAGTGACCTCGAGTTGCAGTAGAGGAGGTTCGGGTTGGATATTAGGAACGGTTTCTTTCAGAAAGAGCGGTGAGGCTCTTTCTGCCCCGGGGGTGGTGGAGTAACCATCCTTGGAGGTGTTCAAGAACTCTCTTTTTCTTCTTTACAGTGTGAGATATTTACTCTGGGGAAGGCTGTAATAGAGCCTTTCATCATCATTGCGTTTACCTCCCATGAATCTTAAGGCAGCCAGATGCATTGCGCGTGAAAACCTTGTTAACAAGGAGCTGCAGTTCCAAAAGAGGCCAATGGCAGCTGGAGAAATGGTTGTTAACCAGAAGGACCTCAGAGGAAGTGAGTGATTGAGTTTTCAGTCTATTGCAGCATCTTGTTTTTCCCTTTTATAGCAAGATGGATTGGGAGAGAAGGGGTAGACCTCCATGCTTTTTAATATGGGACTTGCAGCTCAGAGGAAGGCTGCTGGATGAAGGAAGAAGGTGGAATAACTTGAACACAATCACAGTTTTTGCCACTGGTAAGGGTAGCAGCCATTTCTCTGCCTGTTCAGGACCTTAGTGAGAACGTGGTGGCATGAAAGAATTGCATCTGGCAGCCTGATAAGGTACGCAGGAATTCACACTTCAACATGCATTTCTCCTCTTTCCATCCCTGATAAATGACATTCTAGAAGCTATGAAGCAAAATGCTTATTTTTTTTTTTTTAACACGTAGCAGAAGGTAACACTTCTTATAGCTAACATTTTTTATTGTTTTACAATAAAATACATATATTTATTGCAATGTTTAATGTTTAACATTAAGCCTTTATTAAACTGCAGCTAACAGCACGCTCCACCTTCCTGAAGTGTTTAATTTTCATGAAATGGCACTGTAACCCAGTGTATCTAGGAAACATTCTTTACGCGGGTATCATAACTCTTCTACAGGCACCTTATCTTTCTTGTACTGATTAATTACACCTGGATGTATTCCTCTGGTTGAAAACAAATTTCATACACCTGAATAACATGAGCTGATGGCATCCTGCTGACACCACTTTCCTGAGCCATGCAAATGCATCTTGTGGTGTTATGTAGATTCTGTAAATATATATATATATATGTGTATATATATATATGTCTGGCTATGATTGAACATGCCTTACGTTGCTTCTTAGATTTTCAGTTTGTACTTAATCTATCCTCAAAGCTGCTGGTCTGTGCTCTCATTCTGACTGGCTGTTTTCTTTCTGCTATGGAGTGCTGCAAAGACAGTTCCTTTATAGCACAGAGCTGTTCTGTGTTCGTTCACAGCTCTTTCTCAACTGATCTGCGTAGAAATCAGTTCATTCCAAACCCTTTGGCTGGCTTTGATCTCCTCTGGTGTTGCCACTAATGCAGTTTATCATTGCCTCTGATGAAAGGCTGATGAATTAACTCCCACAAATCTTTGCCCTTTATTCTTTCTTAATTTCAGTCCTGGAGTTTTTGGAGGGAGAATTGACATATATATGCTCTGGCAGTTTTTGCTTGATACTTGTTTAGTCCATATTGTCATTTTGCATATTAAGTCTCTGCTTGGAGGCACGATGTGGTTGCTTTATAGTTTAACTTTAAATCTCTTGTCATGGCTAGAAGTTGGAGGACAAAAATTAGAGTTGGTGTTGCTAGGTAAAAGTAAAGTGTGTTGATTTTGATAAAGGATATTTAAGAGAGAGCAGACTGATACAGAAGACAAAGGCACAGAAGGTAACAATGAGATGGTAAGCATCAATAATGAGCAGTTACAGCTGCATGCTTTAATCCTGTGTCCCCAGGCTCAGATCCCCCTCTCCTGAGAAGGAAACAAATCCTTCAGAATCTGTCCAAATGATTGTGGCTCTTTCACTGGTGTTACTTTTCTTTTTTTCCCTCTGCTCACTGTAACTCAGCTTTTCAATCTAATAGCTCTCCTTTTCCATCAGTGGAGATTTTGGCAGACAGAATTTGCGAAGGATGCGCAGTGCAGCTGTAGAAGCAGCCTCAGCAAAGACATTGTGTGCTGTGGTTGGGACCCACAACCACTTGGTATCACTTTAATGTGTTCAGTTCCAGAGCAGCTAAAGCTGCTTCGGCTAGAAGATGTGGCAATAGATCATTCAGCATGAGTTTCTCTTCCTTGCTTTCCAAACACTTTTGCTCCTTCCACTCCGTGATTACAGGTATGTAGTTGTCCTAAAGTTGAACCGTGTAGTTCTTTAGATTTTACCTTGAAACTAATGTCTTCACCTCCCCCATTGCACTTATTCTTTGCTTATTTAGGCCATGGCGTACCTCTTGACTGCGCTGAAGACTTTGCCTTCGTAAAAGGCAGCAGTTCCCCCATCACATCAAAGAAATTCACTGTTCTTAAGGTACGCTTCCTTATGCCAAGCTTCCTTTGCCTTTGCTCTGATTAAGATGAGAAACAACACGTGTTGGTGAAGTACCAAGTCTTGGTTTTTGCTGTAGTTAAGCTTTTCTTTTGACTGTGAACAGATAGGTGTGAATTTCTCTCCAGTCCTCTTATTCAAGTGCAGGCAACTGCTAGAAGGTGTGTGCCTTCCTAAACTTAGCTCCTTGCTAATTAACTGCTTTAAAGGCAAACGGAAGCCAGGAAGCCAGGGCTGAAATAATGATATTTTCTTTGTCCCTTGGATTTCAGCAAAAATACCAAGCTGTGCCTAGAATGGTCTCCTGTGATGCAGAAATAGAGCTCTGGGGGCAGAACACAGAGATTCTTGTGAAGTCAGTGAATGTACTGGACTTCACAGTGCTTGTAAATCAATTCCCTCTGAGATTTTTGCCTCAAGAACACAAAAGGGATTGGAGTTAAGGGCATGTGATGCACTTGCACAGCAGCAGAGAGCTGTGTAGCCCTTGGACATCTAGCCTTTCTCCCTTGATGGCGCAGACACTATACTCTGCAGGGTCTGATTGACTATAAACTTCTCTGATTTCTCACTCTGCTTGTCTGAGGATCCTCCAGGAAGCTCAGTCACTTCTGAACTTGCTGCTTACTACATTCTGCCTGTGTTCAGTTGAAAACCCAGGTGCCAGGACAGATTGTTGAAGATGAGATGTTCCACCTACCTGACTGCACAGCGTTACTTGAATTCTGCTGCTACCTGTCACAGTGAGAGGCTTGTTTGCTCTACAAGGGCCCCTGAAGGTTGTAGCTAAATAAACTTATAGTATCGATTTGTCCATGTTCAGAGTCAGTGAATAGTATCTACTGCTTCAGGATAGAGAAGACTTAATTAAGGGAAGATTATTGGCCTAAGATATCACCTCTGTACAGACTTTGCTTCTGAGAGTAGTGGAACACTAGGACGGATGCCTGGGAGGTTGGTGAGCCTCCAGTGCTAATGGAGGCCTCCCAAAGCTCTCTGAACTAATGTCTGTCAGTGCTGATAAATCACAGCTGATCCTGCCTTGGAATGAAGGACAGGAAGGACGGCTTCCCACAGTCCCATTGTTCCTCTGCTGTTGGTTTAACAGCTCTTCTGCCTTTCCTTCTTGTGCTCAGTCATTAGGAGGCACTTGGATGTGACACCCTATAAACAGTCAGCTTGCTCTGTGAGGTGTGCATCTGAGTTGCTGCATTTACACCAGGTTGTTTAAAGCTAAAAATCATAATTTGCTACCACAACACTATACAATCCCTTTTTTAAACTCTGACTCTGTTTTTTTGGGGAGTGGTGTTTGGTTTTTTTTAGTCTATGTCTCCAGCATGTGACTTTTGCAGGTAGGTTATAGACTTTATATTGGTTGTAAGGATGTAGTTTTTTTATGGAGTCCTTGTTGACATCTGTGAACTGAGGAGAGGAGAGATGGACGAGGTCTCCTAAAGTTTAAAGGGCAGAACAGATGTGTTTAAATCCATCTCTTTATTGGCAGAAGTTCTTGGGCAAATACTTTGCTAGGCTCGAGCCTTCTGTCACACTGAATGCCCTTGACAAAACAATCTTTGAGGCTCTGTTGTCCACTCTTCTAAACAAAATAAGCCTTAGTTTACACTGTTGTTCCCATCTCCCATTTGAAACCTATAGGGATCCAAGTTTGTTCCCCTCTAGCATTTTTCTATCACACTTCAGAGTCTCTTCTGTCTTATATGGGAAGGTGCTGTCTCTCTCATTAGTCCACTAACAGATTTGGTGGGGAAATCTGGGGATGTTCTTTTAATTCCTTCATCTTCTGATGTAGCTGTAGTAAGTGAAGTTTGCATAACCCACTGTCTTGCATTGACTTGGAAAGTGATCTGCAGAGGTTATAGGATGTGAGTAGGTAAGAGTTTGAGATGGGACAGTGAGATCTGGTTTTGCTCAGGATAGAGGCCCGGGCAGAAAGCTCCTGGTAGCTCAGGACAGTGATGCATCAGTGGCTCCATCCTTCTGTCATCAAAAAAAAAAAAAAAAAAAAATCAATTATTTAGGTGCGAAGCTGTGCTGTCCGTGTAGGAATCTACAGCCACAAATCAGTGCTTCCTTTTGCAAGGAGGGAAGGCGTATGTGTGTGTACACCCAACACAGATGCAATATCTGTACACAATTCCTAGGGCTGCATTTTGAAAATGACCACCGCTTTTCAAGCAGTAGAACAGCACTTATCAGCCACGTAGACTCACCATTCTTCTTTTCCTCTGATTTTCATGGCTTGTCTGCAGAAGTTGAGCTTTTCCACTTTTGTGTGGAGAATCATTGTAGTGTCATAGAATAGTTTGGGTTGAAGGAAACCTTGAAGATCATCTAGTTCCAATTTCCTGGTGTGAGCAGGATAGCCAATCACTGTATCGAGCACATGACCAACCTCTGGGGATTGGGCATCCATAACTTCTCTGGACGACTAGTTTCAGTGCCTCACTACCCTCTGAATGAAAAATGTCACCGTAACATCTACTCCAGGCTGAACAAGCTCAGCTCCCTCAGCTTTTCTTCACAGGACAGGTGCTCTAGCCATCTGAGCTTCTTCATGGCCTCCTCTGAACCCTCTCCAAAAGCTCCATGTCTTTCCAGTGTTGGGAGTCCCTTTGGATGGCTACCCTTCTTTCTGTTATATCTATTGCGCCACTCAACTTGGTGTCATCAGAAGACTTGCTGAGGGTATACTCAATCCCACTGTCTGTGTTGTTGATTGGCTGTGATCCTAAGGGTGTCCTTAATGCTTTCAGGACTCTTGGGGCTCAGAATACAAAGTGGAAAAGGGGGTAATAAGAGGAATTCAGTTTTGCTTGGCTGTGAGTTCATTACAGATGTTTGAAGGCAGCGCTGAAGGCTCTGTGTGCAATATCATAGTTTCTTCACTAGAGGACAGCATTACACATTGCAAAGTGTAATTCTAATGGAACAGTGCTGGAAAAGATTTCTTACTGGTTTCAGAAGTGGGTGAGCTGGAAATAGGTTGGGATTGAGGAGTAATGTGCTAGAACTCAGGAGCAATTCAGTCAAGGTGGTTCCTATATAGCATGACTTAAAATCACCATCTACGAATCTTACTCTGTTAAATCAGCAGAGGATGGTGCAGGCTGTCTTGTCTCTCTGTGTGCTTTGTGGGATTTAGAGACAGCTGAATAGGTAGGACAAAGGAGATAAGGGGGGGCTTAGGAGGAGGAATAAAGGGGGAATTTGTTCAATATCAAAACTCTTGTAATTGGTGGGATGTACAGTGGATGAAGGTAAAGGATGAAAGCCAAGGAGGTGCAGTGGATGTGAGATGGCTGCAGACCAGGTGATGGGTCTTGCAGGAGAAAAATAGTGAAGGGCAGTCAAAATAAATGCTGCTCAAAGTGCTTCTGCCTGCTTTGGTATCAGAGCTTTCAGCAGAGGGCAGGACTGTTTTATTCTATCACTGTTCCATCAGCTGTCTCTTCGTGCGAGACACAGAAGCTCTGACACAGAGCAAGGAGTGTGAAATGAGAGATAAGGAGGTTATGTGAGGCTACGCAAAAGGAAGCAAGCTGCAGCCGAAGTGACCATCTTTATGCAGCCAGAGGTGTTGGAAGTTATCATTGCAGTGCCAAGCAGCCTCTGAGGACAGTTACTGGTTCGGTTGTTTCTTCATATTTTTTGTATTCATTATTTTGTTCTTCAGAGAAAGCTGACAGTGTTGGGAAGATACAGCCGTTAATTACACAGATCTGAGAGAACTCAGGAGGGAAGCAGAGATCCCCATGAGGCAGACGTTGCTTGTGAAGTAGTAATGACATTTGTGGTAAATACAGGATGGCCATTGGAACAAGGAGCTGTGACAGGAGGGATCAACTGAGAGTAGCTACAGTTTCCTCTCCTCACTGCAGCTTACTGTGGCCTTCCTCTATACATAACCTAGGCCTCATGGTCTGTTCCTAAGCTGCTTGCAAGAACAGAGAACAAAACCACTCAGCAGTGTGTGGGTTGTTTCACTGACATTTATGCCAAGTCACATGCTGTTGGTTGTGTGCCTGAGCTCCTCCATCTCAGCCTTTGGGACCTGGGCAGTCACTGTCATCTGCTTGGCTTGGGAGTAACGGAGTCCAAGCAGGCAGCTCCTGATTATGCTGGTGTGGGACTGAAGCATCCCACTGTATTCTTCCCAGCACGTGCAACTTGGACACACATGCACAGAAACTTAGGTTATGAGACTGGAGGTGATACATGCCCATGTCCCAGTCTCAGCCATGACACTGAGCAACCAGTCTTGCAAAGTATGCTGGTAAATGCAGAAAACTCAACAGTAGCTGGCAGTGTAAAAGCTCTCTTATTTGCTTTTTCTCAGGCAGATAAACTCTTGAAAGAAAAGAGATGTGTTCTGTATTCTGTTCCTGCAGCTTGATTCTGTCTGGCAGTTGCTGCCATCCTTGATTTTTATTTTTATTTTTTTTTACTGCAAAAGCACTTCTTACAGGTCCATTTAATCTCCCTCCAGTTAACCTCTCCTCCCTCTTGCCACTGACAATTGAGAATGCTTAGGATTCCCTCAGACAGCCTGGGAAAGGACAGCTGATCTGCCTTCCACTGGCCTTACAGATGTAGGTAAGGTAGAGGTGGGAGGGAAACCTCACCATGCAGGTGGCTCCCTTTTTGCATGAGTTCTTCATCTGCCCTTCTCAGAGAATATTTTTTTTACAGTCTCTTGGCCTTAACCAAAAAGTAGCAAGTGCCACATCTAGCCTTTCATAGAAGGATTAAATCTTACCATGAGGATGGAAATCCTATAGTAGCAAGTGCAGCACAATTATCTCCACTTCTAATTAGTGGTGGGGCTGTACCCTTTTGACTTAAGTTTGCCCATCTCACTGTCTCTCCTGGTTACCTCTGCCAGCAGAAGATCCTTTTCTCCTTTGCTGTCCATGCGTTGTTCCTTTGCTGTGTGTGCAGAAGCAGGATCTTGCTTTGCACTGTTTGTTATTAACCATCTGTTCCACTGTCCGTCACGTCCCTGCAGCTTCATTGGTATAATTCTCATTTGCATCTCCCCCGTTCTGTGTTCCTAGGGAGCCTGCAGTAGACCCAGCATGATTTTGCAGATCCTGGGTGCTCTCGTGGATGTTTCATTTCATCTGTCTGAAATTTCCACCTGCCCTGCTGCTCTGTCTCACTTGGAGGTCGGCATTCAGAAGAAACTCGTGAGACAAAGGAAAAAAGTTCAGCTGGACCCCACAAACTGAGTCATCTGTGTGATGTTTGGCCCAGTTGCACGAAGGGGGCAGTCTGCTTGTAGCCAAACCCCACACTGCTCTGTAACCACATCTGCTGAAATAGCTTTGAGTGTCGGCTGGCAATGCCTGCACTTTCTCAAAGAAAACATTTAAGGAAGTTCCCTTGCGGAAGTGCTCTGAACAGCGCGCTTTGCAACGGAGCTCCGAGGAGCAGATCCCTCCTGGAGGGACGGAGTGTGTGCATGTGTGCCCACGCGGGCATCTCCACTCGTCTCAAGCTTTCCCTCCAGGTGACCTCGTGCCTATTTGGAGAGCTGTTGATTTACAATGCAGATTCATCTGTCCTCGCCTGCTTGTTGTTGCCTCTCCTGAATTTGACTGGGATATAAGAGGCTGTTTGCTCTCTGATGCCAACAGTGGTGATGGCAGAGAGCCCTGCCATGTGAGAGGCAGAGATAGAGGAGAGGGGGTGAAGGAGGAGTAAACTGTGTGACTCCTATTGCTTCTGGTAGCTGAGGAGCACATCTACGGGACAATGTCAATGCTTACTCCTGTCCTGCAGCCCCCAGAAGTGAAGGAGTATCTGTCCAAGGGCGAGCGCTTCATCAAATGGGACGATGTGAGTACTGAGACTTCGCTTGGCTGGGTTGTATGTGTGGTGACAGTGTTTTGGTCAGGTTTGCGGGGAGGCTGGGAGTGCATGGGGAATGGGGCACTGATTGCTGCTTCTCTGTGCAAAATCGGTCCTTGGGAAGGCAGTCGATGCCGGGAGTCTCCCTGGGCTGAGAGGCATGCACTGCATTCAGATGTATCTTGGGGAGTGTAGGATAGGATTTACTCGCTGCATGGACTCTCCATGCTTTGCAGATGGGAGGAAATCGAGCTCCGACTTGCTTCCTCTTACTGCCCTGCTTCTGGAGTTGATGGGGGTAAGCCTTGTCCTGACTTGTGAGTCTGTGAGCTACCAAATGCACAGCAGCCAAGCAGTGAGCATGCTGTGCAAAGCTACCTTCCAGCTCCATGTCCTCTTGTGTCTTCAAAATATCTGGTTTGTGGGCTGAGTTTGCCGTTGAGGGGAAGAGAGTGTGGATCAGCAGAAAAGTAGGGGTTAACTTGAGTATAATAGTTCCCCTCCTCACTTTCTGAGAAAGCAAGAAAGTATTTCCCCTAATATCCGGGCACAGTGATGGCAGCTGCCCATCCATCTTGTTTGGAGTTTGGTCTGTGTACTGTTGAGCATGCACATAGGAAGGGCTTGTCCAACCGCACAGAGATATGAGAAGGCAATGCAGTGCACTGCAGACAGAATGGCTGAATGCTAATGAATACAGGTTGGAATACCACCGTGCAGTTATTCCACTAGTTCTGCAGGAAGATGACACCAAGCTTTGATAGAAAGAGCAACCTTCCCTTCCCTTTCCGTTCTTCCCAGTAGGGCAATTGCCTGCAGAATGCGCCTTAGGCTTCCTTAAGGTTGAACAGGGAGTCAGTTTCTGAGAATAACAGAGGCCAAAGTTGCCTAAACGAAAACTGAGCACTTTCAGAAATTAAATCGTAGAATGGCCTGGGTTGAAAAGGACCACAATAGTCATCTAGTCTGACCAAACTGCCATTGACTTTCTGTGCTCAGTCCGGGGAGAGGCCACTTTCTAAAAGCCTGAAGCTGTTAAGTACTTCCCTGAGAATTTCTGGGATGTTCAAGTTTTCTTGAAACCCAAAGTGAGTCGAGTTGGACTCCCAACACCCACTAAGAATTTATGGTTGAAGTGAGTGCACTCAAGTCTTGTGTGCATTTTTGCTCAGGATTTACAAGACTGGATTTCCTGGAAAGGCTTCTCCTAACTATTTACTAAGTTTACAAACTTGATCTCCAACAATAACGAAAGCCTTCACAAGTGCTGGTCACGTTGCACCATCTTATCTTGCTTTCCTGCAGTTACAGTAGGCTGCAAAAGAAAGTGGAAAAAGCTCCAGCCTGTCGGTTTGCTGATGGAGGGTGAGGATGAAAGCAGCTCTTCAGAGGTCGTGGAGCCTGCAGTTTTTTATCTGACTCTTTGAAGCGACCTGGCTGTGCTGTTGTTAACAGGCTTGGCCTCTTTCTGCAGTAGCTGAGGAAGAGGAATGAAAGTAGATCAGTTTGGCTTCCTACAGCACTGTAGCTTGGGCCTGCACTGGAGCTTTCACTGTACCCAACGATTTCTTGAGTAGGGCAAAAACACCTTGCATTTGTAACGTCTTCTCCAGAGGAGAGCGTGGTAGGGTCCAGGCTAGGCTGGATTGTTCTGACCTGTCTTACTGGGCTAGCTCCCAACATCTTGGGCTATGAAGCAACTCTGTGGTGCTTTGCTTAGCATCTGGCAAGCTGAAGCTGCCAACTAAACTAGAGAGATTAACTCTTACTATATGATGCTTTCAAGTACCAGCTTGGGAATCTTTTCAAAACCTCGGGTAGTCCAGGATGGAATAGTTGACCTCTTAGATGGAGCAGACGTGAATGGATTTGGCTGTGTGCTGATGCTTACCCCTCTAAGTACAGGCAAGGATGTTTTCTATGAGATTATGGAATCTCATGCCAGGCCACATTACAGAACAGCACTCGCTTTCTGTCCTAGAATTGAACTCCACAGCATGAGCAGCAACCACCTCAGCTGCCAGACCATCTTCTATGGAATTCGCCATCTCCTCTGTTGCCAAGGAGTCAACCCACTGCAGGAGTATAGCTGTGCCCCACAGCCACCCGCGTCCCTGATCAGGAGGGCAGCTGTCCTTATTGTAGCCTCACCTCGCCTTCAAGAAAGCTGCTTCACAAGAGATAAGATTTATCTAGAAACAAGGCAGAATATTCAGTAGTAGTATTACAGTGTCTGTTTTACTCTTTGTGGCATAGATGAACCCAAGGCAAAATGACAAATACACTTTCCAGATTCCATTACTGGTTTCATCTCAGTAGCTGAGTATTTCAACTTCCTGAAGTCAATTTGAAGCCTTCTTAGAAATGGCTGATAGGCCTTGTGATTCTATCATCTGTGCTCCAGAGGTCAAGTGCAGTCAGGAGCCTGCTAGGCTGAATGAGCAGCTGGGCTAGGGCCCAAGCAGGGTCACCAAGTATTCTCTATCATTGTTTCCAAAGAGCTCGTGATAATTCATCTCTTAGCTTGCATGCAAGATGGGAATGGATGTTGTGCTGGGAATGTCTGTGAAGTTGTCTTTTTTTTTTTTTTTAATAGTCCATTTAGAGCTAATGCATGGAATTTAAGAAATCCCTCCTAAAGTAGATTAATCTGTTATATTGAACTCTTCTTGACTAGATCCTGCAGACTGCAAAGAAAATCGCGATGGCTAGCACAAGTAGACATCTAGGTGGTGTCTCTTCTCGGCCTTGCTCCTTCTGGAGCTCAGAAGGAAGAGGTGCCTTGAAGGCAAGGCAGTTCAAGTGCAACAGTCACATCTACAAGGACTTTCTCTCCTATTGACTGTATAGAAATGTTCAGAAGAGTTGCTTTAGCTAAATGCATAGTGTTAGGCAAGACCTAGGCTTCAGCAGGGATTAGCTTTTGTAGCTGCACACTGTTTCTCTGGAGATATACTGAAATTACTGATTCATTTCCATAAATCAGATGGTGATTACCTTGCTAGATCTATGTTTAATGAAGAACCTTGTATGACTGAAGGAGTCTATCATGGGATATGGGGTGCTAACCTTTACTGTTTGCTTGTGTTTGTGTTTGTTGTTGTTTTTTTATGTGTTAGGAAACAGCAAGTGCTTCTCCTGTGATTCTTCGGGTGGATCCAAAGGGCTTTTATTTATACTGGACGTATCAGAACAAGGTAAGTGTTAAGACTGCACAGGTTGGTCACCAAACAGTCAATTCAGGTTTGTGCAAAATTAAAACACAGGATGACACAGAAAGGAATTGTACTGATATGCCTGTTATGCAGCTTGCTAAAGGATTCTCCAAAACAGTGCAGTGGTGCAGTTAGAATAAAAATAGCTATAAATGTGCAGTTAAATGTGTGCATCATCAGCTAACATACGCCTTCTCTTTCGTCTGCAGTGTGATTAACTGATCTGCTAGGGATTTTTTCTTTTTTTCTCTTTTAAAAAATGAAGGTAATGATGTAGAGGCTACATCAGTTCTGGAGAGTGATTTGTGCTCCTCCAGGACCAAGATGGTTTGCACCATGGTGATGGAATTAAAGCACAAGAGTGAGAGCTGCCAGAGGGGAGTGAGATGCCACAAACTTAGGAAGGAGAACTGAGTTCCTTGGTGCTGGGTAGCAACAAGGGGTGGAGGGATTTGGCTTGCCAGGAGGTGGAAGGCTGGGTTTACTTCTGCTTTCCAGAGCAGAGCTGTGGTTCAGCTCTACTTCCTCCTTGTGACCTACATGCTGAAGAAGCATGGTAGATAAAGAGACAGAGCCAGTACTCCTCCACAGCAGCCTGGCCAGGCAACCTGATGTGATTTGGTGAGCTCTGAATTCTCAGAAGATTGGCAGCTTGAGCGAGGCACTGGCACACAGCCTCAGCATCTGAGAGTAGTGTTGCGACGCTGGAGACTGTGACATCCCTGTTGAAGGTGTGCTGGTCTTTTCCATCCCTCTCTATCACTCATTCTCCCTTTCAAGGATTGCTCACTCCTGGTGGTAGAAGTTAAGCTGTAAGGGTTCAGCCAGACAGCAGGAAGAAGTGATATCACTGAATGATGCACCAAAAAATGGGGCGAGGAGCTCTTGTCACTCATCAAAAATGCGTATTTCACAGGGCTAGTGGTGGGAGGGATTACTTGGTTACTTGGGAAAGGGCCTGCAATAAGGAAGTCAGGACATACCGTAGCTTGAGGAAAGCCAGACAGAGGTGTCTCATTTTCCTGGAAAATGCCATTGGTGATCACCTAAAATAAACAGATTTGAGAGCTGCAGTGGAGCAACAGCCCACTTTACATCCTTGGGCAAGCATTTGTCTGGCCCTTTCCCCCTCTTGTGCATAAGGTAGGTGGAGATTCAGAAAGGAGAGAGATTAGGAATAACATTTTCATCCTGCTTGACAGTAAAGTGGGGATACAGCCAGAAGACATGGTATCCACATTGTTCTTTATTGTGATCTTGGAAAATATCTGCTGCAACAAGTATAATTTGTTCTCCAGACCTGTGGTGAGCAGGCAAATTAGTAACAGAGGAAGGAAATTCAGGTTGGATATTAAAAGAACAAACAAAACAGACACAACAACTAGCCAGCAGTAGGGACAGTGAGGACGTGGAGTGGGCTGCCTAGGGAAGCTCATGGAGTGTCCTCCATGGGAATTGCTTCAGAAGGTCTTCTGGTACAGGAGTGAGAGAATGTAATAGTAGTGCAGGACAGACAACACGTGTGTCCAATATTTGCATGTGCTTTTTTTGCACTACTCTTCTCCATAAATTGAACTAAATGATACAAAGTAGGATGCTAACACTAGCTCCATGCTCCTCCTCTGCAATGCTTGCTGAGAACTTCATGTTCTACCACAGCTCTGTGTAGATTCTTCATTTTCATGCATGCTCTCTGCTTCATTGGGTTTTATTTACCCGGCTCTAGTTCAGCATCCTCATCCTGCCAGTTTGTAGCCTGAGGTAAAGGTGCAGGTGCAGTAGTGTTCCTGTTCCCTGCTTGGCAAAAATACTATCTTAGGTTCTCCCACTCCTGTTGTTTCTGCCTGTATGTCTGGACCAGCTCAAGTCTACTGTGGCTATTTAGAGTCAAATCTGAAGCTCAGAGTGTGATTAAGATGGAGGAGAGCTGGGTAGAGAGGAGCCGTGTTCATCTCAGTAAACTACAGCAGTTTTCTGACCTCAACCTGAAAATGATGGTCCTGCAGAAGCAGCATCAACTCTGCACTAACTAGCCTGCCAGTTGGGTGTAGTGCAGCTCATTTTCCCCTGCTGCCTTGTTTCTGGGGGGTGAGTTTTCTCCAGTGACAGGCACTGGTTCAGACCTGCTTTGCAGCTTCTAAGGGCTCTGGGAAGGTTTCAACTTTCTCCTTTCTTTTCTTCATCATCTTTGTCCTTATTCTCTTGTAGGAGATGGAAATTCTGGATATAACCAGCATCAGAGATACCCGAGTAGGGCGATTTGCCAAAATCCCCAAGGTGAGTGTGTGCTTTGTTGTGCCAGTTTGTAGGGGGATGGAAAAGCTGCCTGTGCCTTTGACACAAGCTGAGGCAGTTTAGCCTGGCCTTATGTTACAAGAAGGTGAGACAACCTTGTCTGTTCACATCAGAACTATGTAAATATAGACAAGCTACTGCTCTTGTCCCTGAACTCCCCAGCAGTTCTCTGTGCACTTAACAGACTCTTACAGACTGATGTATACGAGCTTGTTGAAAAGAAAGCTTGGAGAAAACAACAATTCGACTTCCAGGTGCGTGCCAAAAGAGTGATTTTCTGCTGTGCACAACAACAAAGCTCTCTCCTGTGCCGTGCATCTGGCTAGTTTTAAACTGGACCTGCACTGGGGGTCCTGCAGGGGAATTGTGATGATTCTATGTTGAGTCATGAGAGCTGCTCTTGTACAAAGATGCACAGGTTGGGTCAAGGCAGCCACAAACCTGGAGTTACAGAGTGAGTCCAGTGCAGAATGTGGTGTTCTTTTCCTTTAAAGGGAAGAAAATGTAGTAATGACAAAAGTTGCTGTTTTTTCAAATAGTTTTCAGTCGTCCATTTGCAGGGTGCACATGACTATGCCTTTGTTTTTGGTTTCAGTTATAATTGAAGCTTCCTCCAGCACAGTTGCCCTTGTTAGGAGTTTTTCTGGGCCCGATTTTTGTTTGTTTTGAACTTTTCTGTGTATGAAACAGACAAGCAGAAAATGGAAGCTGGAATGTGAAAGGGAAACAAAAAAGTAAAGATAATGGTTCCGTATGGTAACGTAGATGATTCTCAGTCTAATGTGAAAGAAGATTTTGCAATCCATACTGAGAGACTTGAGCAGCCTCTTTGCATAAGAAGTATGGATGGTTTCCTAATACCTCTCTGAAAATGTCTAATCAGAGCTCCATATGGCTGGTGCTTCTTGAAAGAATGTAAAGAGATGGCTGATAAAAGTACAGCAGAGCTGAAGAGCAGTACCTGTCTCTCACAATTCTGAAAAATCTTAATTCCTTCTGATAAACTTTCTTCTCAAAAAATCATTAGAGCTAAACACATTTGAGTTCTAAACACGCCTACAGTTTTGCCTGCAACTCATTTTGTGGGAATAATGCCTGGAAAAAAAGCTATCAGGACTTTCTGTTGTTGTTCGAGAGAGAGAATCGAATGTTTGGAGCTAATAGAGGAGAGTATTGCACTCAGAGTAGAGCTTGCTATGGAAAAGACCTACCTAAAGGAGAGACCTGAGGTACTGTTTTCTAGGGCTATAAACTCTAGGAATAAACTGTTTACAAAACAAATTCAACTTTGTAGATTAAAAGTTAGCATTGGAAGCGCTGAGGCTATAGGTGGGTGTCTATTTGGCAGCAGCAGCCAAGCAAGAGAGTGACTTAGAACTCAGTAAGTACTTAAGGAAGACTTTTGTTGCAGACTACCAGGAAAAACATGGCAGTCCAAGTATTAGGGTTGCCTCTAGACAGAGGAATAAGAACTGGGAAATGTAGAAAAGAACATGACCAATAAGGGCATGAAATGGCCACTGTAGGAAAAGATTTGGTGGGAGAGCAGACTGCCTGCATACTGCCTGCATACTGGCAAAAAAAAAAAAAAAAAAGAGGGAATTGTGGACTACTGTGGAATGCTACAAAATCAGGATCTGAATGGAGAAGATGAGTGTGAAGTGGTTGCTCAGTGTTTCTTCCCATGAGAGCTACGCATCAAGTGGAATTTTCCAAAGATTCATCACAAGCAAAAGGAGGCACTGCTGTTTGACTTGTGTCATTGCACGGTGGGATGGCTTCCTGCACGAGTCATGGAAATGTATGTGATTTTAAAGTTAGGTCAAGAAGGGAATGCCCTTTGAGGATCTTACATATAAGATAAGACCGTGGCTTGGAAAGTCGCTGAGCCATAAATTGCTGGAAGCTGCAGAAATGTGTCAGGGTTGTATCATTGCAGTCGCCCTTTCTTTTCCAGGCATCTGGGTGACTCTTTGGTCTGACCTGGTGCGGCTATTGTGTTCTAGCTGTTTTAATAGGCCAGAGGTGGTGTTATACAGTGCTGGGAATTGGCTACAGTTCATTTAGAAAAAATTAAAAAAGAAACAAAGGTCAAGAATTAAGTGATTTATTAAGTATTCTCAGCGGGCACAAGTGATGCACATGGTGATAACCTCTGCTGTGAAAATCCCAAGTGCATTTCAATCTCTGCATCTCAGATTCACTTAATATATCAGCCACTATTTTGTTTCAGGGGATTTTCTGGCCTTTCTGTGATGACATATATAGTAAAGTGCATTAGGCTGGCTCCTTATGCAACTTGATGGAAGGACTTGTTTGGGCACTGAAATAGGTACTGAACCAAAGCGATGGGAGAGATGTACCATCTGGGCCTGGCAGTTTCCAGTTCCACATGGCTATTCTGTCCTGAATGCTTCTGCAGAGCATGTTGGAAGTCCTCAGCGGTGTGTTCATGTGGCTTTGCTGAGGGCAGGATTGGAGAGCACACAGAAATTCAGAAAGTGACAATTTTTTGGCACAAGTCACCCTCCACACAGTGCATTCAAGCCTGGTGCATCATTACTATCAGGTATCAGTATGAAAATCCAATGGGACAAAGAGGTGGAGGGTGGAAGAATGGAGATATGTGCCATTCTCCTGTGTTGCCCCTGGAGCAAAGACTCTCCACTTGCTTTATTTCCTTTGAGAGCTCCACAAAGTGTTCTGCAGCTTCTTTTTCTTTTTGATGGAAGTTTCTTTTTTTGAGAGCCAGGGCAGGGTGAACTTTGGCACATGTTCAAGAGTAATAAAGATAAGAATTAGCAAGGGCTTCTAACATAAGTGAGACAAGATAAAAAGCTATTGAATGTAGTTCAGCAGCATGCCAAAGAAGATCAAGATGTTATTTGCGATGCAATTTTCGTGTTTTTATTTGAGTAACAAAGAACAATAGCAGCTGCTCCATTTTGTTTTCTTCTGATGCACCAAGAACCCAGAACACTTGCACAAGCCAATAATTAGTACTACAGTATATGATGCTGCAGGCCAGGCTGCTGTGTTTTTGGCTTCAGCTTGGGTTTTGTTTGGGCATGTCAGCAGGCATGGGCTTTGAAATGAGTCTCATTTTTCACAAAACAAACTTGCGTTTTCTCACTGGTGTTCATTATTATGATACAATTTCATTCTTCATACATATTTTGTTGCTTTTGAACCCAGACATGCAAACTCTGAGGACGCAAAGTCTGGATCCCTCCCTCATCTGTTCCTGTTTAGTTCCAGCAGGCTGAGTGTTATTTGATGCCATGTGAATCTGTGTGCTGCTGCATTCTCCATCTCCTTTAGATAAGGCAGCAGTGAGAGCTGAGGGTGCTTAGCTGCATCTCCTCTCACTTGTCCCTCCAGGATGTTTGGTACAAAGACATGCCCTGCCACAGATGTGGTGCTGCTGTCCTGAAGAATGCATGGGGAGGGAGTTTGCTTGTGTTGTCTTCCGGTATTGCACTCCAGCACTGCATCATGAAGATACAGAACTGTCATATGTAGATATTGCATGCAGCTTGAGCAAATCCTGGCTGTCATCTGCTTATGTCTGTTTCAAGTGGAGAAAAGGCTCTTTCCATCTCTTGCATTAAGTTTGGTTCTTTGTGTTTGCATGAGAATTTGCTTTTCTCAGGATTATGAATATGGTTTATACAGATCAGGTTTTTAGGGAAATCAGGAGAGTGGGAAGTGAAATGAAAGCTGATTCTGTATTTCATCCATTCTGCTGCTGGGTTGCTTTCTGTGTGTGTGTTTTTTCTAAGTGGATTTGCTAAGCATATTTCTCTTCCTGATTTGCATGGCTAATATGGTTGCCTATTTTCATGGACTGATGCCTCCTTTTCTGTCCACCTGCAGTGTGGCACTAAGGAATGGCAGTGAAGCTGCAGCACAGGAGAGCAAGTTATTAAAAAGGCAAAACGTGGCATCAGGACAGCATCTGGTCCACCCTCGCCATTGTTGTGCCAACATCACTGCCTTTATCCCAGGAGGGAGATAATCCCTTAGTACAGCAGGCAGCACAAAGTGAGTGAGTGATGACTTATTTCAGGCTAGGTGGGAAATATGCTGGGAAAATATGATGCAATTTAGATCCCTAAGAAGATCATCCTTTCCTCTCCTTGCCCCTTTCCCTGCTGTAGTTTGCTAATAGAGGTGTTAGGGGGTGTCCTAAACTATGCTGACAACGTGCATCCCATTTAGATAGCTGTATAGGCTAAGGCTGTCCACTTCCTGTTCTGAGGAGGAGGTTGAGCCATTCTGAGGGCTGCATGTGCCCAGCTTTGTCTGCAGAGCACAGGTGGAAGCTCAGAACCAGCTGGGGACACATCCTGAGCAGAAGCTGGGAAGCCAAGTGACACCAGATTGCAGAAAAGGAAGGGGCGGGAGGAGCCGCCTTGTAACAAATACAGGAAATGAGCTTAGCTCAAACCACAAGTTCTCTATTGTCTTAGCTTCATAGAATTTACAACGCTAGAGGTAAAAAAGCTGAACAAATGCCCCTGGGTTTGCAAGATGAAGTTAAATGTGAAACTAAAATCTAACACATTACCACTTGTAGTTTAAGTTCCATCAAGTTGGAGCCATTTATCCTTATGGGTCCCTCCCAGCTGGGATATTCTATGATTCTCAGAGTGTGGTCGGATATGTGGGTGCTGTTGGTTTCTGCAAAGAAGACTTGCTTACAGTACAGGAATGAGCCACTCTAGAAACTCTTCAGCTACTGGAAAGTAGTTCTGGATGGCTGACTGCCTTTTCCCTTCAATCCCTCCAGATCCTGTTGGATTGTACATATCTCAGTTACCACCGAGGAAAGGCTTTTATGAAGGGAGGGCTGGCATTCAGGTGGTCTTGAATTATAATCCATCTCATTCTTTTTTTTTTTTTTCCTATTTGCTACAGATGTGCCCACATTACAGATGCTGCAGAAATTTGGAAAAACGCAGTGGAAAAAACCTGCACAGTTTCTCATAAAATATACATGCAGTTTTCTGTGCGAGACATTGCACATGAGGGTTCCTACAGTGAGCTGTTTCAGTTTCAGCTAACGCAGTCCAAACGTAAATAGAAAATTCTGTGGCTGAAACAACTGCTTGTGTTTGAATCAAGCGATTCAAAGGAATGAAAATAGTCATGGGGTTTTTTTGTTGGCTTTGTCAGTCTAAGACCAACTTTCATCAATAATAATGTAGATGTTGTCCAGTTATAGCAGCTCGATGAGTTGCCCAACAGGACCTGAGCTGCAGGGGTGATTTGGTGAGATGAGCTCTACATTTATAGCAAGCACATGAAGTCATTTAGCTTAAAGCTCTCTCGCTGAGGTTAGAGTGGTATCTGTAACGTGCTAGGCTATTGCTGATGCTTTAACTTGTTGAAATGAAGTAACTCAGCCATATGTCTAACATACAGCTTCCAGTTCCAGGTGCATTTCTGAGCCTGCCCTGCCCTGCTAGCAATTGCTGGTGATGAATTTTGCCCTTAGTTTCTGAAGGAGCAGTACTCTGCCAGTTTGCTTTGATGGATCCTATGTTTCAAGTAATGAATTGCTGTACTTTATGGTAGGCCGTGGGAATGTTATCCTTCTGTTATAAATAGCAACCATCGGTGTAACTCAAGGATACCTTGGCTCAGTTATGCCTTATGTAGGATAGGAATGCATAAAATGCTAAATAAGTTAAAGGGATTCTATAAATACTTTCATGTGGTGATGAAATCCCAGTATGACTAATAGGATGAGATTTTCACTTATCAAATCTCTGGTGAGCCATTGCTTGGGACATTGCGATTGCTATGGAAAAAAAAGACAACAAATTTAGCAACTGACAACAAGAAGAAAATGTCAGTTGGAGAGAGGGAGTGAGCTTCTGTCCCCAGCAACCAGGCTTAAGTCTGGTCAGCCTTCTGGGACTCCGAACAGCACCTATCTTGTGCTGAGGCAGGCTACTGCAACAGGTGTCACACTAATTGAAAAGACTTTCTTAGCATGGTTGTCTTTGCTAACTTGGTTACGCACCCATGCTAATTGGAGGCCAAATGCTCCTCTGTCTGCAAGTTGAAGCTGAAGTTTCACATGTAATTTCTTTAATAGTAGTCTCCTATATGTATTTTTTCAGACCAGAACAGGCTGTTTGTGCAGTGACATTGGTCACAATGGTTTCTTTTTTGGAGGATGTTGGTGATGCAGGCTACAGAAAAGAAATGGAAAATAAGAAAAGATGAGAAAGATCGCATAATTTTGCAACTGTTGAAAAACTTGAGTCTGTGTTTGCATTGGGTCCTGTATTTTTTTTTTTCCGGTGCAGTTTGCCTCATTCTCCTTTTCACCCCACTTGTTCTGTTTATGTTGCAGTGCCAGAAGCTCCGCGAGGTTTTTAACTTGGATTACCCTCACAGCACCTTTCTGCTGAAAACTCTGACAATTGTATCTGGCCCTGACATGGTGGACCTCACTTTCCATAACTTTGTGTCCTACAAGGAGAATGTTGGCAAGGTATGTGAGCCTGAGGGCAGAGAAGCACTGTGAAGGACAAAGAGTTGGCACATTCCAGAGGGAGCAGGAAAGGAGTTGTTGGGATTGTAGCCCAGCAGTATCAGCCCAGGCCAGTGCCCTGTCTATGCAGTGTACTTGTGCTGTTCCATCAGCCACCTCCATCTCTGTATGTGTGTATGTGGTTTTTTTTTTCTCCAGAGCTGGGCTGAGGATATTATGACCATTGTTCAGAATCCCCTCACATACAACGCTTCTCGGTACACCTTCCTAGAGAAAATGTAAGTGGTTTCTGACAAACATTGCTATCTGAAACACTTGCTTGCTGCCCTTTCTGCCTGTAATGCAAAAAAAAGGCTTCTTAGCATCCAAGTCCTTTGGCAGTCTCCTAAGCAAGTCCTGTGCTAACTCAGGAGCCCTGAGGCACAGAGCAGCAGGTTGTCAATGGGCTCTGTGTTGCGTGACAACTGACTGGCACTGCAGCACTTGAGCCTTGGTATTAGATACACACGTGGCGTTAGGCAAACTGAAATTCTGAGCTTCAGATATATTCCTCCATCGCAGTCACAGTGCTTACCTCAACAAAGTACTGCCTTTTCTTCTTGGTTCTGTAATACTATTTGATTTGGCAGCCTGAGATCATCAAGGAGGACTTAGTAACAGAGAATACCATCATCTCACATCTGTCATATGTTTCAGAGGAATCTTTCTGATATCAAAACAGTTTGCCCGTTTCTCCTTCCAAAGGAATGGGAACAGGTTCTATCTGAGGTTAAGCTTACAGCCTGTAGGACCCTGTTTTTCAGTTAACTGTTGGTTTCCTTTCCCAATTGCGTTTTCTTTTTTCCTCCTCATCTTGACTTTTTTTCCACAGCCTGGTGAAGCTGAAGATGCAGCTGAACGCAGAGGGAAAGATTCCTGTCAGGAAGTGAGTAAGGCTTTTGTTTGTCTTTTATTGTATATTCAGTTAGAGGAAAGGCATAGTAGCTGGTAAGAGGATGGTAGCCCTGTGCCTTTAGCCGCCTGCTTTTGCTGCACCTAAGGGTAAAAAACACTGCCAAAAACCATTACCTATGAGGTAAAAATCATTCAAGTCATGAGAGGACTCCTGCTGCACCTAAGTTCCTCCCACTGAAGGGCCTGGGACATAACTTGTGTCTGGAAAGGAGATTTCTTTGACCATTTCCTTCATCTACAGCAAGAAATTGTCTTGAATGGCCATGAATTTCACTTCTTTGCTGTTACCAAATATTAATTAACAAAATCAAGCAACTCTGATAAAATTCTGATTGGGGATTTGTTTTGCAAACATGAGTTGAAGCTGCATAAGGGTAAGACTTGTTTGAGCTTTTATAGTTCTGTATGTGGTCCATTTTTGCTTGACAAATCAGCTAGCCTGAAGCAGAAATCTGTTGTTTTGTGATAGAACCATAAAATAATTTGAATTGGAAGGGGTCTTTTCTCTTTGTCTCTTTTTTTCTTATGTGTGACCACTACAGTTGTTCTTCACTGGTGTAATTCCACTGCCTTCACTCTTCACTCTGCACGTGAATGAGGGAAACAGCCTTTGAGGACAGACATCTGGGCCAAGGTTAATGTTGGCTCAAGTACAGAACAGGAGAGATTTGCACTTCACTGTTCTAGGACTGGCTTATGCATCAGGGTAGAAACAGCCTGAGAAAAAGCTAAGGCTGTTTTGCTAAAGCAAAGACCCCCGTGTGCTGCATGGAATAAATCTAAAATTGGTTTTGTGCCACTCAGTGTCTTCCCTTGTAAAATCACTCCATGGCTGATCCCATCACTCCTCCATGTTGTTTTGTCACTCACACAGCGACAAAAGGCTGCACTGCAGCATTGAATTTCCCTTTTGAGTGCTTAATTTATCTTTCCTTTTGAAAATAAGGATCTTTGGTGAGTGCTTTTGTGGGTATTCGCTGGGAAGTTCTGAACCACCCTGCTCATAGATTTGTGCTGTTATAGCATCATGAGAGGCAAATGCTAATCATCTTAATAAATGTGGTACTTATCATATGGTATATGGTGTGACAAGGTTAAATGTGTTCCTGGACAGCTGATTGTTATTCAACAATAAACATTACTTGTTGTTTGTTTCCTAAACCACCAAGCTACAGGATTTCATTCTCTCAAAAACCAGTGTACACATCATGGGCTTTTAAATACAT
This sequence comes from Tragopan temminckii, assembly GCA_028571105.1. Classification (NCBI taxonomy): domain Eukaryota; kingdom Metazoa; phylum Chordata; class Aves; order Galliformes; family Phasianidae; genus Tragopan; species Tragopan temminckii. The sequence continues at coordinate 4,943,817 of JAOWBP010002559.1, forward strand.
ATAGCTCTTTAATGAATAACTCAAACTAGGGAAAGCGTACTTAAAACTGATCTTGAAAATGCAAGCCAGGTAGCATTACTGCAGAGAAAAAGGTTTGTTCTTCTGGAATAAGCCAGAAGAAATGTCTGTAGCTTACTTCAATGCTCTGGCCTTTCTTGTAGAATAGCAAAAGTGGTTTATATGGTCTAAACCATTACACAGATAAATTATCCAGATTAAGAGCCAGATTTATAAAAAATATTCAGCATCTCCAAGTGCAGGTATATGTAAAGCTTTCTAATCCTCCATGTCAGGTTTTATTTTTACATTCCACGTTTACTTGACTTTCACTTTGGACATTTAAATCCCTTTTGAAGTATAACAAGGATGCTGCAATTTTTGCCTTGCAAAGGGCTGCTTGGGAACAGCGTGCAGTGTTTGCATATGTCAGCTACAGCTCCAGTTGAGCACTTTTCCATCTGCCAACATATTTGGCACTTTTTGTTCCCCTTCTTGACTGTGAGCACCTGTTATTCCAGGAGTGTAATAGAGCTGACATCTAAATTTATCCACAGATGATACCTCATTGTTGTTATTGGGATGTTCTGAATCTAGGGAGAATTCAGTTATTGTTACTAATCCATAATACTGCAAAGAGACTGCTTTAAACTGAAGGCTTGACCAGATGCATTCTGCCCTGCAGACCGATACCCAGCTTTCTGCATCCTTTTACATGGTGGTAATGGTTTCTTTTTTCCCTGTCTGCGTAGTATTTTTCAGATGTTTCCTGCAGACAGGAAGAGGGTGGAAGCAGCATTAAGTGCTTGTCATCTTCCAAAAGGCAAGGTAAGGATGTAACAAGGTAGCCACTAGTTTGGGAATAATCTTCTTGCTTATCCTGACTGTGCTGCCCATGACTTCAAAAACATCAGGGGCCCAGATTCTCTTAAATTGCTTTGAAATCCTATCGTTGTTGTTAGCTGCCTTGCCTAAAGTGCAAGCCTGCTAAGATCAGTTCTTACTGTTCATAGCACTTGCAGCTCTGTGACTTGCACTGTATGGCATGGGAAGCAGCTCGTTCCCTTCTGTTCATTTCCCTTGCTCTTTGAAGCAAAAGATCTGATGGCACTGCTGCCAACCTTCAGACCACAATCCAGTCCTCTAACAGTCCTTATCAGCTCATCATGCACTCTATATCATCATACAGGAGCCACTAAGGGGCAGTTTAAATAACAGTCCTTTCTGAAATAGGCCGTTATAATGCCTGTCTGTTCCATCTCCTCTTTCCTAAACACCTTGCTAGGTGTGCCAGTTGCTTCTCTGCCTTGTCACAATGAGTGCTGGACTGCAGGCATTGGATGTTAACAGAGGTGAAAACCATTGTGGGTTAATGATACTGACCTGTCTTTCTTTCATTCTCAGAATGATGCCATCAACCCAGAGGACTTCCCTGAGACTGTGTATAAAACTTTCCTCATGAATCTGTGTCCACGGCCTGAGATTGATGAGATATTTACTTCACAGTAAGTTTCCTTCAAGCCACAGAAGAGGACTTAATCTCTTATGGCAAAAGAAAGGCAAAAAAGGTGGGGAGCAGGGTTGCTGTGCATATTGCTTGGCTGATCACGCTCCAGCCTGGAAGAACAGGTACCTAAGTCACAAAACATTGCCAGTGCACTTAACGCTTTCGCTGACAACCTGAATTAAAAGGATGAGGCCTGAGGCTTCAATGTGCTGCAGGGGCTCTGAATTGTCACTGTCAGAAGCACTGATTTCAGGTGATGGTAATGTGAGACTACTTGTGGTTAGCCCCAAACCAGACCATGCACAGCATAAAACCCAGAGAACTTTGCCATTAGCCAATGACTTGTTTCCAATTAGCTAAACCTGTGACTTCTTAAGTGGACTTGATTTCATAGGGCAAGTATTCCTTGTGTTCTGAATTCAGGTCAGAGGCTCAAATTATGCTTTGTTCTTCCCTCGTACAACCTCTTCACAGCAGTGCATTAGTTAGGAGGAAGTTTATAGAGGAGGAAAAAAGACCAGAGTGGGAAGCATCATTTACAGGAAGAAATGTAGATAAAACAGAATTCTGTGGGCTCATAGAGCTGTGCGCTTATTGCTTACCTGAGGAAGGACCAATGCCTCCATTATGAAGTGTTCTGACACATGTGCCTTACACTTGCTTTTCTGTAATTCTTTCCCCTTAGCCATTTCAAAGCAAAACCCTACATGACCAAAGAACACTTGGCAAAGTTTATCAACAAGAAGCAACGAGACTCTCGCCTCAACGACATCCTTTTCCCACCAGCAAAACCTGAGCAGGTGCAGAGCCTGATAGAGAAATATGAGCCCAGCGTCATTAACATCCAGAGAGGTGAGTCTTACTCAGTCCATAGGACTGTTTCTTCTGTCATGTCTCACTATGAAGGTAGCATGAAAATAGCAGAGCATCTCATACCTTCTGGTACCCTGGTTTTTCCAGGGGAGCAACCAGCCTAATTCTCACAAACCTCTGCCTTACTGGGTAGGAGATGCCAGAACCTTTGTATTTCAGCACCACTGAAGCTTTCTTTTCCATGTAGGGCAGTTGTCTCCGGAGGGAATGGTCTGGTTTCTCTGCGGCCCTGAGAACAACATGATAGCACTGGACAAATTGGTGTTGTATCAGGACATGACACAGCCGCTCTCACACTACTTCATCAATTCATCACACAACACTTATTTAACAGGTATGGGCATGTCCAGAACTGTCTGAGCTCCAGCATGTATCTACCACCACCAGGGATGGATAAATGACCCTGATAATCAGGCAGATGCATCTGCCCTCTAGTTTGGAGGGCTGAAGGCTGTAGTGCATGACACTTCAGAAGAAGAAATGTCACTCTATTGCCTAAAGCACAGAATTGTATTATGGCTGTAAAAGACCTCTAAGATCATCAAATCCAACCATCAATCCATTCCCACCGTGCCCACTAACCCATGTCCCTAAGTGCCATGTCTGCCTGTTGACCACCTCCTTGAACAACTCCAGGGATGATGATTCCACCCTCTCCCTGTGCCAATGCCTCACCACTCTTTTTGAGAATATTTTTTTCATAATATCCGACATACTGTCATTCTGCTCAAAGACAGCAGACTTTATGCTCTGCTTTATGCAGAAGGTGCCCCACGTGAATAGCTAAAGCTGAGCCTCCCTCCTTGTGCTCTCCTCCAGCTGGCCAGTTTTCTGGTATCTCATCTCCTGAAATGTACCGTCAGACGCTGCTGGCTGGGTGTCGCTGTGTGGAGCTGGATTGCTGGAAGGGCCGTCCCCCAGATGAGGAGCCCATCATCACTCACGGGTTCACCATGACAACTGAAATCCTCTTCAAGGTGCAGGAGTCTTCTCCACACGTTTGCCGTTGCGTGGCTTTAAACTGATTTCCATTCAAGTTCACTGACTGACAGTCAAGCGTATGGGCAAAGATGTTTGAAAGAGAAAGATTCATGGCAAGATGACAAGTGAATGAATGTGTAGATAGAATGAAAGATGAGCAAATGTGCAAGAGGTTGGAGTTTGTGTACATCGTTGGAGCTGGAGGACCGCGAAAGGTGGATGAGGATAAATGAATGATGGGAATGCAGGTAGTCAAGTAGAAGTGATGGAGACACAATTGAGTAGGTGTGCCTTCATGCAGAGTTGTGTAGCACCATGGATGTATGGACAGAAAATTGCATGAGAATTTTACGGATGGATGAAAGTCAGACAAACAATCAAGGTGGCTTTTAGAAAACAAACATCTGAAGTGAGTTTATCTTCTTACAGTTTGTGTGCTTTGCAGCCTCAGATGGAGGTGCTTTGGAGGAATAGATTTTAATTACTTCCCAATTACATGTCTATTTGGTGGAGCAACTGCCCTCTAGCATGCTGAGCAGACAGCTTCCCTGAGGGTTTAGCTCCCAGGCTTCTGAAGCGCAGTTCAAAGCCTTGAAAATGTATGGCGTTCATCCACAGAAGTTACAGCTTGCAGGTTAAAAATCAATGCACCACGCTTATTTTTCTGTTCTCATGTACACAGCAGCTGCCAACAGGAGGGCACTTTTTCTTCATTTTAAAGCTCTTTATTCCTATTCCATATCTTTCCCCAGTTCCAACGCTTCACAAGTACTAAAATGTTTCTTCCGGGGGAAAAACACCAGATCCTTAGTAACGATTGGAGGTATTGTCATTTTCAGCATCAGTAATTTCCCATATCCTATAATAGCACTGCTGCTTTTTGCACAGCGGTTCGCTATGGATAGGAAAAGTAATGACAGCCATAGCTACTGTAATTGCAGAGTTCTGCTAAGGCATGCAACTGTATCTCAAGGAAATTATAACCTGTTACTCCTCTTCCAAACCTGACAGGTTTCTTGGGCAGAGTCCAAGTGGTCTATGGAGGAGCTGAATTTTGGGGACAGCAGGGAATTGTTTTATTTGCTTGAGGGATTCTTCGTTTTTAAGGGGGTTGCCCACATTGAGGTGCTATACCTGGCCTCACCATTTAACCTAGAGCCCATGTGTGCTGTATAAAGTTAGTGCACACACTAGACTAAAGGCTGGGAGGTAATTGTGAAGGAGCAAATGACACTTCTTTGCCATGTCAATAAGCAGCAATGGGAAGAAAATAGTGGAAAGTTTGTGGAGTTTAACAGGGATGTGGAGAGAGTACGATATTTTTTTTTTTCTATGTTATTAATGCTGAGAATATTTCTATGGTATTTGCATTGGAAATGTCAGCACTGCTGGTGCTGGTGAGTGAACATTCCAGATTTCTCTGCTGCTAGATAGAAGCATGTTGTGAGCAGGTGAAATGATAGAATGTTGGGCAGCTTCAGAGGCAGGTATAAATTTTCTTACTGGAGAAGCCCCTGACTGATCACTGTGGAGATCTGAAACGTGGGGAGGGATCAGTTTCGTGGGGAGATCAGATCTGTTACTAATGAGTGCTGGTCTCTGTGATGTTCTCTCCTTCAGGATGCAATTGAGGCCATTGCAGAAAGTGCTTTCAAAACATCTCTTTACCCTGTCATCCTCTCCTTTGAGAACCATGTGGACTCGTGAGTATCTGGTGACTGTGGGAACACAATGTGGAAGGACTGTGTTCTCTGTTGTCCAGAGCAGAACAGACAAGGGCTGCTTGGTTTGAAATGAGTTCCTGTGTTGACATGAAACATTGTTAGGGATTTTTGCGGCAATTGTAAATGGGTGAAGATTTATGGATCTCAAAATAGTTGCTCGTGCTAGACTCTGGATTTGGGCATCTGTTTTCCTGCTCACTCCTGCTTTATCTCTTTGTTTATTAGGCCCAAGCAGCAGGCGAAGATGGCTGAGTACTGCCGAACCATATTTGGAGATATGCTGCTGACAGAGCCTCTGGAGAAATACCCAGTAAGTGGGAACTGGGGAAGGAGGCTGAAGAACCTGGTTAGGGGAGAGGTCTTTCTGAAAAAAGTGGTTCCTGATGCCAGGAGATGCCGCAGGAGATATAAGGACAGTGACAAAAAAGAGATAAATGAGCTCAGTACATAGGGGCGAGCAACCTGACAAGTGGAGGGATGACTTCTCAGTCGCAGGGCTTTTCCTGAGCACTTGTCTAACCCTGCTCTTAATGCTCTATCCCTTCAGTGACTTTGGAAACTGAGCTCTATGTGACCAAGCTGTACCCATTGCACCAAGATGAGTCATTGTATTTTCATACGTGATACTGTTTCAAAGGTGTCTGCCAACGCTTGCTTTGGAAAGAACTAGGAGCAAGGGTTTGCTAGCATTTCAGGTTCTTCCAACCAATGCTTCTGAATTCCTGTTTCCAGCCTGGAAATAACCCTCCTTGGGGGCATAGATGGGCAGGTCAGTGTCATGCATTACTGTGTGCTCAGAATAGCTGAGTAAAACTCCTGTTCTGCTTGAACTGAGATGACAGCTTACTTGTGCAATTATGTATTTTTTGTGGGGATGGTGACATTTTTAGTGAACCCTATGCACCCACTCATTCATCTGCCTTGTGAATGGACACTGATTTACAAATCGTGGGCAGTGCTTGTGTTCTGCAGGGAATGAAGCAATTTCCTTTTGTTAAATAGTAGAGGGGGAGCTAAAACACCTGGTCCAAGCGTCTGATTTTTAATTCTGGGATAAACAGAGCTGAAAACCAAACAGGGAGCACGTTGGCCGTTGCCCACTGTCCAGACCCATGTCTTTGCCCAGGCAATGGGGAGAAACAGTTCAGAATTTTAGCTAAATTATTAATAGGTCTGTTGGTATCTGTATGGAGAGTGTAGGTCTAGAAGCAGAGTCTGAGTCACACATCCTCGTGTTACACGCACAAAGCCATCGCCTTTGGGATTTTTTTTTTTTTCCTTTCAAATCAGCCTTAGGCAGAGAGTTTAAAAATGGCCTGATTGCTGATCTGGTGCTCTGGGATAATGAGAGAAGTGGGTGGAATGTGAAAGCCTGAGTTGTGTGGATGGCTCCAGGACATGTGGATGGTTTTTCAGCTGTGGTGCAGGATGGGTGGCTGGAGACAGCATGGCGTGCACAGGCAGTAGAGCTGAGACTGAGAGGTGTAAAATCCTGGTCTGAAAGTGACATCAGGAAGGTGAAGACTTAGGAAAAAATCTGCACAGACATAGTGGAATGTGTCCGTAGGTGGAGAAATTAAAGTGTACAGTGAGTGAGAGGTGTTTCCGTGTACCAGTAAGTGGCCAGAGGAGCTGTACTAGGAGGGACTGGACAGCTGAGTGTCTAAATTGTATCTTTGTGAAGAAAGTTCATTGTGAAGTTTCTGTTGCAGCTGAAGCCAGGAGTTCCTCTGCCAAGTCCTAAGGATCTCTTAGGGAAAATCTTAATTAAGAACAAAAAGAAACAGTCTGTATCTGAGAAGAGGCAGAATTCTATGAAGAAGGGGAAGAATGTGGAACCAGAAATCACTGAGCAGCCAGCTTTTACAGATGCTGAAGATACTGGTATGTCTGAGGGGGAAAATGGGACTAGTACAGCTAGATGAGCAAGTCTGGCCTGCTAGGGACTTTCCAAATTTCCTGATACTAGCTCTAGGCAAGACAATGCTAGTCATCAATTCAGGCATCTCAAGAAGAAGCGTAAGCTTGGAAGATAAACTAAATCTTCAGAATATTTTCAGACACTGTTCTTACTAATAAGAGGCAACCAACTTAATTCCCTGCCCATTAGTGAACTCTGCTACCTAATCTGAGACTTATGTCTGCATGGGTTAGTAATTACTAGATGCACGCTGACTGTTGGTTTGATGCAAGGGGATATTTATTATTTCTTTTACCACTAACTCTCTGATAACAACAAATTTACCATGGCATGGTTAATAAAAGCATATAATGGTTTGGGATGAAGATATCTTAAAGATCATCTAGTTCCAACCCCTGCCCACAGCAGGGACCTTCCCATTAGATCTGGCTCCCTAGGGACCCATCCAACCTGTGGGTCTGTACCCTTCTTTGTGCTGAACACAGTACTGCAAGTGGGGCCTCACAACAGCGGAGTAGAGGGGCAGGATCACTTCCCTCACCCTGCTGGCCACGCTTCTTTCAATGCAACGCAGGGTACAGTTGGCCTTCTGGGCTGCAAGATTGGTGACATCAGCAAAATTGCTGGAGTGCACTCAATCCTGTTGTCCATGTCACCAACAAAGATGTTAAGTGGTGCTGGTCCAAGTGCTGACCCCTGAGGGTCACACCTGTCACTGGTCTTGACTTTGACCACAACTCTTTAAATGGGACTGCCTAGCCAATTCCTTATCCACCTGAGTGGTCAGACCATCAAATCCATGCCTTTTCAATTTAGAGACAAGGATGTCGTGCCAATTACTCTTCCCTTATCCACCAGCACTGTGACCTAGAAGGCCCTTGGGTTTGTCAGTCATGATTTGCCCTTATTAGTGAAGTCATGTGCTGTCACCAGTCACCTCTCTATTTTCCATGTGCTTTAGCATAGTTTCCAGGAGGATCTCCTCCAAGACCTGGCTGGACACAGAGGTGGGACTGACTGGCCTATAGTTCCCCAGGTCTGGTTTGTCCATTTCTAAAAACTGAGGTTATTTTTCCCCTTTTCCAGAAGGTGGGAAATTCAGACTGCCACAACTTTTCAAATACAGTGGCTTAGTTACTTCATCTGCCACTTCCCTCAGGACCCTCAGATGCATCTCATCAGCTCCCACGGACTTGTATGTTTTCAGGTTCCTCAGATAGTTTCAAACCATCTCCTACAGAGGGTGGTTCTTCATTCTCCCAGTCTCCTCACTGACCCTCACCTTGAGGTTCTTGAAGGTTTATAGAACATTCAGTCCCTACTTTCCTCCCATCCTTCACCTCCTACTGTTTCAAGGCTTAGGGAACCTGTGGTAGAACAGTGATGCAGTTCCTGTGGTATCCAGTGATGCAGAACCTGGCACATCAGGTTCATGTCATGAGTGCCACTACAGAGGAGCTGCGAATCAGACATTCAGTCCCACAAATGTGTGCCACCTTGGTGGGGAGAACAGAACTGTTATTGTCACTCCTGTGGTGTGGTGGAGGCTTGTAGGAAGGGGTCTTGAATCTGTTAGTCCAGAGTTTGGCCTTTTCCTACTTGGATTTGGCTAATAGAATGATACAGTTCCTCCGCTCTTGTTCCTTTGCGACATGCTTGGGAGGTTTTGCAGTGCTTTTCGCTGTTAGCAGTCAGAGCTGCAGGCTGTGTGGGAAGTCACAGAGTTTTGTCTTCATGTTCTGATAAGCACTACTGATGTGGGCTGTATGCTTAGTCTGGGCAGGTGATGTGGCTGAAGAAGAACCAGAGGAAGAGGATGATCAGCTAGGAAGCTTGGATGAAGAGGAAATAAAAAAGATGCAGTCAGATGAGGTACTGTTATTGTTGTCTCTGTTCCTTTTCTGTTTTTTTGTTTTTGTTTTATTCTGGCCTCCAGTTTTCTCTGGAGACTCACTATTCTGAATGGAGATTAATATCAAAGTTCAAAGGGGAGTGAACCGTAGTATGACAACTTTCCTTCTTCCATGCAATATGATATTTCTCTTATTCAGTTTTTCCTGCAAAAGTTGTGACAAACATAGAGGCTGTAGCAGAAAAGGTATTATTTCTGAATCTGACTTTGATATTCTGCATGATTTGGAGGTAACTCTCTGCCCTCAGGGTGTTTGGAGCAGCTTAGCCTTAGTCTGATAAAAGTTGTTATAGAAACATGAAGTGCTGCTGCTGAAAGGGAAGCAGCAGATCAGCACTGCCTTGAATAGAGAAGATCCATTTCCCTTTTCCTTCTCTCTAGAGTCGCTCAGAGAAGAAGGCAAACTATGTCCCAGGTTTGTCTCAGAGTCCATACTTTGAGAGGTTATAGAGGTCCTGGACTTCTTATGAACTGGTACCTTCCAGCACATCTCAGTTTTTGCCATGCTACCAAGAAACTCAGTGTGCCCCCAACAATGCTGCTTACAATGTAATTGTAGGATCAGGAAGCCAAAGGAACAGGTGTGCTTTGGCCAGAGCAGCCCAGATGTGTTTTGTTTCATCTCTAGAAAAGGTCTCTTCATCTTTCTTCTCTTGTATTTTGTTGCATTTCTTTTCCTGCCCAGGGCACTGCTGGTTTGGAAGTGACAGCATATGAGGAAATGTCCAGCCTCGTTAATTACATACAGCCAATCAAATTTGACTCCTTTGAAGTCTCTGCCCGTAAGTTAGCCTCTCATCAGTCCCCACACGCACAATGTGGGCTGGGTGCACCTTTCTTCTAAACACTTTCTTGTCTTCTCTTTCTAGAGAAGAACCGGAGTTACGTCATCTCTTCCTTCACTGAGCTGAAGGCTTACGATCTGCTGACCAAGTTCCCTATGCAGTTTGTAGAGTATCCTTTTGGCAATGTTTGCCCCCTGCAGTTGGTTGTACAAAGTGTGGGAGTTCATCTGAAACTTGGGTTAAGGCTAAGGTGCAATCAACTGAATTCTGGTTTCAGGATATGGTAAACTCTTCATCACAGGTGTAAAGTGTACAGATGCTGGAGATGTGCAGGCTGCCAGGGTGGCTTGGGCTGCTCACAGAGATTCTTGACAGTAGGCATCCTGCGGTAGCAAAAGACAAAGCTGTCAGATGTTTACTCTTAAACAGGAAGGGATGTAGGAAAGGAGTGTGTTGTTGCCCCAGCTTCTCTTTCTTCTTCTTTAGAACACTCCGAGCCTTCATAGGAAAGCTTAAATGACTCTTAAATCTGAATTCATGAGCTAGCGCGAGGGTGCACAAGGAGTGCTCCAGTTTGGGTTCCGATAGAGCAATTGTAGATACAACAAACGCCAGATGAGCCGGATTTACCCCAAAGGCACCCGGATGGACTCCTCGAATTACATGCCCCAGATGTTCTGGAACGTTGGCTGTCAGATGGTGGCACTGAACTTCCAGACCATGGGTGAGTGTCACATTGTCCTCCAGCTTCTCAGTGGGTGAGGTCATGTTCTCATGTTCATTGTCTCTTTCTTCGCTGCTATTTTCTACCACTGCTGTTCCCCTGTATGTGTTTGTTCTGCACACCTTGTTCCCAAAGTGTTGCTCTTCTCTGAGTCTCTCACAGACCAACAGCACTTTTCTGGGTCCAGCACAATCCAGGCATGCAGAGCCTATAATGCCTGTCCTACGCATTTATGCTTACGCATGTGCACAGGCTTGCTGTCATCCAATATCTGGGTACTATCTCTGCCTGGTTTGTAACATGATGTCAGAGTAAATCACTTGTATCAAGGCACCAGGAGCTCCTGCATCCTCTTTCCTACAAGGCAGCAGGCATAGCTCCATCTGGCCACAGGACCAGCCTGTCTGTGCTGTTATTTCCAGTACAGTGATCTGAGCAGGGAAGAAAGGCCATTTCTTGCTGCACAACCAGCATAAGAGGAGGCAAAGAAAAGCCTTCAGATAATGTTGCTCTTTACCATTTTCACTATCTCATGTATGGAGTGTAGGAGACTGGCTTATAGGACCAATAGGAGGAAAAAAAATAAAAGTGACTTAAAAACGGAAAGTGAGAGAGTGGTTTTGAGGAGGATATTGTACCGAAGACAGGTGCCAAAACCATAAGCCACTGGTAGTAAGACAAGAAGTGGCAGAGAGGATGGACTGAAGGGAGCCCCAAAATGACAGAAAGAAGGAGTGGAGAGGTTCAGGCAACGATTTGCCTCACACCCACAACAGCAGGTACTTCTTAAAGTATTTAATTTAGTTCTACCCATGATTTATGGCACAATCATAAGCAAACCGCTTTACCTTTCTCATAATAGCTGCTGTAATATTTTTCCCTGTAGGGTGCTGAGAGATTTAATTAGTTTTTGAAAGGGCTTTGTGAGTCTTTGGCTAGCATGGGCTGTAAAAGTACAGCACCTCTCAGCTCACTGAGAGCCACCTGATTAGATTCCACAGGAGTTTTGCTCACTGCTTTGCTCTCTTTGTACCTCAGATGTTCCCATGCAGCAGAACATGGCTCTGTTTGAGTTCAATGGCCAGTGCGGCTATCTACTCAAGCACGAATTCATGCGGCGCCCAGACAAGCAATTTGACCCTTTCTCAGTGGACCGCATTGATGTGGTGGTGGCAAGCACACTGTCTGTCACGGCAAGTACAACCCTGGGTGCTCTTCCTCCTCTGACAGCCATTTGCTGGCACTGTGTGTATAACCAGTGTGTATGACCCCTCTATTTATTACCCAGTGAGGTTCTTAGTGGCAAATGAACCCAGGGAGTCCTGTGGGAAAAATGTGTTTCCATGGCAACTCCCCACCTTTTTGCTATTTCAAATTAATCATAATCACATGAGAATGGAAAATCAGCATCTGCCACGCAGAAGGAAGCCAAGGCTATGATGTTAGGGAGGGAGGAGGTTGGAGGAAGTGTTGGTGCAAGAAACAGGGGTGAAGAAAAGGTAAAAGAAAAGCCTACTGTGGATTGGAAGCTGCAGCAAAAAAGATGATTTGGAGCTGGAAAGGGACTTAAGGGTGAAGGTGTGGGTGGGTTCTTTTATTTTATTCTTTTCAGCAGTTGCTAATTAATGTTTTTGTTTGCTCATAGATACTTTCTGGTCAATTCCTCTCAGACCGCAGTGTGAAGACGTATGTGGAAGTGGAGCTGTTTGGGCTACCAAGGGACACGAAGCGCAAATACAGAACCAAACTGACCTCCACTGCCAATTCCATAAATCCTGTTTGGAAAGAAGAACCTTTTGTTTTTGAAAAGGTAAGGAACACTTTTGTAATGATTTGGAGTGACACCAGGAGGGACTCCCTTCTGGAGAGCTCAATTGCGGCTTTAGACAGACCAAGAGTGTTGCACCTGAGATAATATCCAAACAATACCCAAAACAACTCTCCACGAAGATTTCTTTGTACAGATATGGGGCAGCTGGGAACATTTCTGGAAATAACAGGTATCAAAAATCTCCCCTTGGTGATGCACTTCAGACTGAATTCACTAATCAGATTTGAAGACTTCAAGCATAAGGAAGCAGAAAGAAACTGTAGTTAAATTGTCAATGAGAAGCAGGCATGCTGGGCGAGTAATGGGACCAGCAGGAGGTTTTCAGCTGTGCCTGATTACAGAAGGCTGCCCTGTTTGTCTGCCAGAATTCAGTGGCCACTAATCTCCAGCTATGGGCTATTGGGAGATTAAGTCGAAGGTGATAGTAAGGTCTGACTTTTCTGCAGTTAAAAGAAAGATACATTATAAATTCAGCTCTGCCAAGCACACTGTGAGATAGCAGATATTTTCAGCCTACTTGGGATGTGATAGATAAATATTATCCTCATTTCAGAAAATGCTTTTCAGGCTACGGTTTTGACAGACTAATTTTTAGTTCATTTCATAGCAGAAGAAAATGGGAGAGGATGATGAAACAGCCCTTATGGCAAAGTTACTGTGCTTGCTAAATTATCTTTCCAAATTCGTTTCCTTCTTTGGTGAATTGCTTTGTGGGAGTGCTGGTTTGGAGGGCTTATTGCACAGCTTTTTCTTTAGTTAGCCTGCCTTCTTCTGATCCCTTGCGGTCTTTCCTCTGAGAATGCTGTGTTTGGTGGAGTTCTTGTAACTTCAGTTATGCTCATGACAAACTGCAGCCTTAATTTACAAGATTTGGAAACAGGCAATGGCTTCTCTGGAGAGATGTCCCTGTTCATTGCAGGGGATTTGGACTAGATGACCTTTAAAGGTCCCTTTCAACTCAAACAATTCTATGATTCTATGAGACAGCATTGTTTTGTTGGAAGGAGGAAAGAGTGAAGTTGTGTTGTTAGGGAACAGAACATAGGTGTCTTACTCTGTGTTGTTTTGTGTTTTGTTTTGTTGTTTTTTTTTTTCCCTAGATCATGATGCCTGAGCTGGCATCACTCAAAATTGTGGCTTTTGAGGAAGGAGGGAAGTTCATTGGTCATCGTGTCATTCCCATTATTGCAGCACACTCAGGTAGGTTTTGTTGAAATCCCTTTATCTTTTGTAATCTTAAGACATATCCATTTGAACACCTGCATATTTTCCATCTATGCCTGTTGCGTAGAATATCACCTGTAGGCAGTGGAGCCTTCAGATTCATCCAGTTATAGCCTTGCTTTAACACCGTACGTATTCACCATGCCCTCCTGCAGACAGAGGCTTTATTTTGCTGTTGGAGCACACAGACAAGAAGGGAAAGATTGTGTTAGCTCATCTCTTCTGCTTTCTGCTTTCAGGCTATCACCATGTTTGTCTCCGCAGTGAAAGTAACATGCCACTCACCATGCCCTCTCTGTTTGTGTACCTGGAAGTAAAGGATTACGTTCCTGATGCCTGGGCAGGTAGTATGCTTCAGAACGTGCCTGGAGTTTTGTCCAAACTGCAATCTAGAAGCATTTTTCCAGCCTCTTCCTTTAAAAAAGGAACAGCCAAACACAGAGAAATGAGAAAAACACCCCTCTGGAGATATTAACAGGAGAACTTTTTAACAATCATGAACAAAGCCAAGTAGGATGTCATGGCAACTGCCACAGGACTTCTTGTGAATACTGTGGTTTGACTGTAGGCACCTTATGTTTACTCTCTCTCTCTGTATTCATATAAATGAGCCTTGTTCATGGGTGGAAATACTGGGAAAAACTGATGGTTTTAACACAGATTCTTTAAAAAGATTGGATTAACACAGCATTGGATGAGAGTTGGAACAGGAGTTGTGCAAGCTGACAATCCTAGCCTGGCTTGTTACAAGTAGAGAATACAAGATAGCTCTTCTCCACAATTTTCTATCTTATGCAGAAGGGAAACCAGAGAGTGCTCAGTGTTATTTGGTAATCCAAGCAAGATTTCCTTTTTGTTTCTAGATCTGACTGTTGCTCTCTCCAACCCAATTAAGTTCTTCAATCTGCAAGAAAAGAGATCAGTTAATCTAAAAGATGGTTCAGAGGTGGAGGTAAGTTTTCCGAAATTCTGCTATTGTCTCTAAAATATGCTGTGTGGAATTGATCTGAAATAACAGGGGATTGTCAAAGGGCTCCCCACTGTCCTGGAGCAAGGCTGTCTGTGACAAGCCTATGTGTTGCATCTAGCCAGAGGCAGGCAGAGGGCTGCCTTGGGTATAGAACTGGAATGTGTCAGAGACTAATAGTAGTTTCTCTAAGCTATGAGTAGTTAACACCATTGCCAGCAAAGAGGGAAACTTAGCTTTGTGGCATACAGAGATCAACAATGGAGAAAACACACAAGAGCTTTCTGTGTGTCTTTGCTTTTATTTCTTTCATTTCCTAATGTTGGTCTCCAATTCAATTTGCTATCCTTTGATTTACCTCTGATCTTTGTTGTAGAGGCCTGACATGCAGAGGAACTTCTCCTTTCCTGAAAATAATGGGATATCAGAGTCCACCAGGAAATTCAGCTCTCCTTTTGCAAATGGGCCTTCAGGTAAAGCCAGAGCTGTGGGATGTACTTACAGAAGGGAAAGCCAGGCACACCAGTGGCTGGAAAAAGATAGTGCTGGAAGATGAAGATCCTTGGTAACAGGATCAGAACTTCTTGAACCAATTTACCGACTTACATTCTGGTGCTTGTCATTAATGGCAAAAGTTGTGTGCATGCTTTGGCTATTGTGGTTGGAATGGATGTGACACGTACACTGCATTTACTCTGCAATAGGAATGTAAGATCTGGTGTGGTCCTATCCCTTAACACTTCTCTGCTCTTCAGCTCTTTGTTGTTCAAGGGTCTCTTTTGTAGATCAGTGTTCCTTCTGACATTTTAAGTATTTCTCCCTGAAAACTCTGTGCCTTGTGAAACTGTGCTTATACAGAACTTTTGTATAATGCTTGGGAGCTCTAAAGACTGGTAGTTTTATTCACCAGCTCAGATGTGAACACTAGACTTATAAATAAGAGTTGAAAAAAAGTTAATGGATTTCCTTGAACAGGAGGCAAAATCTCTTGCATTTATTATTACAGCAGAAAGCATTTATTACTCTGTTCAAATAAGATGTAGCAGAGAAAGATCTCATGACATTGTTTGTTCCTCTCATATGGGCACCTTCTTGACCTTGCAAAACAAGATAACCAACAGACGTGACAGATGTCTGTGAGAGTGCCAGAGGGGACATTCCTTGAACCTACACTTAATCCAAAGTGATTGATAGTCATTCAAGTTAGGTAAAAGCACATCTCCTACCATACACTTAAGATTCACTCATTCTGTTCTATTTTACAGTATTGATGAGGTCTCCACTGTCCATTTTCATCCCAAAGCTCCAAGATGAAACATTGACAGGAACCTCTTTTGTCATTTTAGGAGCAGCAGCTCTGGTCAAGGATGGAAACATGAAGGAAGTGATGCAGCTTCCAGGTAATTCCCTTTGTGCTGTTTGTGTGGGCTGAGGTCTTGTCAGGTCCCTTGCTGCCCAGCTTCTGTCTGGGACAATGCTGAAACCTGCTTGCAAGTTAAAGAAGAACCTATCCAAGAGTAAACTTATTGCCCTCAGGCCATGGTGCCAAATAACTGCTGTGTGCAGCAAGTTTTGTTTGCTTGGTTTTTTTTCAAGTTACTCCAAAACAGATACAGTAAATATACCCTCTGGCAAGAGACATCACATAATATGGAAGCACTGTGGGCTTTGATTTGAAAGACCAGACTTGCTGACCAAGAGACTTGCAGTTGAGCTGTACACTTAAGTGTCCTCACTAGGAGCATTTAGTAAGAACCTGACCCCCGTTTGCAGACACACCCTCAAAGTTCAGTTAGTTTTTGCACATTTGAAGCCAAAAGTAAAAGTGACGTCCCCTGTGAAGATAACTCTCTGTGGCTTTTTTGCTAGATAACCGCATCTGAAGCCAGTCAGTAGACTTGCTGCTGCCAGATAACAAGTTCTCCAGCAGTTCACAGGCATCCTACTTCCCAGTATCTTCACTGACCTAAGAAGACCTTTCACTCATTCCTTACAACTGAAGCCGGCTGTTAGAACTGGAAGAGTTGGCAGCTTTTGTCAGTCACCTGACTTTGCAAAAAAAAAAAAAAAAAAAAGTCATGAAACAAAGCTTTTCCCTTCTAATTAGAGCTGTCAGCTAGCTTAGTGCTTGGGCTGCCTTTGGGATGCTTAGGACTATGGTAAAGGAGGCAAGGCCTGAGAAGGACGTAAGGGTACATTACTCCATCGTGTTCCTCTGGGCAAAATATCAAAAGGCAGTTCTTCTGGCTGTTCCCAAGGCAGGCAGCCAGCAGGTGGGGAGCTGAGCTGGATGGATGCAATGCTGAAAAGAGAGAGGGAAAGCTGAATGAAGGCAGCATTGGAAAAAAAAAAAATCTCTGACCCCAACAGGTATCACAGCAGGGTGAGAAAACAGCCTCTGTTTGTATTGCAGAGCCTCAGACAGCCAGCCTTGCAGAGCTGCAGCAGATGAAGCTGTTCCTGAAGCTGCTGAAGAAGCAGGAGAAAGAGCTGAACGAGCTGGAGCGGAAAGGAAGTAAACGGAGAGAAGAGTTGCTACAGAAATATTCTGTTCTCCTTTTGGAACCTGTCTGCCCCAGAGGCAAGAAAAGATCCATGCACTCCAGGAAAACCCAGAAGAAGAGGTAAATATGGCAAAGGGTCCTCTGGCCTGTGGAGCACTTCCTCAGACCAAAGAAGAGGGATTTCTCAGATGAACAAGGGCAAGCAATGCGGTGCAGGCCTCTGTGTCTCACTGGGTCACTTGGCTGTTGGGATGGTCAGCAGGGTATAAGCATCCCTAAAAGCAACACAGCTGCTGTATCTGTTCTGCAGGAGTTTGACAGCAGGTGATGTTGGTACCTGTGTGCAACCTGTAGAAATGGCAGAAAAGCTTGATAGCCAAGTTTTGGAACTGAAAGAGAGGCTGGAGATGGAGCTTATCCGCCTGGGGGAAGAATACCATGATGGGATTCGAAGAAGGAAAGAGCAGCATGCCACAGAGGTAAGGACTGCATGTGCCAACCAAAAACTAGCCTGTGAAAGCCCCTGCAGGGACAGCTTGAAAAGCAAGTTTTTCACTGAACTGTGAGCTCAAAATAATGGCCACTGGGCAGAGAAGCTCTCAGAGCAGTTGTCAGGTCCATAGAAGGTATTTGAAAGAATGCAGATAGCAATGTTTGCTTGTCAGAAGCTACAAAATTGAGGCCCATCCTCATGAATTAGCGGGCCCTAGGACTTCAGTGCAGGAAGGGATAAAGCTGAACCTGGTGGCAATTAGGTACTAACAGTCCACTGTGTCTCATCTTGGTCTGTTTGGTTTTAATCTCGTTTTCATCTCTTCAACAGCAAATGGCCAAGATTACAGAGCTAGCCAGAGAGAAGCAGATAGCTGAGCTGAAGGCACTGAAGGAGTCATCAGAAAGGTAAACTCAGCATTTGAACAGCAGAGTAATAATGAATAGCTCTTAGTTTGGGTAGCATTTCCTGTTAGATTGCAGAGCTACGGTGCTACAGTGAGCAAGTGAATGCCAGAGAGGGAGAAATATTTATTTGGTGATAAACTGAGGCACAGCAATGTGACAGAATCTCTCATAGTCACACAGTGGCAGTGTTGGGAACACCTCATGCCCTCCAGTGCAGTGCACCTGCCATGAGGAACCACGGGTATTAGTGCTTGAGATGCAGCAAGTAGCCTTGACTGAGTAATTCAGAAAGATAGGGAGCAAGACTGCTAGTCACTGTCTGTCACCGCTGTCTGCTGTAGTCAGTACATCAGATAATCTCTCCTAGGGACTGATTGGTTCAGTGTAAGTGCAATCTTGGCTCCAGCACTTGAATAAACTGGCAGAATCAATTTGCTAATTTCTAGTTGGGCATATATCCATCTGTTCTTGCAGTCACACTGTTCTGAAGCTAAAATCCCTGCTCATTCCTCTTTACCTCTTTAGCCTTTAGTTGCCAAGTCAGGTGAAACTTCTTTCTGGAATGATTGTCAGTTTCCCTTAGCTGCTGATCGCATTCAGACAAGAGTAAGAAAAACAGGTTGACCAGTTAGGTAATGGTTTTCTAACAGAATGTAATTTAGTTGAGTCACACCTACAGCTGGCTGTGAGGAGCTCTGGAAACATTCAGAGATCTTGAGCAACCAGCAGTAAGATGGCTATGGGGGTCAAGACAGAAATGTCAGCATCATATCCAGATAAATCTCCATAGTAATTTATGTAAAAAAAGAAAAATAAATAGGACTGTGAGCTTGAAGAACAGATGATTGAGGAGGATGTGACAGAAATGTGTAACATCATGAATGCCATGGAGAAGAACTGGGAAGTGATTACTTTTTCTTATGAGAGGAGAAATTCTCAGGGAGTACTTCTTGCACACAGCATATAATTGCTGTTCTTCGCTTCTCAGAGCAAGGAGCAATGCAGTCCAAAAGTAGAGCTAAACTCCAAGGAATGAGTGACACTTAGGAAGACAACACTGAGGAAAACAAGAAGCAGGAGAACAGACTGGAAACTAGAATGGTGTAAAACAGAAGAACTACCCTAGAGTTGTTCTCTTATGCTTCTCTTAAGCAGATCTTCCTTCCACTTGTAGTCTTTCACATCCCATAGTTGATGCACCTTTCTGCCTGCCTCAGGTGTTCTTTTCTGTACACACAGGTAGTTCCTTCTCTCTCTGATAATTCAGCAGTCTAAGTACCTTCAGCAAGTCTCAAGCTACTCCAGAGGAAACCAAATTTAGGTATACAATACAACCTAATTATATAACATTCATTTTTCCCTGTTCCTTTGTTATGAGTCACTTAAAAAAAAAGAGTTACAGGATTTAAAATATACTTAAGACTTTCTGCCTCACAAGCACTCTGCTTTTCTGCACAGTGGTACACTCCAGAGAACATGTGGAGGGCTGACATCGCTGGTCTGTAAGCATTCTTGTCTCTCTCTGCACACTTTTCTCTCCACAGCAATGTTAAAGACATTAAGAAGAAGCTGGAGGCGAAACGATTAGACCGAATCCAAGTCATGATGAGGAGTACTAGCGACAAGGCTGCTCAGGAGAGGTACTGGGATGTTACTGGGCTTTGTCTATTTGGCATGCTAGCTGTGCTGCTCCGTGCAGGAAACAGCACTACTCCATAGTCACTGTCACCATCAGGGATACTTTGGAAAGCAATCAAAGAGGCAGCGGCAGATCTCCAGTGGTCAGAGGAGAGAAGCTGGCTTGTTTTCACTTCAAGCACAGCATTCTTTTTCCAGTGCAGTCCAGTACAAAGTGAAGCCAAACATCTGCTCCCTAACTGTAGTGATAGTGACATTCCTGCAGGCTCTGCTGACACTGGCTTCTGGAGCTTTCTCCCTAGGCTTAATTTATGTATAGCAGTCAGCAAGATCTGTGTCATTTACTGCACTTGTGAATAGCCTGAGAGCAAAGCATCAGAGATATCTGCAGGGATTAGGAGCTCATATGGAAAGTCATTACCATGGAGAAATGGTACCTTGAAGACAACGCTCCCTACGGCCCCTGTCTCTTTGGTTCTGTTGCCCCTCAGCTTTTTGCCAGAGTGACAGTGTTTCTTCCAGCCAGTTCAGCTGAAGTCTGGGTGCGCTACTAAATCCTTTCCATCTGCCCTCATACCTTACTGAGTATTTTACCCTGAAGAACCAAAGTCTTCCTGAGCCTCACGTGAATCTGTGATAAGTTTCAGCAGGTTGTGATTGGGCATATAATGGCTGCATCCTTCCCTGACATTCATTTTGTTACAAAAATAATATTCTGCTGCTGCGCTTGTGTACTCAAGTACTGCTTGATATGAATCAGTTCTAAAAGCTCCATGTGTTCAAGTATATAGAAGAGGGTACACTGCCTCTTCTGCTTCCTACTCACAGCAAGGTCCTTTTGCTGTCTGCTTAGTTGGAAAAGAAAAAATTCTGCATCCAATTGTTTGGCTTACATATCTGTTAAATTTGAATGGTGTTTATTTGCCCTTTCCTAAAATTACAGAAACCTCATAACGTGAGAAGATGCAACGGGAGTGTAACACACCACCCGCAGTCCTGTCCTGCTGTATGGCACTTTATCAGTATTCATAAACAGGCTTTATATAAAGATAACAGATGCATTATAGGTTTTATATATATATAATATATATATATTTCCTTTGCAGGTTGAAGAAAGAAATTAATAACTCTCACATCCAGGAAGTGGTCCAAACAATCAAACTGGTAAGTTCTGCTGTAGCAATCTGTTCTGTGCAAATGGGGGTGTCTCATGCACAGCATCAGCATGTGCCGGGGGGGAGTGTGAGCTCTCTGAGCTGTTTAAATCCCATTAAGCTGTTTCTGTATTGAGGACTGAGTGCTTACTTCAGGCAGCTAAAGTGCAGTTGCAGACAGTTACTACCCTTAGTAAGATCCTGCTGCTCCAACACAGTTTAGCCAGTCCACCCAGCTGGTTTCAGTGCCAACAGACCGCAGTATTTTGAATTTCTAATTCAAGTGGTGAGATTTTCTAAGCGCTACTAGTTAGCAGCATAACCCCACATTTGTTTAACAGTGTGCAAAATGTTGCTCTCCAGCAACCCCTCTGTGTCATGTGCTTTATACCCCTCTATTTGCTGTTATAAACATTTGTTTATGAAAACTTCTGTAAATTTGGATTTTTTTTTTTATTTGTTCTTTTTAAAGCTGACAGAAAAGACAGCCAGGTATCAGCAGAAGCTGGAAGAGAAACAGGCAGAAAATCTGAGAGCAATCCAAGAGAAAGAAGGCCAGGTAAAGGCAGAGATAATGCTTGGGTTCACTGCTGCTACTCAGTACTGTAGTTCCACAGCACCTTGGCTCAGTCTTCCTCCTGTATTCTTTGATTAGAGCTGCATGTGTGCACACACACACTCCTCAGTATGCTGAAGAAATGAATGGTTGTGAAGGTGGCTCTACAGAGCCTGCAGCAAGCTAATGCAGGGATGCTGCACTTTTACAGTTCCTGGGCTGGTAGTAGCCTTCGCCTAATCACACAAAGCCCCCTGCATTTAAAATGGGATGGAACTGTGTCTTTAGCAGAGGTAAGTGTCCTTCCTGAGCTCCTCAGACTCTCAAACTATGTTCATGTACCCTCAAGGTTCTGCCAAATTGTGGTGCAAATCAGAACAGTGCAGCCTTCCTTTCCCCTTCATCTGCAGGGAAGACAAAGATTTCCTGAGAGATGGAGATAAGCCATTCAGTGAGACCAAAACTGCAAAGTGCTAACACTGCATCACAGTGGTCTCTCTTAGAGCAGGTTTTTATTCTGTTTTGAGCCTGAATTCTGCTTAGCCTCAGTGTCTGGAGAATGACTGGAGGGCTCTGTTTGCAGCTCCAGCAGGAGGCAGCGGCAGAATACGAGGAGAAATTGAAAACTCTGACTGTGGAGGTGCAGGAGATGGTGAAGAACTATGTGAAAGAAGTCTTTCCTGATGGGCCAGAGATTCAGAAGGAAGCAGTTCTGAGCATTCCTGTGGAAGAACAAGGCTCTACAAAGCAACTGGAAGAGAAGATGCCAGAGGCAGAGGTGTCAAGACTGACAGCAGCTACGGCTGAGCCTCCAGGAGCTGAAACGGACGTCATTATTGAGGAAAGCATACTGTGAGCAATGCTTCCCTTGCTGTTCCACTTCAGGCATGTTTATGGACATATGTAATGAAGTTAAAGACCAGCTTGACAAACTACTCTCTCTTTCCATGCTGGGTAACTCCTGAAATCCTTCAGGAATTTACTACTTTGTTATTCTAGGTATTGGAAATAGTCCGAGGAGCTCACCTTCAGCGAGCACTTCACTTTCCTTAGCACTAAGGTGTGTTTCAGCAGTGGGGCTGAAGACAAGCTGGTTGTTGACACTGACAACAGCATCTACATTAATATTTTGGCCTGGGTTCAGTTGTCAGTTTTCAAAGCAAGATCCTTCATTGCCCATTACGCACCTGTTCACATCACAGCAATCTCAGAACTAGATCCCTCTAAACAAGGTATGACTCTCCAACAGTCCACTGACAGTGCTCCAACCAGCTGAGAGCCAGCCTGGAAAAAAGCCCCTGAAATGCATGCGAGTGGAAGTGCCAGAGGCTCAGGAGAAACTGTTGCTCCCTAAAGTGGCATTCCACCTGACAACAGTACCTTCTAACAGGTAACTACCTACTACAGTGCCTTTGTAGGAGGAAAGGTCAGTTTGAATCTCCTATCTTTTTGTTTCTTAGCATGCCACTTCCTTGCACAACCAGTATGGGCTTTTTAGTTGTTTTTTTCTTCCCCCACAGTAAGATAAGGATAGTTTTCAGTGCACTGCTATAAAATACAGAACAGCATTTCTTTCTGTGGAAATGTGCACTGCCAGCACATTTTCCTCTTTCTTTTCAATCTCCTCTTACCCCAGGGGCTGATTCTCACTCCCAATTTTGACTTTACCACTTTGGTATGCCTTCAGGCAAGTTCTTAGATCTGGATCGAGTATCTCCTAAGACCCTTCCAGTCTTCAGCAGGCTCATTGGACAATTACAAGACACACTATGATGAGCCTAAGAGTCTTAGCATGGGTTCCTTGCTATCACAAACACACTTGCAGATTCTCTACTACCATAATTAGATACTTACAGAACATCGCTGCAACTTTTGCCCATGAAGCTAAATTAGCTACGTGCTACGTAGTATAGCAACCTTTACCAAAATCTCTAAGCTGCTTGAAAATAATTATGTTGCTCAAATAAAGAGCCAGACAGTTATACTGCCCATAAGAGTAGCTCGCACAGAAAGCTGAGCACAGAAAACACACTGCATCTATTCAGTAGCAGAAAGAACAGCAGCTATCTGAAGCTTCCTTTACCTGCTGCCATCCCTGTTAATGAATGACAACAGTGGGCTCAACAGTGATGAGGACAATCTGCTCCTGGGAAAGCCCAATTCCTCAAATAATTCCAGTGTTCTTTGAGACCTGGAGTGTAAGACAACACACTACTTCTGTTTGAAGGTGTAGTGCTCACACCTTTCTCCAAAGCCTCAATCACTTCCCATTTCTCCATGAATTACAGCCACTTCCTACTAATAACAATTTCCCCCCTTTGGTGACATAACAAATAAGTCTTGTTCAACAGCCACACTGAAGGAAAACTGCCCAGCTGCATGACTTGAAAGACAAATGGTTCTCAGCCTCTTTTAGCCCTAGCAGATACCTGCTGCTGCCTGTCTTCACTCACACAAAACCTTCCAGCAGAACACGCACGGAGGGCCAGGTTCCCAGAATCTTGGCTTTGTCTTGCAACAGAAAAAAAAAAGGGCACATTCTTCTTAGCCATCTTTACACTTCCACTTTCTAAGACAACAAAGCCTTATTTTGTGAATGCAGAACTTATATCACAGTCCCCTACCTCCACATATACTTTCCCTCACCTGTGTTATGACTTTGTGCACTGAACGGCTTTGGCACAGTGAGTTCTTATTCATCCAGAAGGAAGGAACTGGAAACATATGGCCCAACTCTTTTCCTACCACCATGTAAGACAGACCTTGCTTATGGATCCTAAAAAAGCAAGAAATAGCAATACTTCAGTACAGAACAGAAACATGCTGGCCTTCCTCCTATCAAATCCTGTACATCTTAACACCAGCAGCTACAGCCCCTTGCTTTAATGCACTGGTTTGGGCAGCCATGCCACCACAGAGCTGCAGAGGGTGGAGTATCTTTAAACTCAGCCATGACAGATAAACATGTAAGAATACAGCCTGCAAAGCTGTTCTTGTTTGTGAAACCTTTGTCCTTAAATTGAGACCATGTGTTCCTGACTGCAGCAAGAGTTTCTCTCCCCTCCCTAGAATGTGCCACTGCAGTATCACCTATTAGTCTTCCCCACCCCTTGACTTGTTCTTCAGGTTTCTGTCTTTTCTGGAAAAGTGAGCTCAATTGTGGTGAACCTACAGCATGCAGTGGTTGTCACATAAGAGCTGTTACACCTCGAAACTGCACTGGGGAATGCATCGTGAAGTGCTGCTATAAAAAACAGCTCAAGTAGGTATAAGATGAGATGTTCCAAACCTGGCCTGACGTGCAAGAAGAGACCATACCTCCCTGTGGTGTTAACTTAGTACTGGAATTGTGTATTGTACATTGCTGACGTATTTATTTTCTAAAATAATAAAACATTGCATTTCTTTCCAAAAAAAGAAAAAGGACCACCTTCTTTACTTCCTATATTGAGGTTAGTGGATACGGGTTCAAGTCCCACATGTTACCCAACATACACACAGACTGTAAGTGTGCACAGATCTCAAATTCAGCTTCTTCAGTTCCTAAATATGCCATCGCCTCTAAGCAGAACATCATTCTCTTGACAGCCTTTGGATAACGAAATGGTTAGAGGAAGCAAGGGCTGAAATAACGCCAAAGTGCTCTTTGTGAAGCTGTAAGGGTGTGGACATTGAAAACAAAAAAATCACAGCTCAGCTAGACTGCGATGCAGACATAAGAAAATTCAGCAGATTGGACTCCTGTTATTAATACCCTGAGGAAGAAAACTCACCATGACTCGTACCCTCATATCACATCAGTCTCCATTGTGCAACTCTTCTGCTATTAAAGCACTGGCACAGCTTTATCAGGTGAACTATGCAGAAGTGCATGAAAAATAGGTGGTTCTTCCTTCAGAACTCAGACATCTTGAAAGATTTCTCCGTATAGC
>JAOWBP010002559.1:4973594-4996356 GCA_028571105.1 Tragopan temminckii
TGCACGGAGCTTATTTTACAGGTGAATTTATCTACCCCCTCACTGCAACTTCAAGAAGGTTTAATTTAGTATAGAAATGTGCTTTAGTCACAGGTTGAATGCCAAGACCTGAGTCAGACCTATCTATTCAAAGAGCTGCTTACTTATAGGCTGACTTATGCCAAAAACATCATCTCTGAGGCTGAAAGAGAAAGGTCTGGATGCATGTTTTGTCTCCCATACAGAACTGCTCTGATTTCCTGCACCAGTAGCATGGTACAAGCAATGTCACTCAAAAGGACGCATATCTCTGCACACATTCACTCAGTGGAGCCTGTCATGTTCCTCTGTGTGACTCCATTTACATGTGTCAGGTGAAGTAGTCCACGACTGCCTTTTTGTTGTTTGGAGGTGCAATTCTGAGAAGTATAACTACCAGGGGAGAGCTAAAGCAAGCTAGAGGCAGAAACCAGCAGGTTCTATGGAGTTTTGCTTTTTATTTTAAAAGGGATGTGTATTCAAAGCTGTCTGTTGATTACTCTGTCCTGAGATGGGCTTGAAGGAGCTGTCACCTTCCAAAATTTGTTCAAAGCTGTCTGCACTGATAGGAAGCATCCTCTGCAACTAATGCTTGCATCAGCATGAGGCACAGGATTTCAAGGAATCAGGATCACGGGACCTGCTATTATTTCTGTCCATCACAGGCATACACCAGTAAGGGGCCCATAGAGACCTATTTCACCATTGTCTTGGCAGGGAAAGTCTCACTGTAGAAATGTTGTGCCATTTTCTGCAGTGCCTTGTGCTGGGACCACAGCCATGTTTGCTCTGAAGCAGCCCATATGTTCACACTGTTTGCCAGTGTAACTGACAATGAGCCAGTTCCCTCAGAGCACCCTGAGATATGCAAGGCTTCATTTTTTGCAGGTAAATATGGTCCTTATGAAAGTCTGAGACAAGTTCTCAGCTTGGGGAAGGTCTGAGAAGATGCTAGGGTATATCAATTTCTATCTTGTCTAACTGTGTCTGCTGTAACATGTTCTTTAGCTTCAAAATGGTTTGAAAATTGCAACTGACTTTTAGTGGGACTGAGGATCTTGCAGACAACCTTCACACTTTGGCCCTAGCAGGACACAGCCAAATTCGTGTACAAAATCCAACACTTCAAAACCAGCCAGCCCCTTCCCAGGCTCCTGCGATTCACATGTGAGACTCACATTTCAAGCCTGATTCTGCAAAACAGGCTGATCCCAAATGTTTCACAGCACATTAGAGTCTAGCACATAGATACCTGTATCTCTGAAGTATCAGTGATTGCTTTCAGGTTTCTTCGTGCTTACAAAAGCAGGAAAAGAAGGGAAAAAGATCTGGCATTAAGGATGCAGTGAATGGGGGAAACTCCGTCCTTTTAAACCCCGAAGAATAAATAAAGATGTGTTGCCACTTATCTGAAAAGTGTTGAGTCTTGAAGAATGCCCTGGCATGGTTAGTCACCCTCTCTACATCTTATGTACATCCTAGAAATGTGAATTTTGCCTGGGTTCTGTCATTCAGGATTCATAGCACATACACAGCCTGCTAAGTGTGAGGATGCTCGATAGTGCACGATATGTGACCCACATTGTTAACAAGTCTTTGATTCTTTCAGCTCCAAGAGAAAAGCAGCAAGCTAGATGCAGACCTGATAGAGATCATGAGGAGAACATGAGGAACCTACAGAGTTTTTGAAGTAACTCCAGCACAGCCAAGATACATAAACTCTCAAGGGAGAGGTGCTCCTCTTTTGTTAAGAAGATGTAGGAGGGAGGAGAACATTGGTGACACTCACCCTGTACCATCCATCCTGACAGAGAAAGGAACAAGTCACACATTTTCTGCTACATCGGTTGAATCTCTGCACAACTTCCTTTTCTCATGCTGTATTTGCTCCTGGCCCACTGCAGGTAAATTGTTCCTTAAAATGGATTGATCACAGTTCAGTGAGCCTCAGACATTACATCTTCATTCCAGAAGTACGGGTTGATAGTAAAGAGGCACACTAAGAGGCACTGTTTTTCTGCCAGTGCCTCGGACCTCTAATCTGTGCAGTGAGGCAGCTTTGTACAAAAGAGGGATTTTGATTGATGCTGAGGAGGTAGGAGGCAAGCGTATTTCTGTTATCTGTAGGTTTGGACAGTTTGTGTTGAAAAACAAAAAGGGGGACAGGTCCAAGATTTTAGAATAATGACTTTCTGAAAGAGGAGATTCACTGAAATCAACTGGCCACATGAAAAAAAATAATCTGTTTTCTGAATGGACACTTCTGCAATGGGGAAAAAAATCTTATAAAATACTGTCCTGTGGTAACTGTGAGATATGCCCTTGAAGACTTTGCCTTCTGCTTTACATTCAAAATATTTCCACAGAGCTGCCTCTAAATCCCACGGAATCTTGCTCCCCAGCACACACATCTCTGGCATCTCCCTCCTGGCCTGGAGGCCCCTTCTGCCCTGAGCTCCCCTGCTTTGTTAGCGCAGGATGTAACGAGTGCTGCTGGTTCCTGTGGTTTTGCAGCTGATATGACACGTGTTATCACTGCTCAGCAAACACAGCCAAGGTATCAGTTACTAGGAGACTCTCAGCCTTTCTAATCTAATTGTTCAATAAGGAAAGTTTGGCTGAGAGCTCCAGAGAGCATTTAACTGTCTGCCTTCCTGCTCCAGCCATGTAAAGAGAAGACCATATTGCTCTTTCTATTGTGTTATTTAAGGGCTTCCTGCTCTCCTCTCCTTCATCTGAGTTTGTTAAAACAGTGCTAACAGGTTTATGGGCAAGGGAAAGTCTCAGCCTGTAAGACTCTGTCCATACCATGGAAAAGAAAATCAGATGAATCAGCGAATCAGGCCAGTGGTTATCAGCTAGAAAGTTTTAATATAGGAATAGCTTTTAAATTTACAACCCTATTATGTCATACTTTCTCTTTATTCATCTAAGCTTTGTTGCAATGCCTGCAAAATATGAATATTCTAGTCTTGCCAAGGATGTGTTTAAATTCCACTGATGAGTGACTTTATTCTGTGAGTATGTGGGAAAAGCCTTTTCGTCCCAGAGCTGATGTTTGTTGACCACAACATGCTCAACCCAGTAGTGGTGGCACTTCCTTGGCTCTCCCTGAGCATTCCTATTATCAGCCAGTGGCCCACCAGCTACCCCAACACAGAAACATTAGGCCATAAATCTAGCTTTTTCCTCATGCTTTTTAAATTCTTATGCTGCGCTCACATATAATTCTAACTTTGTACATAATCCCAAACATCCAACCTCCCTACTTGATGATGCTGTGGGACATTCATCTCTGCCAGCTCTACCTCCCTTCCTCTCATTGCTGGATTTGAAGTTTGGAGAGCTAATGTTAAACCTTCAGCCCCTGCCTCAACTCATGCCTGGTTTGGGGATCACAGTGGGCTCACAATGAGTTACTGGCCCTTTGCTTCTACTGGGTCTGCTTTTCGGTGGCTTTCACTCTGTACTTCTGATCCTCAAGCAACTCCTAGCTGTAACCCCAGCCTTCACATTCCAGCCTTCACATTCCCCTTATGAACTGCTGGCAAACCCTCCCCATTCTCACTCTAGGAACCCAATGGGCCTTGCTGTAACTCCTGACAAATTGCTTTCTTCAGTCCTTGTGGTCAGTGCACAACCTTAACATTACCTTCATGTCTTGGTTAGTGCTGGCAGCCTTGGATCTCCCTGAAGAGGACTTTAACTTAGGATGACTTTCACTTTTTATGTTGGATTAAAATTTACAATTTTTCAGGTAGTTAGACAAACTTCTGCCTTGCTCTGGGCCAGTGAGGGCTGTGCTGGCTCCTGCACAACCTGCTGGGGCAAAGGAAAGCTAGCACAGCAGGGATGGTTTCACTGAAACCAGTTCGATGGCTCTGGCAGGTTTCTGGACTGTTGTGAAGGTGATGATCAAAGCTGCAGATGCGGATAGGACCAGATATAATGAAAGACAGAAGAGCTACTCTCTAACATATCCTTAATCTTGTCAGTTTAATGCATTCTGTATTCAGTTATGAATTTGCCCATTTGTCTTCACAATAACAACTGTAATGCTACTCAAACTACAAATACTAGCTTTATTGCTGGATCTCACAGGATTCCAGCTATTCTGGCTTCTGCACAGTCCCCTGTGTTGGGAGGAAGACTTGAGCTAGCAGAACTGGCTGCAAATTGATGATTCCTGCCTCGCCAGTCTCATAGCCACAGGATCTATAGGACCCAGCAAGAAAAGTTCTGTCCCTATGGCACCGGTGCCAGTGGTTTGGTCTTATTCAGGGACCTGTCGACATTTTGGAAAGGAAATTGACCAAATTTAACAGATTTCTTCTCAAGGGACTGAAGGAAATGCAGTTTTTTCTTTTTACAAATGCAACTCTAAGACTCTTTGTTTTAACCCTTCCTAATGCTATGTGCTTAGACTGTGATGTTCCGCATCCCTGCTGTCATGCTGTGGGGACTGCATCAGAGGGATCACCAGCTGGCCAGACTCCCAGATGAATTTCACCTTGCTCAAGAGCTCACAGGGACCAGAAATAGATGTCCAGAGAAAAGTAAGAACAGGATGAGCACATATGATGGTTCCCCAAGTAATTTGCATGGGATTCTGCAAGCATGGTATGGTGTGTCCAGTGGGGAAACCTCCAAAGGGCTGTTGTCCAAATATTTGTGTAGTCTCCTTTTGGACTTGGGTAAACCTTTTGCCTCCATGTGTCCCTTGGCAGGGTGTTCTGCAGATGTGAAAGAAAGCCTTTGTTTCTTTGAATTTGGCTCCTGCTACCTTCATCTGATGGTCCAGGGGTCTCTAATTGATGGAAGCAGCTGGGGCAAGCCATACTTCACTACTGTAGCTGTGGTCAGGGGGCTTGCCACCCCCAGAGAAGGAACACAGAAAGCCTTTATTCCAGAAGGAAACCTTTTCAAGTTAAGGTTCCAGAAAGCTCCCTGAAGTACTCATTTGGAAACATAGTCACACATATGGGTACTGGAGATGTAAAGGCTGGGGGATGGAGACAAAAAGGCATCTATCCAAAATGACAGGAATAATTATTTATTTGATTATTTATTTATTTATTTTAGAAAGGAAAAAAGAATTGTGCAAAGGGAGAATCAAGGCCAACATGGTTCAAATTATGACCATAGCTAGGATAAAGACTAACATTTCCAGCTAGGTTTTAGTTCGTCCTCTCAAATCATGATTTCCATCCTGCTGGAGTATGGATTGTTGGTATTTTTCAGAGTTTGGTGACACCTGAGGGCCATGCTCAGCCTGACAGACATAGCACAGTAAATGTCTGCAAGCACTTAGCGTACCTCCACCCTTTGAACTGGTTCTTTAATATTTGTCACTTTGTCTCCTCTTTTCATCTCCTCCCTTCTCAAGTCACCTCTGCTCTGCACCTTCTCCTTCTGCAAGTCTGTCTCCCTACTGAGCCCAAACTGAACCCATAGACTATCAGCATGATGTGACGCTGCTGGAGTCCATGAAGAATCTTCAGTCCGGTTTAGATCCTGAAGCCAAGGTTGGTCCGTAGAGTTTGCTTTTGAGTTCTGCTGGCAAAGCAAAATGAGTTGGATAGTTAGGTTTTAATTCAGTTTGGTTGGGATGAGAGGCCTGGAAAACGGCCACGGAGTTTGCCACTTCTTTTCTCCTGCAATAGTTTGGAAGTGAGTAATGTTGCTTCTGGTGCACCCCCAAAGCAACCCTGTGTCAAATAAGTTGAACCCTGTAAAGTTCACAAGGCACACGTGATCATATTATGAGCCAGTTGACTCTTGGCTTTCTTGTTTGCACCTTGCTCACTACAGGTTATAGGCCATTGAATCACCCATGTCCTCCTAGCTCTGTGCTCAAACCATGTGCTGAAAAGGAGAAACACCCTGGCTGATGACACCTTGCACCCAAGGCGAGCTGGTTGCTGTCTGCAGCTCTCCCTGCTTTCCTCAAGGACTGCAT
Source organism: Tragopan temminckii (assembly GCA_028571105.1). Lineage (NCBI taxonomy): Eukaryota > Metazoa > Chordata > Aves > Galliformes > Phasianidae > Tragopan > Tragopan temminckii. The sequence continues at coordinate 4,979,572 of JAOWBP010002559.1, forward strand.
TTTCATAAAAGATGAAAAGAACCTGCTTGACTGGCTGTTCCAGTCACTTGTCACATCTTGGCATCCTTCCCAAGCCTGGCCTGTATGTCCTACATCTGAAGGCTGGGGATGCAAATGGGGTCAGCAGACCTGCATTTGGTCCTGCTCTGCATGCCTGGAAGTGGGAAGAGGGAAGAGACCAGATCCTTTTCTTGTTGTTTTGCTTACTTCAGGGACTTTACAGCAAAATTACAAGTTTTCCAGAAGAGAGAGATGTCAAGTCAGGTTGTGACAGCACAAATTATTCATGGTGACATTAAACACTGGTAGGCTCAAAGCTTACCCACAGGATGTGCAGCGGCAGCCTGTAGGCTGGGATGATATACAGGGAGGGGGAAAAGAGGGGAAAAAGTTGTCTTTCAGTAGGAACAGAGCTGCTTTGCACATTCTGAGAGGTTTCTCTGTTATGACTGGTATCACTGTGTGAAAGCAATTGCTTTTGTATCCTTTAACTGTCTTTGGTAGTTTTCAATTTCTCTGTATATTGATACATTTCAAAATTAATGTCTCAGCAGTTCTTTGATCCTCGTGAGACTCTCCAACTAAAGTCCATTTAAAATTTCTGGCTTATACCTCCTCCCAGTCTAGGGAATATGCAGACCTTTCATCTGGCTGGCTTGAGGAACAGCCTAACTCCTTTTTATCCTGCAGTTACAGCTGGCCAAAGGGCCAGAGCAAGGAGTGAGCAAGGGAGGCAAAGGAGGAGTTTGCTTATTGCAAGGAAGTTTGCTCTGTGCTTGGTATGAAATATGCCTCCAGGCTGTCAGCAACCTCTCCTTTGATAATCTGCATGTTCTTATTTCTCCCTGCATTCAAAAGGACTGGAAAAGGGTTGCTGATTCCACTCAGGAGCCTCGGGCAGCATGATCTGTGGGTTCTCTGGTGCATGTGGCAGCACACTGTGGTGCTTCTGAAACTGAGCGATGTGGCTTATCTGCAGTCTCAATACATGATATACAAGCAGCCTCCCAGAGAAGGCAGATTAACTTCTACAGTGGGCTTTTTGGCAGCTGGCTCCCAGCTTCTCCCAGCAGTTACTGAGTGCCATCTGTTGACTAAACAGCAGTCATGCAAAAAATGGAAGGGAGCCAAAGTGAAGTTGGGCACAGTGCACTTGGAAGGAGTGTCAGCATGGGACTAAGTGACTTCGGAGGATTTTCACAAAGTGCAAAAGAAACAGAGAAGAGGTTTTCAAGGCAAGGTGGTTTCAACTGTTCGAAGGGCTGATAAAGGGGTGCCAAGAATACTTCTTGTGATAGTCATATTTGGGTTAATAGAGGGATCAGATTCTTTCCTTCAAACTCTGTGTAAGGCAGAGAGATGGAGAAGAGACAAACAGCCTTACTGTCAAATGTGGAGCAACACAATCTGCAATCTGCTAAATGCTGTCCTAGAGCTGAGAGATTGTAGACTGCTGTCAGAGATTTTATTTTATTTTATTTTGTGCTGAAGCAGGTTAGGGAGAGGCTTTGCAGCACTCAGCTAGAAAAAGGGATTATTTCATAGCTGTGAGCACAAAATGGACAGCTCATTCCTCTTATCTCCTTATTTTGCCCCAGAAAATCTCTGGCAAACTTTGCCCTGAGTGAAGACCAGGGCTTCTGTGAGGGTAGCTGGAGGCTAAACTTAAGGTCAGTCAGGCAAGCCCCTCACTTTCTCTTGATTTCAGGGTTTTCTGAAAGCAAACTTCTGTCCATCACAGGGACTGCTCTCTCAGAGGGTTCTGATAGTTAGCAAATATGATACATCCCCTTTCCATAAAGTGGAAACCACAGAGGCAATCTGGAGTGTCCATGCTGGGTGCTCCCTGTGGCTTCTGTGCTGAGTAGGCTTTAGAGATGGAACAAGCCAGTCCACAGCAGCCAGACTACAATAAAACCAGCTCAGAAAGAGGTCATCCTGCTTATTAAAGGCTCCTGGTGATTTTAGAAGAATAAAGGGATTACCTTGGGGGTGGTGGACAAATTTCTGCATGAATAATTAGCCTTTTTCCTCCAAACATCCTTTCTGTCACACATGGGTGTAATATACATTCACTCTCTGAAGTACTCCATCAAGTGCAGTGAAATAGCTGCCACCGACTGCCTGAGAGAGTACGTGCTTCAGCCACCAAGGTGGGTGTGCTCATGTGAACAGGTTTCAGAGTGTCCTAAGGTCCTGCATGGCCACCAAAATGTCCTATATCCATCACACCCCTCTCACTGTAACTGAAGACTGGGGACCATCCTCTCCTTCCTGGTGCATTTTCGTGCTCCCCAGGGTCAGGGTGGTGGTTCTGGAGGATCACCCTTAACCTGTGGTAGGCATGGATCCCATGGGAAGGCATCACTGATTCTAGGACTGACACACATGTAAGAACAAAGCAGAGTTTTTGGCAGTATAGAGCAAGACCTGAAGCTGAGTGTGGCTCTGGTGTAATTGCAGCTCTTTCTGGCCATAACACTATGTATAAACAAACATATGTGCATGCATATAACCCCATAAATCTCAGCATATTTATAGGATTTGTCTTTGTACATCCTGTGAGTGTCTCAAGAACACCTACAAGTTCCCAAACCAGCCTGTTCTGCCCCACTGCTGAAGCTGCAGATTCTGCTCCTTTGACTGGTCCCTTTTGCCCCTAGGTTTTAGTGTCCACAGCTTTAACAGAATCCTCATCCTCTTATCTGTCTCAGATGATGATGCAGAAGTAGATGCCTACCAATTTTGCCACTCAGACTGGGTGAGGGACAGCTGAGAAATGTCAGCTGTTTCTGTTGAGGACAGCAGAGTAGCTGACGCTGTCCTGGGGGAAACTGCAGCTCTCCAGACATTAGCAAAGGGAATAGTATTTTGGGGCCTGCTCACGCCACTGCTTATGACTGAAAGAGCTTGGCCACACCATAAGTAACAGCAAGTACCTGGTGTGGTGTGGCCATGAGATCTGTAGAAACAGCTTGTGCACACTTAGCTCAAGCTCTGACAACTTGGGCATGATGAGCACCCTTAGCTACTGTGATTCACCCCACTGCACAAGGCATTTACCCTGTGCTATGCAAACAGCCTAGCCTTAGTATCTGGGATAATTGTGTGAATCTCTGTGTTCACCTGGACCCACATTTTGGTGGTGCATGTGAATTCCTTGAGCTTAGAAACACTGCTACCATATAAACAGGCTATAGCACTAATACTGGATAAAATGTTTCCATGAGCCATTTTCATGAGTAGAAACATTTTCCTTAAGATGTTTCTGCTCCCTGACTCAGCCCAGTAGCATCTGCCAGACCTGACCCCCTTCCCTCTGGCCCCCAGCCCAACAAAAAATGGGCCACCGCTCTGCTGTCACAAGGACCCTTACCCACTTGGAAACCCAAGGCAGCATCATCTTCCCAGCTCCCTCTGTCTCAAGTGGGTTCCAAGGGCAAGGAAGGGCTCGGCATGGCTCCACACCTGCACATAGCCTTGTCCATCACAAACCTCTTGCTGATGACCTGGGCTCTAGCAATGCTCTTGTGTCTTTCTCTGAAGTTTCTATCCACAGGAATGTCTTCATTTCTTTCCTCAAGCCTGAATCCAGAGGCACTGCCTGGGAAATGCTTTAAATTTCCTTTCATCATTGTAGTAGCTACTAATTAATATGGGTCAGTTTTTCCCTCTGAGCACTTTTGCTAAGCCATGTTTCCTCCTCCTTTATTCCTTTAGTAGTCCTGATATCCAGTATTTAAAGCTAAGTGCAGAAGAGGGGCCGGATTCAAAGTTATTCAGAGTCCTTTGGAGGCTTCCCTTGGACCTTGCTGGATTTGGGGTTGAACTTTCTGTATTTTGTGAGTGGCTGACCTATTTAAATATGTTAGAGGGGTTACGTACCAGCAGTGGGCCTGTTGCTTCTTCATGCTACAATATAAAAACGGAAGTATTATTGAGTTTGGGGTGGGTGGTAGTCCTTGAGCGACAGAATATTCCCCCATGTTCTTCCAACTCCCGTTCACCTCTTTCTGGATCTTGTAGGTTAAAGAAGAAGTCTTAATTCAGCATAGAGGAAGGACGCAGCACATGGCCAGAAGGTGGTCTGAGATAAGGATTTGAGTGCAGCAACCCAAGACGCAGCAGCTAAATGCTGCCTGTTTTCAGAAAGCCTCTCTGTGATTCTTCTGGGGTCATTTAGGCAGCTTTCAGTTGAGGGCTTTCTGAGGGTCCCTCTCCCTTGACTGTGTGCTTTATGCCAATCATGGTGCTGGCTGACAATGTCCACCCCACAGCATCGCTTCTCCTCCCTTCCTGAATGAAAGACTCATTTTAAAAATAGAGAAATAATTCCCAGAGAAGACTGAAAATAAAGATTCATGCATGTACTCGCAGTGACAAGGTATTCAGGACCGCAGATATTTCCCCAGTTCCCTGCCAGGCATGCAACTAGCCATGCATAGCAAATAACACAACCCCATGAATGGTCACGAAGCAAAGTCAAGCTGTTTGCCTGATCCATTTGTCATTGTTCACCAAGCTTTCCCCACTTTGAACGAGGGCTTGTGGCATCAGGAAGTTAAAAGGAGACAGGAGGGGGGAAAAGGGGGAGTGTTTCTTTTAAAAAGAGAGTGAGATTGGAGAGGAGGACACAGGCACTCAAAACCCTGTCTGTGCTTGGTATATTAGGCAGCCAGCGCTCTTGGCTGGGAGCCCAGACGAGGCTTTTGTAATCAAAACATGATCTTGTATGCTGTGCAACCAGTGCTGAGAAAGGCCGTCTGATGGCTCTCTTCTTTTAGCTCTGCGCTGGAATCCGCCGGGCTTTGCTGCTGATGTCTGACATGCATCGAGCGGTGAGTGCCGCCTTTGTGGGTCCCAGGAGGGTGCGGGCAGTGGGGTCCATACCCAAAGAGGCCCTGAAATGACTTGCACTTGGGGTGGCCTTTCGCTGGTTGGGGCTTTGTTATTTTTATTCCTCGTCTGGCTGGCAGCCGGCACCGGGAGCAAACAAACACTGCTGCGTCATGGGGGGGTGCCAGGAGGTGGATGTGGGGTGCTGGGATTTGTGTGGAGACCTCTAGGGCAGGTTGTGGTGACTGCTTCAGGACATTGTACCTCCTGGGTAGGTGGGAGGTGAGTATAGATAACAGAGACCCACGGAGTGCTGGATGTCGCCTATCCCAGCAAGGGTTGCAGCTGTCAAGCCAGAGGATATTTCTTGAAAAGAGCAGATGCGTTTGCTTGTGCAGAAGAGTGTTAGTTAAGGTCCCTGCTCTTCTCTTCTCCTCCCTCCCCCCCACCTTCTGTCTCTCTCTTTCCCACTCTTGCTGCCTCCGAGGTCTCTCGCTGCAGAAGCAGACAGCTGTAGGAGCTCACAGGAAAATCCTGCATGCAGCACCAGTCTTGGGTGAGGCATCCCTCCAGCCCCTGGGGAGCTGTGCAGCATGTGTGTGTGCCACTGAGCCATGGGGGTATGGCAGAGCGAGGTGTCGGCATTTAATGGAAGCACCAAGGCGCTCGCTTCCCATTTCTCATCTTGTGCCATTTTATTTGTGATAGAGAGAGGTCATTCCCTCCTTCTGCCTGTCTCTCTTGGAGGCACTGGGCTTTCTGATTCAAAGCCATCGCACGTCTGTTCTGCCAAAGCCATTTATAACTCTCCCGTCACTAACATACGGGCACCTCACTTCCCCGGAAGAGCTTCATTCTGGGGAGGGCGTGCTGCAGCCACTTGTCACCCCAAGCACCAGCTTCAGCAGGGGCTGGGGTGGCAGCTTCGTTCCAGAAGCAAAGAAGAGGGTATGTCCTCGCTATCAGCTGGCTTGCAGCAGCTGCTGAGCTAACGCTGACTTGGCTGAACTATACAATGGATGAGCCCCGGCCATCTTTTGCTTGCTAAAAGAGAAGAGCACAAATACAATCTCTACTGGAATTTTTAAATTCTTCCTGAGCAGGCAGCTCTGTCAGCCCTTGTTCAAAGCAATTTGAGGATGAAAGGGGTGTGTTTGAGGGCATGCACTACTTTGATCCCACCCTCAAGCAGCCAACACCCCAGCATTCAGCAAACACCAAACCTGCCAATTTAGAGCTCACAGAATGGCTTCTGTTCTGGTAAACACAGGAATTCAGCTTTAATCAGGCTTGCAAAATGGCCATGAAAGTGTATCCACCCACATGTACAATCTACTTGTCTGTCACGTACCTGAATGATAGATGGCAATAGGAAAGTGCATTTCGTTCTTGTGCAGACCTCAACAAAATCCCATTGTCCAGCAGAAGAATGTGTGGGTGAATGTGTGGTTTAAATGTCCCTATTGTTTCACCTGAACACGAATGTGTTCCTGTGTCCTGGCAGAGCAGTCCTCGTGAGGGCTGTTAAATCAGCACTGATAAAATACCATCGTGGTGATATGACTGAAAGTGTACTTGTGCAAACTGGTTTTCCTGCCTTTCCCCTCCCTGGTTTGTGACAACATCCACATCCGTCCATCCCACCCCCTTCTCTGTGATGGTATCACACTTTCAACTTTTAGTCCCTCTCTCCAAAGAACACTATGCAGGGAGATTTCTGCCCCTATCTGTGGCCCTATTCTTTGCTGTGGTGGTCAAGTTCAAGCACAAGTCTTGCTCGATCAGAGCTGAAATGTCATTAGCTCTGTTCTTTCTCATGTAAAGCCTTTGAAAGCAATACCTGGCATTGCTGGGATGCATAGTGATTCAGCAGCTGAATCCCTTCCTTTGAAAGCAAGTGTTGGCCATGTACAGCAGCAGATGATTTGCAGACCTGGCTCCCAGGAGCCCCATAACATTTTTGAAAGAGCACTGATGCTCTGGCTAAATTCCTATATGCTACCTATGATTATTTTCTGCATTAGCATGGGTCACCAGGAGCCCAGTTTGCTGCTTCTGCACCAGCACAGGACAAAACCACAACATATCCATTACCAAAGGGCCAGTAGATCAAATGTGCCCTCATTCTCACCTGGTGTCCCATCTCCCAGGCAGCCAAAAGCCTTATAAAATTAAGGAGATCATTCCTGCAGCTCAGCTAATATTCTGCTTTCTCAAATGGTTGTAGGATATTCCCATGCATTTCTCATTTTGGTGAAATGCTAATTCCACTACACGAGAAACATGAAATCGAGGTTCAGGTTCACAGTGCCTAACTTCTGCCTCGTTTGATTTACAGGCACGCTGCAATCACACACATCCTTAGGAGGTTGGAGCTTGTGTAAAGTACTGGATAAAGGGCACGAACAGCTGTCAACATAGAGCAGAGTCAGAGGCTTTCCCTCCTCTGGGCTATTGCTTTGTGGTTTTACTCTTAGTCTTCAAGCCTTAGGCTTCTCACTTTGTTTTCTCTCAGTTGAGGAAGAGCTTTGTTTGACAGCACCTTCTCTGGACCTCCAGTGCTCCAGTTTTTCCTCTGGTGACCTAATTAGGACCAGGCAAAAGGTAGGAGAAGCCCTCTCTTCCCAGGAATTGCAAGTCCACTGGCTGGCTTGAGGTGAGACCCGGGGTAGATTGGCTGACATCACAGGCAGGAAGGCACCAGGGCATGGCAAGGGTCAGACCCAGATCCTGTGACCCAGCAGCCATGACTGGACACTGACGTATCCTTCCCTGAAGGAGGCTGCACCTGCCATGTTGTGATTAATGAAGGAAAAACCTCTCCTGCCTGTACAGCTCTTCCCAGCCTTTGCTGTTCTGGATTTCAGCAGTGGGGCTGATAGGATTACTGAGGAAGATGGTTTTGATTCAAGAAATGTCAATCAATTCTATTTGTGATTGAGCATCTATTAACGTCTGATTCCGGTTTCTGAGTCTGGGGCCCAGCTTTTTCCCAGCAGGTCCCTCTCCATGTCCCTGGGGGCTAACTGGGAGCCCAGGTGCTCCAGGACAGGCTCTGATGCCCGTTCTGACTGATCCAGACTAGGGATGGAACCAGGACTGTGGTTTGGGCAGCACTGGAGCTGCAAAGAGTTCTGGTGCAGGTGGGCTGTGCCTGTCCCCAAGCCAACTTTGTCTTACTTAGCTCTCTGTGAGCAGAGGAGAGGGAATGTGAGATCTCTGCAGCATGCAGATGCTGTGCTGATAAGGAGAGTACAAAAACACTGTTTAAAAATAAACCTGTAGTGCCTTGGAGATCTCAGACGTTCCACCTTGCTCTTCGTGTAAACAGCAGGCAGAGTCTAGACGATATGGACCACCTTGCTGCAGTGTGTTGATACCCATCAGCATTAATTTTCACTAGATGCTGCTGTCACTAAAATTCTAAAATCTGATTTCTTATCCCCTGTGGTAACCAAGGTGCTGTCTGAATGTAAATGGAGTACACTGGGTGTGCCTGAGAGCACCTGAACTGAGAGCAGGCAGAGGTGTCATTTACTTCGTGCATTAAGTGGTGTGGTAACTTTGGAGTTACTGGCAGCCATCAATGTGGGGCATTGCTTTTTCACTCCAGTTACCTCACTGTGGAACAAAAAAAATGTTAAAGTAGAAAAGGTCAATTCTGTCAGGAAGAATTCAATTTACAAGATGCGGTGTGCTTTTAGATGGAAGTCTAAAGGGGGAAATGGTGGGAAAAGACCATTCAACCTCCCCCCACTATTTAAGCAGAAGCATCAGGTTTGTGTCCTGTCAGTTTGATTACCAAGAAGAGCTTTGCTATTTATGTTTTCAGGATGCCACTGTGGATGATGCTGTGCTAAGGAAGAAAGAACAGAAAGATGTTGAACTTGATAAGAAAATCCTAGCTCTGCGGAAGAAGAATGAAGCACTTATACGAAGATACCAGGTAAGAGTGCTTGATTCTTATCTTCCTCAGCTCTGTTTTAGAGTCCTCACAACTCACAGCATGAAGAAGATAGTCAGCAGTGGAGGGCTGACTTTGTTAGATAACATTATTACATAGGAAAGTGTTTGGGGAAGGTCAGCGAAACTCTGCTCTTTGCTACAGCTCCTCAGATTAGAAACCAGGCTCACTGATGCTTCCCTTTCTGCTGCAGCATTTCTTCTCGCCCTACTCTCTTCCTCCATCTGCATCACAGCTTTCCCATCTCTTCGTCTCATAACACTGTCTTCTTCCCCTTCTGTCCTTTCCAGTGCCTCATGCTTATTCTCCTGGGTGAACAGAAGGTTGCATCCCTGAGACATTTGAGAGCCTTTATCTTCCCTCTTGCTGTCCTCACCCAGCCCAGGGCACTTGTATGGGCTGAAGCTTGTCCCAGGCCAGTCCCAATGTTTCTGTGGAGCTCACAGGAGAGAAAAACACCTCGTTTTTCTGGTGCTGGATTGATTAGCTTTGGCCAAGAGACTCTACCCAGTGACCTGCACAAGATATCCAGCCCAGCTTGTAGGAACTGTTCAGTGTGACATTGTGGTAATTTGGAGCTCTCTTTAGGTTTGTTTACCCTTCTCCATGAGTGTCTGCATACAGCAGTGCAGACTAGGACAGCCTGAGGGTACTACTGGAAGAAGGATCCCTCCCCCCGGCTTGCCTGGAATATTTTCCTGGCTTTTCCAATCACCACTTGGCTTTGGGGGCTGCTTAATATTTGCTGGCTGGATGGGCAGTCTTGAGAATGGCAAAGAGCATGCTTTGTGTCTTGGACCAAGGGACAAAAGGTTCAGTGGTGCTCTAGGCTGGATTTTGCTTAAATGACTTACTTCCTTTGATACCAGAAGAGCCTGAATGTTTTTTGATCATAGCAAATAAAGTGGCATCTAGTGGAAATCTATGAATGAGTTGAATGCGTCAAGCAAGCACATAGGGAAGAGGAACTCTCACTCTCATATTAAATGTTACCTTCCTACCTGCCACTACTTGGCTTCAAGAAGAAGCTGCCTAATAGATAAGCAGATCACAGCTGGAGATGCCAGAGCAGATCATTGGCCAGAGATGATGACCCCAGTCTGGCATGGAGAACCTGGCTTCTGTGCAGAGCCTTCCCTTTCTGCAGGCCAGGTGCGTCCCAGGCTCTTCACATGTCCCAGCTACCTGTCACCCATTCCAAGGGCACGCTGATGGATCACAAGTTGGTCCACTTTCTTTCAGAGCTGGAGTTGTGTCCATTTAGGAAAAATTCTAAACGGGAACTTTACAAAATCTGTGTGCAGCCAGGTACAGGTCGATAATAAGGATATATCTTTTTCAGGAAATAGAAGAGGACAAAAAACGAGCTGAGCAGGAGGGAATGGCTGTTACCTCCAGGAAACCCAAGCAAGATGGACTCACCATTACCATCACCAAAGCTCACAATGTAAGTGAGTTAATGCCTCTTCACCACAAGCCACCACAAGCTTCAGTCCTGTCTCCATGAGCTTCACAAGTGGCGTTGCTGAAGGAGACAGCTTCCAGAGCAAAACTCTTTCAGGCATGGAACGTAGCTCCTAAACATTCCTGTAAGGGTGTAAAAGCTCAAAGTGCCCAAAGTGTTGTTTGCTGATCCACTAATTTCCAGCCTTGCCCAGGCACCTGTATCCAAGCATTTAGAATGAGCAAGCATGCAAATAAGTGAGCAAGAGAACAGTTACATTCGGCCCTGGATGGGTCCCAGGCGTGAACACTGTTGCAAATATATAGGCAGAACATGTAAAATGTGTATGTGCCACTGGAGACATGAGGAACACCTTTGAAGATACCTGCAGGCTGGTTGAAATCATGATCTCCTTAGGCTTTGTACTTGCAATCAAATAGCCCATAGTTACGTAGGGGTTTTGAGGCAAATGCTACAAGTCCCAGGCATCCTTTCTGACTGCATAAAATCTGTATCTGACAAACCTTATCCTCCCCTCCTGGTGGTGTGTGGCCTGCTAAACCACCAGGCCAGTCCTGTGTTAGCCCCTGGGGGAAGCCCAAAGCCAGACTGAGCTGGCCCACCCTCCTTCTACACCATCAGCACTCTTGGGTTGTTAGATGCAGGCTAGTGCCTTGCTTACTGTACCACACCCTAGCCCTTGCTTTTCTCTGGAGGTGCTCTGTTGCACACATTTTTCTTTCATACAGGACCTGAAAGATGCAATTACCCAGACTGAACACTATGGACAAGATAGCCAAGCCCTCTCGATGGTGAGCACTGACCCTCAGGAGCCATCCTCTTGGCTTCCCAGGCAATCTCCATCAGGACTTAGACTTTTCTGATCTAACTCAGAGTGCGCAGAAAGCGATAAAACTCTGGCACTTTAGTCTGAAATGTCAGATTTGTAAGTGCAAAGGATTTTCCATACCCACTGTAATTGTGGGTTTTGCTGCTGAGCAGACAATGAGCCCCTTGTTCTGCAGGAATGTCACAGCACAGTGCCATGCACAGAAAGCTTTCCCAGGGCAAGGCCTACCACTCCATAACTGGTCTGCCCTGCTTGTGTGCCAGTGTGTTTGGGGAAGGGGAGTGCACTGGTGAGCTGAGAGGCTTGGATTTGCTAACAGAAGTGCTTCATTTTCCAGGACAAAAGGGTTGTGAGTGAGAAAAAGAGCTCCTGCCCTGTGAACAGTGGATTTGGCATTGGCAGTGAGGAAGAGGAGGAGGAGGAGGAAGCAGATCATATGTTCACATTCAGAATGGGGAAGAGGATGCAGCTGGCTGTTACCATGGACAACAAAGCTAAGGTGAGCAAGGAAGAGGATTCCTCTTACGCTAAAGTCTCCATCTTACATAGGGGCTTCTGTTCTTCCTCATCTGAGCTTTCTGCTCAGGGTGTCCCCCAGCGTCTTATCTCTGAAGGGAATAGTTCCCCTCTCACTTCTTTCCTCTCGTTTCTTGCTCCCTCAGCGCAGCCTCAGTTTTCACCTCGAGTTGCCATGCTTTGTGTTTTCCTCTCCATGTCTGATTCACTGGAATCAGCCCCCAGGCCTTGCTAAACCTCCCAGTGGTTCCACCCAGCTGTGCACAGCCCTTTCTGAGAGATCAGTCATCTCATTGCTCACTTGGGTCACCAGCATCCCACTGGTTTAACTCAGTCACTGCGCCTGGAAAGGGGACAACAACATAATTTCTCCTTGTTGCTCTATCCCAGGAAATCTTAAATGCAGAATAAAAACCAGAATTAAAAATTTTATGAAACAGCAAAATTGAAAAAATTGAAAATGATAACACATTTTTTCAATGCCACAACATTCCTGCTGGGGTCCTATCAATCAAATAGTCTGTTCATCTAGGTGTAGTGATCAAAGGATCCTAAAGGCCTATCAGTTTTGCCAGGAAGGATTTTATAAAAGTTTGGCAGTTAGTATTGACAGCATGTCCAAGGAAGTATGTGCCTGTGTGAGCTTTTATTTGCTCCGCCTCTGGAATATCACAGAGGAGTGACCGTGTTCTTGCCGGAGTTATTGGGTTTGGCCACTGAGATAAATAGGAACAAAGATCAGAAATGCCACATTCACTGGAAATTTGTATTATCTGCATGCACAGATATACGCGTGTGGGAGCACAGGGAAGCTCTCTACATAGTGAGTCTCTGGAGGGAGATTATTGCTGCGAGTGGAACCTCTTCTCACCATTTAATATGATCCAAAAGAGTACAAGAAGCAATGTTATCTGTTTATTGATTAGCACTAAGAAGATACCAGTGAGGTACCTGGAGACACAATGCCAAGATGAGCACAGCCCCTTTTGTGAGGCTTGTGTCGGTGTGAAGGGGATATCAATCCTCAGCCGTCCACACCAGAGTGGATGAGATCAGCCCATTCGTTTTCACAGCAGCACAGTGAAAAGGAAACAGTGGCAGCAAATGTTGCTCCCCTGGAGCCTCTTTTAGGCACGGCAACATGCTTGGCCCACAAAATCAGAGAGAGCTTTTTTGAAGGGAGGTCCAAGCCAAAGACATTTCCCAGGGTAATAAAGTGAAACCTCACCCTTCCTGTTGCCCGGGAGGTTTAGGGTAGGAGTGCTGAAAACCTTGGCTGTAAACAAAAGGCAGAGAGCCATTTACTCCATCTGAAGCGGCTTGAAAATATTTTTCTAATTTTGTGCCTTGGTTCTCCCAGACCTAGCTACCATGTCTTTCCATGAAGAAATAGACCACAGTCACTGCTGTTACAAAGTCATTATATATTACCTTGAAGGAACTGAATCATTTTGGAAATAATGTACCTTTCAGAATGAATTTTCAGGAGAAAGAGACTGAGGTCTCTCATTTCCTTCATTCCAGATAGATAGCCAGTAGTGCGAACATCCCTTTCAGACAAAATCACATTCCATAAGAATCAAATCACTTTCTTATATAAAAGAAAGAAATCTTTTTTTTTTTTTTTCCTAAGGATAGAGGGTACATAGACATCTAACCACCTTCATTACCAAGTGAATTTATCAGTGAAATATTTGAGAGTTTCCTCCAAGGTTTCTCATAGCCGTGTAGCTGAGGAGGGAGGGAGGGGATGACTTATATTTGAAGCAATTACATTTGCAGAGTGAAAGGCTCTCGCAGACAGCCTAAGTCCCCGGAGCCCTTTCCTAATCTACAGCTCAGAACTCAAGTCTTAGGTGGGGATTTATATTAGCATAGAACACTGGCAGCTATATCATTTTGCTGCCTTAAACTCTGCACCAGTGTTTTTCAGCATAGCCAATGAATAGACCTCTGAGATTTTTCTTCTGGAAATACAGACCTCTGTATTTCCTGTATGTTTTTTCCTGACAGCCCCTCAGATGGGCATTTTTAACACTATCTTTGCAATCTACCTTTGCATGCCTCTGACACAAGAGGGGCACTCCTCAAATTACAGTTTCTCACTGAACAACCACTGCTTTCCATTTGGGCCCCTCTCTCTTGTTCCTGTTGGCTCTGCATGTGCTCTTTCCTCATCTGACATCCCTTGCTCTGGGAGCTAGCCCACTGACGGCCAGGATTTCCCAATGTGGTACAAGTAATCTAGGAAACCAGTGATATTCTTAAAATAGTAAACAAGCAAAAAATGTGTTGGCATGTTAAGCAGAATGTGCCTTCAGGCAACCCATCTTAGCTAAAAATAACATGTGGAGGGAGGAGGAAAAGATATTTTCTAGAAAAACCAGTGGTCTCCCACTCCTGTTTATGCCCAGCTATCACAGCTCTGCTAAATAGGTATTTCCTGTATCAGCCTCTCGGGCTTCTCTGCCATCTGCTCAATAAACTGCAGGGTTTAATGGCTTTGCCAACATGCCAACCTTCCTACTGTGGTTTTTAGTATCTAATGACCTGTAAAATCTGGTAACACACTTTGGAGCATCAATCTCATCCACAGTATTTGGAGACAAGCTCCTCTGCACTGGTTTTTTTTTAGGTTTTCGGGTAGAGGCTTTGCTGTTGTCTATGCTCCTGGCCTGTATCCATCCTCAGGAAGGACCTGCCCAGATAGCAGGTGGCAAAGCCAGCTTTCAACCCACTCAGTGCTCAGTATCCCTGGGAAGAGTTATTTGTGACCATGTTATTTGTTCAAAGGACAGATCATTGCCACCTTAAATACCTAAAAGAGCTCTTGAGTTTGGCTAGAACTAATGTTTGAGCTTGCTACTAGCCTGTTTGGCCATCACTGGATTTACTTTCTTAATATAAAAAACATTAACTGATATGCTAAACATCTCATTTTGGTTCTTTGTTTAGGACAGGGCAGCACAGATCTCCAGTTCATTAATTAACCTCACCAGTACAATCTGAGATTACTGTATATTCCTGCTCAGGGTTTGAGGGAGGGAAGATGTATTATTTTGAATGTCCCAGGAAACACCGGATTATACCTGGAGCAAGGATATTTGTTGGGAATAACAAAGTAATGTACCGCTTCAGCACCAAAGCAACTACCAGGCTTGAGCAATTCAGAGGTTCCAAAGCAAACTCAGACTGTATTTTCAGCCTCTGAATCATGCTAGAACTAGGGCAGGGAGGCAGGACAGCAAGCAGTTCAGTGCCTGTTCTGCAAGGCGTCGTGTACCCTGCTGCCTTCAGAGGTTCCCAGCAGCTCTCAGCTCTTCCCCAGATACATTAGTCATGCAGGATTCGGCCTTATTCTGAAGGTCTAAACTGAGTAATTCCTGTGATTCCCAAGAGCTTTGCTGTTATAGTGGGAGAATGCCATCTCTGTTTGCCTATTGAGGAAGCGACAGTGCATTGCTTGGTCTGCAGAGTTTCTTAGTAGCAGTGGGCAGCCTCCTTGGCTTGAGGGTTGATGCCAGGGAGGCAGAAGCTGAGGAAAAGAAAGAGATTCTTTCACAGAAAAGTTTTTTTCAGATTGCCTCAGGCAGTTGCCCAGATTTCTTTACGGAGTCCTCCTCCCAACAGACATAAGTGAGGAACAGGTTTTAAGAAGACAAAGTATTGTGGGGGGAGAAAACAGAGAAATCTTTCTTGCACACACCTATTCCCATAGCAGGGATGTCTGATTTCGTCCCTTTTGTGACTCCACTGGCATTGCGGTTAAGTTGTGGACCAGTAATATGTAGGGGGCCTCGAAAAGCTGCTAAGCACTTTTCTTCCATGTCTCAAGGTGTAAGAAACTGTTCAGTTTCCCTTATAAAGGGGAATTGTGAAGCACACATGATGTTTTCTACTTCATCCTCACTAGCTGTGGGATCATGTTTCAGTAGGAATGCTTAGGTTTTCAGAGCAGCTATGAAGATTTTGTTTTTCACTTCCTTTTCATTGCAATGGGAAATGTTTGTTCACGTATCTGGAAGACACGTTTTGTTAGCATAACTTGGCAAGCTATTGAATAAGAGATAGCTGTTTACATAGTCTGTAAAGGAAGAGTTAATTAAAACTTCTTTTTCCTGTGTTTATCACAAGATAAGAACAGAGTCATTGTCCATTAGTATTGAACAGTATATTCCTAAAATGACCATGTTAATTCTGTGTTTCTGAAGTCATCTGAGCACAACTGCCAACATGAGTGAGACCAGAGAACACTAAGAGTACTACTGTGGCTGCAGATGTTGCTCCATGAACCCAAAGGGGATGGTGAGAGAGATTTATAGCTTCAAATGATCCAGTCCAACTCTGTGGTCTGAAATACAGGACCAAGATAGTCTATTCAGGTTAATTTTTTTACCCATATCCATTAGTACTGATTTGCAGTAGCATAAAGAAAAGCTACATTGGCTTCTTTGAGTGCAAACAGGAAGCCTGTGCTGACCATTCTAATTCTAGTCTCCAGTTTCAGTGATATTTAGCAATAAAATGTATGAATTACAGAATATGAAAAGGATTTGAAGTATTATTTTAGTTTTAAAGCATCCTGTGTTCTAATTGGCGAATAGTTCTGGCAACAGAAATATGTCACCTCTGGACATGATGTGACTCAGTCATTCAGAAACAGGTGCCACTTAAAGGCTAAGACCTAACCACTATG
The DNA here is from genome assembly GCA_028571105.1 of Tragopan temminckii. Classification (NCBI taxonomy): domain Eukaryota; kingdom Metazoa; phylum Chordata; class Aves; order Galliformes; family Phasianidae; genus Tragopan; species Tragopan temminckii. Next base: position 4,995,878 of record JAOWBP010002559.1, read on the forward strand.
AGCTTTGTGGCTGTCTGATCCTGAATTCTGGTCTGTACCATCTAGCTGTTGTTGTGTGAAAGCTGCACACTGAACAAAACAGACAAAATACTTTGTATTTGTACACATGAAGTTGTGGATACATGCATGTACACACCTGAACAGGTTTTACTTCAAAGCTGAGGCAGTATAAAAGCTGGAATACAATATTAGAACCCAAACTGTTGTGGGATGGGACATCTGGAGGTCTTCTATTCCCTGCTAAAAGCATGCCTCTATTTCACAGCTATCTTCAGTTGCTCCAGGCTGAGTCTAGTCAAGTTCTGAAACTCTCCAGCACTGGGAGATTTCACAGCTGCTTCGGGCAACAGTTTTCAAGTGTTTGACTACTGCCATTGTGGCTGCTTGTGTCACAGAATCACGGAACTGAAGGGTTTGGAAGAGAACTCTAGAGATAATCTAGTCCATCCCCTCCTGCCAAAGCAGACTCCCTGCACCAG
>JAOWBP010002559.1:4996456-5021885 GCA_028571105.1 Tragopan temminckii
GGTTTTACTTCAAAGCTGAGGCAGTATAAAAGCTGGAATACAATATTAGGACCCAAACTGTTGTGGGATGGGATATCTGGAGGTCTTCTAGTCCTATTCCCTGCTAAAAGCATGCCTCTATTTCATAGTTATCTTCAGTTGCTCCAGGCTGAGTCTAGTCAAGTTCTGAAACTCTCCAGCACTGGGAGATTTCACAGCTGCTTTGGGCAACAGTTTTCAAGTGTTTGACTACTGCCATTGTGGCTGCTTGTGTCACAGAATCACAGAACTGAAGGGTTTGGAAGAGAACTCTAGAGATAATCTAGTCCATCCCCTCCTGCCAAAGCAGACTCCCTGCACCAGGTCCATTGCACCTTGCCCTTTGAGTACATCTGAGAGAAGTCTGGCAAATCTTTCCAACAGACCAAGGCAAAGAAGGTCTAGATACTTTATTCACTTCTGTAGCACTAAGTTGCTCTCCACATTTTGCATCCCAGGCCAACATTTTTTTTTGCTGCTTATGTACGTACAGAAGTCCTTCTTGCTGACTCATCTCTCACTGGCTTCAATCCCAGCTGAGCTTTGGCTTTCCTAACTCCATCCCTGCATCCCCAAGTGCTGCTAAAACATTCTTCTTTGGGAGCCTGTCCCTTCCTACCTCCTACATACTCCCTTTGCACATTTAAGTTCAAGCAGGAACTCCCTTCTTGCCTCTTACCACACCTGCATTTTCTTGCACAACAGGAAGTCCTTAATTATATTCTTGAGCTTTGTCTACGAAAACCAGTCAAGTCTCCTGGGCTCCTTTCTCCTTCAAGACTGTTTCCTCAGGATCTTGTGTACCAGCTACCCAAACAAGCCAAAACCTGCTCTCCTGAAGACCGTGGTCTCTGGTCTGCTGCTTGCCTTCATCACTGCTCTCAGGCTCATAAAACCCAGCATCCTATGATCACTGATGACTGCCTAACCATGGTAGATGTTAGGACAGTTGTATTCCACATTTAAAAGATTGCCCGTTTTCTTGATTATCAAATTTTACTCTTTCAAGAAAAGGATTTTGGCATCTCTGGGAGTAGCTCACGGACAACTACTCAGTTAATGGTAGCAGTCAAAAGAGAAGGCTGCACTGACACAAACATGGAGAACAACACAGTAAATACTAGAAGGGCATTGAGCAGATTGGCAGCAGATCCTTTGAACACAAGTCATGACTTCAGTTATTTCAAGAAAAGCAGAAATAGCTAGAGTGCTACTAAGCACAGCAAAACTTGTTAGAAGCTACAGCTAGAACCTGAGACCAGAACTCAAGGGAACAATACCAGCATATCCATAGGACTCTGGCAGTCAGAAACTAAAACAGTACAGAGAACCACTCCTCCACTTGAATGCAGTGAATTAACTCAAGAACAGTCTCTGCTGAGATAGCAAAATTACACAATGCGAAAGCAGAATCAACACGAGACTGCAGGTCTGATGCTGAAAATATTCTACTGCCTTCAAGACTTTTATCATGTTTTAGGAAGCACGATGACTGGACAAGCAATAAAAAAGATCTTGCTTATGGAGGCTATCTACACTAAGGCTACCTCCATGCTAACATCTGCACTTCTAGCAGAGCCAAGTGAAGATCAGGCTAATGCAAGACATCTTGAAATCATATTTCATGGCAAATTCATAAATGCTTCCAAAACTTCCATACGAATCTGAGGTCAGTGTGTTCTGTTTGTTTTTGAAAACAAGTTCATAGCAACAAAGAGTTCCCAAGTTTCTCAGCAGTTTACTAGGAGATTTTGAGATCCTTTGAGATTTTGAGATCTGTTGAAATCAAGGCTCTGGTATTTGTAGAAGTCCAGGGAGAAAATCAGAAGAAAATATACCATCCTTTAGAGAGGGATGCTTCTCAGGGGCGAACCCAGATAAGATCAAGCAGAGAAATCATTCAGATGAAGAGAAAAGAAAGAACTCAGAGATAAAAATGGAGATGACTTAGTGAGTCTTGCATTTCCATGCCAGGCATAAACAGAAAGATACATGATGGAACCAAAAGATGATACTTTTCAATGAGAAAAAAATATGTATTTTTGCACAAAAGTCGTACTCATTTTGTGGAAGTAATGACTGTGGGCACTGGCAACAGCTCAACTGGCTACAAGGATAGTTAACAAAATAAGAACCAGATGTAAATCCATGCATTAAAGACATGAACTGATATGAACAGCTGGAAATAATATCTGAAAGGGGTAAACTGCCCTCATTCGAGGATTTATAGATCTGTTTTCTAAACTTTTCTTCTGCTGAATAAATTATTCCAGAAATACAGATGCACAATGATTATGAACATGACAAATTATCAAGGATTGGTGCACTTCAGAGTAGTAGCTGCTTTGCAGACAAGAGTAGAGAGAACACCACTATTTCCCTTCTGTCTCATCCTACTCCTGGTTCTGCTCCAATACAGCCTCACATTTTGCTGGGACGTGTTGTTTGGTGAGAGGACAATTTCATATTTGCGTCAAAGACAAAAATGGGAGGTGGCTTACCTGTCTGGAATTAAAATATCAACCTTGTTCATGCTGCAAAGGGTGAACAGGGTAATCCCACCTTACCTACTGGTATGCGCTCAGTTAAACAAGGCTATGTAATGTTACATATCCCTTAGGGGATCTGGGGTGACAGCTTTACAAACCAAGAAACCTGGCTCATGTTTGTGTTCTGTCAGACCAAGGTCCTGCACAATCTGGATGCAGGAAGGGAAATCCATAGGGCTAAAGGTGATGTTGTTAAGCTCATCCTGTCTTTTCCAGGGCAAGCGAATTGTCAGTGAGAAACGCGCTGAGTGCTTCCCTGGTCCAGGCAGGATGCCAGACCTGAGTGAAGAAGAAACAGACCACTTGGTGGCTTTTCGCCGGGGGAGAAGAATGCAGATTGCCATCACCATGGATAACAAGGAAAAAGTAAGTATACTGTGAATGTCTAGGTTGCAAATTATCAGCAGCATCCAGCAGGTCTGCTGGATGAGAAGTGACATGTGGACAATTCAGGAGCTGGCACAACAAAAAGACATTGGGCGAGACTGTATGTTAATAGTATGGAGTTTACCATATAAAACTTTCTGGTTTCGATCACTGTGAAAGGGAAAGGCTACAATTCTTTTTCCATTCTCTGTATTCACATCTACAGCTAGGAGGCTCTTAAATACACAGGGTCCCTAAGAAATACTAGATGCTGTTTCAGGAGGATCAACGAAAGTGTTGCCAGATATGTGACATGAATCTCACAAATGACTCCTGCCTCTCCTACCACCTTCTTTTTAGGGCCATACAGCAGACTGTGAGTCAAAGGCCTTGCCCCTTGACACACAGCACAGCTTAAAAGTTAGCAGAGCTGGGCAATATCTGCTTCTAAACCCAAGTCCTGCTGTGCCTCGCCATAGCCTACTGGGTGAACAGAATGAAGTTTGTTGATCTTTGAAACATATTTCAAATACTTCCTTGCAAATACCTTCCTCTTTACACACACAGAGGCATGTGGCATTTTCCTATTCAAGAGTTTGCTCAGATAAGTAAGAATGCCTGCAGCAAACAGGGTCAGTAAGAACTATGAAGGAAAATAACACTTAATGTAGCTGCCAAACACACCCAGGAACACTGGGAGGCCTATGAAGTGCCATCTCTGGGACAGCAGCCACCCATCTGCTAGCTGCTCACATTAATCTTCAGCTTCTCCTCCTCCTCAGAGTTTCCTTAGACTCTGAAAGCCCATGAGATTCTTTCTCATGACTACCAAGCAGCTCTTTGAGTGCCATCAATCTCATATTGGCCACTAGTGCCTAGTGATTCACCACAGCTTCACATTGCTGCTGTCACTTGGTTCAGTCAGGGCATCGGGGAGACATCTAGATATGATGATGGGCTGAGACTGACCTGACTGTTCCTGTGCTGAAGCTATCCTTCAGGCTGTCAAATGTAATTCTGTGTTGCTCATGGCAAATCTCTCCACTTTGGCTCTTGCTGGGCTTGTTTAAATTTTTATCTCTGAGGTCATCAAGGCTGGGATTGTGCTAGAAGAAAACAGGAGTGCCTAAGATTTGATTTCAGATCCTGAGCTCTGTTTTATAAGTGTTTTTAAAGGACGGCCCAGGAAAACGTAATATCTCATTTACTATGGAACACAAAATTTGAGGCTGAAAGTCTGCATATTCTGTAATCTGTGGTTTTGGTGATGCCTTGCTTGTGTTAATCACAAAGTGGTTAGATTCAGAGTGTGTGAGAGCAGGCCTACAATTGTGCTAGCTTAAAGCCATGTCTGCCAACACCTTTTTACATGAATCTGAGGCTTTGGGACTTAGATGGACTTAGATGCCCGGCAGATTTGATTTTGATGATTGAGCAAAGGTTGTGTTTTACTCTTGATACCTTCAGGTCCAACAGTGCTGCCATTCATCTAGCTCATTCATTTAAATTAATTTTCAATGAATGCAGTTACCTCCATATAGCAGTGCAAGGAGTTCATGCAACTGTCGTCCTGCCTTTCTTCAATTGTATGTAGCCACAGTGGTCTCCTTCACACAGCTTGGGCTAGAATGTAATCCTAATAATCCCCAGGAATGCAAACAACTCCATGCTGCTACTCCTCAGATACCAAAGTTCATTTGAAGTATTTCCTTTTTTTCTTCCTTAATCCAAAGACAGTCACTCAGTTGGCAGAAGGTAGGACTAAAGCCCCAGCACGCTTCTAGCAACAGTGGGCTGCGAGGGAGGCTGTTGACATCTGCAGGGAAAGGCATTGTGTAGAGACATTCAGTACTTTCATGCTTTGGATGGTCAAGAAAAGGATCTCTCTGTGTCAGGAGCACAGGAAACCCACAGGGGCTTGATATAAAGGAGCAGTGCATGCCCTCGCTATTATTTAGAGTAAAAGGAAAGATCCGTTTTCCTGGATCACCTGGTCTTCTGGCAGGACAGATATTCTGGCTCAACAACAGTCTTGGACCAATGTCACTGGCAAGATTCATTTAGCAATAGCATCACGCTTCCTTCTGGCCCAAAAAAATTGTGCCCTGCTTTCTGTTCCTGAGCTTGGCAGCATACCTCGCCCAGCCTCTCAGCAGCTCACAGAGAACAGGAGAGCTTGCAGCTCCCTGGAAGACAGAGTGCTTTCAGGAATCATGCACTGAGACAGCAGACAGGGGGCAAGCACGAGGGTCTGCACAGCACAGTTTCCAGGGTTAGGAAATGGAGGGGTTTGTGGGGCCCATTTTAAAAATGGGCTTTTCTGGAAGTATTTGTTGTTGTTGTTTGGATTCCTCTTGTACTTTAGAAAAATGCATAAAACTTTTTGTTTGAAATTCTAGTTTCCAGTGCCTGTTAGCAGATGGATATGTTTCAGAGTCTAGCTGGGAGATCTTATTTCCAGTGATTTCCCTAGACTGATCAGGTCCTGCTCTTCTGTAGCTAATGAAGATACCTTTTCTTAGTATTTTAAATGTGTAACTTCAGGGCATAAAAGAGCTCTCAGTGCACAGGCACCTTTCAACTCAAAGGACGTGGCTGAAAGAGAGCTAAGTGTTTGGGTTTCCCAGTCATCTCTACAGGCTACTTTCATGCATTTGCGCTTCGTCAATGTTTTCCTGGGATCAGTGACAGAAGCAGATGGGCCCCAAAGTGACAGGTCACATTGGCATCTCACGCATCATGCCAGCTTGGACTTGTTGTGGCAAGTGCGATTCGGTCTGACCTGCCCTGTCACTTCAGCTGTTCCTAAACTGCACTAAGGATTAGCATTTTAAACAAGTACTTCTGTTTTCTGGTTAGGATAGCGCTTGAAAAAATGACACCAGGCGAGTCTGATTTCATGTACTGTGCCTCAGAGCAATGAGTTTCTCCACAAGGCACCGGAAGACTGCAATGCAGAGAGCAGATCAGAATTAGTAATACCCAAACGGATTAAACCTTTATTAAATAATGTGAGCCTGCAGAGCTCACTGTGCGTCACATGGATGTTGAATACAGCAACCCACTTTGGAAATGGAGGGCAAATCCCACCAGTGCTGATCACGGCATCTACAAACCTCCAGTTTCCCCCTGCATAAAGGGGGCTTTAGTATTCCTTTGCCTTCCTAGCTTTGGTGGCAATAGGCATGTGAGCAACACAGAGCTGCTGAGTGCAGCATCATTACAGAAAAGCTGATAAAGAGAGCTGCTTCCTCTGCAGCCCAAAGCCACCTCAGCATTGCAGAGGAACTAGTGAAGCATTATATGCACTAAGTGTTTGCAGCAGCAGCACAGGGGCTCAGAAAGAGCAAACCAGGGATGTCTGCAGTTGTTCCTCACCTCCTACACTCACCAGCCCCCAAGTTCTCCTCCAGGAGCAGCAACTTTGTCTTTGTCAGGTCTTTCTTCCCTTGTTCTCTTTTTCAGAGTAGATACGATTTCACTGACCTGTTTCACATCTCCCTTCTGCCATGTCTTCTGCAGACGTGGGAGTCCAGCCCTAATTAGACATGTCTGCTGAGGAAGTAGTCCAATATTTTGGATCACCCCCATTGTGCCTTGTTTGCACCTTTTTAGCTTTTACTATATTCTTTTAATGCAAGAGGACCAGAACCATACGTGGTATTCAAGCTGTGGGCTCATTGTGAATGTACTCAGTAATGCAACGATGTTTCTGGCTTGTTCTCTATTCTTGTCCTAACAATTTTGCATTTTCTTTGCTTTTTTTTTCTTTTTTTCTTTTTTGCCCCCTGAATAATTGAGCTAACATTTTCAGAGAGCTAGTCACAATAACACCAAGATTTCATTCCTGAGTGGTAATTACAGCTCACACTTCACCACTGTGTGCCTATATATACAAGAAGGAGCATTTTTCTCCATGTGAGTTACTTTGCATTACTGATATTTAATTTCATCTATAATTTTATGATGCAGGCATTCAATATCAAGAGATCTTTTTCAGCTCTTTCCTGGCAAATTACATTCCTCGCCCTGGATGATTTAGTACCATCAGCAAACTGTCATCTCTCTATTCAGTTACTTTTCCAGACCATTTATGAGCATGTTGAGCAGCACATGTTCCAGTGGCACACCCCAGCTAATCTTCTACTGCGGAAAATTACATTTTCTTGCCACTTTCTGTTTCCTAACCTTATATTAGTTGTTAATCCACAAAAGAAACTTCACTTTCACCCCCAAATTTTTCAGCTAACCTTGAGATGGGGCATCAGCATCGTCATCTGAGAAGCTGTTTGTTGGCTTAGCTTAGCTTTCAGCCACATTATCCCAGCACAGTCCCTCCTTTCATCTCTTTCCCTTCGTGCCCAGCTGGGTCCTTGCTCATTCTGGGTTGTTTGTGCTCTCCTTCCTGCAGAGGCTGGGGATGCCTAGGAGAGGGGATCACATCCGTCACTTCCCCTTCTCACTCTGTAGCCTGGCCACTGTCACACCCAGCCCCTGCACTTGCCAAATGTGTATTGTAAGATTTGAAGGCTATCCACATTTCTTCTCTATTTTTATACATGATGAAATTCATTAAAAAGCAAAACAAGCAAACAAAAGCCTCCCATTCTTGCTATCCTTGTTGCTTCTAGCTAGAACCACATTGCCAGTCCTATACCACATCACAGCTGTGGCAGAGGAAATGTGAGAGAAAAAAAAAAAAAAGAGTTGTTTTCATGATTTTCTTTTCCAAAACAGCCTCAATTCTGAGCATATTATTCTGCCATCTTGAGCCCTGTTTTTTTCTTACCCTACTATATACAGGCAGGATAGTTCTGTTATCACATGTCTCTGGGAACCAAGTCATCCTGTCTCTTTGCAGAACAAATCAGCCTGAGCACATCGCTCTACTGATACAGCTTCATGGTCTCCAGTTCTGCTGCTGGCTTAGAGATCACACAGCTGAGGCTTCTCTTCCCACCTCTCCCTGGCTACCCCTAAATCTGCCAACCTCAGGGCTCTTTCTGCACACAGGACCAGGAATAATGGCCCAATGTTTAGCCCCAGTTTTCCCAAAAGCTGCTCCATGCTCTGTCAGTGTTTCATGATCATTAGTACATTAGAGCTGTAAGGCAGCAGCACAGGACCAGTGGAACATGATGGTTAATTCGCAGTAAATAGACAGTTGTTATAGCTTCAGGTCTTTTAAATTGTCCTTTTAGTAACAGTTTTCCATGATGACATATCAAAAATGACTGTAATCAAGAAACACAAGAGCCGTTTTCAGGACTGAAGCAGGTGAGCCTGACCCTGTGCTTGCTCACCAAACCTGCTGCAGGAGAAATGCTTTTACACTGCAGATGAGAGGCAGGGACAGGCAAGAAGGGTGGCTGGGAAGTCTTCAGCTCCCTATAGACCTCATAGCTAGTAGGCAGATTTTTCAAAAGAGCTGGAAAAAAAAAAGATCCTCTCACGTGCTGAGCTAGGTTTGAAAATCCTGCCCAGTGAGGGATCTGAGCTCCAAGCCCCCTCCACCATCCTGAGGCTGAGGAATTTAAAAATCCTTGCGTAAACCTTAGGAGAAATAAATGTAATCTTCTCTGCTTTGGGCTTTTGTTTTCTCCTCACATCTTCTCCCCTGCTGGGCAGGAACAGTTAAACGAGGAGTCGATAATGTCATTGTCATATTTCATAATTTTGGGGGCGGAGAAGAGGAAGGAGGAGAAAAACATGTTTTGTTTCTCTGTGGCCTGGGCGTGTCATAAAAAGCTAACAGTGGCTTTGGGGCAGCATGGAGAAAATGCAAAAATCCACTCCTGAGCCAGTGCAAAAGCCAAGCTAAGTGTGTTTTCTGACCTGCACAGTTCAGACCTGCTTTTCTGGTAGAAGTGAGCCAGAATTTTTTGGTTCTGTTTTCCACAGTGTCCTCTGAGAAGCAAAAATAGAAACCAGCTAAGGAACAAGGCAGCCCAGCTTTGAACAGAGGGAGGTAAAAAAGGATGGAGAGTTGCACACTGTCCCTGGAACAGAACAATTTGTGATGCCCATAATGGGACAGCTTCCAGCTTGGCCAGCCACGCAGCAGCTGTGTCTTCCTGCTTCTCATGAGCTGCAGTGCTGTCCCTCTGCCCATTTTCCAGCATAGGAAAATGGCTGGGATTTCCTGGGTGCAAGCTTGCTCTTCATTTCTCTTTGGCAGAACCAGAGCTGAAGTCAAACTGCGCTGGGCTGCAGACAGGCAGAAGCACGCTGCTCCCCCCACAGCCTGCACAAACCCTGGCTCAGCACTCCAGCTGTGCGGATGCTCCGGCTTTCCGCTTCCCGTCTTTGGGGACACAATCAGGCATTGTAAAAGCTCCAAACCAAATCACTTTCTGTATGAGCTTGCATGAGAAATATGCAGACACAGATGAAACAATAATCACACCCATGGAGTTCCCTGCCTCAGTTTCTCAATGAGTTGTCTTTGGCATTTCCAAGGCAATCAGTGCTCCTTCTCTCCCATCTCTTCTCCCAGTCCTCCTGTTTCCCCCAGGGACAAAGGGGCTCCAGCTTTCTAAAATGACTCATTTCTTTTTCAGCTGCTTCACAGGCTAAGCATCCATCTACATCTTGCTCCCCAGCCAGCCTCCTCAAATAAGCTAAATTTCCAGCTCTCTTCTGTTTTAGTCTCTCTATAAATGCAATGTCTCAATTTATAACACTGGCTATAAGGTCACACTTCCCACGTAAACAACCCCCAAAAAAGACTGCCTGCTGCTGTTGACAGTTCATCTGTACTCTAGCTCCTTCCCTGCATGATCCCACAGCATATGTGTGAACAGCAGAATGAGTTGCTTTAGGGGGCTGTGTAGAGATGTGGAGATCCAAGTTTCCAGCATTCAGCCCTATCATGCCAGACTAAAGCTAGGGGTGATGAATAATTGGATTAAAAATCTGTTTCCAAACTGGGTTGGCCCTCATAGCACTGACGCTTTCTCAAAAGGCTGATCTGGCAGTTTGTGCTATGACTTCCCTCTTTGTTTTTCAGTTTTGCCTGGCTGTGCAAAACGACAGCATGATAATCTCAGCCCCACACATAGCCCAGCCCCACAGAGTTCAGCAGGGAAGGGAATCTGAGGATGCCTCAGCTCTGATGGGCAAAAGGCTGCATGAGCTGGCAGCCCCAGGGCTGCCGTGTACAGTTACAAAATAGGAGGGAGGCTGCTGTGACAAATGGTGTGGCACTTGGCAGCTGCCTTGCTGCAATATCTTTGCTTCTGCAGCATCTGGATGGGAGCAGAAACCTCTTTCAGTGAGGTGGCACCCCAGTTATTGTTTAAGCAGAACAGAAGGCTATTCTTAGAAAATCTTTCTTATGCTCTGCAGAGTGTGTTTTCCTAAGACCCACTATGACTCCACCCTGCCCTTGACCACAGCCGCATCTGTGCCAATGCTGCCAGATCCAAATCTATAAGGGTACCTAAAACTTTGTCTGCTTTAAAAGAGCTGTAACCATATAGATTACTTCTCTCCCATTGGCCTGGAAGAATGAGTGACCTGTAGGAATTCATCCCTTCTTCTTTCTCTTCCACTTACATCCCTTACTTTCCAACATTTTTTTTCCTTTTTCATTTTAGCTTGAGTAAGGATTCCAGGAACCAACCTCTTCTCTTTTTTCTGATCTTTCTAGGGCAGCTCTTACACATCACAATGAGCAGAGGGTTTGCAAATGCACCCCCAGCCAGGAGTTCCTGCTTTATCCTGTAGTAATTCCTGTATCTGTGCTCTTGCAGATGGAGGAGAGGAGAGCAGTGGAGAAGAGGAGATCAGACAGCGACAGAGGCCCTGAAAGTGAGCACAGCCGTAAGGTGAGTGCTATCCGATGTCTTTTGAAGGACGCTTGTTTTGGAAAAGGGAACCAGCAGAACGTGCCTCCCTGTCAGTAATTTACCTCAGTGCTAAAACAAATAGCAACATGGTCTGATGTGATCCCCATTGCTCATTCCTTTCCTCCTCCAAAGCATTGCTGAACAGCTAACGCACCTGAAGCTAGACAGCCAGCCTCAGAGCAGCAGGGACTTGCTCATCACATCTTGTCATGGCTACTTATATCCCTAGCACAGAAGTGGGAATATAGGGAAGCACATTTACCCATGTGTAAAAGCACAGTCCTAATCATTTCCTCTCCCTGTGGCCTGAAAGTCTCAGACCTCATTAGCTGCAGAACCTCGCTTGAACAGAAGCTGAGTAGGATGGAGGTAAATTAAAGCATAGGCCTTCCTACCGACTGTTTAATGCAAACCTGGAGGACATGCTGACTCCCCTGAGCCTGCAGATGTTCTTAATTAATGGAGCACAAATTGAATAGACCCACCTCAACAGGATTCATTAAGAGAACACAGATGGGCTCTTAACCGTTAATCCCAGCTGATCCCCCTATAGCAGAACAGGGCACACAATAGTTTTACAGTCCAGCTAAGCACAGCTGTGCCCCAGACAAGGCAAGCCCCTGCTCAGAGACCATCTCCCACTTCTTGACAGGACCCACAGATTCCACTGCATCCACCTATGAGAATGGGCATCAGCCTCAGTTTTTGGCTTCCTCTTTGCTAATGGTCAAGGTGATGACTCAGGGCACATCCGTTATCCCCCGACTTTGGAGTCTGAACCCTGCTCTCACCAGCTGTGTGTTGTTCAGCTCTTGCATGCCTCTCATCTATGGACACATCTGCTGTAACAGGACCTGCTGTGCTTTTCTGGCTCCGGAGCTCCAGAGCATCTCTGGGCCTTGTGTCCAAAGAACTGGTGGTTGCCCTGGCTTTGCTCTGCCTTTCTGCAGACCCCATCTTTCCATTCTCAGAGAGGCAGTCTCAGGTCCCCCAGCTCCCACCAGCTAAGGAACAGAGGAACAATTACTGCCACCTCAACTCCGACCCACGCAGGTAGATCTCCTTGGCAACAGGGCTTTCAGTCACTCTTCCCTGCTGCTCTGCTTTTATCAGCAGTACAACACTGAAGAGTTAATTCCCATGTGGAGAAGGGCACGTGTGTGAAGTAATGAATTATCCACTGGTAATTAACACCCCAGGACTCAGCACTAAGCTATTTGCTACACAGCGTTGCTTAACAACACACTGTGGCCAGTTGGCTCCTATTTCCACCCCATCCATTAACTTGATGGATGGATTACCCATTTCTCCCTCTTCACGCATTTTGCTGGAGCTTCACAGAGCTCCATCAGCTCTGAACTATCTTTTTGTTAAGCTTTAAATCTTGAATGGTGGCAGCCCTCATCTAGTTCAGGGCATAACCCTGATTCAGGTGTACTAAAACCTTCAGGTGGGCAAATTCATCAGCTTAAACCTCCCAGAAACTTGGAAATGTTGCAGGCACACTGGGAACTAACTATATGCCATAAGTAGACTTTATCAGAAAGTATTTTTTAGGGAAAACGGAGATTTTGTTTTAAAACCTTCAAAAGAGCAGGAACATGGTAAGTGAAAGCCACTGGCCAGCAGTTAAAGTGACTGCAATTACAAATGGGATGAAGTAATCCTGTGGCCATTTGCACACAGAATTACAGGAGTATGCTTTGAAAGTACGTAGTTAGGTTTTGAATATCTAAAATTAAAACTTAGGTCTGGTGTGACTGCTCCCCAGATCAGGGTACTTACTGCAGGAATCCAAGAAACACTGCAATTCTGTTCAGGGAAATAGCAGTAAAGCCCCATCTCATAAAGGCAACAGGAATGTATCCAGATGACAAAATTCAGGGATTTAGTGGGTGAGATTTTAATCCTTAGGAATATAATGCTGTACGTGTTAGTCTGGACAAAGTGGAACAACTGTTCAGAAATGCATTGACACAAACAATCATCTTGCTGTTGAATATCTCTGGGATGGAATGGTTGCTAGCTCTGATTTGACCACGGATTTACAATGTGGATCTGAGCAAGCTGTATAACTTCTTTCTGCCTCAGTTCTTTTCTCTGTAAAGTCAGTGAAACGTTACCAACCATGGGACCAGCATATTTAGGCTATGGTTAAAGTAGAGTCCCTCTGTGTGCACATGGCTTTACAAAGGTGACACCTTGCTCCAAACAGTTTTCAGATATTAGTGAGATATTAGCAAGAGGCAATGGCCTTGAGTTGTGCCAGGGGAGGTTCAGGTTGGATATTAGGAAGAATTTCTTCCCAGAAAGAGCAGTGATGCATTGGAACAGGCTGCCTGTGGGGTGGCTGAGTCACTGTCTCTGGGGGTGTTCACGAAAAGGGTAGATGTGGCACTTAGGGACATGGTTTGGTGGCCATGCTGGTGGTAGGTTGGTGGTTGAACTCAATGATCTTAGAGGTCTTTTCCAACCTTAATGATTCTCTGATTCAGTGATCTCTGGTGATGCAGACTTTTCAGACAATTTATTAACAAGTAGCTCTTTTGCCTCCCTAGGAGGGTGTGAAGTCAGTCCAGAAGTGCCCCGGAGACCTGAGTTTTCCCTTGAGTGGACGGGAACGCTCGGAGTACATCCGCTGGAAGAGGGAGCGAGATCAGATTGACCTCGAGCGACTGGCACGGCACAAGAATGCAAAGGGCGAGTGGAGGCGGGCTTGGGATGTGGAGAAGTCAGAGCACATGTAGGTCCTCTGGTGTTCTGGGGTGGTTTGCCTGCAACAGTCTGAGTAAAGCCAGTGATGAGATTTTGTACAGATGTTCATTGCTTATGGAATCCCGTGCTGCCATCTGCCTCTCCCTGACAAAATTTTCATATCTGCCTCCAACCTAAGTCATTCTGTGGTTCTTCTGGTCATGTCTGTCAGTGGGACCAGATACCAGAGCAATTCTCATCTTTTCTTTCTGTCTTCTACCCTGATAGGAGATATTTTGTGCTAAGATTGCCTGCCATTGGTCCTACCAGGATGAGGACTGAGGGAGAGAGGGAAGCATGAATCCCTGCTCAAGTCTATACCTGGAGAGTCCTCTCCATCCCCACTAGGACAGGTTCAGTGGCAGGGGGGTGCAGGTGCTCTTCTTGAAACAAGAATGGATAAACTTATGTTGCTAGTCCAAGGGTTTTCTCAAAGCCTTTGTTTCTCCTTTTCAATCACAAGATGAGAAAACAGACTTATATCTTCCTCAGGGAGGAGTGATTACTTCAAAGACCACCTACGGGGTACAGGAGAAATGCTGGGTAGCATGGGAGAGCTCTCAATGGGCTCTGACATTTCCCCACTTTAAACACTGTTCATTTAACTGTGTTTTTCCAGCAGAGCTACACCTGGCTGGAAAGCCTTGGAGGATGACTTAGCACTTGCAGCAGGATAGGGTTTTGATACGGTTTGGAGTTAGGGCACATTACATGGGCTTGCTGCTAACGGACGCAGGGCAGAAGGATGGGACAATCTTTTGGTTGGAGAATAGGACTGAATATGTGGATTTTCAGTGAGATGCCAGTAATGAGAGGTCGACTTCAGTGGGTGCTGAGTACTGCTGGCAAGACAGCTCTGAGTCCTACTATTCTCCCGAATACCCATTTTTAAGAGAAAAGCCATAATACTCAACAAGCAGGATTAGAAACCAACCAAATAAATCTAATCCACAGGTCTGACCTGAGATAACAAGTCCTGAAGCTACTTCAGACTGTGGTTAGGAACTTGGGAATTATAAAATTGTGTTTGGGCTTCATACAGTTACACTACAGGCATCTCGTAGATTACATGGATGTTCATAGAATTAAACACATATGTATATGGGTACAGATGTAAAGGTTTTAGAGGTTCTCCTTTGGGGTAGAATTGCCTCACAGCCTCATCTCTCCTGGTTAGTACATGCAGTTTCAGCTTCTGCTGACAAACCTGCACATATTTGCCAGTGGGCAGGCGCAGAAGGGCTGGAGCCTGTGTCTTGAGGTCTCCTGCCCACACTTTTGCACACCGGAAGAGAATGGTCAGGTCTGACAATGCCTGTTTTTAACCTGCAGGTTTGAAGAGGACTTTGTTAAGGATGGGGAGCCAGCCTTGGATAATCCCAGCAATAAGAAAGGTTGGCAAGGGACACCTAGACTCTGTCCTGACGCTAATGAATGCTGATCGTGCGAATCCCAGTGCCATAGCTGACATGGCTGTCACTCTGCTTTCCTGGGCAAATGCCTCTGAGTGCAGTGTTGGGGTCTCAGCCCTCTCTGCTTTGCAGAGTGCTCAGGGGATGGGATTTGAGCATCTGGTTGCTAGTGCTTCTTACCTTCCCAGGAAGAGCAGTGGTATGGTTTCTGTAACCTTTTACAACACATTGAGGAGGTTCACCATTGCCTCCTTTCCCAAACAGCGGTTTGAGAGGCAATCCTATTCCAGAGCACTTCATCTCTGATCCCTGTGGCACATGCTGGCTTCTTTACTAGCATAAGTCCATCATGATTCCTGTTTCTCAGGAGATGGACTGGCAGAACAAAGCTTTCCCTTGCAATACCCTATTTGAATGCCAACCTCTCTGCTATCTGTCCATTACAGGCTGTCACTCACTTTGTGCACACTTTTTTTTGTCCTTTTAGGGGGAAGAAACGCAAGGAAATTCCAGCACAGGTCCTTTCCTCCCAACGGGAGAGGTGAGTAAACCACATGACTCAGTTGTGTCACCCTACTAAATGTCAGCACCTTTAAATGTGCCCCATGGGGAGAGTTCTGTCCAGGCACTGTCACAGACATGTGATGTGTGTGTGCTGGGAACACACCATGTGTCTACTTTCCTAGCCTTGTGATAAGATCCATGCACTGTGGCAAGGAAGAACAAGAACAATATCCCAAGAACAGTGCAAGGCAGACTGTATCCAAGGGATAAGATCAACATTTATTATTGGAATTTGGAATAGAAAATGCAGAAGAACATATCTAAATTCTCATTTTGTATTCATAGCTTTAGAAAATGTATGTATAGTATGCATGCAGCTTCAGAGGCTTCCCCACCCAAGGGTACTTTCCAGTGATACAAGGATGTTGGCCCCGCCAGTGGTCCATCAGCCTGTTCTGCCTACTTTTGCATGGCCTCTGTCTCCTAGGTGCAGGACATCACAGCGTGAATGTGAGCGATCCTGGTCCCAAAGCAACGAGCAGCCGAGCCAAAGGAAAGGACAGGCTGACCGGCAGAGCCAGGAGGTAAAGAGACTGGCAGCAGTGTTACAATCCAGTGCTTGTGATGTCCATTTCCAGGTCCGATTCCTTGCCTGATTCTGAGGACAGATAGAGATACTGTGCAGTGGCAGCTGTTCAGATGGATCTACATTAGCACAGATCATGTCTGGCAGGACTTCACTCCATGGGGTTTGTGGCATCTGTGGGGTGCATCTTCACAGTACTGACCCGCTGCATCAACTCTCTGCAGGGCTGCCTGCAGAAGCTAAGGTTTCTCTGGGGCCAGATTTGGGCACTGACATGTGCCCCAGGAGGCTTTTAAACACATTATCTGACTTCCAGGCACCACTCATGTGGGGGAGCTGCCTTCAGAGATAGTTTCCAGCTGAACCAATAGTAATTAGGGTTGATAACGTGCTAGAGAAATGACCTGTTCCTGCCAGTTGTGGGCAGCACACAGCAATGTAGTAATTTTCACTGAAGCAATTTCAGAATATCTGCAAAAGTAAGTGCATTTTTCAGGTTCGCCCACATACTCCCATGTGTCACTTCCCCTGCTGCTCTCTGTAATTAAATTCCAGTACAGTCTTCAGGTTCCCTGAGCCACACTATCTACTGGTTTAATAATAGGGGTCGTCTTCACAGCACTACCATGCCCTTTAGCAGGCAACACAAGGATGAGCTGCTGATTACATACCCCAGGCTTTATCCGGAACACGAAACCATTCCAGTAGCTTTTCCTGTTAGTTCTTCAACCATTCAGGTCAGTTATGGCCATACAGTTAAACAGGTACATAAACAGATACGTGTTTTATAGGCATAAAGCACAGCATTAATAAATTAGCTGGCTGGAGGTCATCTGCTATTTGCCGTTACTTGGCTGAAATTTGAAGTGCTAGGCAGGGCCTGTGCATGCGGGATTCTGCTGCCAGGGTAGTACACAGGTAGCTCTGAAAGTAATGCCTCCTATTTATTTCCATGGAAACTAAAACAGACACAAAGAGCACAATAACACTATTTGGTAGAGCAAATTCTCAACTATGAAACACTATTTTTCAACACAGTCACCACCATTAGCTATGCATTTTCACCAGTGATGAACAAGAGCCTGCATGCTGCACTTGTAAAAATCTGCACCAGTGGAGGTGATCCACTATTTCACAGCTGCTATGACAGCATAGTTGCTAGGAAAATGTTGTCCATGCAGTCCATCTTTCATTGGTCTGAACAGATGAATATCAGAAGGTGCCAAATCTGGACTATATGGTAGATGTGCTGTTTTGATTCCAGCTCATAGTGGTGACACCATGTCTCATCACTGGTGACGATGTGATCCAGGAAACTGTCACCTTCGGCCTCAAATTGGTTCAAGAGGTCCCAACAAACTGTGTGTGGTGTTCTTTCTGTTCCTGTATGAGCGCTTGTGGGACTACATCACCATCTTCATTTCCAACACACTGAAAACAATATTCAGTTCCTACAAAGTTCCCTGGCCGTAATCTGGTTCAAATTCTACTGCTATACCATCAATATCTGCCTCTGTTATCATGGGCGAACATAATAAAACAGGAGGCATTGCTTTCAGATCAGCCCCCGTACTTTTGCAGCATAAAGATGGTTTGTCTTCTGCCTTCCTAAGGCCCGTTAGACTTTTCAGAAATTAATTTAATTCTGATAAAATGATAAAGACTAGTATCACCAACATGCAAATAATGAGATTAGTTTTGTTTGCAAGTTACATTCAGCTTCTCTCTGTTCTTCAGCTCCATTCTCAATAGCATTTGGTTTGGAAAGAAAGGCTGGTGAGCTCTTCTCAAGCTCCTTTTACCCCAGCCACTGACTGCAGCACTAGGAAATTACAGCAGTTCCCAGAGGATGTGCAAGATGGGCATGCTGGTAGATTCACTCTGTTGTTACTTTCTGTGAATACCCTACAGTGCTTCCAACTGCAGGCTGAGTGTTGCTTTCAAGACCATGAAAGATGCACTGACCTCACACAGTTCTGCCCTGGTTGAGCATGCAAACCCATTAGGGCCAAAACAAACTCCCATACCCCAAGAACTACCCTTAGGATCAAGTGTTGTTCTGAGGTTTGCTGCTGAAATTTGGTTATTCGTGACAAATGCTTAATAATTATTTCAGCTGCTGTGAACTTAACTGGATCAGTTGTTATCTACTGTCCCAGTGTATTCCAAGCTAATCAGAGCACACTAGCTCCTGGGACACTTTTTGTTTGGACTTTGATCCATCTGTTCCTTCAAAATAAATACACCTCTAGTGCTCTGCCTTCTGCATTGACAAAGGTTCATAGAACAACTCATTGCTGCAGAGTCAATCATGTCTCAGTTGTGGGAGACACGTTCAGCGCTCCCAAGGGCTGGAAGAAATCACACAGAACATTGTGATTTCCCTGCCAGAATTTGCTGGGAATGTGAGTTACACTCATTGTTCATGTTGTTTCTCATAAGAAGCAGAATATAAGGAAAGACCTCAGAAAATAGGATGGTGTTGGAAGAATATGGTGATAAGACAAGCCTCGTGCATTTCCAGTGCTTACAGTTTAATACTAATATGTGTTCTGCTCTGTGGATGTTTAGTTGTACAGTTTGACGCATACAGCTGGTTAAATGTGCGCTGGGAGTACGTTAAGTGAAAGAGCAGTGTGGATTTTCAGTGGCTCCTTGGAATGGATGAAGAGTTTCTAGCTTCCATTTTATAGGCAGAGCAGATAGATGGATCGCATAATGATCTGCTCCCTCCTTGCAGGTCAGAGGGCTACACTCAGGTCCTGCCTCTGGTTCTGTCTCAATCTCAGTCAGACTCTGGGGAAGGTCAGACCCCTGTCTTCATCTCCTCCTCTTCAGCAAAGGTTGACTTACACCCCAAAGTATGCCTGTGTCAGAAGATGCTGACAGGTTTCCAGAAATCATAACAGGCTCTTGAGGTGTTTCTCTCTCCTTCTGTGCTGCATTCTGAACACCATGATCAGAAGGAATGCCTTTGGCTAGCTGTCTTATGGCAGGAATTCAGTAACGTTGGGCTGGGATTTAATGTTTTATACAGACTGCTGCTGAGCCCCTGAGTGGCCAGCTTGGAGTGCTGTTTGATGACATCTCACTGAGCTGCCCCTCATTGGCAGCTGTTGGGAATTTCTTCCCACGGTGGTCTCTGCTTGCCTCTTCTGCTCCAGCGCTTGCATAGGTCATCAAAGGCAGCCTGCCCTCTGCCAACAGCTAGGACAGATAACATCATTTCAAACTGTAGTGTTCTACGTGGGCATCAACACTTTTTATTGCTTAATAGGAGTTTTAATTGTGCAGTAGGACAGTATTATCCCCTTGCTTTCCTCAAACCACTGCCTTTAGCATGTTTATGCAGTGCACCCAGCTGACTAAAGGTCTCTTGAGCCATGGACTTGCACAGCCTGTTTTTTCACAACAAATTGGGCAAGTGTGGGTTTTCAGTATATCTGTGCCCCCAGTGCAGAGGCTTGGAGGCATTTTAGTGCATATAACCACTGTAGGGTTGCCGAGTTTAGTCAAGATGTTATTCATACCCATTAAAAACTTTAAGTCCCCAGAACGGCTGGTGCTAGAATCCTGTGTAGATGCCTAAATTGTCTTGCTGGTGAAATTATAAAATCTTTTGTACTGTTGTCTTCAAAGAGACATTACTTTTTCTTTTTTCTTGCTTTATTTACCAGTGAAATAATTCATCATACTCCTCCATGAATGTCGTCCATTAGAAATTGGGCTAGAAGGTCTCTTGATTGACTTTTTTCATTCTTGTTTGCTGTTTCAGTACTCCACATATATCAGCTACCAGGATGGAAAACCATGGTTCATTTAAAACTACAGAGAAGTATCTTAAACACTGCTGAGATGAGTAGGAACATGGAGTCATGCCCTAAAGTCCTTGTGTTCACCTGTGGACATTGGAAAAATAAGGAAGCCAAATATTTGTCTACTGCAGCATGGCCGCCTCCTTCAGCACTAATTGCTCCATCCTGCCTGAGTAACTTCAGAATAGCTTTTTTTCTGCCCACCCATCTCACCTCCTGGACTTGATTTTTCTTACCTTCTCTCCACTGCTGCTTCTGCATCCTCTGTTGATCTAGAAGAGGTCCTGTCTATCCATGTAATCGTATCTTTGAAGCTGGAAGAGCATCCTTTGCTCTCCTACTTCTTTTTGGGAAAAGCTTCTTTTTGGGAAAAGCCTCATTCCAGAAAGGCTCAAGGTGCCTTTGGGGTGCTGAATATTCATTACCTTCGTTTGGATCTGCCCTTTATTGCTCACAGACTTTCCTTCCATTCAAGTCCAAGCAACCCAACAGCAGTGGTAAGATCCATTTGGAGCATTTTGTGGATGCCCTGTCCTTGGAGACATTCAAAGCTGGACAGGGCTTTGAACAGCCTGAATGAGCTATAGGTGTCCCTGTTCAATGCAGGGGAGTTGGACTAGACAACCTTTAAAGGTCCCTTCCAACTCAAATGATTCAGTGATTCATGACTTCCATCCAAAAACTGTAGTTGAGTTCCTGTGTGACACCTGTCATGAATAACACTAGCATGCTAGGGAATGCACTGAGAATTTTTGTTGGTGTTATCAGTGGTCAGTAACACATTCTGGTGCGTTAGTGGTGATGATGGGGAGGAGGAACACATCAGGCAGAGATGATTATTTCAAAATTGATGTCTGGTTTGTTTTGGCTATATTTAGACCTGTGGCAGTGGCCTGTTCTGGACTGGCTCTGCAGGAGGCACAGTAGCTGAGGAGTCAGAGCAGAGTGAGGCAGAAACCCACAGTCAGCACATCATTCCTCTGTTTAGACATTTACCTGGGGAAAGTGGTCAGTAGGCCCACCAATGTAGATGTTGAGTGCAGAGGGAACTGGCGATGAGGGCAGTACATGACAAAATGTAATGCTGTTGACTATGTGTGATGGACTGCCTGCACAGCTTGACTTTCAGGGCACCACTGAAGATACATCAGCAGCTTCCAAGAGCAGAGAACCTTTGGCAGTTTGAGCCAGCACACCCAGTGACAAAGTCCTACCTCGAGTTCTGGACAAGACCTCGCTGGCTGTGCTCTGTGTGCTGGGTCACAGCTGCCTCCAAGCCTTATCAGGCTCATCCAAGCTTATTAAAATTACCATACCCAGCTCTACGCCCTATGAGAGCCCTGAGGTACTTGCAAATGCAGCTCACTGCTGCCTAAGGGGCTTCGTTAGCTACACACACAGCATGGAGTAGTTCAATGTGATTGTACAGCAGAACCTGTGATGATAATTCCCACACAAGTTTCACAAGGGCAAGTGTGATCACTGTAACTGTGCACATTTGCCTCTGGAAGTGCCCGGATGCAGTCACCTCTGTGTACATTGTCATTTTTTTGGCCCAAGTTTGCCTGCTGAAGAGGCCAGTGAGTTTAGCGTAATATGTCTAGATAATTAAATCTCATACACCTTTGCACATGCGCTTTTCAGAGTATGTGGCAGGGAGAAATGTATACATATATACATTTACATTGTGCATTTGTGACTCAACTCATACACATGAGAGGTGCCCTGCCCAGTAATTCTGCACAGGCAAATTCACATCTACGTTTACCCAAGCAAACCCCAACAAGAAAAGGAAAACACTTCTCCATGCAGCCTTTGGATGAGCTGCTGCCCTTTTTGGCACAGGATGTTGTAGCTGCTGCAAATTTTGTACAGGGCCAAAACATCCTTACACAAGCCTTTGGAAGAGACTGTACAGAGCATGACTCAACATACACATAGTGTCTCAGGCTCAGGAAATTTCAGAGCTGCATGTTTCTGGAAGCTGGGCAGAGTTCTTGGGAGGGATTAAGTACATCTGCCCCCTTTTCAAACTCTACCCCAAGAATCTGCCAATGATGCTGAGGGCAAGAGGGCCTGAGTTAGCTGGGTTCAGTCTGACTCTTACAACCATTCTTGCAGTCTTGCACATGTCCTTACCTCCAATTTCTTCAGCTACTTCAATGAGATTTTATCCTGCACTGTCTGCCTCTGTCTGCCATTGCGGAAATCTGGAACATGTGGGCACTGCCAGGGGAGCAGGACAGACATCAACACAAACAGACCGTATATCTTGTTAGTCTAATGACAACTGTCTGTTCTGGCAATTGGATTTTATGTTTTCATTACATTTAGAATTATAACAGGCAGTTCATCAAGATTTAGTGGTCTCTGATGAGTGTCTCTGAACGGGCTGAATGCTTTGCAGGTGCCAGGAAAGGAACTGGACCAGTTATGTTGACCACTTTTATCTCTTACTACTTGAAGATGGGGCTCAGACAAGGAATGGATGGTGCTGGTAGAAATTCCTGCCCAGGCATCCAGCAGGAAAAGCAGCTTTTTCATATGAGAACCTGAAAGCCTAAGTCTTGTATTTTTTTTTCTTTCTTAACAGATGGGATGCAAAAGAAGGTGAGGACACGTCTTTTCTGAAGGATGATCCTGACAGCCAGGTGAGTTTATCAGCTCAAGGGGGGCTGTCGAGTTTACTCAAAACATGCACCATCAGGAAGGCTGTCAGCCAGTACAGAGAGGGGAGTGTGCTGGGGTAAATATATCCCTTGACAGCACTCTCCAGGTGGCAGGATGTCAGATGTGAGACCGTTCACCCTCTGTCAGTATAACAACCCCCACTTAGTCTGCTTCACCTGCATCCTTTTGTTTCTTTTAATGGCCTCAGCAAATTTATTCTCATGTGTCGGGAACCATTATAGACAAGGAATACCATATACTGATATTTTAATAAGTTGAAATAAATATATGCTCTGTTGTGTTGGTTTTTGTTTGTTTGTTTTTTAAAGAGGAACCTTGGTACAGACAAGCAGAAAAGCAAAGATGAAGAGGTAGTGGAAGAGAACTGCACAGCTGAGTTGGAGGAGAAGGTGAAACCGCCAAGCCTTCAAGAGCATGGGAGAAGAAGTGGGAAGGCCTGGCCTGCCCACAATGGACAGAAAGAGGAAAGGAGAAGAGTGAAGGGGCTCAGCAAGGAGGTCTCTGAGGCTGGCACAGGTGACTTGGAGCCAAGGCCCAAGGCAAGTAAGAAACATATTGAGGAAGATGGCAACGGGAAGCCTGGCACTGCTGATATCCCCCAGGAGAAGGAGAGCACAAATAGCAGTGCTTCACAAAGTGGCCTTCCAAGTGCTGTGCAAGCCACTGAGCGCAGCAGTGAGGAGACCTTGTTATTGCCTGTGGGAGCTGATTTAGATGGAGGTGGCTTAGAGAAAAAGACAGCTTCTGAATGGGAATCCACTGAGGACTCTTCAAACAGCCATGGAGGAAAGCTGGACACAGATACAGGAGACAGACTGGATGCAGATCAAGGACAGCTGGTGGGAAAAAGAGGGGAGGAAGTGGCCCAAAACACTGCCCTTGAGGGACAAACACTTGCTCTGAAAGGAGTTGAAGATGCTGAAGACACTAAACACACAGGAGAGCCTTTGCCCACAGAGAAAGACAACTCCAACAAGACTGTTGTTCTTGAGCAGGATATGGCAAAACTACAGTCCAGGGAAGGGGACCAGCCTGAGGATGGCAAGGACAAGGACAGTGGGGACACTCTCAACTAGAAATAATGCACCAGTTTGCCTGAGATGGAAGGTGAGTTCCTGACCTCACTCATCATTGTGTTTGTTACCCTATGATGCTCACAGCCGTAGTACAGGTTCACAGCTCCGTTTTCCATGGCCACAGAGGCAACATATCAGATAGCTATTCAGAAGTATTCATTAACTGTCATATGGTTCCCTCAGACAGTCTAAATCTGTGCATCACAAAGACCTGCCTTGGTATGGATGCAAAAACAATGGAAATTCGGACAGAAAAATTTGTACATAAAACTGGGCTGCTGAGCCTGGCTGGTGACAAGCATGAGTTAGGGCACAAACTGAAAATATTCCTGGAAAGGGATAATCTCAGAAAAGTGAGAATAAAAGCATGAATGTATTTCTGCCTGTGATAATCACAACTAGAATAACTAGAGGTTAACATGATCCTGTTCCAAAAACACATACTTATAGAGGCCCATCTGGTGAGCAGTAGCTCGAAAAAGCTTGACTTCAGATGGGATTCTGCAATTGTAATTGCTCTGTGAATGTTAAAACTTGAATTATCTGGCAACAATGATGTGTAAGGCAGGATGAGATGGTTCCTGTCACAAAGGCTTATGAACCAAACAGAAAGGGGAAAAAACAGACCTGGTTACATAGCAAAGCTCCGGGTTTTATTCAAGCAAAGAAGTTTTTTCCAGAAAGGCAAATGCAGAACAGGAAAAGGCAAAACAAAGGTAGAAATTTGGGAGAAGGGACAAAGAAGGAGAGCAGGGAGTCTTTGGCAATTACCTTTGCCAAAAACGTTCTTCCCAGGCAATGTCACAGATCAGGGTGTCATACCCACATGTGCTACATCAACCCAATAAGTCAGGATGTGATCCTGCCACCAGGTGAGGCCGTGTCTCACTACCCTGTAAGAAGAGAGGCAGCAGCAATATTCCTAAATGGGCACTCCAGGCAATCAGCTGCCCAGATTGCCCACCAAATGCCTTTCCCTCATTCCAGCAGGCTGTTCTTCAGACACCTAACCAGCAGCTTGTCAGCTGGTTTGGTTTAATATTCATCCCAGAGACACAAAGGGGCTTAGAGATGAAGTGGTTACGCTGCTAACAAAAAGACTTTCCCTGCAATCCAGTTCTATACAAAAGGCACGGAGAAGCGCAAGCACTGCAGCTATTTTAAAAAGACAAAACACCATAAAGTAGCAGGAGCTGGTTCTGTACTGGAATTAAAATTCTTTTAAGTGAGGAAAATTAATTCCAGCAGTATTTAAGAGAAAGTTGAGACCTAGATGCACGTGGTACATGGACTTCACTGCCCAGACTATGCCTCTCCAATCTACCAGAAACCTAGAAGTAGAGGAAGGAGGAATTAAAATTATCCTGAGTGATAAAAGTAGTCATTAATTAGACACCAGCTAAGAGGGAACAATAAATTAGAGCAGTCCATTTTCATCTCAGCAATGCAGTGGAGATTCCTATGGCTTCGTAATGGGGCCCTCAGTTCAGCACAGTTCTTTACTCCATCACTCTTCAGTTAAGTTATTAATGCAGGCTTAATTATAAACACAGCCTTATGCCTTGGAGAAGACTTAGAGTGACTTTAAGCTGGTGTTTGCACTTAAGCAGTCGTGCATCCATTTGGCTAAGCTGGAACCTGAGATCAAGATTGCTCTCTGAAATTATTTACTGCTTGGAAAACACCAAGCATAGTGATGCCAAGGGGTCAGTCCCATTGTATAGCTACTGAGAATCCTGAAGGCAAACGTGGTGTGGGGAGACTGCAAGGTGGCAGTGGGCAGCAGATGGTGTGTGCAGTACTCATAG
>JAOWBP010002559.1:5021895-5032011 GCA_028571105.1 Tragopan temminckii
AGATCACAGCCCTCATGGAGACTGCTGGAGGGGTCACTCACCTTTGGAAGGACTTTCTCACAGAGAGGGCACCTGTGGATGTGCCAGGATGAGCCAGTGCAGCGATTTCTATGACCCCATCTCAGAAACAGGTTTCTCTTTTTCATTTTTTTTTTCCCATTACATCAACAGCATTCAGAGAATGAGAGAGTGAGCACAGCTTGGCTGTTTGTTTTTAGTGATGTTCTAGGGCATCCTCAATACTGAAGTCACCACAAAGCAATCTGACCTCTCCTTTTGCACCAGTGACAGTTCACTATCAGGGCTGGTTTCCCAAATAAGATCATTTGCAGACAGGGTGAGTTATGCCAGGAAGACAGAGGGCCTGTCTTTAATTCTCTGCTCCATGTGTCCAATTTGCCAGGAACACCTCTCAGCAGGGGGGAAAAAAAAAAGCAAGACCTGGATTTCCCTAGCACCATCTCAGCACAACCAGGACAATTCATTTCTTTGGACTGACGGCAGGGCTCCTAGGAGCAACAAAACAGCAACAATGACAACAGCAACCAAAAAAGCAAAAGCTCATTTGGCTCAAGTCGGTTATGTTGTCAGTGTGTTTGAAGCAAAAAGGTCTCGTGTCTATTCCTGCTGTTGCTTTGAAGTTCCCAAATCAACATGACAGGCTGCATAATGACACAGATGGCAGTCATAAATAACTATGGGCTGGTAACAGTCACTAACCTTCTCCCCTGGCTTCTTTTGCCTTGTACAGCAGATTAGTTTCAGACCATGTTATGTATAAAATGCTGCAAAGCTCTACCTTGTTTTCATGTAATTCTCCCAAAAGTGTTATTTCACAGCATTATTTGGAACCAAATTCCTTAGACTTGCAAAGCAGAGACTGTTTTTGTTATGTTTTGAAGTACTGGCGATTCAGTTTTGATACAGTGCAATTTTTGCAAAAATCAGTCTAGAAATCGATGGGATGATTTTCCAAAATAAAAAACCTATCAACTATCCCTATCAAAGGGATGTAAAAATATCAATTCCATTGTGAAAGTCCCATCACATAAAACAATTCTGTAGCAGGCCATTGCACCTGATGTCAGGGAGATGTCCCCTGTTCCAGAATCCCACTATCCCAAAGCACAGCAGTTATCTGTAGCAGTGGATAACTCAGCAGCTACTGCTAACTCAAGCATTTCTGCAGAGCAGTAGCTCCTTGCAGCAGCCACTACGTGGATTTCACAGCTTCCACTGCTAATGTCTATTTATGGCACTGAAAATCTCCTGCACCTTCAAATCAGTTGAAGATGCTGTGCAGTAAGCATGGTGGGGCTTTCATCATTTGCTTCAAATAACAAGGAATAAATATTTACCCAAAGTGCAGGACTGGAATCCCTGGAGAATGTCCAACAAGTCCCAGAGAAGTAAACGATACACAAAAACCACAGAAGCTTTTTCCCTGAATTCTCTTGAGAAAATTAATCTTAACATCTTTAGAGAAAATGCAGCTGGGGGTACATTTCCAGAGCAGCTCCAGGGATCTGACCTTGCAGCTCCAGCTGACGTCAGCAGGAGTGGGGCAGGCAGGGCCTGTGTGCTGCAGGATGGGGAGGGTGGACGGGGTCAGCTGTCTGATGCAAACCAGCGCTAAAGGTTGGTGCAGGAAGCAGGACAAGCAGAAGCTAACACTTCTAGCTGCAGTTCTGGGGCTACAAAGAACATACATCTTTCTCTCAAGGTCCAAGAGTTGAGAAGATACTGCTGCTGTCTCAGATGTTGGTCCGAGGTTAGGCAGGCAGAGATCTCAAGGGTTTAGCTTGGAGAGCACTGGTTCCTCCGGTCCTTCTGTGCAACCCAACATCATATTGTGACTTGTGGAGAGAAGAAACTACTAGAAGCTGTTAATGCATTGAGAGGCACGGACCTAAACTAGTCATTGGTACACCTTTGCTTCCTTATGGCTACTTAATGAGCACAGCAAGGCTGAACCTAACTAGGGGCTCTGACAGGCAGGCTGTTGCCATTCTAAGCACTGAACACAGAGCTGCTTGCCCTGCTTTGCAGCCTGCTGCTAGTATGGCAGAGCTGACAGAAGGGAGCATGCGCCCACACCTCAGACGCCTGTGTTAACCCTCCCAATGCAAACCCCAGACAAAAAGGAGGCAGAGATCAGTACACCACCTTGTGATCTGTGTTTTACTTTACACCAGCTCTGTGCTGAGAGGGAACACACAGAATGCAGTAAGTGATGGTAGCTTAAACCACTTCAGCAGGATCCTCCACCAAAGCCTGCCTTCTCACATTTCAGCTCACTAAGGGCAGCAGTGATAACTGTTCTACCAGTGGCAAATCTAGACAGCAACCCACAGATTTGGCACTGCATCCTCTTGTTGCTGATGGCAGAACTGAAGGCAGCACACAGCCACACTGCTCTCCTGAGTCCCAGACAGAATCACCAACCAAGGGCCAAGCCTCCAGCAGCCCGGGAGTTATGGAAAAGAGAACACAGCAAACAGGAAAGAAATTCTAATCACTATTTCTAATTACTAAAAGCGATGACTCTAAAGCCCACCAGTGTCTTGGATGCAAAGACTTGCTCATGCATAGAAAGGTGTCTGTACTGAAAGGATAATACTGCACAACAGGAAAGAGAACCGTCTAACTGCAGTAAAGAGCGCAGGGATGACAATGAGATTTTTGGAACCATTAACAATCATATAGATTAACAATAAACTGAGCTAGCTCTTGGGTCATTTCAGGCTTGTAAAACAGATTATAAAAATGTCTACAGCTGCAGCCTTTGACTCTTCCCTCAGCATCAATTATTTCAGTACCTGGGGTATGACTCCTATGCAGTTCCATATTGGATCTCTGTCATTACATAATTCCTTTGAATCTTCTCTTTTTATGGGAGCCAAGCTGTCTATTGTCTCTGCTGCCTTCACAACATTTCATCTGTTTTTGCTTTTATATTCCTTCTCTATCCTCTCTTATAAGCTTTGGGTGTTGAAATCTGCACCAGCAAAAGGCAGAACTGTGAATTTCAATGTGGATGCAGAAAAATGCCAACTCAGCAATTCTGAGCAGCTCTCGAGCATCTGGCAACTAGAGGGGGGAAAAAAAGAGCATGCCTTTCCTAATGAAAATCAATGTATTTAGGTCTGGAGGCAGAACAGCAATTTCAACTCACAGGTTAGTGTCTTCACTGGAGAAAAGCTGATACAACCCCAAGCCACAGATAGAGGGATGCAGAATCCTACCCCAAATCAGACCTTCACCTTGTTGCTCCAGGTGCTGTACAGGCACAAAGAAAACCACGCAAAGATTATTACTGTTCTTAAGCTGAAAAGAAAGCAGTCTTACCTAGCCCAGAGGAAGACTGCAAGTGCGTTTCATGCAGTCTCACATATCTGGTTCCTCCCCTGGGCTGCAGAGCTCCCCAGTTGCTCCCATCAGATCTGGCAGGTAGGTACCTGGGTTACGCCATGCTGGTACCCACAGCAGCTGCAGCCACGCAGGAAGGTCAGGCTGAAACTCAGCTGACACTTTAAATTTAATGCTCAGCAGTTCCCTGAAGGCTGATAATCCTGTTACTGTCTCTGCTCTTGTTTTGCCAGGATAACGTGCTGAAGGTGGTGGATGAGAAGAGGAGCACAACATTAGCCTCACTGTTTGATCTTCTATGAAATCAACTCTCAGCACCTTCCCCGTGCCCTTCATCACCCCCAGCTCACTTTCAGCATCAGCCCTTCCTCTCCATACATCAAAGGGCAGGGAAGGCTACCCACACTCTTCGCAAGAAAAACACCATCACTTTTGTATTTGTTTTGCCTATATTGCAGCTGTGTGGCAAGCCAATGAAACGTCTACTGTATGCACTTTATTTTGTTTAATAACTAATTCTGTTTAAAGTTAAGATTTTTCCTTCTGGGCAGCCTACCCACTTCCTCCCCCATAAGCTGGCAGGGAAGCACATGTGCCAGTGAGGACAGCAGGGGCTGCTGGTCTCTCCAGAGCAGGCAAGTGACAAAGCAGAGCACCAGGAGGCAGCACGAGAGGCTGTGTCATAGCTCAGTAGGCGGGTGAAGCAGGGCAGCTCTTGTAATAGAGATTTGTATGTAGTTGAAGCGGTGGTGGGCATGTACAGTAGTTGCATGGGTCACAGGCACAAAGAATTCTTGGGTTACACTATGGAGCACGGGTGCTTTTGGCAAGCGCATGCCAGCTATGGCATCTCATAGCTCTACTCCTCCAGCTAGATAAGGTAGGGCAGAATCATCACAACACTCTCAGACATAGGATTTGGATTTTGGTTTGTCCTGTGCGGAGCCAGGAGTTGGATCCCTGTGGGTCCCTTCCAACTTGGGTTGTTTGATGGTTCTATGTCAGGAGAGCACAGTTTTTTCTTATGAAAGGTAGCTGCTACATTGATGAGGTGAAGCTTGGCAAGTACTGCTGCCTAAGACCAAGAAGTACAAAAGCTGCAGTGACTGGGGATACAGCTCTGTGTCAAGTGGGACAGGAGCAGAGCAGCACAAATGCAATACCCTTCCTTCTTTAACAGCAAGGAAGGAGCTGGCAGCAAGGAACACAGCCAAACTGGAGTTGAAAGTCAGAGCTTCCTGTCAAGTGCCAACCTTCCTGGTTGCGCCTTTCAAAGCCTTGGACTTGAACAAGAGGGTAACTGCTCCCTTGGAAGCTGCCA
Source organism: Tragopan temminckii (assembly GCA_028571105.1). Lineage (NCBI taxonomy): Eukaryota > Metazoa > Chordata > Aves > Galliformes > Phasianidae > Tragopan > Tragopan temminckii. The sequence goes on from JAOWBP010002559.1 coordinate 5,026,586, forward strand.
AGCATAATTTTTGAGCAAACCTTAAAAGATATCTTTCAGGTTAAGGAACTGGATGAGCATTACAAGCACAAATGAGCAAAAACCCCAGCTTGGATTCCCAAGCAACTGTAATGCTCACAGCAAACAGCAACTACCAAAATGTGGCTACTTATTAAGGAGCAGGCAGAAAGCAGGCACAAGTGCTTAGATTTCTAAGTGACAGAGAAGCAAGGATATCACCCTGCCTTTGAATCACTGCCCTAAAACCTGAAGCAGTTTCAGGAGTCAATTGCAGACACGTATGCGTGGAGATTTATTGGATTTCATTGCAAGATGCATTTGCTAGCCAAAATGGCAGGCTGCCTTGGTGATAAGGTTGGCATATGTGGTGGACTGAAATACTGTATGCTGTTTTAATAAACTAGTATTTGCACATATAAACATTTTGCTTTTCCACATCTGTAGCACCTAAGTCATGAAGGACAAGCCTGGGAACTTCTATGTGCCAAATCCAGGACAATTTATTGGCTTCAGACCAGGCATTAGCAAGAAACAGAGTATGCTGCTTTCACGCTTCATTTGTAGAAACATCTTTGCCTCACCAAAGCCTGGGCTGGGTTTATTTGGGAACGGATAGACAAAAGCCAGATTATAAAACTTCTCCAGGTCCTGGAAATTCTCCATCACTTAAAGACTCATTCTCCACAAAGTCCTTTTTCACAAAAAACAAAAAAAACAAAAACAAACAAAAACAAACAAACAAACAAAAAAACAGCCCTGCCCTCCATCCCATTTTTTCCCCCAACTCCATGCAAATCCAACAAATTTTGCACTTGATGATGCTGCCTAGGAAGGATCAAGCTCTGTACACTGTACTGTGCAGATGGTACCTGTCCGCAGTGTAATTTCTTCCTGCTTATGAACAACCTGCTTGAATGCATTTTGGTTGGTGCCCAGATTGCAGCTCTTCAGAAAAAAATGGAAAAATCATGGCTAGCTATTTCTTCTTTACAGCAAGAGAAAAGACTGAACAGATGAAAAGCAGCTGATGTAGAGGGGTTATTTATATTAAATAAAAGTTATGAGAAGTCTCAGTTTTGTAGTGTTTCTCAGCCTCGCGTGCAGAGCCTTCTCTACACATAATTGGTACCACCTACTTCTCTGTGAGAAAGCTCCAATGTGGATCACTCAGCCCTTAGGCAAGGACCCCCCTCCTGGGCTGGCTGTGTTAACTCACCCAAAGGCTCACTGCAGCCATGCAGCAAAACACAAGGCTCGCTCATCCATAGAAGCATCAAAGCTACCTCATCACAATGTCACCTTTCTTGCAAGCAAAGGCAATGGCAGCTTGGAGAGTGCAAATTAAGCTGCCTGTAGAGGCACCTGTTCCCTCCCAGCAGTGGTTGGTAGCACAGGGATTTTGCTCAAGATATTCTTAACTATTCCATGCATCAGGAAAGCAGAAGCAGCCATCAGGCAGAAGACACCTTTTTCCTCAAGCCAAAGGAACAGCTTGCCACTACTTTCAGTTGGCAAAATTCTACTATCAGTTTCAACACAATTCTGTAGTCAAATTGAATATTAAAATGGATTACAGACCAGTGAATCAATTCTCAATTTCAAAGAGATCAAGAAACTCAACCAAAGGGCAAAAATACACCTGGATAAGGTTGGAAATACTTCAGCCTCCAGAGCTTCACAATCCAAGTGCTGAAGAAAGCGAAACTAGAAAATCTTGACAGTCGTTCCAGCTCTCTGTTCCACACCTCAACAAGACTAATGCTATAGCAGAAGGGTACCACCCAGATTTCTAAGAACATGCAAAGCCCTATACAGAGAGACTAAAAGTATAGAAATAACAGAAACATTCATCAGTTTTCCACACCAATTCCCCTCTGCATCAATTGGTTGCAAAAGACATAAGGGCCTGAAGCTAAACTGGCACTTAGTGAGAAATTCTTGTAATTTATAGTGTGTAATAGTGCTTTTTTTAGTTATGTGGAAAGCTTGAAGTCAATTAGAGATACAGAGCAGGGTACAGCACTGCTGTGAAGTTAAAACACTGCCTGCTGCCTTCCCTTTGAAGGGCTGTACAATGGCACAGCCCGCTCACAGGTTTGCACTCACAGTCACTGGCAGGCAAAGTCTGCAGCTGTTCTCTGAGCACAGCAACACAGCAGCTGACCAGAAATGAGGTGCTCCCACAGCTCACTGCCTCTCTGAAGACAGAGACTATCCTGAAGTTAAACTTCACCTCCTTTGCTTTAATCCAGTTCTGATGTGGCTGTTTCTTGTATCATTCTCTTCTCCATAACGCGCACACACGCACACACACACACACACACCACATTCCAGTGGCCCAGCGAGATTAATTTTGGCTTCCCTGAAGGAGATCAATGATGCTCAGAAGCAGCCACTGATTGCGTTATCAACACTACACCGCAGGATTGCTTTTCAGCCTCACCAATCAATTAAGCCGAAATCTGGAATAAAAGCACAACACCTTCCTTCTCAGAATTACAGCTTCTTCCTTCTCAGAATTACAGCTCAGTCCTAGAAGTCAGGAAATAAGAAAATACTCATTACACCAGATGAGGCCAGGAGAGAAGATAACGCATGGGGGAAACAGGTATCTTTTATCATATGAAAATGTGAGCCAGCTGCTGGAGCGCATTACATGCCCCAATAATTTTTTTTCCAGCTATTTCCCTTCCTTCTGGTCATATCAGTGCACTCTCCTAGAACAAACTGAGCTCAGCAGGACAAGACCAGTGCATACAGACAGAGGGCAAGTGCATTAAGTCAGTCAGGTTCCTTCCTCACTCGTGAGAGCCTTCTCAATCAAAAAGGAAAAGCAGAATATGGTCTGGTCTTCAACTCCATTCTCTTAAGCAATTACTGCGACTAGGAATTGGAAAATTTAAGCTACCATGTTATTTACTTTCTTCTGACACTCGACAATGATGTGTTCTGACACTCCAGTACAGAAGTATGCTGCACTTGAAGCACAAATATGCAGAGATTTCTGCACCATAAACTCTTCTAAAGGCTCTCAGAGATCAAGAAGTCTGGAATCTGGGCCCAAAATAAGGAGGCTTGAATTGCTGCAGGGAAGATGGCATTCCAGAATCAGTAGCACATCTAATCAATAAAAAGCTCAAGTGGAAAAAAAAAAAAAAAGAAAAAAAAAAAGCAGATATCACTATTCCAGATCTATTCTTAGAGCCATCATGCTTTCACATGACTGTCCCATAGCCAGAAGATGTGATGCTGTTAACATCCTCAGATTGCTCCAGCAAAAAACTGCAGATTTAACACTTCACTCATGTTTAACTTTCATCTCCATTCAAACTTTCAGACAGCTCTCTCCACACACTGGAAGCAGACAGTTCTGCAGGACTGCATGTGTGTCAAGGGACTGATCTCAGCAGCAGTTCCAAGGATATAGCACAACAAATCACAATGTTAGTGATTCCTAGATTCCTATCTAGGAAACAGCACAAAAGCCTGTGCCTTCTCTCACCTGATACAATTACACTGGCTAGAGTAACAATTCCATACCTCCTTAAGTGATCCTCCTCCAACAGGAGCAAGAACGGAAAGATTGATACAGTGCAACTGCTAACAAACTGAAGACTGGTAACTGCACTGCTCAGGGGCACTAGAAATACACATTCAAGACACAATTGCTTCAGTGGAAAGACAGCAACACAACACAAAAATTCACAGTCCAAAACGACAATCCGAGCTATTACCTCTTGCAGCCAAACTGCCTTCCCCAAACATCGCTAGTACCCCTTGTTATTAAAAGTTAACATAGGCATGCACCGCTGTCCTGAAGATCCTTTGCCACTAACACCATGCACAGGTGAGAAGCTTTAAGTTGTTACAGCTCCTGAACACAAGGCATCTCTCCCCTGTTACACAGCCGGTTGGAAGAGGGCCATGCAGCCCATTTAATTAAATTCCCTTCCTCTTCCATCTGCCCTAGACAGCCATCCCTATTAGTCTTCTGAGAGCAATTGTATTTAAAGTGAAAAAATGCCAGTAGTCCACATACATCCAGCATGCTTGGGATGTACTGTTCCAAGCCAGCACAGGCCTGCCAGCTCTGACTTGCAGGCCAGTACCAGAGCAATCCCAGCCTCTGTATCATTCTGCCCAGCTTTTATTTATCTCTAAAGATGGTTTTAAAAATTAAACGAGCTGCAGAGACACCTCCCAACTGCTTCTGCATTAAGTACCAGAGCCAAAAAACAGATTCAATTGGCACCAAGAAAAAAAAAAAAAAGAGCATGCTTTGTTTTTGCTTTGCCCATTCCTCCCTTTGGAAGCTCTTCCCTCTACAAACAGATATGTGTACCCACAACAGCACAGAGCAGCAGCATCACCAGCACCCAAATCTCCTGCATGCACACAGGAGCCCTACAAACAAAACAGGTACTGATGTGCTGCTGGCACAAGGGAACAAAGTCACCCACTGCATGTAGGGCCAAACCCAGCGTGGATAAAGCTGCAGAGCAGTGTGCTGCTGCCAGGATGCCCTCAGTCACTACAGCAAATAAAGGGGAAGAGCTCAGATGCAGCCCTGGAGGTAACAGTGCAGCCACCCGATCCAGCAGCAGCTTCAGGCTTTCCACTCCTTTGCCTCTTCTTGCTTTCTCCCACCTGTCCTGCAGAAAGATGGCAATTTTACAGGCACATTTTTGTTTGAGATGACTAAGCATGATCTTTTCCCTTCCCACCAGCTTGCCTTCTTCTCTTGCACAGTAGCAACATAAAGCCTTCTCTGCTGGAGAAGAAAACTAGAAAAGGGTGAAAGACCACATCCAAACCACTCCATCCTTTTGCCCGTTTCCTTCTGGAAATCCTCTGAGCGTGGTCCTCTGCCTTCAGCACATGCTCAAGTGGAAGCATCCAGCCAAAGCAGGCCTTTACTCAAAAGCACACCAATTTCAGTATGAAACAGCTATTTCCACACCACCTCAACTTCAGAATAGGAAAAAAAAAAGCGCCGTGGATTTGACAGTACCAATGTGATTCATACATGCCAGCAGAGCACCTTTCCCACCCCCAGCAATGTCAGTTCCAGGCATCACTTTACGATGACACCGTACAGCCTCACCGTTACGCCATACAGCTGAAAGCACAGGCATGACACAGGCACACAGCTTCCCAGCAGGCAGCCCGAAGGTCTGAGTGACAGCCACCACCTTGCAGCCACACCACACCACCTGCCCAGACCTCAGCTCAGCACCGACAGCAGGAGATGGGCACACGCAGTCTCACCTACAGGGACCAACAACAAATGAATGAAGATCACAATACATCACAGAATGGCCTGGGTTGAAAAGGACCACAATGATCATGTAGTTTCAATCCCCCTGCTATGTGCAGGGTCGCCAACCACCAGACCAGGCTGCCCAGAGCCACATCCAGCCTGGCCT
>JAOWBP010002559.1:5032905-5048551 GCA_028571105.1 Tragopan temminckii
TCACCTCCAAGGTTCTCTTGCAGATTCGGTCTCTCTCTTTCAAGGGGAGGGTGTGATCCTATTCTTGGGCACCTGTTATCTTCAGCTTGCATGTCTTCGGAGAGCACTGATGGCCTGTTGGACAGCTTGCTTGTGGATGTGCTGTTGTCAAAACTGTCACTGAGTTTTCTGGACAAAGGCTGGAGCTCATATTGCTCATTTGCAGTGTTGGACTCCTGAACCTTCCGCAGTCGGTTTTGCTTCTCATTTCCCCCACAGGCGTAGGTTCCATTTGGCTCAGAGTCATCAGAATAATCTTTCATGGTGTGGGCACAAGGCCAAAGGATTTGCCCGCAGTTCTTCTCTGGGCCAAAGAAGCAGCACAGTGACTGGAAGAAGAAGCTGGCAAACCCACAGCTGATACACTTGATCATCATTATAAATATCCCCAACTTTCTATAGGCCAGGACTGTAGCAGGCAACATAATGACTCCTGCAGAGAACAAGGCAGATGCTGCCATCGCAGTGGCACAGCTCATCTGCTTCAGGGAAAAGGCCACTCGGCTCAGGCGGTCCGAATGGGGGCACAGGTGGTAGGAGATACAGTAGTTGACGGTAAAGTCAACAGAGAGACCTACTGCAGCTGAAATGAAGAGAGACTCCACCGCATTGAGCTGCCACTCCAAGAGGACCAAAAGGCCAACAGTTACCAGGACAGTGCCTGCAATGGCAGTCACAGAGAAAACACTAAGGAGAACATTCCAGGTAGTGAGCAACAGCACCACAAAAGAAATGGCAATAGAAAGCCCCATGACCACCATTATTTCTGTGCTGAGACTGTGCTGGAGGTTGTACAGCTCTAGTTTACTGGTAAACCACCCATTCTGAAGTCCCATAGGGGCAGTTTTCATTTCTTCTGTTATCCAGAGGTTGATTTCTTCATAGAAGTGTTTGGCTTTGCTGTAATTGAAGCTGTAGTGATAAACAGTTTGAAACTGCAGTACTAAGGCAGCAAGATTTCCCTCTCCATCAAATCTGAGGCCCAGATCGTATGTTTCTGCCCCTTCCCTGCCTTGTTCCAGGAGCATCATTTTGATGCAGTGCAAGAAGACTTCGCTTCCATAAGGGAAAGAGAACTGGTTACAGCACAGGTTGAAGCTGTTGTCTTTCTGGGAGCACTGGCGACTATCCATCCACCTGACAAACTCCTCCATGAAACACACAGTAGATTTCTGCTCTGTATCAGGGTAATAGAAAGTTTGGTTCTTCACCTTTTGACAGAATTCAAAGAGCCACTTCTGGGCATCAGGACTTTGGATTGTGAAGGTGGCATCTGCTACAAGGGTGCCATTGCTTTTTGGATTGAAATGGTCCCCGTTATCCACAGGCAGGATACCCCAGATGATAGTGACTGGCATACGCTGCCCTTCTCCATGCTCTAGCCTCTCAAACATGAACTGGTGGCAGTACTCAGAGTCGTACCTCTCAAAGGGGTGGCTCAGTCTGAACACCTGAACAGACGATGACTCGAGAGTCGGGAGTTTGAGTTTTGGGTTGGAACAGGAAATGTAGGCACCTCCGATTGCTAAGGCGGCAAACCAGCAGATCCAGATGTACCGAAACTTGATGACCCCACAAGGCAAAAGCTTTTCAAATAACAACTTGGAGGTTTCGCACAATGTCTTCTGGAGACCCCTGAGAACATAGTGGAAGGAGAGAGCGACTCTCTTGTGGCCGGTGTTTTTCCAGTAGTCTTCCGGCTTGTAAATGCAAGTAGTCGCAATGTAGCGCTCATACAGCACAGCCGAAGAAGGAAGCCAAGTCATCATGAATATGAGATTCACCAGGACGGAGGTGCCCATGTAAACAGCAAAGCATCGGATGGCTATTATATTGCTAATGTAGCTGGCATAGAAGGCAGCACCCGTTGTGAAGCAGGATGCCAGCATGAGATACGCAAAATGGTGCATGGTTTGACTCACCCGCTGTGAAAGCCCAGCAGAAGGGTTCTGGCTCTTGCTCAGATTCCAGAGGTCAAAGAAGACGAAGGTGTGGTTGGCACAAATGCTGCTGAGAATGATAACAGCCGTCAGGTTTACAAAAGGGAAGTAAGTGAATCTGAAGGCCACCTTGTACAAGAAGTAGGAGATCATCAAAGAGCTGACAACAGTGAGCAGGACCATCAAGGTAATAAAGACTGAGCGTAAATAAAAAGAAATGATTAGAAAAATAGCTAATATTGCCAGAACTGGATACTTAGTATCCAGTAAAAGATAGTGCTGGAATAGTTTCTGTTTAAGGCCCAAGTCCATTCCAGTGATAGATGTATAGTTATCAAATAGATCCCAGGATTCAAGATTGTCTAAGTAGATCCCCATCATAGATGCACCTTTCCTTGTAGGCAAAAAGAGCAGGCTGTACTTGAGGGATGGCACTTGGTACTCAATTGTCTGGGGACTAAGAAAGTCTCTGTCAACCAAGAAGTGAAGAAGCTGGTAAATAGCATTGAAGCGGGTACATTTTTCTGGGACTTTGGCACACTGAGAGTGTTTCTGTCTCATGGTCTCAGGACCTATGCATGATGGAGTGAGGATACCTTTGTGGTAGTCTGGAGCGCAGGCACGAAGGAGAGCCAGGGTGTGGGAAATATCTCCTTGAGTTATCTCCAGACAAGACGACCTGTTGTACAGGACAGCAATGTAGTTCCCCAGAGACCAGCTTGGGCAACATTCATTGGCTTCAGTACGTTGGCAGAGGTCTCTAAAATGTACATGTGAGCGTATCTGAAAAATAGCCAGGGGAACATCATGTGAGGTCCATTCTGCATGCTTTATCTTGCTCCTCACAGTAACCCTCCCTTCCAGCTGTACAAGCCATGGCTCTCAGTGACAAACTGTACGTACTAAAGCAATTGAAGCACACTAGCCTTCTGCCAAAAAAGGAAACCTTGTCCATTATTTATAGCTTATAACCTCTGATTTGAAAATTTGGATCCTTCTCCACTATCCTAGTGACCGCATTGCCCTTCATTTTGCAGGTGTTCTCAAGGCTAGTACAAAAGGGGGAGACACTTTCTACTGATTTTATTTTATTTTTATTTTTATTTTTTTCCTTATTACTAGGTTTGCTAGTAGAATCACTGGCAGCCAAGGAGATTATGTGCAGTCCTTCAGGGCACACAGTCTTCTTGTCTTACCTGTTATGCCTTGGGACTGCTAGCTCTGTGTGTTTCTCCGTTGCAGGCATTACTGTGCTGGCAGCTGCAGGCACACCACAGCAGCTCAGGTGTGGCTGACAACATGACTAGCACTGCTGAGTCTGCAATATGCAGTGGTGTGGATGGGTCTGGGAGCCTGCACCCTCTGTGTGCTGTGGGATGGTTTAAAACCTAGTTTTGCTGCAACTCCCATAGCTGGGTATCTGGCACGGTGTAGTGTGAACACAGAGCCTTCTGCCAGCAGGATGTCAGGCTCTTGCAGAGGAGGTTTCCTCGAGTCTTATCACTTAGAGTTGTTCAAGATCCTATTGCAAACAACACAACTAATCCTATTAAACGTCCCTCTTAAAAAAACTCACTGTTTTTTTAACTGGCAGTCTCCAGGACAACAGCTCCATTTTGGTAATTAGGTTCTGCTGCTCAACATTCTCAACAGCTTCTGATGCACGTCTTTGGCTTCTGGACAAGGTTTTTTGCCCAGTGACTGTGTATTCTTCTTTAATGGCAGCTGGACTTCAGGGATAGGTGAAATCATTCTTATGTTGGTAAAATGCACTGGAGTTCTCTAGGCTGAAACCTGCTCTGTAGCTTATGTTGTTTTTTCTGCCTTCCTTTCAGCTAGATATTGAAGATGACAACAGTCAGAAAAGAGATAATATATATGTTCTTTGTGACATTACTAACCTTGTCTTGTTCAATTTGACACATGGACTGAATAGCTTGCAAGTTCCATAAGCTCCCAGCAGTTGTGGACATAAATACCAGCTGGGAATAGCCTTTCTCTGAAAGAAAAAAAAAATTAAAAGAACAGAAAAAAAAAAAAAAGCCAACAACAGATATTAGGTAATGAATATGAGTTAACAAAGCTGGTTGTAGTAGACCCTCTGGGCATTGAAATAAATAAATAAATAAACCTTGCTGTCTCTAAGACTGCTGTGGAGGACTCCCTGAAGAGAACCAGGTCATGAAGCAGCTTGTAGTGAGTGGTAGCATCCCCATGTGTGATCTGACCTCTGCTCCTCACCCAGCTGTCAGCAGCGGGAGAACAAGGATGGAATGTTTTCAGAATGCATTCTCGTGCCTATTGCTTGCTTTCAGTGAGTGCTGCCATCTGGTGCTGCACCCCCTCTTAGAGAGTGAGGAGCTGAAGTCCAGCCAAGAACTCCCAGGGACCTGATGGTTTGGTGTTTGACTGATTTCAGAAGTGGAGTTGAGGTAGGGGAGGGAGTCAAAATATCTGCATGCTGTTCCTCTTTCTTCTATTTATTAACAAATTTGGGGTATCTTGGAGTGGCGGTGTTGGTTTTTTCCTTCCCGTTTTTCACTATCATATGTATTTCAAGAAGAAAAGAAAGAAGGGGAGTGGTATTGTGTGCGCTACTTTCTCAGATGCACGTCTGCTTCCAGAATGTTTCCCAGTGTCCTGAAACACTTTGACTATTCTGTACACTGTTGAATTCTGGGTGCACAATGCATACTGCTCCATCACAACTTCACTCACCTGGGGGGCCGCAAAAGAAACCGTCTACTCCATAGATTTGTTCCACCATTCTCCGTGTCCTCGCTTCTTGTCCTCCCTGAACAGCCTTTTGTCCTCTGCTAATGCCAATGTCGTCGTAGCTAGCAAGAGATGATATAGTTTGTGTAAGTAGAGAGATCAGCTGGCAATGAGTAATGTTGACTAGCGAGTCTCTGTTAAACTGTGAAGTAAACACATGGAGAGTTTAGAGCCTAATTCCTGGTTTCCAGAGTGGGGAGACAAAGCACAGTGCAAGGCAACAGACTTTATACCCTTCAGTGCTCGGTTGCTTTTTAGCACAGGACATACACTGTAATTCACATAAGTATCTTGGAACAGTGAATTGGTATCTTTATACCCACCGTTTTCCTCAAAGCTCCCTCACCAAATGCAAGTACCTTTTCTTCTCAGCATATGGAGAAAGGGAAAAGGTCTTCTTGTAGCCCGTATGGCTCTCTACATTCCTCCATACAATGAGCTTTCTGCCAATGTCGGTATCTCGTGGCTCAAAACCCTGCAGTCAAGCAGAAGGGTTTTATCATTAGCTTGCATTTTAGCTTAGCTTAGCATTCCTTAATGCTTCTTCTTAGACCTAGAAACTGTATGAGACTATTTGAGACGATCACTGCATCTTGGAGAGATACACACATTGATTTTTCCCTGGAAATACTGCATCCAAGAGATGAGAGGAAAAAAATATTTCTCCTTTCCTTTTTGGGCATGGATGGCTATAGTGTGAGTTCTCAGCACTGCAGAGATGGGCTGATGGTTGTTGTTGACACAGGGTGTACTCCCTAACCCAGCTCAAGAGTGAAGCTCAGCCCTTCCGCAGCTGCCAAGTGCAACCTGAAGTTTGCTGTGCCCCAGTCCTGAGAGATGTACTCTCTCTAAGGAGGGAGATCTGGAGATGCATCTCTGCAGGCTGGAGCAAACAGTCCTTAGGAGGGGACTGGAGTGTTTACAAGCTGATGACGACATACTACCAGTGCAGCATGCTGGGCCTCAGGAAGGGGACTTAACACTGAATACTAACAAAATTGCTTCACCAGTGAGAGCTATTAAGCAGTGCAGCAGTGAAATAGCAAGGAATGAAAGCCTTTCACTAATGAGTGATGTCATTATTTCTGTTTTTGTGACTGTGGTATCAAAGAAACAGCGAACATTACTCTGAAACATTATGTCCATCCAGAAGGAATCTTGCTTTGGTTGCATACTGTGAAGATAAGAGGGAAGAAGATAGCAGATCACTGACAAACACTGCCATTTATTTCTAGTGGCTTTAGTGTCCTCCTGTCCTGCCTTGCTGCCTCTATCTGCAGAGAAGGAAGGAAGCATAAGCTTGTTTTGTATGGCAGAAAGAAAACATGACTAGTTGCCCTGTGGATTTCCTTTTGTTCACACTGACATATTGCCTGTAGGGACTTACCATCAGGGGTTCTGAAAAATCCGGCAAATTTCCAACGAGCAGGCCAGCTAAAGTACAAACCACAACTGTCACTGAACACAGCACCAGTACAGCAACGGGCCACTCTGCGATCATTTGAGAATAACTAGAATCAACAGGAGGAGAAAAAATGCAGCTGTTAGAGCCCTTCTGCTATTAGCATGAAAGCTGCTGTTGAGCCAACGTAGTGCTAATAAAAGGAAGTAAAAGAATTTGGGGTTTTCGGTTTGAGCATTTGTTTATTGAAATAAAGCTTAGAGGCTTTAACACAGCTATTAGTGAATGTATTATATTTCCATTATATTAGAGGCAACTCTAATTAAATCAAGTAACCACATTTTGCCTCTACCACATTTTCCTGCTTTTTCAATCAGAAATAACAAAACCCAGACTCTTCCATCCTAAGGCAAAAGGAAGCTTTAAATATTTAACTTAAAAGGTTGCATTTAGAAGGAGCTTCTCTCTTGCTTGCTTTCTTTTTTCCCATTGTACAATCTAAGCCAGTAACTGTCTTGCTATTTGGCCTGCAGATTTTCTGCCCATGGACCCTAAGAAGTTTAGCTATTCTGAAAGGTCTCCTATAGATAACTAGCTCAAGCAAGTCATTATTATTGCTCTAAATTCACTCACTGTGTGGGGGCCTGCTTACTGCTGGGAAATACATAGACACCTGAAAAGTTAAAAAAGGATGGAAACCAGTGATCTGATGTTTAATCACCTTTAGGACTGTCAGCAGCAGTCATGGAGTGAGCAGGTGGTTTCTGGATCTGCAGGATGAGTGAGACTCACCCTGATTGCAGCCTCAAAGCCAAATGCTGACCCTGCAACAAAAGCAGCTGCAAATGCTGCAGACCAGAGTTTGGAGAACACACAAAACCCCATAGGCTGGTGTAGTATGGTGGCCCTTCAAACAGCTTTTCATGTGAGTTTAGGTCAGGCCTATTTTGTTGGTTTTTTTTTAAATTTAAGCCTCATGAATCATTGTGCATAGCCTTTCAACAAAGATCTCTCCTACTGTAGCTTGTGAGAAAATGCAGGACTCTACTGCTATTGCTCCTGATGCCCTTCTGATTCCCCATCTGGTAGGCCAAGCTGGATTAACCCAATCAATGTAACTATAAATATAAAGCTGCCGTATGGACTAGAGCCAGGCACCTGCTCTGAGAACGGCTATCAAGGCACTGTTGCTATTCATTAGTGCAGGTTGCACAAGCAAATAGAGATTTTTCCAGGCAGATGAGAAGCACGGAGCAGGGAGTGCTGACCTTGCCTCTGAAACTGGGCCTGCTGGGGAGGTCACCAGCACTGATGCCCTGCTTTTCCTAATAGCAGAGTAGGAGAGTCATGATAATAGGGTAGAAGAACGGCAAGGATTTGATATTAAGCATACCTTTTGGGCATCCTGAAAGCTTTGTCGTGTCTGCAGACAGAAAGAAAAAGAAAAAAAAAAAGACATACATTTATTATCTTCCTGCCAAGCACTGTCCTGGGTGCCCAACGAGCAAGTTAACCCCTTCAGAAGCTGAGCCATTGCTGTGGAAGTTGTTTGGCACCAGATGGGTTTGGCTAATGAATAACAGGGTCTTTCCCTCTCTCATTGGCATTTTAATCAAACCTGATAGGAAAATTCTTAGTAACTCCTCTGTGTTGCCCCTACAGAAAACACAATAGAATGTAAAGGACATAAACAAAATAATCCCATAGGAATATCCATGAAAATCTGTATTTTTCAAGCACTTTTCTGCTGAATTTTTGAATTACTTCTTGGCAACAGCATAACTCTATGAAATTTTATGATCGGAGCTATATATAAAACAATCCTATAGTTTTTATTTCCTGTTCAGCTCAACAAGGATTTTCCAGAAAGTCAATCTCATTTGTTTCCTGAGCCATTTCAAAGATGACATTTGTCCAATTTAGAGGAAAAGGAAACCAGCGGAGCTGCTCAGAACATTTTTCTGGTGTTTCCATCGCAGAGCAGCTCTTGTCATTCTTTGTAGAGCTCTGAGGGATAAAAGAAAGAAGCTTTCCCGAGGAGATCCGAGGTTACCTTTATTAATGAATCCCTATGGGCTATCTTAACAGAAAAGCCCTATTTCAGTGTCACCATATCTGAAGGGCCTTTCCTTCTGATCTCCATTTCCACCTGAGATGTCTCCCTGAAATGCATGGTCTCCTCATCATTCTAATGCTCCACAGATTTGAGAGAGAGGGGAGCAGAGAAAAATCCTCATAGATTGTTAAAGAGAAATCCCTATTTAGACGCACACTGCCTGTCCTTTGTTAATTCTTCCACAATAGCTTCTCAAGCAGAATTGCTCAGGGTAAAAACCTTATTCTATCATTGTTGTAACATCACTTCTCTGTCTGCTAGTGCTGCACATTCTGTCAGTGATTTGCAGTCCAGCTGCATTTCCTACTTGAATAACCTGTTACAGAGAAAGCAGCTAACAATTTTGTTGATGCAATATTGATGCAAATGCAAACACAAACAAATTAAATCCTCTGTTAATGGTTAGAAAATTAGACCATAAAGGACTATTGTGCCTAACCCCGCACTGCTGTAAAAAAGCAAGGAATCCTACACCATTGAACTTTGCTTGCTGCCTACTGCTTGTTGCAAAGCAACCTGGAGGACCAAGTCGTATTCCCCAACTCTGTATTTCTCACTGTATTTCCCTCCCCTCCATCATAGGCAGCAGCTTCGCTGGGAGTAGAAAAATAAATTAACTGTGCACTTATCACTCAGAAACTCTACCAAGATAAAGGATTAGCCAGCTGGCTATCTTGCAGTGCAAATGGAGAAAAGGGGAGGATCACAGAAGATGGGCATGATCACAGCTGGATGATGCAGGAGTAACAGAGTGACCTTGGCTCTATTCAACAGGTCACCTTGAGAAGGAAATCCTGACTCTCCCAGGTGCGGGAATAGTAGCTGCGTATGTTCCTAATGGGTGGAGAGAGAAAATTCTATCCCTGTATATCTCTGGGGGCATCTACTGCTTCAAACTGGTAAGCAAAATCACTCAGAGCCTTCCGATTCTGTTCCAAAGTTCAGGCAATGCCTCCTGAAAACTGCTGAGCCGCTCTCCACATGCCTCTTACCTGACTGTTACAATGTGGTGCTGCACCGGTTGAGTGAGTCGCTGCCCAGGGGACCACCGTTTCCAGGGGGTTTCCAAAGCCTCGTGATGAGAAGCTGGGACAGGATCGCTGCTGGAAAGGTGGGAACACAACGTGGACCTCTCACCGTGCCCAGGGAGCAGGGGCAGGCCATAGCTGCCTCGGGACTCCTGCTGATCGCAGGAGTAATACAAATGATGCTGTTGCGAGTCCTGGGAGCTCGACGGTACCTGACCATTGGACTGGGTGGAGATTGGCCCCAGCACGTGGCTGGAGGAGGGCAGGTGGTCTCCCCCCAGTCTGGGTGATGCAGGAATGGGGCAGTGATGGACCGGGCAGATTCTTTCCCAAGAAGTGCCACTGTAGCTGGGCTCAGTGTTGGCAATCTCTGGCATGGCGAGACAGGTCTGGCAAGGTCCTGCATTTCTTTTTTCTCTGTGAGGAAATAAAGGGATGGTAAAACTTTTCTCTGTTACAGCACCAGGAAGGCTATGCTGGGGAATTGCATCTTGTCTCCCACTTAATGCAGGACATAAAGCCTCACCCTCTGTTTACTGTATCAAGAGCTAGGGCTGAGCTGAACCATGTTTTTTACAGAAACATCCATGCCTCACTCATGAAGTGCAGCTGATGGTGAATCTATTATATATTTGTGCGTGTTATTCCAAAATTATGAAAAATAGTGTAACGTGCCCTTAAACAGTTTTCAGCTCCTGTAATGGCTATGGTTTTAGAAACCAGGTATGGCTTCAATGTATAGGTAGAATTAAGTTAGTTAAATGCTAATGGCATTTCATTAGATGGGCCTCCTTATTCCTTCTTATTTCTTCCAAGAGATTTCAGTGCAAAAGGGGCAAAACACGCTGGCTGGTGACATAGGCAGGATCCTAATGTGGAAGCACATAGTAATTACAGAGATCTGAGTCAGTCTTTGTGACAGCAAGAAAACCCCTCTAACACCATAGGATGAGGTCACGCTGACCCAAAAATGCCTTTGAAATTACAATCTCAGTGTCAGGGAGCTTCAGAAGCACTGTGCAATTTGGAGTTCAGAAAGCAAGGATTATATGGAAACACCTACAGTCTCTGGTGGTTGATCAGAGAATGTGCTGTGGTGTCTACAGCTCAGTTATATGCCTGCTGTAGTGTCTGGCATTGAGTATTAAGTATGATGGATGATTTGGGCCAGCTAGAATCACAAAGTGTCTTGAGTTGTCAGAGAATTATGAGTACTGGATTGAGACAAGAATGAAATGAACTTTAGCCTGAGGCACCTGGTGAGATGTGGAGGAAAACTGAAGACAAAATATGACTGAGAAGGGAATATTTTCAAAACTTTGCAGAGTTCATCTCATTTGTCTTTCAGACAGCCATGGAAAAAGACAGAATTTTAGCAATTACAAGTCTCTGGAATTGCACCCGAAGTTAAATAGTAGTATCAATGACGAAAGAGATTTGAAGATTTCCGTTAGCTCAGTACTGCTTGAAAATTGTTATTTTTTCCAGAAAGGAGGACATATTGGCCTTGGCAGTTCATGCTGTGTACTTTCCAACATCAATTGAGCTTGTCAACACTGGGAAACTATATTTCATGATTATACAGAATAGACTCGTTTCACTAAAATCATTACGACAGAGCAATGTTTGCAGTAACAGCTATACCAATGCTGGTGTGGAGACTCATGGCACAGGCATTCCACTCACTGCTACTTGCACGCAGAACCTGTCCATGGACTAGTAACAAAGATATCTTGCCTAGTTAGATACCATCCAATGCTAGTTTTAGTTTTTAGTTATGTAGTTACTGACAGAGATGACATAATCAAAGTTGCTTATCACAATGTCATTGACTTTGGAAGCAATAACTGATGTTCACATGCAGCTTTTGGGTCATGAAATTGGCAAAACAGTTATCAAAACAGTTAGCGAATGCCACTATCTGTGTCAGTGAGCTCTGCATCCCTGGGAAAAGAAGGTACACCCAAGGGAAGAAAGTCAGATAGGATCTGTGAGACTGCTGATGTTTCTTATGGCAGCAGACGTACAAATTGGTGGCAACAAGCCAAAGTTTGCACTGAAGCAAGTGCCAGAAAACCTGCAGACAGATGTGTGCACACCTCATTGATAAGCTTGACAGGTCTTTCTCAACAGTTCCAGCACTCAGCTGCCTCTGCTCTGCAATACAAAGGACTAATAAGACTTCAGCTAGCTCACTGTAGTGAGAGGGAGTGCTGTTTGCAAAGCACGAGCTCCCGAATAGATTGTGACAATGATATCCCATTCTCCCGCAGAGTTTGTCAAAAGAAATAATATAAAATCCTGTCGCATGAAGTCCTTGCTGTCCTGTCACAGATGGATTAGTGGCAGGATTACCCACACTTTCAGGCAAGTGATTTGGGTTATAGCTCTATGAAGGCAACTTACAAAGAAGGCTACAAATTTTTTGGTGGTGTATACAAACACGCTGCACAAGACAATAAATCAGATGTCAGCAATGCGTTCATGAGATGGAATCTGGGGCTTGCTGCAGCCTCATCAAAGTCACCTGCGCTGGGGGGATTTGCATTCAGCTGTACGACTGCAGCATAGAGCAGGTGCAACAAAGGCAGAGAAGGGAAAGCTTGTGGTCTGTGGCAACGAATGAAATGGCATATTTAATTAATTATTGCCCATTTACAATAATTGCAGAACCAACCAGCCAGGGACATAGTAACCACCACATCCTCTCTATCTATAGGAAGTCTCAGGGATGAGGTTTATTTGTGAGAGTATCACACTTCCATTCTTGAGATAAAAGTGTAATTCCTCTCCCTTCTCCCAGATTTCCAGCGGTTGGAGTGCAAGTTAACTTTATTTGGAGTCTTGTAGTTTTGTATTAGCAGAGCTGAGGCACTGAATTATCATCATAAAGCTGGGACTGTGGTAGTGTTATATTTTTGCAAAATCTAAACCTCTTCTCACTCTCTTTTTGATGCCTCTAATTTATTATTTTCTCTCTACCTTCCATGTATCATTTTCACTAATTTAGGTACACCTTAAGTAAGATGTTTTCCTAAAATGCATAATAATTCACAGAGGCTGTGTAATCAGACCACACTGACAATTTATGCTTCTGGTATTTCCACACCTGTTAAAGATGTGTTCTTTTTTTTTAAGGGAAAGCAAAATTCTTTTTCATGTAAACTGCTGGATTTGCATTGGCAGTGGGCACCAGAGGCTTTTCATAACTGACTTAGTCTGAGGTCTGCCTGCCTCATCTGTAACACTGGACAGGTAGAAAAGGCTTTCACCAGAAAAAAAAACACTTTGAAGATAATCAGGGAAATGCAAGAAACGTGCTGAAAAATTTCATATCCAAAGACCCTCAGCTACACAATCTCCTGGTGGCAAAGGCAGGTGGCAAACCCTGCTATTACAGATTGCTTCCAGTTTTTTTGCACATACATTAATGTATTCAATGCTAATAGTTAACAGACAAGCCCACTCCCCTTGATTATCATCTTTGCTGTGAAATACTGTCATGTTCTGTTCTTTCCCCTCATGTGGTCTCAGCTCCATCCCCTGGCTGCTCAGCAACTTCATGTTTTAGAATAACTTTAGCGAATTAAAATCGTTCAGTCATGAGTCTTCTTCGTTATCTCCTTTTCAGGCTGAACTTACAGTTCTGTCAATCACGCTCCAGATCCAAGTTGCCTTATGCTCATCTCCAACTCTGTGACAATGTGACCTTGGTTATCCAAAATCTCCAGGGAAACCTGGAGCTCACAAATAGTTATAGTTTTGGATAATTACTGGTGGCAGGTCTGCAGGTTTTGAGTCTTCAGTTGCTACGCTCTCAATTAGCCAGGGTGCTGGTGCATTTGATCTGCTGAGATCTGCACCAGAGATGTAGGCTGCTCCTTGACACCTACCAGCATGTCACTATGACTTTTCTGGGCCTCTAGGACCCTGAATTGTGTTTGGAAAATGGTTGTGGGTGTGTTCCTGATTGTTGTGTACTGTCAGACAGAAGAAGAAGTGGGCAAGAGTGTTACACTGGACTAACACCAGGGGAAGAGAAACATTCTTTTGAATGTTCATTCCCATTCAGGACTGTGTCACATGTTTGACATCTTTGGGATGGTGTGGGCAGAAATGGCCTCTTAGCCACAAAAAAAGCCTCCAGAAGCAGCCTGACAACCTCCTTTTTCTTCTTCAAGCTCAACTGGATGCAACTAAAGAGATACAGAGAAAAGGAAGATGAGCTGTATGGCAGGTGACAGGCTGGAACAAACCACTCCTGAGACCCACATGAATGAGTTGCATTTGTCATGTTGCTTCCCCATCTCTTCCCCTGAGATGTCTAGACAGGATAATAATCCAATTTATGAAACTGCCCAAGTCCCTCTAAGTGCAGCAATGCTTTTCTGAGGCAAGCAGCAGGGCACAGGGAGCCCTGTGCAGATGTACAGGAACCAGCAAAAGTGTCTCTTCCCTTTTCCTCTTCCCACAGGAAAACGGTCAAGATAACACCATTGTTATTGGTTATGTTTGCTTGTGCTTTTAATGTGACAAGTGCATGTATCTGGAGATTATGGGAGGGCTTATTGCATTTCACTCTCACCCATTATGTAGGTTCACTGCCCAGCTGGCAGGGAGGGATGGGCACCTGTCAAGCAATTCATCTCCTCCTTTGACAGGGTCAAATTCTTGTACACTGGGAAATTTCTGTGTAGTTACTCTCTGTTTTGCTTTTTTTCAGTCTAGTAGCAAGATAACATGTATCCTTAAGAAGCCTTACAATCTTTTTTTTTTAATGAGACTCCTGAGTATGCTAAATCTTCATGAAAAATTAATGAGACTGAAAAGCTCTGCTTCCCACATAGTCTGCCAAGAAAAGTTTAGTTTTATTATCCTTTCCATTGACTCGTCTGAACAGCCTTACCCTCACCCCAGGCAACTAGCAGTGCTGTGGGTACAGGCGTTTGTGATGGGGTGCAAGCAGACACAAAGGGCTCAGCCATCCCCACCCAGTCTCCAGCTCCAGGAAGGTCTGGATGCAGTTTGCTGTATGTACATTGGCAGTGTGAAATGAACAGATAAAAACCTGTCTGCTCACCCCTATTTTGAAGAAAACAACACCTTACTATCCCAGCCTTAATAAGGTCAGAAAGAAGGTGTTGTTTATCGATGGTCATTTCAGTCAAGCATTGGCTTGGGCCAGAGGACAGGTGCTACAGAGCTAACCCTTTTGTGGCTATATGAACAGCCTTGAGTAAAGAAGCATTTATGTATGTGCTTGCTCAGGAGTCAGAGAATTATCTTCTTGCACTTCATTGTCATAAATTTTAGTTCTTGAGTGTACAGCATGAGATAAAGTCAAAGCACCCATTTCAGCTGATGTAACTTGTATCCATAACTGAACTCCAACAGGCTGCAGTATTCTTTTTAAAGGATCTGTTCAAACGAGCAAGGACTAGACAGGAAAGCAAAGCTAATGGGGCTTCGCTGGTAGCTCAGACCCCACCCAATGCCTGAGATTTAAGGCTGAGATGTGCAGAGCTAAGGGGATGCGACTGCCCTGCTGGATCCCCCAGGCAGGTGGGGATGGCTTAGTATGAAGATCCCGTGTCAGGCAGAAATGAAACTCTTTGCCCTTTCAGAATGAATTTGTGTGTTGTTGAACTCAGGATGTACCTTGGTCAGGAGAATCTGACGAGCTCAGATCTGTTGCCTTCAGTCTAACAAATGGCAGTGTGGTCAAAAATCTGGGGATGGCTCTATGCCCAGGATCATGGGCTTGTTGGCATTTCTAGAAAATTGTAATGATTATGGCTTCCAACCTGGTTTGAGGCATCAGTTAAGGGAGCATATGGCACAGGGGGCAGAAGGAGAGAGCTGCGGGGTTTTGTAGAAAAAAACCTTTGAATTGAAACCAGTTCTTGTCCAAAGCCTGGTGAAAAGAGGACTTCATCCAAAACATGCTGAGCACTGCTAGCAATACCTCACCGCTTGCAGGTGGGGTTGCTCACTCTATTGCGTGATAAAAAAACCCCAGGAAGGCCAAGTTCGACATCAGCACAAGAGGCACGAACCACGAGGGTGCCAGCCGGACAGCGCGGCTCTTGTAAACCCCGAAACGAGGGGCTTAGGACAAAAGGCACATGCCCCTCGATGGGGCTGGAAGGCAATGTCAAGCCTCGGGATAACCGAGCCTCGCCCAGTGACCCCCCCAACAGCAGACACCGCCGAGCGCTCACCACCGTCCCCCGCAGCTCCGCGCCGGTCTCCGCGCTCCTACCTGGGCGAGGCGGAGGCGCGGCCACGGCGCGTCCCCTCGGGCCGCTGCTCCCGGCGCGGCGAGGCCGGCCCAGCCTCCATGGCC
>JAOWBP010002559.1:5084867-5100267 GCA_028571105.1 Tragopan temminckii
CAGTCTGCCAGCCCGCCGCCAGCGCGTGGAGAAGCGGCAGTGAAGGACGTGTGGGGGGGTGAGGGTATAGCAATGGTCTTGGAGGTCTTTCCCAGCCTTGATGATGCTATGATTCCATTAACTGTTGTGCCGCACTTTGTTTAACCCTTTAATGTGCATGGTTTCAGCAGTTAAAGGGGGAAAGTGATTTAATACTTCTGAACACAGCGCTCCACGAGTCAGGGCTGAGAACAGATGCGCCGCCACCCGCAAACTGAAGGCCAGCAGCTCTCCAGCCTTCTGCAAGTAATTCCTCAGAGCCTCATCCCTGACCTTGGCTGAATGAGTCGAGCTGAAGTTCTCCTTACACAACCCCTGCCTAAGCCCTAAAACAGGCAAGCTGTAACCAGGGGGAAGCAATAAGAGGCAGTGCTAACAGCAGGTAACAGTAGAGACTGCGTATTTGTAGCTGGTCTAAACACAGCCCCTTCTGGAGGAGAAATCACGTCACAGGTGCGTTGTTCAGCGTATTTTCCTTCAGTGTGCTTTCAGAGCACACCACCACGCTTGCACTGCTTAGCGAGGCTTCCAGGGACACTCTCTGTCAAAAGCTTTCTTAACATCAAGAGAAAGCGGCTTCCACTTAGTTTTCTTTGATCAGAAGCCAAGAGCATTTTGTCGGCCAAGGCAGACAAAGCATTTGTAGCAAAGCGTGAGAGCCTGAAGCTAGATTATTTTTACATTTTAGTTTTATCTTGATGTAAATATAGCATTGGCTTTAGGAAGATAACATATATTCCACACTGCAGTCAGCAGGGCAGCAGTAAACCTGTGCTATCTGTAATCAGGTTCCTGATGGGATTTCAGAGAGCAGGTCCAACGATCTCAATTCTGATCTCAATTCCAGCATAAGCTGAAGCTGTCCCACTGTGAGTTACCTATGACACAGAGACGCAAATCAGCCCTGACTGGAAAGCAGGAAGACTGATCAAAGTTAACTCTGGCAAAGGCCATATTGCTATTTCCAAAGCAGCCAAGGGAAATTTTTATTGCTTAGAAAGTAGGCTGGGCTGGCATTGCTTGTTTTCCTTTGTTTCTATTCGTTTGTGATATAGAATCATAGAATGGTTTAGGTTAGGACCTTTAAGATCACCTAGTTCCAACCCCCTGCTATAAGCAGGGACACCTCCCACTAGACCAGGTTGTTCACAGCCCCATCCATCCCAGGTTGGATGGGACCTATATCTATAGGTCTGGTGGTGGTTTCATATGATAACTGAGGAGGAAGCCTCATATTCAGAAGTGTGCAGAACTCTGGGGATATATGTCAGAGATCCATTTTTTTTTCCGCAGAAAATATGCATTTAGAACACAAAATGGCTCTGAGAAAGTCCAAGCTTGGGCTACTGGGGGTTAGCTGTAAACTTACACTGCAAAACACAAGTGACAGAATTTAGTTTGCTTGTAAAGATGTATGGTGATGACTTCAGTTGGGAGCTTCTCAACAATCCTAATCAGAAACCAGGAAGAATAGCACTTTGCAGATGTGTGCTACTTCACCCAACTGCTCTGCTGACCTCGTGGTGATCTTGGACCAACGTTGATGCTTGTTTCTCCACTGCAGGTAGCTGCTACTGCAGCCTCACCACCCAGCTGGCGCATACTGACAAGCCACAGCTGATATTATCAGTGGAGCTTGCTGGAGCACGCAGAGCATTGCATTAAGAAATGACATTCAATGCTGCCTGAAATAAGAGTCTGTTCCTTTGCTTTTTCATATAAAAAAAAAAAAAAAGAGACATCCAGACACCATAAAAATCCACACCTCCCGTAACTCAGACTGTTTGTCCCCCGTACTTAACTACACAGAGTAACCTTCTCAGTCCACTCCCACTGTGAGAGCCTGGGAAAACACACAGCATACCCAATGCATTAACCAAGGCCAGCTGTCATTCCTATATATGGGTAAATTGGGGCCTGCTCTTAAATTGTGCCTTTCATCCATAGGAATCCCAAAGTCCCTATAAATGGTGCAGAAGAGAGACACATTCACCAGCCTCAAGTCACAGTAAATTCGTTCGAGCACACAGCATTATAGTGAGCTGCTGTCCCAGCATTGTTTATGATGGGCGCGCACAGGTTTAAAGCAGCCTGTAGAATTCAGCCCTGGCTACCAAAAATGAAGAAAAGTGCTCATTCTTACAGGGGATGGAGAGAAAAACTGAAAACCATCCATGTCCTTCCAGCTGAGAGTGAGGCCGGACCCTGACTGCCATCACAAGCACTGCCACATGGCTCTGCTTGGACATAGTTAGTGGGTATGATGGGTGGGCTGACAACTGGACTTGGGGATCTTGGTGGTCTCTTCAACCTTAGCAGTACTATGATTTGGGTAAGGACGTAGTCATGTCTTCTGCTAACCAAGTATATCTCTGTAATTCCCCCTTTCTCTGTATGAACCAAAAAGACTGCAGAAAAAGCCTTGTGCAGTGCCTTCTGAACACAACTAAGAATGCATGGGATAATTGCGAGCATGATTAAAATTACTATCATGATTACCATTCTGTGTATCGCTAAATCTTTCAGCCATCCTGTAATGCCTAAACTTGCCAGTCATTGCCCTAAGGAGGAATTCTCCACAACTAGCTTTTGGGATAGCTTTTGTAGGTCTTGTATGAATCTTTCAGGTCATTCACAATCTGTCCATGAAGCCATACAACACATACTGTCAATATCTTCACAGCCATGACCATGTGCTAGAAGCAAAAAAATCTATCGCAGCACAACCCTGCAATGTTGCATGCCGTACTGAATCTACATCTAACAATAAACCACTTAAGGCTAATGGTGTTGCACTGCCTCCCCCTTTTTCTGCTTAAGTAGCTGCTCTTTTAACACTGTGTGCTTGCTTTACTAGCACCTGGCCTGTCGGCGAGTGGGGGATCCCTGTTGTATGGGCAACACTCAAAAGGGCCCGGACA
This sequence comes from Tragopan temminckii, assembly GCA_028571105.1. Classification (NCBI taxonomy): domain Eukaryota; kingdom Metazoa; phylum Chordata; class Aves; order Galliformes; family Phasianidae; genus Tragopan; species Tragopan temminckii. Next base: position 5,087,828 of record JAOWBP010002559.1, read on the forward strand.
GTTTGTGTTGCCTTACTGACATACCTGGGCCCATTATCAGTTTTGATTAATCCAGGAACGCCAAGTACCATGAGAGCAGATTGTCATGGCGGCCTGTTTCACCAGTTTGTGCTGTAGCCCATATAGCATGCAAAAAGGTGTCAATACAAACATGTACATACTTCAGCTTTCCAAACTCTGGCACATGAGTAACATCCCTCTGCCAGATCTGTAAGGAGTGTAAACCCCGTGGATAGGCACAAGGCCCTGGCAATCCGGGCAGGACTGAACAATACCTTTAGCTTCCATCAGGGGTAGACCAAACTGTTTTGCAAGAACTCTGTCTGATTGGTGAAAGAAAATGTGTTACGTTAATTCATCTAGGGGGGGGGGGCTGACTAAATAGGTGTGACAAGCTATTGAAAAGCATCAGCACGGTCACTGCCCTCCACCAGAATCCCTGGCAGTCCAGAATGACTACAAATATGGCAAATGAAATAGTGATGCATTCTTTGTTCAAGTACAAACCACAAAGTGCAGAACAATGCATACACTTCTTTCTGTTTACATTCCTTAAGCACCAACTGTACCAATCGCTTGACCGCCCCCATTACATACAGAGAATCAGTCACCATATTCACAGGAACATCTGTTCATTTCTTAAAAACTACAAGAGCCGCTTGTAATTCAAGTTGTTGCACCGATCCTGTGCAGCATAACACTTGCTCCTGCCATGAACCATCGTGCTGCCATACAAGGGCTGCCTTTTTGGTTTGACCTCCCAAATCAGTAAACACAAAATTGTAGAGACATACTTGGTTAGCGGAGGACATGACTACGTGAGTCCAGACTAAGGTCTATGTGCTTTGGTGCAAATGCTGCTGACTCTAGGCAGCCACAGTCTTTGACAAAGTCAGCAAGAGAAAGGAGATGCATAAGCAGAAAAAGAGCTGTTCTAGGAAAAAGAAAAGAAGTTACAAACTGAAGTTAGCTAAGAAAGCTGCCTGTTGCCAACGAATAAGAGAAGCAGCTTGGGTGCATGATTGCCTTGTGCTAACTGCATGCTAGATGATCATCAGTAGAGGCATTGCACGTATTTCACTCCTGCAACCAATCAGAAGTATGCTTTGTGTTATACAAGAGTTGTATTTTTTCTAATAAACCATCTCTGCTATCACTTTTATAAAGTGTCAGAATCCATTTTATTCTCCTGACATGAGCTGACATCACCTTTCCAACTGAAAAACTCATTTTAAGACAAGTCAAACATGCCGGATGAATATGCTAAATAATTCAGAGAAGATGGTTATGAAGGGCTAGGTCGATCTTGCTCAGAACAGAAATCACTATTTTCCAGGAAATGTAGTGCTGGAGATCTGCTTATCTTGCAACTGCAAATTAATTGATAAGCAGCTGGCTGAACTTGCAAGGACCTTATGCTGGGTTTAATGCTCTCTTTCCCACCCTGTTGTAATAATGAACTGAGGCTTTTCAGGAAAGACATTTTTGGTTCCCCTGTCCAAGAAAACTACTACCACACATGATCAGTAGAAGCCATGCTCAATTTTAGAGGTCAGCAGAGCCCCCAAACTCCCTTTTTCAACACTTCATCATCCTCTGTTCCATTTCAAACCGCTCTGAGCCCTTCCCAGACCAGGGCTCTCTCTGTTTCCCAGTTTCACCCACATCAGACAACACTCATGTCTGTAGCTAGATGTGGCCTTATCATCAATTTTCAGTATTGCACGTTAAACTCTACATGGCTTTGATAAGAGATCCCATACAAATGTACCACACGTTATTTCCAGTGGGGAAAACAGCATCAGAAGGGTTAACCATCTCATGAAAATACCTTGTTCTCACTAATGCAAAGTTGATAGGTTGTTAGGAACCCTCCTCCTTCATTACATGTTTTCCTCCCATGCCTCAGCTGAAAGGCAGAAATATCTGTTAAAGAAAAGCAATACTACACAGCATCTAATAACGCTTTTCTGGGTCTGACATCTCAGAGAAGGAAGAAATTGTTCACATCTTTTCATAAAACAAAATCCAACCTGAATGTCAAAGTAAGAAATAGCAATTTCTTTCCCAGATGAAAGAGCAAAATGGATGCAATCAAGGCTTTTGGGATCCCCAAACACAGTGAGATGCACACTGCTCTGTTCAGCTGCTTTAGAAGAAAATGGAAAAGAATTGAGCCCCTAAACTTATTTCACCAAGACTTATTACCATTAAACACAGGGTGCTGCTAGTACTCAATGAGTATCACCCTGAGTCAGATCTGGATGAGCAGGGGATGATGCAGACAGGGTTCAACTTGATGGGGACATCTGAATTGGCCCCAGCACAGTTGGGTGGTCCTCACCAGAGGGCTGAAAGCTGGGCTGTGTCTCTGGGTGCTTGTGTTGCTCCTTGCAGATGTATTAGCATGAAGATTGGTTAGGAAAGGAGCATTCAAGAGTGGAACATTAAGGAGGAAACTCAGGATCTGGAGAATGGGAACAAGAAAAAAGAAAGCTTCATGTCCTGAAAAATGAACTGTGATAGAACGTGTGCTGCTTTAATTAGACAAGGTGACTTCACAAGAAGTCCATTTGTCTCAGCCGGTTCAGTTTAAAAGAAGCCTCAGAAAGGAGTAAAATGCATAAGTCTGCCTCCTCTTGCTTCCTTACCGTGGGAAAATGAGCCTTTCTGGAGAAGAGCACTAGAAAGCATTTCCCTCTCCTTCATCTATAAATAATAAAAATAGCACATTTTCTCCCACATTTTAGAGGAGAAAAAAACAATTAGAAATCTGACACAAGTTTTGCAGTTCTCACACATGAAGACAGAGGAGTAGGGTTTTGACTCTTAAACCAAAGAAACCCATCTTAGACCACAACATCCCTTGCAAAGGAAGAAATTTAAGCTGGGAGCAAACTTCCTCAAATATCAGGAAAAAAAAATTCCAAGTCAGGAGCATCTCCTCTTGTTGCTGGATGAGGGCTGGTATTGCAGGCAGGTCCTGCTGCTGTCCCAAGTCTACGTTTCCCTATGCACATGCCTGTGGGGCTGCCAGCAGTGGGCATTGCAGCAGTTCCCAGCATTCCCAATCCCTTTGGGAAATTGCTCCCAGCAGGTGTTTGACTTTCATCTTGCAGGGAGGTCAGAACAAAACCCAACCTTGCTTATTTGTGTGCACAGCAGCAGCTAATACGGTAAAATAAATGGCACTAACGTGCCAAATAAATCCCTTTTTATAGACTGTAATTATACAGCATGGTATTAACTCAGCCCTACTCATTAGCTGCACTCTGGTACTGACAGAGAGAGGATTTTGGAGCTGTGGTTGCAAAAGGAAAAACATCCTTACCACTCCATATCCCAGCCTGGGATTGTATGGGGTCACTTCCATTGTTGGATAAGCAGAAACCTATAAGCTGAAAGCAGAACTCCCTCCCTGCTGCCCTTGTGAAAACAGAGGACAAAGTTAGCAGAAAGCAGGCTCTCTAAACCCTGCTCTGTCAAGCTTTTCTTGATATCCTTTTAAAAATACCTTTCTCCTCTCCCTTCCCCCCTCCCCATTATAATAGCTTGTCTTTTTTCTAATACTGTATTCCAGTGCCCTAAGACACAACACAGCGGAAAATACTCATCAACTGCTGGCTTGGTTTAGCATCACTGAACAGATTTGTTTTTAAGAATTATTGGGCATCCAAAAGCCCCTCCAACTGCAGCTTGTTTCTGCAGAGCGCTCCAAAGAGGTTCACAGAGATAGAAAAATTAAATATGAAGCGGCAGAGTAAACGGTGCTTCCACGCAGCAGATTGTGTAAATCCAGTTTAAATTGTTTCCTTTATTAAATAGCCTTTCCTCTTATAAATGGATTAGCTGCTCTCACTGGAGGCTCTGACAGAAAAGCTATCTCATCCCTATAGCAACAAGGGACATAAACACCATGCTCGCTTCCCTGGCAGCTCCTCAGCTCCATATTATCCAGCATGGGAAATCTCGGGGGCATTTCCCCTTATTAATTACTTCCATCAGCACAGAGCAGCAACCAGAGCAGGCACCACAAGCTGCTGTGGGTTTGCTTGGCTGGAAGCCACTGCACCGTAAGAAGTCACACTAGAAACTTCATGGGATAACATCAAGATCTCCTGATGGAAACAACCCAGAGACCAAAGATGCTGTAGAGCCTGGACCTGTGCTGCCCTGCTCCCCGGGCTTTATGGATGTTCTAATTAAGAGACAATTCAACATCACTAAAACCATCTCTTTTTCCCCCCCATTTTGTTCCCAGAACTCATTTCCCCCTTTCCCAAGCATGCAAGGGTCCAGCTCTGATTAGTACACGATTATTTACAGAAATAACTCACGCCAAAGGCCAGCTACCCAGCCAAGAACTAAATCACATCTCCCCACTGCTTCGTACTCAGATCTAAGCAGTCTCACTGCAGAGGGCACCAAACCCTCAAAGTCACTGCAGCCTTGGGGTGAGCAGTTTTGGCAGCAGGTTTTTGCTTGCAGAGCTGCTCCCCAGCACTGTGAAAACTTAGCTTACCATCTTCAGACACACTCACCTGCATTCAGGGTGTTTTCCAGCAGATCCTATTCTCATAGAGGTCCTGATCCAGTTGTGCGATTTCAGGCAGGCTATTATTTGCTGCAGCTTTTGCTCCCATTTGGGTTCTTCCTTGTCTTATGGGCACACCCAGAGACCACGTAGCTGTCGGTTCCATTCTTGATGTGAGGATGGACAGAGCTGGGAGCTATGGGGCTGGGATGCTCATATGCTGGCAAAAGCTGATGGTGATGATACCAAGTGAAAAGACACTGAGCCATAGTGATGCTCTTTTTGAGATTGAAGAGAAGACTTCTAAAGTACAGATTGATACATCAAGCCTTCCGGAGACAACCTTTGCCACTAGCACCCTCCCTCTCTAACAGGCAGATGCTTAACAACTATCCCTATGACAGCAGCTGCTGAGAAAAGATTGGAAAAATAAAAGGTAGAATTCATCCCCTTAACTGATTTTGTTCATCTTTGTTCATCTTAGGGCTGCATCCCAGCAAGGATGGGGGTGGAAAAGCAATCACCCCCCAAGTACCCAAGCCCCAGAATTCAGTCCCACACTGGTACCCTCCAAGCACTCTAGAACTTTAACTCCTCTTCTGACAACCCAGGAAAGGAAGAGAAGAACAGAGTTGCACTGATTTGTTTTCTAAATCAATACAATTTTTCAAATTTATTTTTTAAGAATTACTTCTAATATATCTTTCTCACAGAAGAAGGGTATAGGGAATGTTTTCATTCCATCTGTAAACACTGAAATACAGATCTGGGAAACCAGGGAAGAGACACAAAAAAAGTGCATTTTACAAAATTATCAACTAAAATATATTTTACATGTATTACGTTTCAATTTAAATTCTACCGACTGCATTTTCAGTTTCAAAAAATATTTCCATATCTAATAGATTAAAAAAGCATGAAATATTTTCATTATGGATAAGACATTTCGATTCATTTACATGCTGTTTGCACAACAGCATAAGCAACCACGTGAATCTCAAACAATGTTCTTGGCCTGAAGCAGATTATAACATGAGAAGCTGGGATTTGTCCTCTCTGGACACAACAGAGCCCATTCTATGCCCAGGGCAAGCGCAATTTCTCTTTTACTTGGGGAGGAGCCAGGACAAAGGTGGGAGCAGAGGGAGAGAGGGGTCAGAAGAAGGAATTTCAGCACATTACTCTGGTTTCCAAGACTGAGTTTCAAATCTTTCTCTGACTGTGCAGAAATGCTCAGGGTTGCCTGGCCAGCGGGTCTTGATGTATCCTGCATCGGATGGCACTTGGGTTAGAGGAAGGCAGCTGCAGGCAGCTCACCTGCTTCAGGCTGGGTGTCATGAATCCCTACCAAGTCAAATGTGTGTATTTAAGACTGCCAGTCACCTTCCATGCTGTTACCACATGCCCATGGCCCCAGGGCACAGCCACTCTGTTCCCCCATCACCCCCTATCATGACGGGCAGCAGCAGCTCTGTTTCTCCAGTGTCCTCCCTCTCAGCAGGGACCCCATCCTCCAGCATCTCCATGCTCCCCCCTTCCCCATGCCATTTTCATCCACCCAAAAGAACTCCTGACTCCCATTGGGAGATACCGCACCATGCAGCCCAACTAAATCATTCCAAGAGACCACCAGTGCCCAAGCTAATTGTTAAGGAGAAATCTGAGCAATTACTTTGACACTAACAGTATCTTGAGGTATAAATGAGATAAGATGCTTAGCCCATGAATTCCTGCCTGTGCACCTAGCATCGAGCCTCCTGAAGCTGGGCATTCTCTCTTGGACAAGGACAACAGGGCTTTTCCAGCATCTTCTCCAACACTGAGCAGAAATCATCCCCCAACAGCAGAGAGATGCATACCCTGCTGTCCCACTGCGGTGGGTGCTGGTTCTCCTCCTCTCCTTTTACGTCCTCTTCTTCTAGACACTTTCCCCTCTTTGGTATGTAGAGCAATTCTGGAGATCTACGGCATTAACAAGTTATTTCCATGTAACAGATTTGATGCCATGGGGTTTTCTTTCCAGACCAGGCGTGCAGCTGTTGGAGCAAGCCAGTGCTGTTCCCTCCCACTTCCACTGACAGGACAACGTTAAAGCAGTTTCAATACTTCCACTATTTCACATGAGTTCAGAAGCCCCACAGAAAGCAGAAAAATGCAGATCCCTACGTTCCAATGAGTGGCTCCAGCCAGCAGGCACACGGGCTAATGCAGCGTTGTTTCTCATTCTTTACATTAGTGCAATCTAAATGTGGATTCCCAGCTTGGTGTGGCTGACTCAACGGACTCTATTACACTGTCCTTTGGTTTGCTTTAGAATCAACTTCAACAGTTTGCATTGAGATAAGCTAAAGTCTACTTAGGATCTATACATGTAAGGCAAGAGGCAAAGAAATATCTACGAGGCTCAGGTTGCATTTGTCAATGCAAACCCTTCCCCAATACTCAGTTCCTTTCAGGAGCCACAAAGCCACTTTGGTGAGCTTGCTCAGATGACAGGATGAATTTGGAGATGGGGAGGAAGCTGCAGGGCAGCAATGAGACAGCTCTGCTGGTGGCTTCAAGAAGAAACTCAGGGTCAGAACAGAGACATAAAGGGGGGTTAAATTAAAAAAAAAAAAAAAGCTAAAAGCAACACTTAAAGTGTTTGTCATTTAGCTTCTTCACAGTGAGAAGATGGTGTTAAAGGACATTACAGACAAATGAATTGGAAGAAAGAGTAAACCCACTTCTATCACTAAAGCTTTCTATGCTATATGAGCAAGCAGTGCTCAGAAGAGAAAACCTGGTTTCCACCAACGGAGCCCACTTGGTGTGCTCCCAGCTTTAGGGCAACGCACATCTGCTGCAATCCTGTGGGTGTGGGTACAGCTCTCCACAACGTCACGCCAGGACATAAAGCCATCCATCCTGCCGGGTCCCCCTCTGCCTCTGAGCTGGAGCAGATTTCCAAGTCTGGCTGCCAAGCCATAGTCCAAACAGTGAGTTGCAGAACAGCTCTTAAGAAGGTGAGGGGAAGAGAAAGATGAGGAAGAAAAAAGGGAATAGCTCTTCCCTACAAAACCTACTCAAGTGTGACTCAAGGCTACTCCGTATTCAGGTAGCTTCAAAAGCAACTGCTGTATTTTGAAGGAGCTCTCGCTCACCAGGAATCCTCTCTTTCCTTTTGGACAGAGGAGGCTCCTATGGTCTGCCAAGGAACCGGTCTCAGTCCTCCCACTTCACACGAGGACACGAGAACCACAGGACTATCACAGCTTGACTCACATAACACACCACCGCATCCCTCCTGCGTCTTCCCACCACTCCCAACAATGGCTCTGATTCAGCTTACTGGCTTTTATCCCCTACAAACCCTTCCCAATATATGCATCTCTAGATACATATATAGATATAGATTTACATATGCAAGTACCTATATCTATATACATATATTTATTTTAACGTATATATTTTCATTTATGCTTTTAACGAAGTGCTGTGCTTTCAACCACTGCCTTCCTCTACAGGGATCTGCTCCCATGCACGCCGTTCAGTCCGAGGAAAGAGCACTGAGAGCTCTTGGCTGCGAGCAGCACAAGATAAGTGGGTGGGAGCACACAGATGTCCCAGCCTGCTGGCCTGCCATCAGCTCCCCAGTGCTGCTCGCCCTCAACGCAGTCCCAATGTAGAGCCACGTTACTGTGGGTTCTTCAAGATGCGCCCGTGTCTGAAATCGTAGACATGACGACAGAGGAAAACCAGCTCAGGGTCAGTGTCCTCAGGCACCTTGCGGTGCAGAGGTGTAGAGTACTCTTCTGAGGGAGGAACCATGATGGCTTTCCTGCCAGGGATCCCTTCGACTCGACGCTTTGCCAAGGCACAGAATCTGTAAAGCAATCACATCAGAAGAGTTAGTATGGATTCACATCATCTTTCACCACACAACTTCTGCTGCTTGTGTCAGCCTTTCTCATGAGCGTGGCTGCCCAAGGATAAAGGGGACAGGGGAAGGGAACATGTAGGAGAATTAACCTTTGCTCAATAGCAGGATGGCTTTTGATCCCACACTGAACCATACAAAGCAGTACAATGGTCTTGCTTTGTATACTGGCAGACTCCATCCAATAGGAAAGATGCTCCAGCAATCCACTTCACCTTTACTACTTTGGCCTTGTTTTTGTTAATTATCTCCTTCAAAGTCTGGCACATCAGACCATCACTTAGACAGATGCAAGTGAACTGGGTACAACAGGTACTGTGTTTTCTTCCAGCTACCTTCATGCAAGATTGTGACAAAGCATTTAAGCTGGAGGGTCAAATACAATTTTCTTATCCAAAGCTCACGGTAAGGGCCACTCCTTGCTGTTAGAGCAAGATCTTGCAGCACATATTGGCTTCAGGTCCTGGTGACCAAATGCTGTATGTCTACAGGGGTGATCCTGGAGGAGCTGAAGTCAAAGTCAGGTTACAGATGAGCTCCTGAGTCAAGCTAAAAAGAACATCAGTTTTGTAAACACTCAAGTCAGCTTCACATCACACTGTATACATGCATTTCCCTCACAAACAGGTTTTCAACACCAACTATCCTGTTGAAAAAAAGCTGGTTGCAGCATGGCATATCAAGTAGCTCTAGGTCAGGGATAAATCTGTCCTCTACACCAGGCTAAGAGCAACAGGAAAAAACCTTCATTCTAGCACTTCTAAGATTAATAAACCAGTGGGAAAAAAAGATATCTGTATTCTGGGTGCTCCGCTGTTTTCATTCAGGACACTTTAACAACCCCTCCGCAGGAACCTGTGGTACAGACAGATTTTGTGGCCAGCTGATTTTGCATCCTACATTAGTAAACCCTTTGAAAACTGACCAAGGACAAAAGCCATCCCTGAGAGTTGATGAGAGTCAGCTCCAACCACAACTTTTAAATAACAGAGCAGCCTCTAAAACCCTTTATTTCCCTGTAGGACTTCCAGTATAAGCAAAGGATAAATTCAGGAGGCCTTCAGGAAACTTTTCTCAAAGGTGACCTTATCTGCAACAGCACAAAAAAAATTCCTGCCAATTGGCAGGAAATTGGCAGGAATTGTTAGAAAGGAAATGAGTTGTCTGAATCCAAAGCCTAGTTTGCTTTTTAGTTTTCAGAAAGAACAAGATCCATTTTAAAACGAGCTGGAAAAGTCTGTTTTTAGAAATTAAAATAGTGGAGCCCTAGGTTAGAAGCAAAGCAGTGAGCAGCAAGACTTAAACACTCCCTCTGTAGTAAGACTCAAAAGTCAACCAGATATGTCCAGAAAAATGAAGACATTTCAAGCACTATTTTATGTTACAGAGTTGTGTGCCCATTCAACCCTCATTTTCTGAGAGATTCATACATCTAACACTGGCAGTCTTAAATTTGAATGCTCTGATATTTGTATTGACCAAGTTTAAATTTAATCAGCCAAAGATTATCTGTAAGTGCTTTCGTCATTAATCTGACCGACCCTTTTGTCGAAAACACTCAAATTTGCAAGCACGTATACAAGGATCCAGTAGCAATACTGATATATCAGAAGACATTCTAGCTAGCCATAGCATCTGTGTATCATTGGGGGTAGATGTACAAGCTGACTTCCAGACTTGCTCAGTTTTAATTTACCACTGAGTTAAGCCCCAGCATTGTAGGTTTTCCTGCACTGTCCTCCATTGATGTCCACATGTCAAGATACCAAAATCATCCATTCACAAGCATTTGTAAACCCTTTAAAGCATATATCATATACAAAACAATGAGATATGTAACAAGTCTAACATGGAGGAAGCACTCCCAGGTTACAGTACTAAACCTGTACACAGAGTGAGTGTAAGTCATCCAATTATACCTAGACTGAAGTCTGTAGGGCAGGGACTATTCTGCTGGATAATGGCTGTAAAAGGAAAGAACGACAAGTGCTGGAGACAGATGCAGGTCTCGGGAAAAGCAGCAAGTTAAGAGCACCACCTACCTGCAGTACTCTGCAAAGGTCAGCACGTAGCACTTCTCCTCTATGCAGGCAACACTGTTTTCGTCCTGATGTCGGGATGCAAAGATCTCATTCTGCAAAAGAAAGAAGGAGGTCATCTAGCTGGCCAGGAGCCCCAGGGAGGTAAAGGCAGCTCTATACCATTACCTCAAAGGGGAGGCGACAAAAGCATGCTCAAAGCAGATATTCTTTAGAGCCAGTATTTCCAATAGTACTGACACTTCGCAGGTGTCTTGTGACCCATTTCTAGTGAGTACCAGAATTTTTTCCAGCAACCCATCATTTAACATCCCTGACACTGTGAGCCCAAGTATCCATACCCTCCTCTCTTACAGAGAGCATAGAAAGGTAAAGAAGAGAACTCCTACATGAGCTGCTTTTGTTCCAACTTATCCTAAACTTGACTTTGTACAGAGTTCATGTGGGTGGAGCCATCAGACTACATCCAGAAAACCCAGTGAGTGATGCTTCTGCAAGCAGGAGGTTGGAGCACTCCCCACCCACACATTCCTCTGAGCTCCTAGTAAAGTTCTTCATTCATTTTCCCCTTCCTGTGCTGGAAACCCTTCCCAGTCATTTGTAAAGCTAAGAGTAAAAACAGAGGTTGAATTGCACTTTGTCATCTTAACTACTGGCCTGTCATGCAGTATTAGAGCCTTCCTAATTTATTTTTATATCAAAGATAAAACAACCTGTTCTTTTCTGTCTATTTTCTCATCCCAATTCAATTTAAAGGACTGTTTTAGTGAGGGGAGTAATAATAGCCATTTTTCTCCCAGGGCAGTTTAGGAAACTTGGCTCTGATTAGATATGGGGCAACCCAGATGGAACAGTTTTAAAGAATTCAGATGTAGTTAGATCAGCAAAGATGATCTGAGGCAATAAGGATGCTCTGCACAAATCTGGAAGTGTTACCTGCAGGCTGTACTTCTGCTGACAGCCCTGAGGAAACAGTTAAAAGCAAAGACTCTAAACAGGGCCACTGTTTGGGGACAAGCTTAATCAGAGAAACTGAAAATGCCACACCCTACTTCTGCACATTGAGGTTTTGCTCTACTCCTTACTTCAAAATTATCTGAGTCATCTTTGGCAAGCCTATTGCAGCTACTCGGCCTACAAGGCAATCTCTCATTTGAAGTCTTGTGTAATTAAGCAGGTGTGCAAAAAAAGTGGTTCAGTTCCTCCTGAGCTGAATACTGGTGCTCTCTCTCCATTAAAATGCAACTAGTCATGCTTTAATTATGGACCAGAAAAATACAAGATACCACATTTTGATTTAGGAATTCATCTGTGCTCTGCAAATCAGACTGGTACAGTTCCCTGGCTGCTCCCCAGACCTGTACTCCCATGCTTTTTTCCTTTCAAGTAAAGGGGGAAAAAAGAAAAAGAAAAAAAAAAAGCATCAAGGATTTTGGGGAGTTGAAAACAGCAGTAAATACTCATTTTCTAGGTTGGAAACAGCTGTTCTGCCACCCAAAGCAAGTCCAAGCAAAGCTGAGTAAGGTGTGAAGTCACAGTGACTCACACATTTTTCTTTTTAAAAGTGAATTCCTTTACACTGGCACAACATCCTCAAATCAGTCTTTAGTTCTCATCATAAATCTATACAGGGGGAGGATGACGCATCTGCAATTCTGTACAGATTTCTAGAACTGAAGAAGCAGATTCGGAGGTTTTTATTGCAAAAAGGTAGCACGTGACAGAGCTACTCCAACATACTGCATAATAAAAATTGTGGAATTTCACCGGGGGTTTTTGCATCAAGCTCTGTGTTTCTGCATGGATCAGAATACTCTTTTCGGAAAAGCATCTGATCTTGACTCAGTGTAAACTCAATTCTCTTTACTCTTAAGGTGGCAGACAAAAGAAGTTTTCACTTGATGCTCAAGATTTTCTCAGATTGAAGGTAGAAACATTAAGACCTAAC
>JAOWBP010002559.1:5100367-5118407 GCA_028571105.1 Tragopan temminckii
ATCCAGTTCCAATGCCTTGCCATGGGCAGGATTGCCATCCATCAGATCTTGATCCGAATGGCATGGTGGATGGGAATGGGATTGGACATCCAAAGCCTCTTTGGGCAGCATGTGTCAGGGCCCAACCACCCTGTGAGTAAAGAATTCCTTCCTAACATCTAACCTACGCCTCCCCTCTTTTAGCTCTTTTAGTTTAAAGCCATTCCTCCTTGTCCTGTCACTATTTCACTGTGTAAAAAGTTGGTCCCCCTCCTGCTCATAAACTCCCCTCAAGTACTGGAAGGCTGCAGTGAGGCCTCCCCCAAGCCTTCTCTTCTTCAGGCTAAACAAACCCAGCTCGCTCAACCTTTCTTTGTAAATTTCTTCAGCTCTTTCCTGGGAAGGAACTCTTTATGAAGTATAAGCAAAATGTATATCTTTTTCTCTATCTTTCTTCAAATAGCGTGTATTTCCATTGTTGTTGACTCGGGAAGGGGAAACGAGTTCAATCGTTGTAAGAATGTGTTGCCAGCATTTGTCTCCTGAGACTCCAAGAAATAGTGAGACATTTCTGAGTGTAAAGAAAAAAAAAGTGAAATTATTCTGTGACCTGTTTTTTGGGGGAGACAGGGAATCAGGAGAGATGCTTTCTAAATAATGCTTGCTGGAATCTTTGTTCTAACATAACATATGGGAGATTATACAGATAATCTCAGTGCTATTGCTTAATTCCTGCATAATCTATAAAACCATAAATTGATTGTTAGCTGTGTAAAAGCTAATAGAAACACGTGATATGGAGGAAGATGAGGTTACCACTATTGGAGTCAATATCCTAGCACAGCTAAAAGCAGCAGTCGTTATCTCTCAGGCCATGGATTAGCCACCCTGTTTAAAATATTTCCTGATCTCTTCATGTTGTACAACAGCATTCATCTCCAGGAAGGATGCTCCTGCTGCCTGATAGGAGAAGCCTTTGGGGTTCCTCTGTGCTCTAGCAGTTGGACTGCTACTCATCCAATGTTATGGCTTTTTTCTGCTTTTTCCTTTCTGTGGAGTTATTTTTATCTTGGGTCAGTTTATAATCTAGTTCTCAGTGCAGCCACACATGTGCTTGGCTTACGTTTGATGTTTCTGCATGCAGAAACAGGCCAGGAGAAATGGGGATGGTGTGGCAGAAGTGGGTTTTAAGCTTTTATTTCTGCCAGAGCCTTCATTTTGATTTTGTTACTGTTTTAGTGTTCTATGAAACAACAGTCTAAGTAGAGCTTTTGGTATCTGATCAAAGGTGCCATAGCAACAAGACAGAATTTGCTCTTCTGGTATTGCTGCTGCAGTTCTAATGTGCTCAGAAAATGCTAATGGTAATTTTTTGCAAGCAGGCTTCAGACTAAGTCTGTACTTGTTTTCATACAGTCAGGATGAAAGCATAACTCTAGCACAAAGTTTCTTTTGTGTATTCTGGTTAAGCCAGCAGAAGTGTAAAGTTGTTGTGGGTTTCTACATGGCCAGGATTAGCAATTGTGGAATGGTACTATCAGCCTGTCATTGTGTTTGGACAGATAATGATATTTCAGGTCTTAAGAATTGTTAGAGCCAGATACTTTCAGTGACAGCTCAATTCTGCAACACAAGATGAGCTCCAGAAAGAGTCACAGGTGAGCTGCTCTGTTGTGAGCTATGCAATTCGACTAGCATATCATACACTTTTTGGTAAAAAGTGTGAGTATGAGTTAATAGCTGGCCCAATTTAAGGAAGAATCTGTTATAAAGAGATTTTGTGACTGGAGAAACTCATAAAATTTACTTACTTGCAGCTTTGTGTATTGTAGCTGGATTACCCTGCGTCTGGTAAGAACACTGTTTTCATTGTAGCCTGTGGCTGAGAAACTCACAATATCATGTTCTGTTCTGAGATATCCTACTGATAATACTACTGTGCTCACTGTAGTTTTTTACCCTCAGTTTGGGCATTATTTGGGTTTCATACTACAGTTAGTGTGATTTGTATTCCATGCCGATTTGTGTGGAAATTGTGGGAACGCAATGCATCTGAGATCTGTACCCTTCTGTGCAATTTCATCGAAACTCAGTGGTAAGTGGAAAAGTCATTAAAGCTTAGAAGTGGGCAGAGTGATTGCTTACACCTTGTTTCCTTCTGAAGAGTCACCTAAAATTACACGACAGAAATACTGTCATGCAGACTTCAAATGCAAGAAAAAAGTTACTTAATAAAGACTAAGTATTGAAATGTTAATTTGACCTTTTTGATATCAAAGTGCAGACACTTGTGGGTTTTTTTCCTCCTCTCCCTCAGAAAAATATAATAAAGAGCCCTGATTTGCCTCTTCACAGAGAGAAAGCTGATGAGAATTAAAGGTTTGTCTCAAGAGGTGACCTCCAAGGACATGCTGCGAACTCTGTCACAAGCTAAGAAGGAGTGCTGGGACAGGTTCCTCCAGGAGAAGATTGAGTCTGAATTTTACATAGAGGGACATGAATCTGATGAGAGGTAATAAGCAGGTCAATAAGGGATTGTTACAACTTGCAATAGGACATTGTGACAGAAAGTCTCACTGCAACTTCTCTAGACTGACACAGGCTTTCTGAGCAACTTTGGTAATGCCAGCTGGGTCACACTAGAGGGACACATGGGACATTTATGGACTGAACTTTCAAAGCTGTTTACTGAATTTTTTTTTTTTGCATTCCTTGTACCTGGGTGATCCAGTAAGGAAACAACTGGAACCTACTTGACAATTTCACTTGTCACACTTGGAGGAGGGAGGGAATGTCTTAATGGGTCTCAAATTCCCTTTTTTAAGGGTTAGCTTTTAACAGTGAACTTTAGACCATTCCCTGCATCTTTGTGAAGGCCTAGACAAGCACTGCTTCAGAAACAAGTAGGATTTGAAGCTCTTTCCAGGGTTGGTATCAGACCTGAAATTTGATTTCATGAGTGATTCTCAGTTCAGTGCCCCTCTTACAGTGCTTCCTCTCTCACCCATTACTCTTTTGTAGATGATGTATGAATTAAGATGAGAGTCCTTTCCTAGACTGCTAAAGCAATCTACGTTCTCAATCACTTATAATAGTCTCTATATTTCTCTTTTTTGAGCTGACATTTTTCATGATTGCTTCTATTTGGGAAAAAAAAAAGATTATCTTTCTCCCTTAAGGAAAATCTACTTAAGCTCATTTTGGAGTTCAAGTATGAAAAAATAATTTGTGTTTATAATAGGTCTTAGATTCTTTCTTTGACAGTTAACTTGATTTATATTTAAAAACAAGTTGTAGACAGAGGTGTTCTCTCTACTCTGTTTTTAAAGGCTGGGGACATTAGCCATGAAAATGTTTTCATTGCTAGACTTTGACTAAATGAAGTTAGAGGTCACCCTTAAATGGTACTGAGCTATTTGAAGCTCATCCAGCAGTGTAATTAAGCAAACCTTAACTTTTAAATGCACAAATCATCTCAAGGACACTACCAAGCAAAATTCTGCTCTTGTAGAAGAGCAAGAGCAAGTTAATTTTGTTATGCAAGGATTGAATGAATTGTGTCACTTCCTGGCAGATGAGAATATGCACACATTTCAGAGTTATATTAAGTATTAGTCAGCATTTAAACAAAGACAGAGCAGATGTTTTCCATGAGACCAGCTATTGTGAAGTAGGCTGTAGGAGATTAAGTATATTACTATATATTTATATACTTCTGTAGTATTGTTAGCATTCTAGGATGTAGATGTACTGCCTGTGTTTCCCCATTAACCTTCTCTTGTCAGTCTAAATCATATCTTGTGAAGCTTTATTACTGTCTTATCTTTTGTTGTGTCTTTGCTTTTTCTCAGCACCCTGGAGCATCTAAAGCGATGGCTGCAACCTGACAAAGTGGCCATCAATACTGAAGAGGTACAGTACCTCATCCCTCCAGAATCACAGGTAGAGAAACAGGAGACTGAAGAAGAGCATCCAGCTGCTGAGCAGTGAGATATGCAGCAGCTGTGCCACAGAGCTGCCTCTTGTCCAACCCTGATGAAGCTGTGTGCTGCAACAGTAATGCTATGAAGAGGGTGGGGGTGGGTAATGAGTGCCAATTGTCAGTCACTTAAAGACAATGAAATGAAATCCAACAAGAAAACAGCGCTGGACCTCCAAGGATATTGACTGGCGTTTTTTGTGGACAAGAGTGGAACAGAATATGCTGAACTGAAACCCTTTTTTGATGTAGTCCCAATGTGTAGCAACCAAATCGTTCTGGTATGAATGTGAATTGTTTGTAACTCATCAGGAGGCATATTGAACTGTAGGGGGGGAAAAAAAAAAGCAGTTGTTTAGAAGCATCAGAAAACATAATGGTCTAGAATAGAACAGATAAAACAAGCCATTGAATCAATTTTTGTTCTTGTCTTCTACCTTCTTTATTATTAACCTGGATTTTTTTTTTTTTTCTTTCTTACAAAGTCCATTGTGGTGTTGTTTCTTTTTTTATCGGACTTGACTATGTATGAGTTGTCCTCCTTTGGGTGGAGCTCAGGGACAGAGGTTGCTCACCTATCTAAATTTGGAATCCTAAGGAAAGCTGTCACTGCAATTGTTAGATTGATCACAGTATTGAGATAGTAGCAGAAGAAGGCTTGGTAACATTCTTCTCCTTGTAATGTTACCTCCAAGAATGTCCCACTTGATTGGCCATTCAAACTCTGTTTCAGAGTGTCCTGGAGGAGGAGTATTTTTACTGTTGGTCATTTTATACCCGTTCTCATTTTCTTCAGCCTCTCCCGAAGAGAGTCAGGTGAGATCCTGTGTCAGGAAAACAAAGAGTGATAACTGAGAGGCTACAAATAGCTTGTTTTCATCACAGACTAGCACAAAATTACCTACGTTAAAATATTCTAGCATATATATTTTTATTGTTCATTCTGTTTAACTCTGCAGAAGGTTATTTCCCGTTTTTAGTCAATGAAAGAATCTGTAGTCATGTGTAAGACCGATGCTTCTTTAAGCTGTGCTTTGTCTTGACATTGACGCTAAAGGTCGATAGAGGGAAGCAGCGTACATCTTCTGTCAGATAAAGCTCTTACGACGGAAATTGGAGGGGTAGTTCTAGTAGCTTAAGCACATTAGATTGTTCATTATGTATGAAATTACACTTTTAAAAGGAGCTTATCACGTTCATTGTTTCCTGTCTCTGTTTAGTTATAAATGTGCTGTTGTTTCATTCACTGCTGGCTGTTATTCTGTTGCTGCTGCTTCAGTGTCGTGACTGAGTGTTTGCCCACACCATTAGCTTTGTGCTGTAACCACCCACTGCAGCCTCACCGTTCTCTAAAGTAGTCACACATAATTCTCCATCAGAACAAATGTGAACATTTGAGAAACATGGTGAGTCACCTGAATGTCAATGATACAAGGCTCACAAAGCTTTGGTGTTGTTGAAAAGGATTCTTTTGTCATCTTTTAAATGCCTCTATTCATTTATCTCTAAAAATAAGTCTGCTTTGCTGTATTCAGATATGCCATCTCTCACCTGTGCTATCAAGCTATAATGAAGGCACGTCCAAGCACTTATCAGAAATGAAATGTGCTAAGAGAGAAAGATGGAATTTCTTTTTCTGAACCCTATTGACTGCTATTTTGCAGTCAATACATTTTCTTCTTGCCATTAGCAGTGACTGAAGATGCTTTATATTACATTGTCTATTGCCATTAAAGTTATTTGAGCTAGAAATGTATTCATAATAACTGTACCAAAACATTTAAAGTCCCAGATCCACGTAATCTGGCTCTGCAGTGTCATATCAGTTCCACCCACCAGCTTTGGCATGGCTAAGAAAGCTGGCAGAGGATTATGCAGTATGGTTTTGTTACATGATCATGCTGAACACTGATCAGGAAGAAACACAAGTTTTCTGTTTGTGGCTGTTGATTGATAATGTCAGCACAAGACAGTAAATTAGGTACTGAAGCAGTGCAGCATTGCCTTTTCAGCAGAGACTTAGACCTGCCAAAACATAAGCTATAATAGATTGGCATTTAATTGGAGACCACATCCAAATCAAGCAGTGAATCCAGCCCCATCAATCTGCAGGCTTGCTCTGAAGGTTGTCTGAGTCAGTCTAACTCAACAGGGATGTAAACATTAGGACTGAAAAAACAATTAGCCTAAGGACAAACGAGGAGTTTAAAGATTCTATAAGTACACAAATAATTTAGTTTTAAACTTCTACTACATATAAATATTGACACCTGAATAGCCAAATCCTTTACTGCTCAAGGAAAGAGACAACATCCACTGAAGGCACTATGCTACAGTGTTTGGAAGAACACAAGCTGGGACCTGTCAGATAAACCACCCTTTGGAAATACTGACCTAAAGGGAATCAGATTTGGGATTGATCTATACTTAAAAACTCATATTTTAAGATTGTTTCTTACAATACAGCCTAAACTGAGAATATATGGAAAAGGTGTGATGTGTGCATTTGTCAATGCTACATGTGATTGTGCTAGTGAGGACATTACTTGGAGCTGTTATGGTTTATAATAGGAAAAGAAAGCTGTTGAGCTCCCAAACAAACCCTTGCTGGTATGAGCAATATTTCCACTAAGGATTTTTTTTTCCTTACACAGCAACACCTGCCTTCCTATTGGTGGCAATAATTCACACACTGGGAGATGTGCCCATTTAAACAGCAACAACAGCAACAAAGGAAGAGCTGCTGATAACAGCACCGCGATAGAGGAAAGCAAACAATCAGTGATACAGTTTGAATGCAGTGTGTTCTGACTGCTACCCACAAGCATAGACATACTATCAAACATGGACTGTCATTGTTAGGGTGTGAGAAACCACTAATCACGTGTGTTAGCTTTTCTTATCTGTGCCTTTTAATGACAGTTCTCAGCATGAAGTGGCATTTCTCTAAACTCCAAAATTTCCCAAGGGCTCCTATGCACCAATACAGGGAAAAGAGGTGGTTCACGGTGTGCTTAAAGAGATGACATCAAGCCAAAGCATGAGTTGGCAGTGCTAAGAATATCCTGCTCCTCTTTAATTGACAGGCCATCTAGGATTTTGAGTTAGAACTGCTACAGGAGGAAAGTCCACGCTGTGATTGCCATTTTGCAGGAAAGGTGGCCAGGATGGACATTTCCAGAAGTGAATTTGGGTAATCTCTGCTAACAGATGCTGAACTCCTGGTACCCACAGGTATTTCTAAGAGATGACCCCAACATTCATCCCAAAAAGGGGATGAAAACCACAGCAAACTCACATTCCCTGTCATCAGCCATGCAGGGTAGGTTGGGCACTGGGATGTCATTGCAGACACCCCAAAACTGATGCTCCAAGAAGCATTGCTGGTTGGTGGATAAGGATTGAGGATGAGTACTGTGGCTTCCAAACTCAATTCCGAGCCCACCAGCCTGACCTCTTGTATCCAATCAGAGCCAAAAACTCCTGGCATAGGGCAATACGAGACTTGGGATAAGGGATTTCCCCTACAGCTCTATGGAAGTAATAAGGATTTGGTCAGAGAAGGCTCTTCCACGGTAAGGATGTATGGGGTGAAGCCTTGGCCAGCTTGGGGTGGATGTGTCCATCCCAGCCAGCAGTAATTCATTATTTTCTATCATGTTGAAGCTGCATCTCTCATCTAAAATGATCTTTTAAGAGCCTTCTGCTTTCCTTATTAGAATGTTCTGCACTTTAAAATTAATGGCTGCTCCCAGCCAGGCTACAGAAGCAGAGATTATTTTCTTCCTGCTGAGCATTTGGTGGGATGAGTGCCCTTCTTTCCAGCCAGCTCTTAGCCAGTTTCAGTAGCACCGACCCACATTCATCAGACAGAGGCAAATTAACAGCCTTCTCCCACCAAAAGTCCTAATTTTGTTGAACTTCTGGGGCTGCTCTGAGAATTTCCATTCCTGCTACAAAATAAATAAATAAATAAATAACAAAAAAGAAACTTCTAGCAGCAGATGATGATAATTTTTAATTTTCCCTTAATTAAATAAAGCATGAAGGTGAAAAGATCTCTCATAAGAAATCAGAGAGGGAGCTGACGGGCAGTGACTTGCTTTGGATCTGGCACCCAGATACCCAACCATGTTAAACAAGCAGATCTGATACCCTACACTTCCTAATTGTGGAGTGCATGGGAATTGGTGTGTCATTCCATAATCCCCCAATCTACACTAAGTGATCAAAACCATTGGAGACCCACTGAGTGTTTGGCTGAACTCGCACATATTTTCCACTTTTAGTCCAGTTTGGGAGGCTATAAAATCAACCCCAGCTGCAAATAGGATTTAAGTCCAAAGCCACAAATACAAATCCCCTTGGCCAACTCTTCCTGCCATTTCCAAGAGAAGTCAGTCAAGTCGCTCGGATCTTCTGATCCAAATTTGCTGCTGAAATCAGTTGGCAGCACAGAGACTGGTGTCTGTGTAATGAGGTGATTTTGGAGCACATTTGGAGCTCTCCAAACCTCCCCCTTCCTGGTCCATCGCTATGGGATCCCCATGCTGCAAGAAACCAAAGCTCATGGACACCAATCAGCTCTAGCCAAACATCAGCAAGCCCTTGGGGTCCACAGCTCAATGATCCCTGGCCTTAACTTCAGCTCATTTCCACCAGGTTGGTCATAACGCTATTGCATAAGGAAAGGGAAACAATTACAGCAGTCAATGGACATCAATACGATTCTTTGCCACTTGGCAACCTCTCAGATCTCATTGGAACTCCTTTGTTATGAACTTGATCTTGTAACTGAAATCAATATCGTATGGCATAGCTACGATGCAGTGATCAACAGCCACTAAGGTTAATTCTTCCCCAGCCCTAGAATGTTTCTAAAATCTTGGTCCACACATCAGTTCACCAGGATGAAATCATCTGGGAATCATTTCCAAAGCCCACTTCCATTCCCAAGTGGGAAAGCCCTCTCTGGCTGCTACAAGATGGGACCAGAAGGATGAGAAAAATGAAGAGAGAGTTTAAAAAAGAAGAGATGCAGCCCCAAAATAGTAGCACTTGCATGTGCTTCAGCATTCAGCAGTTACTACTATTTTGCAGGTGCTGTGTAGCATTTGGTGACACCATTGTATCTCAATGGCACCACTACACCGTCTTGACCTCAGCCCCGGTGCAATGGGAAGGGCACTGAGCTAGACAAAGGGTTTCCCAGAATCTCATTTGTGCAACAGTATCCATCCCATAAACATGAGATCTGGGAGGAAAATAAACGGTCTTCCAGTCATTGCCAGTGCAAGTCCAGGAGAAAAAAAAGCAGAGGTCTGTTTCTCTACTCATTCAGCTTACATTTTTGGGCACCGGTTGGGTTTGCAACCATTCTGAAGCAAAACCTTAGCACAGCACAGCTGCCAAAAGGTATGCACGTGGCTCCAGCCACACATTTCTCCTCTCACATCAAGATTTCCTTACAGTGCAACATCCCCATTGCCACCTCCCCCCCGGACCTCCTCCAGCACTGACCTTTGAGGAGCAGATGAAGAGCCACAAAATGGCTGCAAATAACTCCCAATCAGAAGAAAATACGTATGTTTCTGTTTGTTTCTTTGTTTATTTCCCCCCTATGTGAATCCCCAAAGTTCCTTTCTGGCAGCTCTCCAGCACCCAGTACTCACATTTTTGGAGAGGTAATTTTTCCTTGCTCCATACACAGTTCATGAGCAGCTCCATCACTTCTTCCACTGGCCTGTAAGCTCCTTCACAACACAACCCCAAGGCCATGGGCACCCTCTCACCACCAACTGCAGCTCTTGTATCACACCAAAAAAGACCAAAAACATAATGACTCCCTCTTTTTGAAGGTAAACTGTAAATCTCTTTTTTCAAAAAGCCCTTTAATCACTATTTCTAACATGAGAAAATCATCCTACCAAGCCCCAACAATGACACAGAAAAAAAAAAATAAAAAATAAAAAAAATTGTTTGGCTTGGCTCATCCTTTCCTAAATAAAACTCTGCTGTGACCTTTTGTATCCAACTAGGGACTTGGCTCCACCTGCCTCAACACCTCTGCATGATTCCAGCACAGCTGGAGCCTCTGTCCCTGCTTCCTTGCAGCTCCCCTCACTCTTTGAGCGCAGGTGCTGCTGTGCACTGGGGTTCAGCCCTGTGGGGTACATGCTGTGCCTTATAGCTCTGTACCATATTCTTCTCAATGGTGGTCCCCACTGTCTGGGCTACCATCACCTCACAGTTGGGCCACTCTTGTCCCCTTGGCCATGCCTTGCTCGTCCAATGGTTGGGTGCCCATTGACCCATGGCTGGCTACTCTCACCCTGTGGCTGTCCTTGGCCCATTGTTGCGACATCGTTGTCCCCACAGATGGGCTGTCCTTGCCCAATGGTTGGGCATCTGTCACCCCACGGCTGCTATCACCCAATAGCTGCTCTCATCCAATAGCCTCCCTCATTCCACAACCGGGCCATACTCACCCTATGGCTGTTCTTCCCCTGTGACTAGGCAACACTCACTAAACTGTTGGGTTTCCATTGCCCCATGTCTGGACTACATTCACCCCACAGTTGAGAGTTCATCACCCCATGGTTTGATGTCCATTGGTCCATGGTTGGGTGTTTATTGACCCCTAGTTGGGCATCCACTGACCCATGGCTGTGCCACCCTCATCCCACGGCTGCCCTCAGCTCATGACTGTGCCATCCTTACTCTGTAGTTGAGTGTCCATCATCCAACAGCTGTCCTCACCCCATGGCTATGCATTCAACACCCCATGTCTGCCCTCTGTCCCAGACTAGGCTACATTCACCCCATAACTGCCTTTGCCCTATGTCTGGACCATCCTCACACCATGGTTGGGTGTTGGGTATCCATCACCTGATATTTGGTCATCCATTGACCTACAGTTTGGCTGTCCATCACCCTGTGGTAGGACCACACCCACCCCAGGTTTGAGTGTCCATTATCCCAGAGTTGGGCATCCATCCCCCTTGCCCCACAGCCACCCTCATCATCCTCTCCCTCAGGCAGAGCAGCCAAGGAACTTCACATGGTCTCTGTGCCCACACTCTCTGTTCTCCCCAACTCAGTGAAGAGACCTCACTGTATAACAGCGGGACAAACATGACCATCCCCACACATAGCAGGAATACCCACCCTGCGGGTGGGAATGCCACGCTCCTCCCCAGCTTTTAATCACAGCACTCAGGCATCACGGCAACAATAAGGAGTGAGAGCGAGGATTGCAGCAACCAGAGGACTTGCAGTGAGCAACAGCTGGTGAATGAGACGCATTTCCCTATCCTTCTGAAACAGTCAGCGAGCAGAAGGATCTTGGAGCTCTCAGAGCCAGGCAAGCTCCAGACAGACTACGGGTGGTGAGTGTGCTCTGCAGAGGGAATCCTGCTTCCTTAAGGAAACAAATATATATATATATATATTGATGCTGGATGGAAAGATGGAAAAACTGAAAGATGGAAATTCAGTGATCAGATTTGCTTCTAGTTTCCATCTAGATTTTGCTTTCCAGGGCTGGATGCACAGACCTGGAGCTACTTTAATTATAGCACAAAGCAGAAAACTATAATATCTCTCAGTAAACTCTGGGAGTTAACTAATAAGCGGTAAGGAGGCTGTTCAGCCTGGGGAACAAAAAGGTAAGTGTGACAGCGTGGGGTCCCGGGAATAATTCTGCTTTTCCCTGCACTTTCAGCCAAAATAGATCTGCCCCCAGTTCTGCTGCTGCCAGAAGCTCTGTAGCTGTTCTGAGGACAGCTTCCACACACTCCAAGAAGGACCAAGTGCTGCAGGTAACGAGCCAAAGTGGTGGGGAAAGAGAGAGAGGGAGGATGGGGATGGGAGCAAACGGGGTGCCGAGTTGGCTCAATGATGGGAAGGCAGTGCACAGGTTTTCCTCTGGAAAGCATTGTGGAGAAGTAAATATCCAAGGGGATGAAGTAATGGGAGGGGAAAAGTTGGGTGGGCTAGGATATGTTGAACACTCCTGCCCAGCTGTGTGGCTGGAGGCAGGGAACGAGGCTGACAACAAGACACTGAGAGCAAGAAGAAATATGGGTGCCTTTATTTCCCTGCTGCGTGTCAGCTCAGGTTACTTTCAGTCCCAAAATCCGAGCTGCTTTCCCCAGCAGGCAGCTCACAGCGGCAGGAGGACTGTTCAGTTAACCACTTCCTAGCCATGCTCCCTGTTTTTTCCACATTTGGTGTGCAACTACAGGGACCTAAACCTTGCAGAACTAGACACTGGGGACTGGTCTTTCTGCCCAGAAGCACAACCACAGTGAGTCTCTCTCCTCTTCAGGGCCAAGCCTTGTTGGGCCCCTGCCTTGCTGAGCCCTTGTCATGGCACTCCCCAATGACTCCTGGCAGAACACCTCAGCCCCTCTCTTCACAGGCCTCGACCTCTTGCTGGAGCTTAAGCCGCTCTTCATCCCTCTCTACGCCACCCTGGTGACTGTGGCGTGCACGGGAAACCTCTTCCTCATTCTCCTCATCACTCTCACCAAAAAGTTGCACTGCACCACCAATTTCCTCATTGGCAACCTGGCAGCCGCTGACTTTGTCATGTGCCTGGCCTGCGTCCCTCTGACTGTCTCCTATGCCTTCGAGGTGCGGGGTTGGCTTTTCGGGATGTGCATGTGCTACTTTGTCACCCTGATGCAGGCCAGCACCGTGTTTGTCTCAGTGCTGTCCCTCACCGCCATCGCCATTGACCGCTACATCGTCGTGGCCTATCCCATCCGCCGAAGGATAAGCCGCAAGTCCTGTGTCTGCATCGTGGCCTGCATCTGGCTTCTCTCCATCCTGGCCTCTGTTCCCACCTCGCTGCACACGCAATACTTGGATCTCAACGCCATCGGCCATGACATGATCATCTGCGAGGAGTTTTGGAAGCACAAGGAGAGGGAGAGGCTGCTGTACTCGTGTCTGATGCTCCTCTTGTCCTACATGCTCCCGCTGCTGGCAGTATCGGTCTCCTTCTGTGCCATCTCCTACCACCTGCAGAAGAGGAACATCCCAGGAGCTGCCTACCCATGTCAAAACAAGTGGAGCAAAACGAAGCAGAAGACCTTCCGGGTGCTCACCATCTCGGTGGTTTGCTTTGCTGTCTGCTGGCTGCCCCTCCAGGTGGTCAACTTCATCAGAGACATTGACGAGGAGTTCACCATCCTGGACAAGAGATACGTGAACGTCATCCAGGTCTCATGCCACCTGATTGCCATGAGCTCTGCCTGCTACAACCCCTTCATCTATGCCTCTCTCCATGACAAGTTCCGCTTCCACCTCAGCAGTTACTTCTACCGCAAGAAGAAGAGCTCCAGCACTGTGTCCTACAAGGCTTCTCGGTTCAACACCTGCTCCACCCTGGCAGATGCCCCAGCTGGACTCTCGGATAAGATATCTTTGCAAACCAGATTCTCTTAGCTGAACTTCCCCTACAGGCTTGCTCTTGGGCCTGGATGTAGATGCTCGTGCCTCGCAGGGAGAGCAAGCACCACGGAACTAAGTGAAGGGATGTCTGTCCTCAAGCAGCAGCTCTTCTGAGCAGCGCAAGGACATTTTATTCCTTGACACAGAGCACACCAGCGCAACAACAACGAATACCACAACCATGTGAAAATAGAATAATCTTGAGCAGGATTTACCTGCTAGCCCCCATAGAGACACAGTGGGCACTGGTGGGTGTTTCCACCTGGTCTGACTCAAGAATCAGTGCCAGTGGAACAGATTTCACTTGCCTTGTTGAAATGGAACAACGTACATATATCTGGATGCACAACTCGGTGTATAATTGGTGTGATGGTAGTGTTCCATAAGCCTCAGTTTTCAGAAATGCCTACACTCACACTGACACAGACAAAATCTGTCCAAATATGAGTGCTTGCTTCGTGTGTAAGGAGCAATGTTCATGGTGTACCACTGGTTGTGCAGCAAGACAGGGGATGGGGTATATACACACACTAGATCTCCAACCACAGCTTACTATGCCAGGGGTCTGGTGCTGTATTTGCAGCACAAAGACGTCTCTCTGTGGTGTATATAGGGGTGGGCAAGATGTTGGGTGCATTTAGAGAAGTCTTTGGAGTACACGTTGTCATTTCGTAGAATAAAGATTGTTCCTAAGCAACAGATAGCATTTTCTGTCTCTGGAGGAACACCAGCTCTTCCAGGCAGCACTTAAAGAACCGTCCATTTTTTTGTTTAAATTGCAGTCCATTGGTGAAAGGACAATATACAGTCAGAAGTGTGCATTCTTCTGCCAGCTAGCATGCAGGGCACACCACCACAGCTTGTGTTGAGTGTGGAGACACTTCCATCATCTACTTGTCTTTCTGAGTAACCTCATCTGCGTAACCTCATAGGATAGTCCCAGTTTCTCCAGCCAGAAGTGTGCAGCCAAACAAGACGAGGCAGACAGGACTCAAGGTAATGGAGTAGGTGATAAGAAAGGTATCAAGTTGTGTGCTTGCTGAGGAAGAACTGCCAGTCCCCACTTAGAGTGATTTAAGACATTATATGCTCTTTTTGGGCGGGGGTGGGAGTCCTACTCATGGGCTACTCTGACCGCAAAACTGCGGAATAAATTGTGGGTTGGACTCCGGTGTCTCCAGATGTTGTTGGACCTTAAGAGCCTCAGGCTACAATCTGCTGTTGGCTCACCTTACTGCTGAGACCTTCACGGGTCCCAGTGACCATTCTGGAAGAGGAGACAGGAGCCCATCAAACACAACACTGCTCACTCTGTTGGCTTCTTGCAGCTTTCTTGTGGCTACATAGGGTTGTGCTTAGGACCAAGGCTGAAGTATTTGTGCCGGAGGAGCAAAGCCCAGGTCACTGCTTGTCTCTTCTGCTAATAAAGGCTTTAAAAAGCTCAGGCCGTGTGTTTGTATTGATTTGAACCAAAAAGATAAGGCCTGCAGTCACTCCCCCTGTGTGCAATTTGATCCCATCACAGGAAAACAATCAATTTGGAAGTGTCTATCCATCACTGTCACGGGCAGCTGCTTGGAGTCTAGCTGGCAGCCAGGGCTGGAGCTCTGAGATTTTCAGGGAAGTTTTGCTATGACACAGCTTGGCAGTTCCTTTCTTTCTTTTATTTACAGGAAAATAACTCCCAGTGTGCTTTTGCTCACTTGGAGTTCTCACTACAGCATTGCCCGTACCCCAGATTCATCTGAAATTTTGCAGTGGCAAATAATGGATCTCAGTACCCACTTCACACTGCTCAGATTTAGAGTGCAGTCGCCTTGCTGCTCCATAGACTTCTGCTTGAGGAACTCTGCACAAATGTGAGATAGTGCTCCAAATCCCATTTGCCTGCACGCTGCCAGAGAGCACGTGGTGCTCGCAACAACACTCTGCTTGATGTGATTAGTTCTACGTTTAATTAACTTGGGGAAAAAAAGGGAGATTGAAGAGTGATTAAGCCACCCAGCACTTGCATTTCCCAGCCCCGTTGTGCTGCTGAGCAGAGGATGCCTCTGATGGGGATGAATCAGATGGGATGCAGCAAAGAGCTCATGCTCATTTTCTTAAATTAATGCTTTTTGAAATAATCACATTCCTTCCCTGGGATTTTGCACTCTGACTGTGCTGTATTCTCACGTGTGTGGTGGCAGAAGAGAAGTATGGAGCTGGGAGGACAGACGGATGGATGGATGGATGGGTGGGTGGGTGGATGTATGAATGGGTGGATGGATCGATGGATGGACGGACAGATTGACTGCTGGGCTCGTGTTCTCCAGGCAGTGAGCACTGCTTTGCTCCTCTGAACTTAGTAATGCTGCAACCATGGTTCCTCCGCTCAGCACAGTGAGCACTGCCTATGAATCAACACCAAAGCCAAGTCCAACCACATGAGTGCTCAGGTTGCTGGATAATTTTTCTAGTGTTGAAGAGCTGCTTGATCCAGTTGTACTTGGTAGGCAACATCAAACAACACAAATAGAAATGCAAATGGACCTTTTCATCTCGGATTTTCAGACTGTGCAGCAAAGCTCATTGCAAGCAGAGGTGTTCTCTGTGGCAAGGATCACTTTGTTTTGCTGCGTGGTTTAAGAGTTTTCTGCTACTCCAAGAGAGGGAGGACTCAAAGCCTAGGAGGGAAAAAACACACAAATCCATAAAAATGTGAACAAACCAATAGCAATTTAAAAAAATCCTGCAGCAGAGTTGCTGCAGAAGTGAGCTAAAACAGCCAGGGATGTATTTCTCCCACCTTGTAATAGATGCTAGTACTTGAGTACCATGGGGTTTGCATGTGGTTTGGGTTTGAAATAAGCGAGGCACCCCAAACAATAGAGATCTGTCCTCATTAGGAGCGATGCTTTGTGCCAGCTGGATGTCCCCAGGAGGGAAGAAGGGAGAATGGGCTCCACCTGCCTTGGCTTGCAGAGCTTCCCCTCGCTAAATGCTGTGCGGAAATCCCCAAATCCCCCTTTCACTTACAAGCAGAGCTAAAACCTTTCAGCGACCTTTCCACCTCATTACGTGTGTGAGAACTGAGGAGAGGGAGGATTTTCTCCCCCGTGCCCAGCTCAGGTTCTTCACAGCTCTGCTGCCCTGTTGTCCAGATGTCAAAATCCAGCTAGCAAAGCCCAGGCACAGGCAGTTTTATTTTATTTTCTCTCTTGTCGTGATGAGCACATGAAGAAGAGGCCATTTCATCATGCTGGGGACAAGTCTGAAGTCCTACTGGACTTGAAGGACCTGCACCCCAAATCCACAGCAAATTCTCCAAGTCAAAGAGGGATGCCATTCTGAGAGGGATGCCAACTGCTCTTGCTGTTGCACATGTTTTGAGGCAGAAAGAAGCTTTTCCAGACATTATACAGATTTTTTCCCCTGTGGGATGAAGCGGTCTGGTGAATATTATCTGTGCATGGTGTTGAAAAGTGCTCAGGGCTTTACAAGGAAGGCTCTCCTCCTGCTTATTCTCACAGCAAACAAAAGCCATAAGCAAAATCTTTTTGACCTTTGGCAAAAGATGCAGGGAAGACAAGCCAAAAAATGAGAACACATGCAATGTAAAGTCTTAAATAAGCAAATTCACTCCAGCATCATCTCTTGTTTCCTTATCCTATTGCTCTGGAAAGCTGTAGGGACTTCTCCCTCTTTAACTCTCAGCCAGCTGGAAGGCAAGACACAGCTGGGACATGCCGTAGCTGCTGCTGACCCATTGGCTTCAATTATATTTTCCTTGAACACAACAGAAAAGAAACACAAAAAAAGGAACAAGACCAGCAATGACAGCAGATGTAGGTTCTGGTTCAGCAGTGTGCAAAGACCCAGGAGGAAGGGGGGCTAAGGAAGGAGAAGGATTTCCTACAGAGAAGGGATTGTGGAAAGTGGTAGGAATGATGACTTTTGGCTGTCTGTGTGTCAGTGGCATAGGTTTGATCTCCTCAAGGTCCTGTTGAAGATCTGCAGGTTAACAAAATCATGGTCCATAGGATGCTGTGATGTGGAGCTCATCTTTGATCTAGTGGGTAGCCATCCTGACCATGACAGGGGCCTGGAACTGGATGATCTTTAAGGTCCCTTCCAACTCAAGCATTCTATGTTTTATGGTCCCCCACATCCACCAAAGATCCTTGTCCCCATTGAGTGTGACATATTCAACCACTACGAGAAAAAAAAAAAAGAATGGGGCACAAAAATTGCCTGATCATTCTTTTTCACATAGAAATAAGTTCATAGAGATAGAGATGTCTGTGCTGGTAAATCCAGTATGGAAGCACCCTTATTTTTTTGTGGTGTTTGGAGGCCATATCGGGTTTGCTCCTCTATGTGCCATTTACTGTCATCTATAGGGGATGAGGATGTGGTCCAAGATGCAAACCCATTTCTCATCAAAGGCTGCTGCAAATCACAGGACAATTTCTTTCAAGTTTCTTACAGAAAAAAAACACCAAACCTCTCTTCTCAAGATGAGACAAATAAAATGAAGAGGCCTCTCTCCTCCAGGTCCCTTGACTTTTTCCTTTTCTTTTCTTTTCTTTTCTTTTCTTTTCTTTTCTTTTCTTTTCTTTTCTTTTCTTTTCTTTTCTTTTC
>JAOWBP010002559.1:5124125-5147844 GCA_028571105.1 Tragopan temminckii
AAACCGTTTGGATGTGGTGCTCAGGGACATGATTTATTAGAGGGCTGTTAGAGTTAGGGTGGTGTGGTTAGGTCGTGGTTGGACTCGATGATCTTGAAGGTCTTTTCCAACCTGAGCAATTCCATGATTCTATTCTACAATTCTAACTTCATTTAGATTTAAATCAAACTCCGTTATTACAAGTCAGCACGTCCAACACTGCCACCCTAACACTTACGAACAAATCATCTTTTAAATAAAAATGATCTTAATGCAACGTTTGCAAGAGCTACTCTCTAAATAGCGCAGAAAAGCAGATATTGACTTGATAAATATTGAAGATAACTAACAAATATCAAGGAAAAGACAGAAGCATAAAATAGTTTGAAGTGACCTTTAAGGGCAGCTGGTCCAATAATGCAATGACCGGGGACTCCTACAGCTCCATCAGGTGCTCAAAGCCCCGCTCAGCCTGACCACGAACGTCTCCAGGAACGGGGCACCCCCCACCTCTCTGGGCAACCCGTGCCAATGCCTCACTGCCCGTATCATACAAAACCTTTTACCTCTAGCCTAGATATGGGCTCTGGGCCGAAGCTCTCCTCCTCTGCAGATGTGTCGGCGTTTGCCTCAAACTGCACCTGCATGGCCATGGCTGCAGCCGCCCTAGAAGGAAAGCAGACAGCCTGGTGACGCGGGGTGCAACACAGACGGGACACGGGCACACACGCAGCAAAGCCCCTTCCCACTGTGAGAAAAGTCCTCCGTGCGCTCTCCTGGGCGGCGTTACGCTCTAAAAACAAAGGCCTTGACCGACCTCACCTGACGGGAGGTTGAACAGAGGCTCCCGAGCATTCAGGAGGATCACGGTGAAAAAACTCAGCACAGCGGCTGTTGGGGCGGACCCCCGAGTACTGCGGGCTGGGGGCTCCCGGCGGGGCCACCCGCAGCCTGAAGTCAGAGCGGCGTCACAGCGCTCTGCCACCACACGCGCCGGGAAGCGGCCCGTCCCGTTTCCTCTCGTTCTCCAATCTCGGGCCGCCCCCGCCTCGCTTTAACCCAGCGTTATTTTTCAAACTTTTCCTCACGGGCCCGCCTCAACCGCCGCGCCGCGCCGCTCCTCCCCAGGCCCGCAGCCGCCCGCTGCAACCCGCGCGGCCGCCCCGGCCATTACCGTTCGCGGCCGCCACCGTTTCGGAGGAGCCCGCCACCGCGTCACGTGACGGGGGAAGAACGCGCAGCCCGCCACCGCGTCACGTGACGGGGAAGAGGGTGGAGCCACGCCCACCCAATGGATTTAGCGGGAGCCGGCGGCGCCTTAAAGGGGCCGCACCCCTTTTTATGTCTACGCACGCATATACACAATGGTGCTGCTCGCCCTTGGAAGCAGAACACGGGGTGAGATGGACTTCTGCATCTGAAGCGATGTAGTGCAGAACAGGAAAATCTGCACCTCCCTCCTGCTTTTCCTGACCACGATTTGTAAGGATTTCCACCTGCTTCTGTTTTAGTTGATTAGGATCAACATCGCACTGCTGTATTTTGTCCTAATGTTTATTACAGACGCTGGTAACACTATTCCAGCAGTAGTTCCAGGCCAGGTTCATTGGAAATATCTGCAGAGGGCTTGTGCTTTTCATTACAATGTTTAGTAAATCCTTTTTAATGCTGGCCAGGCATCTGCAAGGAGAAAGTCATGCAAAGATAAAGGATATAAGATACTAAAGAGATGTGAGCTTCAGTAATTGAGAATATTTGTGCAGCTAGCTTTAAAAAAGCCTATTAATAATTCCCAAATCTAACTGCACACAAATAAGGAAGCAAGAATACTGCACAGAGGTTCGCTTTGCACATACTGTGAGCCTTACACCTTTTCGTGGGCTGCATGAAGAAAAACATGGTCAGCAGATCAAGGGAACAATTCTACTCCGAGCTGTGAGACCTCACCTGGAGAACTGCATTCAGATGTGAAGTCCTCAGTGCAGGAGAAACATGGACCTGTTGGAGCGTGTCCAGAGGAGGACCACAGAAATGATCCAAGGGATGGAATCTCTCCCCTCCAAGGACAGGCTGAGAGCTGGGGATGTGCAGCCCAGAGAAGGGAAGGCTGCATGGAGATCTGAGAGCAGCCCTTCAGTATCTAAAGTGGGGTTAATAAGAACTGTTTGGACTAGATGACTTTTAAAAGTCCCTTCCAACTCAGACAGTTCTGATTCTGTGACTTATCAATAGCTTCCTGTTTTAGTGGGTTGTGGTCAACGACACAAAGGAGGCTGATGTAGTGCTGCCTCACTATTGAAGAAAATCATTAAAGTCTACCTGGACTCAGGAATTTCATTATGTCATTGAAAAGCTGCAGATTATTGGACGTAAGACCAACTAAGTGTCCACCTACAAAAAGACATGGAAGTTGGGAAGACTCCTTGTGCTGACTAGCTAAGAAAAAGGTGCTTGTTTCTTATAGTAAAGCTTGTTTTTACTCACTCCCTTAGTACTGTAAATCCAGAGCTTTTCAGGTTGAGCTAATCACCTGTGATAGCCCTGAAATTAAATGAGATCATCACAGCCTCTAAGAAGCCACTCAGAAGTCTTTTTTCCCCTGGTTTTATCAAAGCAAGGAGATAGGAAATGACATCAGCAGCTTCCGTTGCTGCAACTGAAACTTCCTAAACACTATTTTTCCTGTAAATACATGGAGCTTTTTGGTTTTGTTTCATCTGGTACTTCATTATCTTATTTTTTGGCTTAGAAACATGCTAGAGAAAATTAAAAACAAAACAAAACCCCTCAACAAACTAGACATGAAAAAAAACCAAACAAGCGGGACAATGATCACACAGTACTACTGCAGCACCCTCTACTGGTTCCTACTGCTGATAAAATGGCCTCAGGAAACTCAAAAGTAATTCCAGGTGTAGCATCCAAGTCATTTGCAAATTTGTTACTATTTTCTAATTTAAAAAAATTCTTTCTGCAAAGATCACGCCATAATAGTCTAACACTGTGAAATACAAGAAAAAAACAACCAAACACAGTCAGGTTATGAGAAAGTCCTCTCAAAGAGATAAAGCTTTGTCAATAGTAATAGGCAAACTTTCAGTCAAAAGTTTAAACAGAGCAGTCAATAAACACAGCTTGAAGAAGGAATAACAATAATTCAAACGTTTAATGAACTTCCACCTTCCAAATAGAAGGAAAAAATTATAGAAAGACACAAATATGTATGCACTTAAAACACATGAAAACATTTTCAAATTCAATGTATTTTACAGATACAAAAAATACTATGCCTACAGAATGGAGAGCTTATAAACAGTAGGCATGCCAACACTATCAACTCATCAGGGTTACATCAATTTCAACATCTCAACCTATGTAATACACAGACTATACATAAAATCAATCTGGACTGCACCAACGACATTAAAAGATGCCTCCTAAAATTTAAATAGCTCAGTTTTCTCACTAAGTTTGTCATTTCCTCCTCAGACAATGTACATAAAGCAGGAGGGAGACTGCGCTGTACCAACCACGTCTGTACACAGAATATCAGAACAAAGTTTTTGAAAAACTCGCGTCGATTGAACTGATGGTTTTGAGTCTGTAGCACCCAGAAGAGTTCATGATTAAGCACAAGGATCTGTAGTCTTCAATATCAGAAGTCTTTCCAATTTTGGCCAGCTGTCTAATTATTACCAGTTATTTGGTTCATCATAAGCAAGACCATCACTTCAGCATTTTGGGAGAGGTTCCAGGAAACTGATGAGGATTAAAACTGATGCAGTATGTTAGAATGTTGTACAGTAGTGAAATGATAGTGAAAGAAAATTCCAGACATGTTAATATAGAAATTCATCATCACCATTTTATACAAGAGCTCTGTAAATCAATCTAGAACAAGCTATGTAATATGAATAGCCATTCTAGGGAAGACTATAGAAGGAAGCCAAGACAACTGGTGAGAGAGACCACGCATTCTTAAGATACATAAGTCAAAAAATGTCCTCTTGACTTCAGTCCTGCACGTAGACCTAAACAATCATCTGGGATCCTGGAGCAGATTTTGATGAATCAAGCTCACCATTCTTCGGAGATAGTGATAACCAATAGGTACTTTAGAGAGAACAGCAGAAATTTCCTCATGTCTGGAAAAGATAAAGTTACATGCATTTGAAAAGATGTAGAACATTTAATTACCTGGCCCTAGCTTTGAAATATAAGTCATGTGGGGTGGTTCTTTCTGCTCAACTCACCCAATATTCCCAATTTTTTTTTCAACAGTGAAAGGCAGCGAAGAAGATGGGTAGTTGGATGATAAAGATAATGTCAACTCAAACTTTGCAAAAGCAGTGGAAGTGGAGAAGAGGAGCTTCACACTGTAAGAAACAAACACAAAAACATCACGGAATGTACATCTTCTTTGAACTCTGTTCCAGAATGAAATCTAATTGCAGAACCTTTCAAAATTATAGAATACAGAATTATAGTGAAAAATAAGTTTCCTGGTTAACATAAAACATTTCTAGCTAAAGTTCTCTGAGCTTTTAAGCAGGACCATAATTCTAGAATTGGTTCATGAATTCAATCCTATTTAAATCAGGACAGATTTTCATCTAGAAAACTAGATTTCCGTGTAGTTCATCTGTCTAGGATAACATCCAGAAAGAACAGAACTGAATCTTTTTGTATATAAGGGTAAGACCATCACCAAGTGCATGATGCCCAGGAAACATGCCTGGGGTAGCACAGAATATGACAAGATTAAAGACCTTTTGAAGGCAGTTGTCCCACAGTAAATCTTCCTGAGAACAAGCTGCCTGCACACCTGTTTTATTGACTTAACTAAATGTAGCTTCTATGGGACTTCTGGCATGTAGTAGAAGAATGCTCTTGCAAAGGGTACTGCTGAGTAATTTAAGTAAACAGCATCAAGGCATGCAGATAAAAGTTAACCAGGCACTTCGTAGGTAAGAATGCTCATAAGGAATAAAAACCGTTTCACCTCATCCTTTTATCTTGTTCCACAGAGACTTGAAACAAAATTGGGAAGCAGTAGGAGCAAATGAAAGCTAAGGAAAATAAATTTTAATTTAAATGCTTTCATCCTTCAAAGACTGTTTCCACTTGGCTGAAGCAAATCAAAGTCTGAGCCTATTATAAAAGAAACAAAGCACTAAGCTACACAGGTAAACTCTTGGCTCTGTTTGCTTTGTATTGCTACACTGTGAGAGACTCAAGTCCAACAGGAAAGCAGTAAATAAGAAGAGATTAAATAAAAGTGAGGAAGTTGACTGAATGCAAGGGGAGCTTCATTTCCAAGCTTTTGGATAGCACAGTCCAATTGCAGTAAAAAATAGTTGACTTGTTAAAAAATAATTGCATAAAACAACATTTTCAAGAAAACCAACATAGCATCTTTCGCTTCTGCTTATGTAGAGACCCTCTGTAAAATTTGCATAAGCTCCATCTAAAGTTACTCACTTTGTGCCAATGATATCTGTCTTGAGAAGATTGTATTTTCCACCCCATTTCTCCAGAAATTCAATCTCCTCTCCTAAGATCCTGCAACGACTCACCACCAAAGAGACATCGTGAAGCACCTACGGAAGAGATTAGAAAAAGATTTACATTGAAACTGAAACTGCTGTGTGACACTTGAAGTTTATGCTAGAAAGCATTAAAAATACGCAGCTTAACTACTATCTCACTCTGTATACAAAAATGAAATTGTACAAGCATAAAAACAAATATACATCCTTCTTTGCCATAAGTTTTTCCCTTTAGCTTTGTCATCAAAGGTTGCACAAATATAGGCAACACCAGATTCAGCTTAGAAATTTAAACTATTAATTCTCTTGAAAGCAGAATGGCATGCAGCTCAATTCCCTGATTTCTACTAGCAGGAATAAGGCTTTTAAGCTATCACTTGAGATAGTCAGACATCAAGGCAGCAAATAAGGAAGAAACCACAGCTTTCACGTCTCTTGACTTCTGGGACAGGTACTTCTCCCTCTTACTTCAGAATATTTATGAAACAAATTTTGATTTGCATTAATCAAGTATTCATCAATACACTTTTATTCTCTGTATCAATCTGTGACAAAAAAGATTTCATATTTTTCTGGAGTCACGTTACCTGGGGCAAGTATTGCAGCATGGGACACTTTTCCTGCCAGCATCCCTGACTTTCAATAAACTGGAATATGAGTCTTTGGACTAAACATGAGGAGAGTGGAGCTTTTTCCTCTGTAACAAAAAAGGAAATGGTGTTGCAAGAAATCTTTTCAAAGCCGTGTAGCAATGCACTAGCAGCTAAAGCACAAATGTGTAATGTCCTCCCAATAAGAGTATAACAGGAGCAGCTGATTTCAAGCTATGTGAAATGTCTTACCATCCAAGAGAGATTCAAAGCTCAGGCTAACTATTTTTCTGGAAGGATTTTCACCAAAAACATCACCATCTGAGAAGGAAAGGAAAAAGCCTGAAGTAGCAACTATTTCTATACTTAGTTATTTTAAGAAAGAGATACTTTTTACACACATTTAGAAATTTTGTAGAGAGCACTGATAAACCTATTCAAATCCACTATTTATCATTTCTCTTAGCTTACATGCTAACTCTATAGTTCATTTTTTATTTCAACAGAATTTTTACTAGTGTAAAATCTGTACATTTCTGTTGTGTAACTATTTAACCCATCAAATTCATAAAACAGAAATCTGCCAGTTTTGCAACTTACCTACTGGGGTTCCAAACACAACTGTGAGTTCAATAGAATCATGAAGAAAATTAAAGACTGCCTGTCGTTCACTCCATTCACTAATCTCCCACTCAGTGAAGCTAAAAGGAATAAAACCAACACAGACAACTTAAGTTTCAATCAACCAATCAAAATAATTACCCGAACTATAAAGATCAGAGAATTAAGAATGCTTGCAGGTATATACTGTATGAGAGACCAAATAAATTTTCACTTGTTAACAAAGTGTAAGAATCTTTTAGAATCCAAAGCACAATACTATTCATTTCACATAAACATTACTTTTGGGATGGGAGGAGAGCTGGATATAGAAAGAGGAAATACAGAGTATCACTGTAAAGCCATTAACAGTTCACAGAAGTTTTGTTGCTTATCATAGGTTGCCAGGAGATGGGTATCGAAACACAAATCAAATAAAAAGGAAAAACAACAAACATAGATACATGTACATAGAAATGTGAGGCTCCAGAACTAGCTGATAAAAACAAAAACAGAACATCTGAAAGTCTTTTTTCCTTACTTGTATCTCTCCAGGAGTTCCTGGCAGCTCTTTTCATCTTCCTGTAGGTGCTTCATCTGAGCAAGTATTTGCTCATTCTCAGTCTCCAGATCTGACAGTTCCCTACAAAGATAAAAGAAAAACATCTGATGTAGCACACTGGTGAAAAATAATACAAATCTCTAGATCCTGAATGTGAATATTTTTAAGCTCCTTAAATCCCCTTTGACATCTTACCTTTGAAGTTCTTCTTCTTGAGCTTTGAGGCTTCCCAATTCTAAGAGAAAACGGGGGAAGAAAAAGCTGTGAGAGAAAAGAGCAGTAAAGACGGTCCTAACTTACTGTGCAGGTGCAAAAGATCTCAACCTAATGGCTGTTACTCCTACTTGGATGCAGATATGTGGTCAACAAAAGTTAGTTGTATTCAACAATGACAGTGCTGAACATGATAGCCAGCACACACTCTTCTAATCACACTGATCCGAGTTCTAAGTCCCATTTTGCCATGAGAAGTAAAAAAAAAAAAATCTGTTTCATACTTAAACATCTATGTTATTTGCTATATCCAGTGTGAAAAAGAAAGCCATAATGTTTGCATCAGTGAGTTTCGCTCTCTTCAGAACTTAAAAGTTGGTACCGTTACCTTCTTCTAGTTTTCTTGATTCTGAGTCCTCTCCTTCCATTTCATCATCACTGCAGTCTGTTTCACATTCTTCCCATTCAGAATCTGTGGGAAAGAAGTATCAGAAGGTCTACACAGAACTCCCAGATTCAATATTTAGAATCCATTTTATTTGTCTCTGTGTTCTAGACACTTCAGTATTTCAAAAATAGCTGATAAAGATGTGCAAGAAGCCAGGGAGAGAGGGGTATCTACCCTAAAACTGAAGTAACAGAAAAGGAAAATAAAACTGCTTTTACTGCACTGCTTCAAACCTGTTACCATGCAGTGTAATTTGTACTCAAGGCACTGAAAGACAATTTAGAAGGAACAAAATAAATGAAAATACAAATGTGACAACCCCAAGTACTGACTGCAGCTTGTGTGAATGCAGCTGAACAAGTTTTTAGCCATTTTGAGGTGTGTACAGTACAGCTGTATTGTCATCACTAGCAGATTTAGTTACACAATTGGTCACATGTTCATAGGCTACAATTATAATTCTATATTTTAGCTCATTTTGGTGTATTTTCTAGTCTTCATATAATGTGCAAGTAATTCTCACAAGGCAAGTTTGCAGGCACAAGTGAAGCCTAACAGATACTTGTAACTCAATTCATTTAAAATTCCTGGTGGCCACGGAACAGAGTCTTGAAACAGCAATTTAAATAGCATCTCCACAGGAAAAGAAAAAAAAAAAAAAAAAAAAAAAAAAGGGACCAAACAAGAAATCAACGAACAACTTACTTGTTTGGAAACACATACCTGCTTCCAGATCTGCAAGACAACTTTCTGCCTCCTTAAGCAATTCATCCATGTTTGCTATTCTTGATTGGAGCTTTTCATATTGTTCCTAGGGTGGGAAAATTGTGCTCCTTTGCAATGTATTCTTACACAAGTCAACGACATTTTAAAAGAAACCTAATGCTTTCTGGGACCGTCACTTAGATCTTTGCTTGCTAACAGGCTAATTAAAGAAGCTGATACAATCTGTCATTAGAACGAAGAGGCAGAATAACTGCCAATAAGGCAGATGCCATGCTTAAGAAAGTACCAGAAACTTGACAATGTATCTTCCTACCTACTTTTTTTTTTTAAAAATGAAGGTATGAGATGAGATACATAACTACTGCTTGTGCTTTTCCTTGTTAGTTACTAATATGGACATTACTACAGTATAAAGAAGTGATTTCTGATGGCATTTCCTTTAATACTTCTGTTTTTCACTCCCATTACTTTAACTGCCAAAAGACTTAGGCAGAAGGTTCCTATAAGTAAATGCAAGAAAATGTCACTGTCCTAAAGTATTTTACAATTGCTTACAGATAAAAGAAAAACATGATTAGTAAGCAGACTTACATTAGTTAGGGTCCCACATTTGATGATCCCAGTTTATGTTAGTTTCAAGCACAGATAAAATATGGTAGAAGTTTCTCTTTTAAATCTAAACCTCTGAAGCCTTGAGGCAGATTACCTGTGCACTCTGCAGCAATTTGCTGTATAATGCCTCTTTCTCATTGTGAGCCAGGATTTTACTTTCCTTGATGAAATAGGATTTCATTTTGTTCAGTTCTGCTCCAAAGCTCTTCAGCTGCAAAGAATAGAGAATATGGAAGGGAAAGTGAATAAGAATGTGAAACAAAGAATTTTTCAGTCTAGTCTTTAGACTCTCTCCCTTCTCTTCTGCCACTCCCTGCAATATCCCATTTCTCTAGGAGCAGTATTTCATAAGTTTCAAATGAAATTGGGATTGTCCAGCCTTAAATTCAATTAATTCAAGTACAATATACTAATAAAGCAATGATTTCCTTAGCAAAGATCCAACACAATCTTCCAAGAGGGAACAGCACAGAAAGCAGAAGCATTGGTTTCAACAGCTCCAATAACTTTAGATTTACTTTCACAAAAAAACAATAAAAGGAGCAGCTTTATTAATTATGTCAGATGGCTCTCATTTCAACTGTTCAAGACTTCCTTAGAACACTTGTTCCTTTACTGTTAAAGAGGATAACTGAAATGATAGCAGAAGTCCAGGCAGTGCCTAAACCACAAGAAATGGTAACAAAGCCACCTGTTTGAATAGAACATAGCTACAGATTATGTAATACAATGTTTTCTCTGACAACTAATAAGCTAATGATGCAAAATGTACAAATTGCTTTTTCGTACCATGTTTTCAATCCATCGCCACTAGGTGGTATCATTCTAAAGCCAGAATGTAGAGATTTGCTTTCAAAAACCTTTCAAATTTGTAATTCTTAGCTAGGGGTCCTAAGGCCTTTTATTATTCCTGACTACATTCTTCCTGAGTCCAGTTAATATCCTAACCTCTGTGATATCCTGTAACACAAATCTAATTATGAATTATGAAAAATACTGTCTTTCATCATTTTAACTTTTTATTTTCATTGACTAGTCCTTTATTCTTGGCTTTAGAAGCAAGGAAAACAATCTCTTGATCTTCTTCCTTAATTCTGTCTGGAATACTCTTATAATGCTTCTGTTTTTTAAATGCAAATGTCTTCAGGGTGCCTTTTGTGCCCATTGTCATTAGCATTCTCCTTTAAATACCCTCTGGCCTCACAATCTTTTGCTTTGGCCTGTGACACTATTATTGCACTCTAAGTTCTATATGAGGTTTTATTTTTTGTAATGACCTATTTTCTATTCATTATAGGTCTTGCACTGTCGCACATATCTTTCCAACTAAATAAACATTTAAGTTAATGAAATATTCTGCTCCTCCAATGAAACTACAGAGCCTCAACAGTAAGAGTAGTTCATTTTTTCCTTCCAAAGTTGTGCTGCTTGCTTAGGTTCCTCTGAAGTTTCTCTACTCTGAACTAACCTGTATTATCAACTTCAGTTTTTCTGTTTTATAGTAACATATTCACTCTAATCTATTTTACATTGACTCTGCAACTTAACCCTTCTGACATGTAAAAAATCATTTTTTCCACTTCTTACAGTTGTCTTTCATCCAGAAACTATTTTGCCTTGTATATTCTACCTACCGTTACACATTTGAACATATAGTTTGAGCTTACTTCATTATGTAAAGAACATTATCTCTTCACGCAATATTACCTCTTCATCAGAGCAGGTTCTCATTACTTCCCACAAACTCTTATTCACATTCACCAGTGGTTGATCCTGGACACTTACATACTGTTTTAATCTGAAATACAGGGGGAAAAAATAATAATTGAAAGAAAGGCTTGTTGTAACTACACCAAGCAGATAAAGAACCCGAAGGAATAGGAAATGATGCTACTGGGACTGGGAAAAACCTTACTACTGACTTAAATTTTAACTTGTTTTAACTGAAATTGTAGATGGCATAATGTATTAGGCCAAAAAGTGACCTTCAAGTAAGGAAATAAATCATGGTAACTGTATAAAAAACACTGGAAAATTGGAACAACAGATTGTAATCGGTTATGATTCTGCTTCCTATGTTTCATCATTTTCTGTATCGCTCAAAACCTTTAACTCTTCTGATATGTAACTGAAACCCTTCATTAGTAACAAAGGAAAATCAAGGTATAACTACATCCACTATCACAGCTCCTCTCCAGGAGGCTTCCCTATAACACCTAAACCTGTAATAAAACTGGCTGCCAGCATTAAATAGGTTAACTATCCTTTTTCTGTTTTCCCGCATAGGTAATGTATTGACTTTCCCAAGGCTATTCTGCATGCCAACAGAGCTGAAAAACAGAACTACTAATTTAACTTATGGCTGAAAAAATACAGACATACTCATCTATCATCTGAGAAAGAGCCTGGCAATCTTCTTCATAAATACGCATCTTGGGACGATAAACATATTGGCTGAGAATCAGGTCTTCTGGAGTAGGTGGAGTACTGACAGCACACTGGGAAAAAACAGAGGGGAAAATTGCGAGTAGAGGGGGAAAAAAAAAGAAGCATGCTTTTTAGAGACAGTAGTTTCTTTTCTGTTCATGTGCAGAAACTAACAAAAGGGCACAAATTTTCATTTTTGCAGAACAGAAAATAAATTCAATGGAGGTAGTCTGACATACTTGATTTACTGGGGATTCTCCGTCTAATTAATTATGTGCAAAAGCACATAAATAACTGAGCTTAATTTCATCCCTTCAGAGAAAGCTTTTAGGCTGCTGCTGCCTTTTTTTTTTTTTTTTTTTGCAAATTAGTAAAAGAGTTCCTTATTTCCAGGAAGTTATCTAAATTTCTAATACGGCTATGCTGCTGACTTATTACCCTGACGTGACATCTCGTAACAGTAAAATCTGCTTATACAAAGCCAGTTGCCTAAAGAACTAAATCTGAAGTATTAAAAAAAAATTTACAAGAATTTTCACAAATACACCACTTACCATCTAAAGGGTATGTTAACAAACACATCTTTCTCAGTGATGCAGGCACTGCTAAAGCTTTTCCACTGCCTCAGCACACCATTCATTGTGCCAGCAGAAACTGCAGTAAGCCACAGGAAATGCAAATATTTGAACTAATTCCCTATATTTTCTATTAAATAAATGCCATTGCCATGTTACAAACTTTCTCTGCTCATGAAACTTGTAAGGTTTTCCATGTCGGTACAGAAAATTAAGCAGCTCATCCACACTGTTTTATTAGACGATCATTTTAAGGAGTGGGACATATTTTTCCTTTAATTTAAAAGTAAACAAAATAAGGGAATGCCTTCCAGTCACTTTCGAAAGTAAAGAGCCAGAAGTCAAATCAGTGCAAATATTCAAACTCTGAGTACTTTCTGATTTGTAGCACACACATATTGTAGTGTTCATGCAAAACTAAGAAGAGAATGTAAGAAATCCACTTCAGTAACTTTCTTATCAATTTGCACATCAAAGCTGACTGTCCCTATAAATTCCTCTACTGTACTGCAGGAAGTGACTATAGAAAGGGAAAGCAAGAACTAGACTATGTAAGAAGGAATTAGTCTTAATTGGAGCTGCTGAAAGAAACACTGGAAAGCAGATGCAATAAAATTAAGTAGTTATTTTAGTATTCCAGTTTGGACAGTTTTTCTCAGTGCTTTTCTTCCTCCTCCTTCCCCTCCTCCCACCAGACGTAAATAGTGGAGCTTATTTTCAGGTATAGAATAAACATAGATTGAAGAAAGGACCTTGCTGCAGTTGTAATTGACAGAAGCAACCCATTTGCTAAATGAACAAAGCCATTGTAGAGCTAAGAATAAATGAGGTTTCTCAGTGCTATAATTAAAGTAAAAGGTTTTTTGCACATATCTCACTATGCTTTCAGACACCATTCTGATTTCAGTGGACAACTGATACAGTAAGAAGATAAAGTGAACAAGTTAGAGCTTCTAATTCTTTCAAGCATGTCACTCTTTAAATAAGCTCAGAAAACAAGGATTAGCTTATTTATCCAACCACTAACTAATACATTTTGTTTTGTGAAGAAACTGAAATCTATTCTATTTTTCAATATTGAGGAAAAAAAGCATCAGTTAGCAGTGAACTGGCAAAGAGAGAATTGGAAGCATGTGGTGTCTAACACTGGTCAAGGTGGAACTGACTTCTGTCTGGAACTACTCAGAGGCCTTTAATATAGAGCACTTTGAAATGAAGACAAATATAATGCTAAAGTTATTTTCAAGTATATCAAAGGACAGATACTCACGCTGGCTGGAATATGACTCTGCCGGGGCTTCTGAATTGGAACATGGACTTGAAGAAGAGTAAAAAACTCCCCAACTGTGATGGCACCACTCTGAAATTTCTGTGAAGTTAGGAAAATCGTGCAGGTAAGTGCATTCTTCAAGAAAAAATGCTTACTGGTATATATCCACACAAGTATTTTTCCTGTTATGAAAAGAAGCTGGCATCTCTCAGCTATATACATACCTCCCACAAATTGTCTTCACAAATGCTATCTGTGAGAAGCTGCGACTCCATTTGACTGCTTCGTTGAGCTAGGCAAAATAAAGAAATAAATAACAACATGGCAGGGGTGAAAAATATTCTTACAGAAATATGAATCGTAGTTAACTGGCTCTAGAAGAAAAACGACTTTAATGTAGAGTTTAACCTTCATGAGTTTTCAATGCTGAATGAAGCCAGTGAAGAAAAAAAAATCTACTTTAGACAAATACTAAGAAACAGGTTGAAAGCCTAATGTGAAATAAAAGTCATGTCAGAGCGGTAACGAAATGA
Organism: Tragopan temminckii; assembly: GCA_028571105.1. Classification (NCBI taxonomy): domain Eukaryota; kingdom Metazoa; phylum Chordata; class Aves; order Galliformes; family Phasianidae; genus Tragopan; species Tragopan temminckii. Next base: position 5,138,210 of record JAOWBP010002559.1, read on the forward strand.
TGGGTCATTTTTCCATGGTAGGAAAGACACATGTATCATACTAAAAAGTAATAAACCTGAAAAACAGCCCCCAACAAACGTATGGAGAGCATATTAGGTAGGCATAGACTAAAGAGTATCTGAGCTGAGCAACTTTGAAGATGACTATGGCTTTCAAATTCTGAGCCAAGACGACCTAGTTTATCACTCAAAGGAAAGAGTCCAGCTTCCACTGCACAAGACATCATCTTTCATGATTGCAGTGGGCAAAGTTGGAATTGGTTTTGTAAACAGAAGCAAAATATCACTTACCTGACTGGCAGATTTCTCCCTCATTGTTAGGTACCAGCTAATTAGTGAGAGCTAATAAACCAGGAAGCTGAATCTGCCAAAAGCCAGGTGGATGCCTCTGCAGCACTCTAAGGAATCTTGTTCCATGAGTGCAGTGCTGAGACATGCAGGCTTTGCATGGAACCAGCTTAAAACAATCTTTGGGCCAGAAGTGTAGGAATTGGGAATTTCCTCTGTGCTAAGAAAAATAAACTGTGTCTTAAGCCCAACCTGGCCACAAAAACAAAAACTTGAATTCTGCAACTTTTCTCCTTTTCTCAGTTTGCATGGCTTGGCCTTGTAGCAAGAGTGAAAAAGCATGCTGACAAGGTGGACAGGAAACTGCAAAGCAGGCATTCAACTCCTTTCCCAAATGATGTATTAAGGGTAGGGCTAGTCTTTAATTAAGCCAAAAAGATACAAAAATTTGAGATAATTACCACAAAGGAAGGCTTACTTGTTAACTCTGCATCAGCCTTAACAGAATCTAAAGAGCTGCTGCTGTTGGCATGAGTACAGTCAGGGTTTTTAGCTGATAGATTTGGAGAACCTTCACTTTCAGCAACTTCCGCATGGCTTTCAGGTACAGGGTCATAAGTAACCTAGTATTAGCATGTTTTTAAAAAAAAAAAAAAAAAAAAAAAGGAAATCAGAAAAGTTTTATGAAATAATAATACAAGAATAATTCAATCAGTGGTTTGTGTAGCCATTTCTTGACATCCAGAATTGAATTGCTTTTGGTATCTGCATATTTCATACTTAATCAGCATGAAAAACCAGCATATTTCTCAAGCTATTTCTTACAATGGCATATAGGAAGTGATGTTCCAAAATCCTTCATTTGTTTCTCAATCAAAGCAGTAGCCAGCACAGCCCACTCTTGCAGTTTTCAGAGCTAAAAAGTTTCTAATGATGATGCATAAACTAATTCTTAAGCTCAGATTAGTATTCCATATTTACTCAGATTTTCTCGATCCAATAGCAACTTGTGCTGTCCATAAGACAGCCAATTTAAAATAAAGATATGGATTTTAAGTACTAGCTTTTGATCTTACTCTATAATTATGCATAAACAACAACTAGCAAATGATTTAGTACAGATGACTAAAAATACTTATTTGAGAAGGGCTCGATAGAACACTATGGAGTGATTAAAAATTGACATAGCCCTTAATGCTTGTCATGGATCATTATTTTTGATCTCATTATTCCAGTTCGGCAAAACAATGAGAAATACTGGGGAAGGCATAGCAAAATTACAGTAAAAGAGCAACAAAAAACCCTACCAACAGATCTATACACACCTGAACATACAAATAAAAGTGCTGTTAGTGTTAAGCGCATCCTAATAATGAGTGATCAGGCTTACCTGCAAGTCCTGGGAGGTCCCACCAACCACGATTTCATCCATCTTGAGCTTCTTTAGACTTTGAAGATCCTCCTCAACATATTTCAAAGCTCTTTTTGCATTGTTGCAACTTTTCGTCTCTTCAACTTGAATCTTTTCATTGTGGGAGATTTCTCTTCTGTTTCTGTTATTGCAAGCCTCTTCCACAAATTCAGAGCTTACAGAATCATTTGAATCCATTTCTTCTGGGCAGACAGGAAGAAATTCTTCTGCTATAAACTGAGAAGGGCTGAAGTTCTGCCTACTAGAGTTGTCATAACCTGGAGTTTTAATGGTATTCAGCTTTACTTCTGAAACTGGTGATTCTACTTTACCTGAAGATTTTGCATTTATGTCTTGCACACTAGAAACAGAAGGATTTCTTCTGTTCGGTAGTTTAGGCTGAAAGATACCTAGAGGGACATTTCTTCTTTTATATTTGTCTTTAAGCGCCATACCTACATTTGCATCTATGGGAGCAGTTCCAGGTTCAAGACATGCATTCTCCTGGTCTTTGGCATAACATAACCTTTGTTCATTTATGCTATTTCTTCCTAACCTCAAGGTATCCTCTGGCTGAGCTGGTAACTTCAAGTGGTCAGAAAGAACAGTTTCAGAAACAACAACAGATTTCCTTCTAATATTTTCCAGTTTTGAACAAATATTTAAAATACCTGATAATTTAGGTGCAAGATCTACTGGGTCTCTCAGACTATCACTGACTGAAAGTTGCTTAGTTTGTTCAGAGTTTATTTGGAATTCTGTCGCCTCTCCTTCAGCTGACAGCACATTTTCCTCCAATTCCTTGTTAGAAACTGGAACAATGCCTGCTCCATCCGTTGCTAAATCTGTAGCTAGATCTTCATGTCTAGATGAATCATCTTTCAATATTTGATTTCTCTGAGTACTAAGTGCATCTGGAGGACCCTTCAAAGAATGTGAGTGCTGAGCAGGAAGAAAAACATGGGATACTACAACTTCACTTTCTTCACTGCAGTCCAAGGGATCATTACCTGGCAGCTTTAAAGACGCTCTCCTTGATTTCATTGCTCCTGGATGTAAAAGATCCTGCTTGTTGTTTATAGGAATTGAATTTTCTGTGGAAAGGCCAAGATCCTGTACTGCCTGGACATCCAAAGCATCTTTTGGAATTGAGACAGAATAAGTGGAATCTGGTATTGTGCCACTGTGGACTTTGATAGATGCTTTCTCAGTAGGTGACGCTGAGGCTGATGAAGCAGAAGGAATTGAGAGCTCAGTATTAGATTTTTTATGATCCCTGCCATTCAGGTCTTTTATTTGTAGAGAATCTATTTCATCTCTGCAAGAGGATGATGACGCACTATGCAAGTCTGGTTGTTGAGTGCTTTTATGTGACGCTTCTTGATTCTCAGATCCTTCAGTATTGTTATTAACAGCAATAGTGTGTGATGAAGTTATTTCCATATCATCTTGGTTGTGGCAAAATACAATGGTCTTATCAGCAGGAACTGCAGAAATGGCTGGAATGGACCTTCCATTCCATACACCAATCTTACCACTTAATACATCATGAGTTTTAGTGATGTCCATATTCTCAGCCAAAGGAAAAATGACTGTTTTGCTACCTGAAAGAGCCTCCTGTACAACCTGCGTGGGCAGATTTAATCTATCCTCACATAAATCCCTTTCAAATCTTCCATCAACAGGGTGATACTCAGTCATTTCCATGTCAGCCTGGTCACTTGTAAACATAACTGAGGAAGTTAAAGGAACAGATTGATTGGGTTGCCTACCTTGCAGAAAATTTTCTTTTAAAGATACATTATGGGCTTCAGTGATTTCCATATCATCCATAGCAAACGTAGTAGCTTCTCTGTTTGAAGGAACTTCCTGTCCAACGATTTTATCCGAGATCAACGCATCATCACAAGGAACTTTTACAGTAATTTTATTGGCAGAGCAAGACTTAATGTCTATGTCAGCCTGGTTACTTATGAATGTAACAGTTCTAACAGGATGCGCTGAAGATGAAGAAGGAAGCCCTACCTCATTTTGTGAGACGATTTCATGGCTGATTGCTGCTGTAAGTCCCTCTGTGATGCTCATGTCATTATTCTCACTCAGTGAAAATAAAACAGTCTTTTCCCCTATTGTTCCCTTCAAGCTTTTCCTTCTAGTTCCATTAGCTCTGCTAAGAATCCCTCGAGATACAGCCTTTTCCATAGAATTATCAGTTGCAACAGAATCAAGCCTACTTATTTCCATGTCATTGTTTTTTGTAAAAACAAATGTTTTATCTTCAGAAATGAAGGATATATCATTGTTCAAAATTTCAGGCTGCAAAATTGTTTTGTTGTCTGCTGAAGCTGTATGATTTCCTGTGATGTCCATATTAGCACCTTCTGAAAAGATGGTAGTTTTCTCATCTGCAGAAAGCAAATGCTTTATACCAGTCACAGTTAACATTTTCTTATCAGATACCAAGGAGTACATATCACACTCAGGCTGCTCCTGATTGTTTGTCATCATTACCTCTTTTTTTAAGGATATTTTACTTTTATCTTCGATATGTCCTAGTGCTGCTTTTCTTCCTGGGAAAAGAGTACAGATGTTTTGATCAGGAGCCACTACTGCACAGTTTTCAGTCAAGTCCATGTTTTCACCAGAGGGAAATACAACTGACTTTTCTAAAAAGGAAGGCAACTGGGAACTTCCCTTAAGTTCTTTAGAATTACTGGCTAGTGACCTCTCTTCAACACCCCTCAAGCGTAGATCATCACCTGACTGAGGATTATTAAAACCCCCTTCTGAAGAAACTGTTTTATTGATCAAGAAATCTCTCTCAAAATCTTCTGCAGTTGATGACACGTTGTTTACTACCATCATAGGATGTGTTTTCTCATGCCTGTCAGTGTTCTGGCAATCTGAGATTATTCCCAATATTTTTCCAGGTTGTGCATCTCTTTTATTTCCAGAGGGAGTAAGCTCATTACTGGAAACAAGGAAACCACTTGGAGCTAAGTGAGCAACAGTTTGTTTCTTTGAGCTCACTTTGACATCTCCACGTTCTATTGCTGCAGCCTGACTTGTATGATCTGTACCAGAATTATCAGAAAACTGGAAGGTCTGGTTTTGCAGCTGTTTGGCTTTTACATTATTTTGAACGTGAGTATTCTCATTTTCTTGTTCTATATTAATAGGAGTAACAACCAAAGAATGAGCTTTGGTTACGTCCATGTTTTCATCATCTGAAAACATGTCTCTTTTGTCATTTGTGCAGGAAACTGAAGAATTTAGAAGTTTATTTCCCAAAGACTGAGATACATAAACTTTTTCATTTTGCAAATATGTGAATGCACATTTGTCAGTGACAATATTTTCAGAGACTTCCCTCTTTTGCTCCTGGAATGAATACATGCTCTTTGCACAGGAAGTCAGGCTACTAGCCTGAAAGTCTGTTTTTCCAACCATCCTATTGGCTGTTACCACCTCAACACCTTTAGCACTCATTTCTATACCCTGACTTCTTCTAATACTCACATCAATACCAATTGCCTCAAGATTTTCCTTGTCCCTATCCAAAGGACATGCAGCATCACTAAAGTTATTGTTCTGGCTCTTACTTGGAATTATTTTACAATGCATTTGTTTTGCTTCTGTGGTTATCCCAATGCTTTGATCACCACTGACAACTGCCTGACATTTAGTTATTTCCATTTTTTCCTGCTCCCTTAAATTGGAAGATACAGACCTACTATCAAGAAAATGTGGTTTGCTAGCGATAGAGTTGGACATTCCAGGAGAAGATTCATTTTCAATATTCCTTCTATAACCCTTGCCAACACAATTTTTAGTCAAGTCCACATCTGTTCCTGAAAATATTGCAGTTTTCTCACCTGGTAGTGAAACAAGAAGGGAGTTTACTAGTCTGTGCTGAAGCCTACCCTTAGAGGAACCAGTAGACACTGAATTTGTACATGAATTGAAACCAGCATTCAATGAAGCAGTACTGTGATCTTGGATTACTCTTTCATTTTGTCCATCTGAGCCTGAAGATAGTTCACGTGCACTATTCTTATGTGACAGAGAAGTTCTATCATCTAAAGAAAGACTTCTTGGATTGTCGTTATTTACTGGATGTCTTCTTTCTACTAGCAACAAATTTCTGCTAACTGGTTTTTCAAAAGCTTTATGACATGAGCTGTTCATTCCTTTGGTACTTGCATTATAGACTACATCTCTGTAATTCCCAGTAATTTCCATGTCATCACATTGAGAAAAAACAATGGTTTTATCATCTCGGAAAACAGTCTCAGAAGAAACAGATCCTGGGATAGAAGACAATGTTCTGGTCTCCTGCTTAAAAGCCCGCCGTGCTGTAGCATCTACTGTGTCTTCAACATTTATGATTTTTTCACTTGTACAAAGTTGAGGGTCTTGCTTTATGATTAATTTCTGGTGAGATGTTCTCTTTACGACAGAGTAGTTATCTAGCTCCAAGGACGAGAAATCCTTTTTAAAGTTTAAATTTTGATTACCTACAATGGCAAAGGGAAAATGCATTTTTGCAGCGTGATTAGTTGTCATATCCATTTCATCGTCTGCAAACGCCTGAGTAACATCTGCAGATGGTAACTGCTCTGTCGGAACCTCACAAAGGCCAGAATGCATATTTCGAATATCAGATGCCTGGCATTTTGTCATTTCCATTCCATCATCTTGCTCTCTAAATATTTTTGTTACATTGCAGGTGGCTAGTTGTTCATGGGAATATACATATGATGATTGTGCCATGTTTTCTGAAACTTGTGAAGGGACAAAAAAAAAGTTCTCTTTTTCAGGTCCTTCAATAGGATTAAGTGCTTTTTCATTTGAGTTCATCAAAAATTCATTGGAATTTATTTTCTTTCTTGTAGCAGCATCTTCCTTCTGTTCAAAAGATGGGCAAAAACAGTCTGCAGCAAAGGAAAAATGAAAATCTTTGCTTTTTTCTGCCTTTCCATTGATAGAGTTTAACTCAGCCAGAAATGATACAATATCTATTTTCTCAGTTTTGTCAGTTTCGTTGTTATTCAGGCTACGTGCAATCACTGCAGTGTGACTAGTTGTCATATCCATTTCATTTTCATCTGAGAAGACGAGTGTTGTATCAGGCCTATCTGTTCTTGGAATAGCATTGTCCACATCATGGCACTGAAAAAAGACAACAAATGACAGCTACCGGCACTTGCAACAAATGACACAACAGTTTACTCTATTTAAAACAAAAATAAACTAACACAGTTTTAAGACTAGGGTTCTATCTCTACAGTTTTTTGTTTTGCTTTGTTTTGTCATGTGTTGTTGTTTTTTAAATAAAAAAAGATTTTAGTCCTTCTCAACAAGTAAAAGCATATGTAAAAAAAGGAGGACAACTTCACTACAAATTATTAGAGCCCATATTTTATATATTTTTACATATGTTTAAATGGCATTTCTTGAAACAATGCATCTCAGCTTTCTCTTGGACAAAATTTCCTGTTTAGACACACGAAATTCTTCTAAGCATGGAACTAAGCCTTTTGAATCAATATTTTCTATCACTCTACAATGTGATTTCTGTCCTTTTCCTCTCGATCAACTGCAAATAAAATCCCTGCCCAGCTTATCATGCACATTTTCCAGAGCAGCAGCACCAAGTTGGAATTTTTTTAATAAGACTTCCACCCTGACTAAGAAGATTTTAGTCTCCTTAATAGAAAAGATTTACAATTTTAAAGCTGTGGACAAAAAATGGCCAGTAGCAAGATTATAATGTGTTTCATCAAACATAATGGATATATATATTAAGAACACCTTCATATTTATTTAAAATTACATATGCTATTTTATAAATGCAAGAAATAAAATATACTAGAAAAAGCAGAACCATATACATTACCTAACTGTGAGCCCTTATAGGCTCATGGTACACATCTTTTAATCAAAACTAGACTTTAATCACTTTTTTTTTTTTAAGCATTCTTTCACACGAGATAAGACATTTACTTAAATTTAAATTAAGCATGGAAGTCAGAAGCCATTGCACTAAGGAAAACTGTTCAATAGTGCCACAACACCAACACTAATGTATAACACAACTCAGGATTTTTGTGCCTCTGAGTGTCTTAGCTAGATATTTTCTGTTATCACTTCAGTTGGCTGAAGAATTTCAGTTACCTTTTTGTGTCACTCACTGCAATTTTTCTAAAGTTTTTTAACAGTGGGAAAAAGACAGTGTGTTTGTGTATATCCATTCTACTCAAGGAAGGAAAAAAAATATATAAGCAGAGAGAAATATATGAAAAATATTTATAACCAGACTATCTGAAACATAAGCTCCTTTACATATTCTTAGATAAAGGGTGAAAAGAATGTAAGAATTAGCTCAGGTATTGAAATATAGCTAGCAATTTTTGAAACAGAAGTTATGAATAGTGTACTATAAAGCCCATCAGATTAGAAAATACTTCAAAATATAGAAGATTATGCTTCAGATGAATTTTATGTGAATTCAAGGATTTATTTTTTAGACAGCTGTGGTACATCTTTCACCTTAACTACACAAATTACTATAATATACTTTGGACACTAGTATTTTCAGCACTGGAGAAATAGAATTCACATACCTCAGTCTGTTGCACCAATGACTGGATAGGGGCATGAAGCAAAGTGTTCATCCCTGTTAAAAGAAAAGCAAATACTGTGTTTGCTGATCTATTTTATTATTTTAATCAACTGAACTGAAGATCTATGCACTCATTATACAAGCATCGCATTGCAAGTGAGTGCAATTAAAGCCAAATACAACCTGAGAAATATTTTCAGTACTGCTCTGAACATGTAGTATGTCTATCCTTACTTCCAAAATACTATGCTTGTAAATAGCCTTATGGAGCAAAGCCCTATCAAGCAATAGTGATCTTCAACAGGGAGACTGTTCTAGGTATATTAAAATTATTCTACCAACAATTAATCAATAGTCTGGAATAAAAATAGCCATTTTCTTATTAAATTTATTTTTAAACTCACCAGTAATCTCACATGGAACAGCTTCAGGTTCTTCATTTCTATAAAAGGTGATTTAGGTAAACAGTATGTTAAAAAATAGTAAAACAGGTGGTTTCAACAATAAACTTAAAAAGCAGAGAATTATATTGCATAGCTCATACACGACTGGGCAGCAGGTATCAGACATAACAAATATGCTTTCAATGTATCCTGATTTACAATGTTACTCCTCCATGAGATTCTTATTTCCAAGCATGCCACAAGCCACCATACAGTTGGCATTCTAATTTCTCAGTGCCAAGTAAAGAGGAAAAGAAAAGAATAAAAGATACAAGATTAATACTTCATATTTAACTCAGATCTTCCACTTTCAGTCATCCCTTTCTCTTTGAAAAAGGGAAGTTGTGCCCCTAAAGCCTGAAATCATTTCTCTGTAAAACCAAAAGCCAGGCACAACAACAAACTTGTTGGCTTTTTGTCTAACACTTAATACCTTCTGCTCTTCAGTGTTTTCTTGACTGTTATGTCAAGACCAAGAAACCTGAGCTGGAATATTGATTTTTATTTACACACGTTCACATATGTAACTATATTGCTTTGAAAACTTTAAAAGCATTTGTTAACTACAAGTAAGCTGTTTCCTTGCTGTAGGTTTTAAATAAGAAGTTTTCCTTCATGCACAGTCTAAATGTGTTATTAACTCAATATAACTTTCGAACTCTCATAATTTTATTTTATCTAGATAATAACTTGATATCAGACAACACTATCCACCTTCGAGTGAAGAATTTACAGTAATAAATATCCAAAAAGATGTCTATGAAATGTGGACTCTGATAGGTCTCTCCTGAAAGCAATTGACCTGGGAAAGAAGCAGTTTCAAGATGCAATTCAGATTTTCAGAGATCTCTATGTGAATGGCCAAAAC
>JAOWBP010002559.1:5151734-5164592 GCA_028571105.1 Tragopan temminckii
ATTGCATCTTTGTTCTACACTGTGGTGATCCCTATGCTGAACCCCCTCATCTACAGCTGGAGGAACAAGGAGGTAAAGGATGCTCTACGCAGAGTCATAGCCACCAACGTTTGGCTTCACTGATCCTTGGTTTGCCCAGTGATATCCCATTCTGTCTTTTAGGGGATGATTCACAAAAAAGTCTAAATAAGAAACCACTTAAGCACATATTCAGTTTTATATTTCCACTCAGATGCAATGGCAAATACATTTTATCTGTATTTAAGTGCTTTTTTGAAGAGAGTATTTCCTTGTCTGAAACTTATTGTATGTGGAACAACATTCATTTTCTTTAACCTATGTCAAATCATGAAACAATTTCAGTGTACGTTGTAAAATGTTACCAAGATTTACTTAAAGGTTATAATTGCTGAGAAGAATGCAGTGAAGTCACACTACAGTCAGGGATGAGCTATAGAAACAACTTATTGTTAGGAAAATAAGTAAAATATTTGTTTGGTTTTCTTCATTTGTAATAAGATCATTTATGAGTAAGGAGAAAATATTGGATGTGGATTAGCTGGTAATCACTCTGGTTGAAAAGTAAATGCAAAGAGTGAAGGATAAGGAGCTTTAGTTTTGTGTTTGTACTTCTAGCATTAGCAGAGCTGCTTTTCACTGTGACAGCAATAGTAGTAACAATAATAAAAATAATATGGATGGCAGAAGCACAATTCATTTACATTGTCCAGGTAGAAATAGGAAGTCAGGTTTGCCCGCTTGCTTAGGAACATCTTAGATTTGCAATGACTTGCAGGTCTGAAAGCACGTCCCCAGGTCAAAGAGCTGTTGGAACAACAAATTTTGAGTCTTCTATATGTATTTCCAAAGATATAGTCCAAGAGGGATGGTGGAAGATACTTCAGAGGCCAACTCTTAGTGAATGCAATGATTTAACTGGTAGGAACAAGAGAAAGCAGATGAAGAATGAAACTCAGGGAAAAAAAGCATCTCCTGTCCCATGTTAACAGTCCTGCAAGCAGTTTTGTTTGAGCTAATTCTACACGCCTGGGGTTCCAGAGGCATTGCAAGCCTTTCCCTTTAGCAGATGCACACGAAGCAGGAGCCATGTATCCATGTATAAGCCAGAGATTTCTATCCAGAAGGACTCAATTATATATGCTTTCCTGAAGATGTGGAATCTGAAGATATTTCTGACCAGAGCTTTTCCATGCCTCTGTATTTGCTTATGTCCCTCAAACTGGATTAATATCACACCCCAATATAAGGCTGCCTTGAAGATCAGTGAGCACTAGAACCATAGAATTACAGAATATCCCAAGGTGGAAGGGATATATGGTCATATGTATGCTCGTCCTGTCATTCTAAAGATCCAGTCAGATGATGACAGGAAGAAAACCTTTCACACCTGTGCCTCTCACCTGACAGCCATCACCATTTTCTTTGGATCCCTTACTTTTAGCTACATCCAGCCCAGCTCCAGCTACTCAATAGAGCAGGAGAAAGTCTCAGCAGTCTTCTACATGCTCCTAGTTCCCATGATGAACCCCTTGATCTACAGCCTGAGAAACAGGGAGGTGAGGAGCAGCTTCAGAAGGACATTTAGGGTGAGAGAGCTTTTCCACAAATCACTGCAAGCACCTTGCAAAACATGCTAAGCTGAGAGAAAGGAATTTAGGTTCATGGTTCTAAATCTCAAAATTGAATAGGAACATGTAAATGGTATGCATAGTATTATCATGTATACTTTTCTTTTGTGGTACGCCAACGCCATTCAGCTAAAGCTGTTGTTTCATACTGTGTTGTCATTCATACTGTAAATTGAAATGAATGTATTAAAAAGGTCACAAACCCCTTGTCGTAAAATAATCGCTATTAAAATTTGGCTGCGTACATTTGTACTTTTTGTGAAAAACGTAATGGTTTTCATAGAAATAGCTGAAAGTGCATTGTGTTGAAGGAAGTCTCACCCATGCAGTGAAGTGTTCTACCTTCAGGTGAGAATCCAGCCAACGTGATCTGCCAACGTTATTAGCAAACTATGGGAATTGCTGTGCAACGGGGCATCCTGGCTAGAGAGAATGCTCAGTTTGAGCAAACGTGCACAGAAACATTTATTTCAGATGTTTTTGCTGAGTTCCAGCTCAGTCCCTGAAACACCGGTCACACTTTGAGAACGAGCACTGCCGGGTCTCGTACATTGTGAGCTGCCACCCGAGGGAGCACGCCTGTTTCTCAAGGCTACGTTTTTTGATTTTTGTGTTTTTTGGTTTTGTTTTTTTTTTCTTCATATTTCCCACCCCACAGATCTGTACAGTAAGCTGCTAGGACGTCATGAAACAGAACCAGCCGCCCCCCACAGGATGGGCAGCTTCGACGGGACCTGTAGCTCCCCTGCCGTCCCGCTACCCAAGCAGCAGCCTGCGTGAAACTACACTCCCCAGCATGCCTCGCGCCCCGCTCTGCCCATTGGGAGCGGACGCCCTGACCTGTTGCCGCGGAGCATTCTGGTACGCGTAGTCAATGTCCCCGACTCCTACTGGCCTTGAGCGCGGGGAGACGGTAAGGAAGGACTTCGTTTCCCGGCAGGCAACGCGGGCCCAGAAGGCGGCGCGGGCGGAAGCCGCTCGGCGACAAAATGGCGGTCGATAAGGACCTGCTGGAGTTGGATCTGTACGGCCTGCTGGGGGTCGGCGAGAAGGCGTCGGAGAAGGAGGTCAGAGCTGTATTGCCTCACGTTATCCTTCTGTTTTCTCACCCCAAACCTATGGGAAGGGTGAAATCAGTTGAACTGAACTGCAAAAGTGTTCTCAGTCATTTCTTTCATTAGCCCTCGGAGATCCGCAGTGTTTAGCAGAAATCCTGTGACTAGAGGGCGATTTAGGTACCTAGCATCATAAGTCATCGCGTTAATTTTGTGGGTTTGGAATGGCGTTTGTATATTTTTTCTTTAATTTAATAGTGAGGTCGATGCTACTTGCCCCAGTGACTGACAGGACTGAGCTGGGAAAGTGGCCCGGTGGAGGGGGAGAAGGCTCTGAGTAAAGCTAGCATCTGAACATGATTAAAATAACAATTTTGTTTCCCCCACGTAGGCTTTTTTTGTGTTTCAAGTGCAGCAGGTAAATCGTGGAAGCCAAAGACGGTGTGTAACCAGCAAATGTGTTGCCTTGATGTAAGCACGTCGGATGCAGTTCACAGGGCTCAGTGAGGCAAAGGACTTTGCTGTTGAGATGATTCCTGGGGTGGGAAAAAGGATGAGGAAGTGGTGAAGTGGGTGTTACAGTGTGACTTAAATTGACAAGTGTTGTGTAGAGTGCTGGTCCTTGATGTAAAATACTTGAAGCAATGCAAAGCTCCCTTGTATTCAGAGGTACTTTGCCAGAAGAGACAAAGGGAAGCAAGGGTTACTCCAGTAATTGTTTATATGGCATGTTGAGGAGATGTAACTCTCTTTAATGGGGTCCTGCTTATGGAAGAGACGGGATGATGTCTGCTAGGCTTCAGCTGCATTTTCCTTTCATCTGTTTTATCCACCAGGTGGTGCTCAGCCACCACTTATTCCATCCCATCTGAAAATTCTGTTTGGCATGCATTTTCTTGCATGCAGATGTTCTGCTGAAGAAGGAAACTCACATTATAAAAACTTTACTAGTGACTTAGCCCATAAAGTTGTAATCTTTTTCTCTGAAGTGTAGGAGTGATTAAACAGTCTTTGGTAAAAAAATCTTCACCTTGCCAAGTTCAGTTGTTGCCCAGTGAACTATATTATCTCTTTCTCAAATAATTGTAAAGAGTAGAGCATCTCTTTGGCTGGAAAACTGCATCTGTGAACCGGACTTGACTCTGATGATCATGAGATTACACTGCTATAATACAGTGTACCTTGAGTAAAACTTCAAGCTTCAAAAAGCTGAAGACTCATTCAAAATGTGGCTGCCTGCCTACTATGTGTCCTGGGCTCAGATGCTTATCCCTGTAGTACAGCGTGATTAAAAAGGGCAGGTTGCTTCACTGAGTAGACTAGTGGAAGGTATTCTAACACGATGTACTGATGTTGCTGTCAGCACTCTAGAAGTGGACTTTTCTATCAGGCATGGGGAGTATGCAGTAATGTAAGTGAATGTTGGTTCAACCAAGCCTTCTGCTTATGAGAGTTGTGATTTAAACTAAACAAAACAAAGTACAAAAAAAAAAACAAACATCCACTGAGTTGTAACTTTCTTGTTCCTATAGTGTTTTTGTTTGTTTGTTTGTTTTTGTTTTTGTTTTTACACCAAGTTGCATCTGTCAGCATGGGCTAAATGAAAACAACTGACATATCTCTGACTCTTGTAGGTTAAGAAAGCGTACCGCCAGAAGGCCCTGACTTGTCATCCAGATAAGAACCCAGATAATCCCCGAGCAGGTGAGATAGAACTGTATGGCTGCAAGCTACTCTTGATTGTTTTCACACGTACTGACTCCTGGAAGTGTCTCTGTTTAACTTCAGGTCTGTCTTTTTATGCAATTAAGAGAATGCCTAGATTTGTGTCATGTGATGTACACATATGCAAGACTCGGTGTTACTTGCATCACTATTAGCCAGCTCTGTTTTTTAAATTTGAGTGCATGCATATTGGTTTTAAAAATAGGAGTGTTATGTCAGTACTGAAATTTTGTTTGCACCTCTCAAAATCCCCCAACTGATACCTGAATCATAGAACTGTGGCTTTTCTAAATGTTTACTGGTAGATCAGTATTTTAATTGATACCTCTCTCAGTCAAAACTTCAGTAACAAACTTATAAATCTATACTTTATATCGCCATTACTCAATATTGTCTGTTAGCCTAAACACTGTAGAACAGAGTACATCCAAAATATAGCAAGTTCTGTTCTTTTTACACCTGTTCCATTTAACTTTTGTAGCTATTGATAGCAAAGAACAGTGGTGGTAACTGGAAGGATGTTGTTCCTCAATTACTTCTCAAAATATTATTCTGTCTTCCATTTTTCAGATTGATAGGCTACAGTCTTAAAGATTGAAGGTTTGTTGCTGTGGTATGGGAATTGTCACTATGAATAAAAAAGATCTTTAGCAGAAATGAGAATAGAGCTGGAGGTTTTCATGTATGCAGAAGGCTGGGAGGTGATCTGAAGTGTGTGAAAAGGCCTCCAGCTCACATGTGTATCCCTCCAGCAAGTGGGTCAGCAAAACTGATGTAGAAGGGGAATTTTGTAGCTCAGGCTAAAAAGCTGTTAATGAGATGAAGAAGTTTTTTTGTAACTAACTGCAGGTTGAGGAATTCCAAGCCTGTAAACAGGTTCTATTGAGATCATGTTTGCAAGGTTTCTCTTAAAAATAAAATTTCTGCCGTTTTTGTTTCTTGATCTACACTGAAGTTTATATAATAAATGTTCTTTCAACTGTGCAGATTTTGTTTATAAGTTGGCTTGCAAAATGGTTTGGAAGGATTATTCTTCTTTCTGATGTTCTGCAGGTCTCTTTCAGAAGGGATTGTGTTTTCTGATTGATCTCCAGGCCACTAGCGTGGTTTTCTGCATCTTACCCTTTTTTCTTCTAATTCCCAGCGGAAGTCTTCCACCAGCTGTCTCAGGCCTTAGCTGTTCTGACAGATGCAGCAGCGAGGGTAAGAATGCCTATCCCTTGGTTATATTGGGACTGTATGGTCTTACTCTGCATGCTGGAGAAGTAGAAGAAACTCTCATCCTGTCTGGCCTGATCTCTTCTCCAGTTGAGCCCCTGTGAATGCAAGTCTTGTCTGTTATTCCCTGTAATCCTCCATGAGATGAAATAGCAGGTGCCAGATAAGAGCTCTGATAAATATTTTTTCTGATCAGATGTGCTCGGAGTAGCTCTGTTTGCACTGAGTGTGAGATACTGTCTTTAATAACATGCTCAGTTGGGACCTATCTCATTTAAAGAATTAAATAACCAACAGTGATTGATTCTGTTTCTATGGCAGCAGTGCATTTGTGATTCCCTTAAAATCAAGATATGACAAGTAAATAGTGTCTAGACATGGGATCACTAAGGCTCAGAGCCCTTCTCTCAGTGGGGCACAAGAGGCTTGTGAACAGAAAAGCTGAGTCGTAGTCTTGATCTCTGTCCTTTTGCTGCACAAGCTTTGCAGGCTGTCAGATGTAGCTCGGACGCTGTTCTTCCTGTAAGGAAGTGGTTAAGTGCCTTATGCAAGGCCTGAAAGTATTATGTGTGAAAGGCAGGAATAAAAACAGCATGAAAGCAAGTCAGCATGAGCAAGTAATACCATCCAGATAAACTCAAGAGAGAAGGCATATTAAAATTTCAGATAAGATTTAAAAGCAAATGTTGGCAGAGATTGTAAAGGATAACGATATGAGGAATAATGGTAGTGGTTTGAACAGATGTCAGTAAAGTTGCTGGTTTACCCCAGTTCTTAAGTCACTAAGTGAATGTTGGTGTGCTATCTCTGCTGAGGAATTCTGGTGTTCTTTGCTCTGATACATCTATGTGAGTCAACCATCTGTCTTATCAGTAGGTCTTTTATATAAAATAAACCTTTTTCATCATAGAAGTTTGTACTGAATCAAACTTGATTTGTTTTTGGTGCCCCTAAATTTACTTTTGACCTGTTCAGAGAAAAAAAAAGCAGAATATTTTTCTCACCTCTAAAGATGGATGAGATTTTTTTCTACAGTAAACTTCAGTTATTCCTAGATTTCTTCACTCATTCAGGCTCAATCTGGAGGTCCTTCTCATGTTTTCAGGATATTTGTGTTAACTTCAACACTTTAAAAGTGCTAGCAAGAAGCAGGAAATGTTTCACCTCTTCTTACAGTGTTTCAGTAGCTGACCTCCCTTCTACTCACAGCTTCACATTTTATCCTGTTTGCTTTTACATAGTTACACTGTTCTGTTGGTTTTTTGACAGGTGGCATATGACAAAGTGAGAAAAGCCAAAAAGCAAGCAGCAGAAAGGACACAAAGGCTTGATGAGAAGCGAAAGAAAGTAAAGCTTGGTAATGAAATAAAAACTTTGTTTTCTGGGGCTTGGAGTCTTCATTAGCTGGGCGCCTGTGTTTCTTTGGTGCTGGAAATCACCACGAATTCTTACATTGCTGTTCATCTGCTATGGCTGTTTGTTTGTTTGTTCTGTTTTGTTTTTTTGGTCTATCCAGTACAATGGAGGAGCCGTGTGAAATCCCCAGTAGTCACAGCTAGGGATGATTCTGCTCTGGCAAGGAACTGGGGCTTTTGATGCCCATTACGACTGCTAATATATTGCTCTGTTTGAGCAGAGCAGAGACAGAAGAGCTATTATGTCTCTACTTTGAGTTTGTTATAGGTGTAGCCAAGTTTTGGATCATTACACCCACCTCTGGACAGCAGTAAAAATTTTCGTTGGTTTGTTTTAATTTTGCTTTTTTTCTCTGCAGATCTTGAAGCCAGGGAACGAGAAGCCCAGACCCGTGACAGTGAAGAGGAGGAGATCCGGATAACAAGGACCTTAGAACAAGAAGTAGCGATCCATTCTTAGATTTGTATGCTGCATTTGAGAATAACTGCTTAAAGTCTACATTCATAATGCAGACCACATGAGTTGTGGCAACTCTGTGTAGCAGTCCCTCAGTCTTTTGGATTAATGGGCTCTGTGAAAGAGGGGCATGCATGACAGTCTGGCAAATGTCAGTCCTGCTTTTTGGCGTAGCAGAAAATAACTAATTGGGTGTATGCTGGCTGATAGGGACTATGTCATTAGGAACAGGAGGGATCTAAATATTAAATGAGCGCTGGAGCTGGCACAGTGGGGCTAACGGAAGGTTTACGTCAGAAGATGGGGCTAAGTTAAAAACTGTCTTTGGCAGTCTTCAGCTGGCATGAGTCAAGCATGGAACTGTTCCCATGCTGTCTTACCTTTGCTCTAGATAATACGGTTGCGTGAAGAAGGCTCTCGTCAGCTTGAAGAGCAGCAGAGACTCATTCGAGAACAGATCCAACTTGAAAGACAGCAGCGCATCCAAGGTGAGATAGGTGAGACTGGAGTGCTTAGCCAAGCTAAGTACCCCTGGGTCTCCAACTTCTTTATAGATGGAGCAGGGCTTGCATACAGATGAAGCCTTCTGTCTTGGTCATCTTGCCACATATAGGACTCTACTTAGACCTTTGCTGAGAATAAGACTAGCATTTCTGTGAGGTTTTTTTCTTGTATGTGGCAGATTGCTCTCTAACATATTGTTGCTCCTCCTCAATAAAGATTCTAAAGTTTTGAATGTGGATGGCCTGATGTGGAGCCCCACAGCTGTGCTAGAAGGAAACCTAAAGTCTTACTTGTCCATCATAATTAAATCAGTCAGTGTTGCACACAAAACAGGGACTGATTCAAGGTTGCAAAAAAAAAAGTTGCCATCAAAGTTACTACCTCTGTATCCCTTTGAAAGTTCTCAGTACCTATCACCCAGAAGAGATACAGTGAAGCTTTGTATGGTGTACAGTTCCAGAGGTTTTACTTACTGGAATTTGGTTCTCATGTTCTTTAGGCATATGCAGTCTTCATCCCAGGTTTGTACAAAGACTGAGGACAAATCTGTCAGGATGAGCAACATGTTGAACAGGAAAACACCTGAATTTTGTGTTACTGTACAATATCAGCAAGTTATCATGTTTGAGATTCTCTAATTCTAGGGGGCTGCTCATTATCTGATCGTGCATGAAGGGGGCTAATTACAGCTGAGATGTATCTAGAATCCCAGAAGCTCAGCCTCTGGTGTTCCTGAATCTCATTCCCATCCACACATCTCTAGAAATTTGCCTTTTTTAACATTCTGCATCTCTGTGAGTTTCAAATGTGCAGTTCTATATTTCAGAAAGTTTTGTTCTACTTTTGAAAAGAAGATAGAGTACTGTTTAGAATTTCAGTTCAACAGAAAAACTTAATGTCTCTCGCTTCCTACTCCGTTCATTCTGGCTGAGATCTTAGGAGGTCTTTGGAACAGGATCAGATCATTATTAAGCATTTCACTATTGAGTATTTAGTTGTAAGACCAGATTAAATTGTTAGGCTACGTCTTAATGTTGAGATTTTTTTGTCCTCCCTTAGTTTTCCATGCTTGTTCCCACCAGTACAGCCTCTTTACAGGGAGAAATGTTAGAGAATCTAACAGATTTCCTTCTTGTGGTTTTCTTGTTTAGCAGTTTTCTGCCCTTGATCGTGGGATGTCTTGGAATCATGGAAGGGAAAGATGCTGACATCCAGTATTCACTTTACACTACAGCTTCTACTGATACTGTCATATAAGGCTTTTGGGGTGCTGAAATGATCAAGTGCAATAAAAATTGAAACATGCGCTTGCTGTTACCATAAATACATTCACAGGGCAAATTTTGTGGTAATGCTATTTAGCTGATGGATTTTCACCCATTCATCCATATTCTTACATCTTTTTTTTTTTTTTTTTTTTCCTCTACACTCTTTAGGCAACCGAGTAGGAAATGGAGCAGAAGGCAAAGTAACTCCCAAACTCAAAGTAAGTCATCTCTATGAAGATGGATTTGGCAAAAAACAGAATATTTGCAGGTTTGGAGAACAGGAAGGACTCCTTTGCTGAGCTGGCATGCCCTTTTGTACAGTGGTGGTGAACATCCTCTATTTAATGCATATTATGCAAGCCAACACCTCCCCATTCCTGCCTTTAAAATACCCTTCCTCCCCTATTCTTTTGTTCTTTTACTTTCTCATGTAAACATTTGAGCCTGAAATTGAGTCATCTGTGCTTTAGGCACTGAGAAACATCTGCTTATTACCCTGATACAGCCATTAATATACCTTCAGGTACAGTTTTAACTCCCATGAGTCCTTCCTCACTGTTCCTCAAATAATTTGTTCCCTGTGCACACTCTGATGTTGAAGTTATTGTCTTGGCCATTCTGGGACTGTAGCCGTAAATAGCAAACTTGATTACTGTGCAGGTGGTGTGAGCTGTGTTCAGCATGGCAGCATGTTCAGGTGGACAAAATTAACTTCTCACATTTGTTTCCCAGCTAAAATGGAAATGCAGGAAAGAAGATGAGACAGGAGGGGGATACTCAAAAGAAGTTTTACTGCGGATCCTGCAGAAGGTACTGCAAGTAATAACTTGATGTTCCCCTGCTTTCAGTGCTATAAGAGAAGACAGTAAATTCTGGAAAGCCCCATATAAACCAGAGTAGCTAATTTTCTTCTCTTGTTGAGGCTCTCATTCATGCAATTTTCAGAGATCATCAACACAATCCATTTGTTGTGAACTGTTCCTAGTTGCACGTTTGCCTTCTTCCCAGTAGGGATCTTCAGTGAAACAGAGCAACCACAAACTCTTCCTCTGAGTGATTCATGTCTTTTATAAAGGTTAGACTGGCTGTGTGGTTATAGTGTGCACTTTTACCTTTACTTAAAGCACTGTACGTTAACTTCTGTGGGGAGTTCAGAGGCAGGAACAGACAAGCCTTTGATCAGATTAATCCCAGCATGTGGTCTTCATTCAGATGAATATCTCCTGTAACTGAGTTGAACAGCCCTCTTGCCTTCGGGTTTGCTGAAAGCGAAGTTTGTAGCTATGTGCAGCCCCAGCACTGTTTCCTGGAGGGACAAATTATGATAGATTGGGATCAATGGGAGCATCATGTAAGACAGAAAGGGTGACAGCTCAAGTCTCATTCTGTGAAGACACGTTTTCCTTTCAGTCGTGCCATAGGTGAACTTGACTTTTCTTCTGGGTCTGTAATTAACTTTTCTTTCTCTCTCTGAACAGTATGGTGACGTGCTAAATTTGTTAATCTCCAGTAGAAAAGCTGGAAGTGCAGTCGTGGAATTTGCTACTGTTAAAGCTGCTGTAAGTCTGGTGGAAACCACAGATGTGTACAGTGTAGAGTGGGCAAGAAGGGGTGTTTCAGAAGGGAAGGGTTAGCTGTCTGACAGCCTAGAAATGCTGCCTTGTTATTAAGGCAGTGGAGAAGGGTAATGAGAGTCTAAAGGTACAGATGGATGAAGGGAGTGGCAAAGCTTGAGGCGTAAACTCAGAGCAGATCATGCACATAAACAAGTAGGCTGTGCATGTAAGCTTCTGAGGGAAGAGACACTGCTTTAAAGGGCAGGCACCAAACTATTTAACCAGCTCTCACTGGGGATGATGGGCTTAATGAATCTTAGAGATTATATCAAGCATTTGCAGTTTAAAAGAAATTAAAATGTCTTAACTCATGATGAGTTATAATAATTCATGTTACTGTGGAAATAGAAATAATCTGGACAGTAACTACAGTAATGAAATAAACCTGTAATCTTAGTAGTTCCATCTACTTAAATTTACAAGAGTTTTGTTGGTTTTTGTAACCAGTTATTTCACTTAATCTATCCAAATAATTGCAAAAACAAACAAACAAAAAAAAAAAATCAGAAACCCACAGCTGTCTGTGCTCTGTTTATCAGAAATGCTGACAGTGACATTTTACCCATCCTTGATGCAGAAATGAACCTTGAAGGGTGCTTCTCATGTAGGGCAGCTGTGAAATCTTCATTGACCTTGATAACAGGCTGAGATAGAAAAATTCCTAGGATTGTGAGCGAGCTGTGAGGGAGTGTGACCCAAAATTCAGATGGTGATGATGGAATATTTTCATTGGTAGGAAATGGCTGTGAAGAATGAAGTTGGCCTGACGGATAATCCTCTAAAGATTTCCTGGCTGGAAGGCCAGCCCCAGAGCAATCCCAGCAGTGTCCTTTCTGACAGCAGTGGTCAGCCTAGGACTTCACAGGTAAGGAGAATATAGGCTGCTGTTATTTAAATCTGTTTCTATAGCAACCTAAATTCAGGAGTGCTTTGCATTTGTAGTAGGATGCATTGATTCCTAGCAAAGCAAGAAAAGAAACTGATAGTGAGATGACTGGCTTCCTGATGAACCTTTTTATGCTGAGGCAGTGATTGGTTTGTTTTAAAGGACCTTCTGTCAGTGTAGCAACACACTGAGGTACAAGCTACTTGAATGACTGGATGTTTGCACAATATCCCCCTCCTAAAAGTGAAAACCAAGGATGATCCTTGCTCAACACAAAGCCTCTAATTCCATTCTTTTGTGAATTTAGTCCAGTATACTTCGATTGTGAAATCCTTTGACAGATAGTTCATTGAAAGAGGTCTGGAACCTTTAGAGAGGTTTAGTTACTGCATTCACAAGAGGGTGAAATTTCAGTGCTAAAACCAAACCTACATTCTTAGGGTCTGCAGGAGGGAAACTAAAATAATATCAAATTAAATATCCTTGTAAACAGTCCTTTCCTGTTTTGGTTCTTCTTTACCAGTGTTGGTACAGCTTGGTAGACACTTCAAGTGCAAAGTGTTTGCCAACTTCTTGGTTATTCCACCAGATAATCCATCTGAAGTGGCTGCTGTTAAATAGCGAATTTTGCCTTTTGTCTGTTCTGTGATTGGAATACAATATGTAGCGGTTAAAACATAGAAAATGTCTCCTCTAATGTGCCATGCTGCATGAAATTGTTGGCCATCAGTTACCTTGTGCTCCTGTTGCCCTTTTGGAGGGAGAACTGTATCCACTTCTTTTGGAGCATGTTCAATTCTGCGTTATAAAGCAAAGTGTATTATATCTCATGCTCTGCCTGTGTTCTGGTCTGGTTAGTTGTTTCTTCTCTGAGAGAAAATGTGAAGGGGCCTGAGATCCTCTGGCCCTGAGTGATTCCTGTTCAAGCTTCATGTGGCACTTCCTCTCCTCTCCTTCACTGTCTCATACTGTACAGGTACCCTCAGTCCATGCGTTTACAACCAAAATACTGTAGCAGTTTGTAAGATTGTTTAATACTTTCTCTCCTGACTTCTCAAGTATTTT
>JAOWBP010002559.1:5164692-5182330 GCA_028571105.1 Tragopan temminckii
CAAGTATTTTATTTACGTGTCAGAATGCCTTGCTGCTATCCTAGTTCTGTTTTTTGTTCTACGTTCTCTTTCTGAGCAGCATGGCCTGAGCAGCATCACTTCCCAGACATTTCAGGCAATGGCAGTTTGAGCATCATAGCCCAGTAGCCAAGCAGGTCTCCATGCACAATGTAGAATCAGTGAGTCCTGCAGGCAGAGCAGACTCAGAAAGGTGGCCAAAGTGCTTTGGAAAAAAGCAGGATTCAGTTGAGTGTATTTGAGTATCCCTCACTAGCAGAGAACTAGAACTGGCTCTGGAGAGCTCATTCACACCTAAGAGGGGAAGAGGGGAGCCACTAGTGCAAAGGGTGATAGTGTATTCTTACCTGTGTGTTTTCAATTATTGAAGACTTATCGTTTGACTGAATTGATCTTGGCTTGTTTTCATGACCAAAGTTTGTTAATTTGAAACTGCACTGTCTGCCTGCTGCGAAGGATTAGATGGTGGAGCAGCAGCAAGGGAGGACAGGCTAAAGCAGCAAATGGAGTTCATGCTGTGTGGAGCTGGTTACTCTGTTCGGTCCAGCGCACCCTCATCAGTCCATTGTTAGCTCTCAAGATGATGAGTTCTGGACAGTGATTTGCAACCTTTTCCAAGAGCTGCACTTCTAATGCTTGTGTTCTTTCTATGCTTTTATGTGTAAGCAGCAGCAATTTCTTTAATTACATTGCTGTCTTGCTGTCTAGGCTAAGATACCCAAGCTGCTTCAGTTTGTTTTACTATTTGTTTCATTAGGCCTTCCCGAAGTCCTTCTGCTGCTTCTGCATGGACGTTTCCAAAATGTACAACTTGATAATCCCTTCTCTTGGCCTTACTGTTTCTAGCTGTTGTATCAGTCTTTGTTCTCAGCTCCTCAATTCCAGTCTTCCAAATGACGTCTTTCAGGTGTCAGTTGACATTGCCCCAGTCTACTACCTACCTTATCCCTTTCATACACAGTCTAGCTTTCCATCCATCAGGGGCTACATTCTTTCTTTCAGGCTCATTCTGATCTTAAGCTGCCCTCACTTCCTCTTTGCTGTCTCTGGGCAGCTCCTATTTTTGTCTGATTCCACCTTCTGTTTGCTCCCACTCTGTGCAAATGCAGCTCCTTCCCTGCTCTGCTTCAGGAGACAGTTGAAGAGCTGCACTGTTCTCATGGCAACACACTCACTACCCATCCCGTCTGCATTCCATGCGTGGGGTTGGCAGCCAGGAGCTGTGCACCAAAAACCACAAATAATGGAGAACCACAGACAGGCTAGACCAGGACAGCTCTGGAAGCAGTTCCTAGGAGAAATCAAGGCTGACTGCTGAAATATCATGCTGTGAGGAGGCAGTAAGTTGTGAATTATGTACCTACACAGTTTTTGCTGACTTGTTTCATCCCACGGCAAAGGATGAGTGTTGTCCTTCCTAGAGAACAGGAGGGTTAAGCTTTACAAATTATAAAAACTACAAAAGCTGTGGTTTGACCACTGTTACTTTAGGATATTTGAGAGCAACAACCATTTGATTGCTGCAGCTCTGATTGGTTCAAAGCACACAAAGACTTGTATAGTGCTGTGAGGACTATTGTGTACACTATTTTTGTAATGTTTTGCCACTACAACAGCATAAAGTGCTCGCTCAGGGGAAAGTCATCATTGCACCTAGTGGTGTCACCCTGCATGTTCTCCCCATTCATTTTTGACCATCCATGCAGCCACAGTAAAGTGCTGAGAAAAGCCTTCTGTCAGATATCCTCTTGCAACCTTTTCTAAGCTTTGAGACTTCAGCAAATGTGATTCATGTTGTCTGACTTCACCAGATTCACATCAGGTTGTTGGCTGAGTTCTGTGCCTTCTCTGGGATTGCACTTTGCTGCTTCCAAAGCTGATGTTTGTCTGGGCCCATGGGATTTTTGTGGTTTTTTTTTTTTTTTTTAGAAGAGCCTTAGTATCTTATCTAGCTATGAAAAAAAGGTAAGACATTGATGACCCAGTAGGTTGTGCCTAAGTGGTACTCAGCCTAGCAGAGCATTTCCCACTGTCCACCTCACAGAATGAAGAATTGTGTTCCTTTCTACACTGGATCTTGGTCCTGATCTGTCTGCTGCACTCTCCTTCTCAAGGGAAGATAAGGTACCAGCAGCTCTAGCCTTTTCCCAACCCAGAAAAGCAGAGCTGCTTTTCCCACCTTCATGTATGCCTCAGGTGGCAGAGAGGGTTGATCTTGGTCACTACAGATAAGAGACCTATGCTCCTGCTACCTGGTCTTTGTTGTTTTGGTTTGCTACCAATGAAATGAAGCAACAAGGCACTTCCAGTCACAGAAACATTTATTCTTCTATGTCTGTACAGCTGATAGGTCAGTGCATGCTTCAAGCAGCAGTATCTAGAGAAATTTCTTCTGTTAGTAGGCTAAATAAACTGCTGTTCCTGTATTATGAGCTTATATAGATGGTTACCTGTTTCCAGGCTGCAGGTACCAACTGCATTTGAATTAGGGGAGAAAAAAAAAAAAGAAAAAAAACTCACATAAAAAGAAATAAAGGGAGAGGAACAGCTTTGATTTTTCACATCCGAACGTGTTGGGAGAAGAAACATCAGTTTCTGTCTCTTGACCCTTGTCATAGCTATGGTTTTGAGATAGTAACACTGTCTCCTTACAAGCTGCCTGCTTATCCATGAATTATGTATGCCATACCCCTTTCTGTCCAAACTCTGCAATGTCACAGCCACATCCCCAAAACAAGTCTTTAGTCAAACAATACCAATCTTCTGTGAGGAGGAGATGCACAGTCAAGGGTGAGAAATTTCCAGTGTGGAGAATGGAAACTTGCCCACAAGGTTCCAGCATACAGTGCTCTCATCTAGGCATGGAGCCTGTCAGTTCTGCTCTGAAGGACTTCTTGGCGAGGACAAGAACAGCCTGTGATGGGTAAGGCAACAACAATAAAACAGACCACGCGCAACAGGGGTGTACAGTATCCTTCTTCTTGTTAGGACTAGAGAAACTGGCACCAGCAATAGGTAAATGTGATATGATTAAGTCATAAATACCTTCAAATGGCATAATCTCTTGGATTCTGTTTCCTGAGGGTCTGCAGAACATCCTCAAGAAGTGATAGCCCCAAGTCCACTTTGAAGGACAGGAAAGGATCAGACAGGTCACAAAGAGTGGTGCTGTTCTGGGAACCAGTCTCTGAGGTCACGCAGTCTGTAGCCTGGTCCTTGTGGAACTGAGTTTGAGTGGCTTTGTTGTATTGATGAGAAGCACCAGAAAAGGAGACATCAGAGTGAGAATCCGTGTGATCAATGATGTTAGGGCAGCTAGAGCTGTCCAGGTACAGCCGGGGTGGCTTAGGAGGTGCTTGTGTCTTGGCCAGGTTTTGCTCACTCTGACACGACAGGTAATCAGACTTGTCTTTCAGATCCCTCAAGCATTCCCTCTTCTGGCACTGTCCATCACTGTCCAGTGTGTGGCTGTTCTTGTTCAAGATAATGACCTGGTTGCCCAGCTTTTTGTGTCTCCTGAGTGAGAAACGTCTGAAGAATGTTGTGGACTTAATGGATCCTCTCCGCCAAGTATCCATGCTGATAAAAAGCAAAGAGAAAACTGCTGACTCTTCACAGTCAGGTGTTGAACTTCAGTCGCAGGCTCAGCAGCAAGTCGCACAACAGGAACAACCTCTTCCTTCCCTGTTCCTGTAGCTGGAAGGAAAACAGAGAGGCTGGTATTGCAGGAAATGCAAACTTCACACTACATGTCTGTATTAAGGAGCAGTTGACCTGTCTGATATATTAGGGAGTCTCGTTCAGTGGAGAAGGAATGGTGATGTCTGAGCTTGTTAAATCTGTGCCGCAGAAACAAGCTGATGAGGAATAGCAAAGGCACACAGTCACCATGAGAACAGATTTAATCTAGCATCTAGAACAGAAGGGCACTTTGGTACCATGGTAACCAGCCACCTTCATGGTGAAGGGCACAGTATAAAAATCTCAGTGGGTGGTTAGGAAGGGAGCCGGTGACTCAGTAACGCTGAAGGAAACCAAAGAAATAGTCAAAGGGAAATTTAAAAAAAAGAAAACAAAACGATGTAGAAGATGAGCATTAGGAAAATTGAATGCAAAATAGACTTACGGTCTGTCGGAGCTGCACCTGAGTCCAACAGGCAGAGAGGAGAAACTGCTGAAGTACTGAGAGAATGGTGACCACCACGTTCTGAGATGCTGGAAGAAGAAAGTCCAGAGGCAATTCAGCCAGGTGGGACCTAGAGCAATAAAAATCCACAATGCCGCCTTCTCTTCATGTGCCTCTTGTCACTGCTTCCCAGGCTGCGGTTCCTTGTGCGTATGTATTTGTTTTGAGCCAAGCCCTTGCTGAGTCAGCCACGTCAGAAACTGGGTTTTACACTATTGGTAATTGCCAGGATTGCAGGAAGTAGGTGTGTAAAGTGGCAAAGCATCAGCCCACACTCTGCCTAAGGAGAAAGCAAGCTCCCTCAGAAACAGGCACCCAGATTGCTTGAGAACCGTCAACACGAACGTCAACTTGGAGCCCATCTTGAATCAGACTGCTTCTTCCCTACTGCCGCTTCTAATGGCTTGTTTCATCAGCAAGACTCCCAAACAAGGCAGGAAATAATCTCTTATCTGTTTTAAATTTAAATCCAGAGCGTGAGGTAGTGATTCAGGTTTGTATGGGTGACTCATTTGCATGAGTCTCATGTAGCCTGTTTCATTCAGCCAGGCAGATGACAGTAAATATCTGTGGTTAGTGGACAGAACTTTGAAGAAACCTTGTTCTGCCACTGAAGGCTGATACAATCTGTTGCTCTCTCAGACACTGAAAATCTGTGCTGCACAGTACTGAAAGGTTATTTAATTCATGCAGTTCCAAAGATACCAATTACAGCATATTAGTCTCTTTAATTCCCCACTCCAAGTTTCTCATCTATTGTGGGCTTCTATTCTGTCCTCACAGCTAGGTGCTCTGCAACTGGAGTAACTACTTTCGTTGTTCCGTTTTCCTGCAGAACTTTTGCCAGTCTACTGTCTTTTCATCCCTTCTAGTTTCTATTCAAGATATCCTTTAAATCACCACTAAATTTAGTTCCTAGAAAAATAAATGTGAGTTTTTTGGGGTGGGTTTTTTTTTTGTTCACCTTTTGTCAAGATGCTCTTATTTCTGCATAAACTATCAAGCAAATGAGATGGATATTTCCAAGCACTGTGGCACTTTGAATACATCTGAAATCAGTAAGGCCACCTACTAATGCTAAATGACTTTTGAAAGAAGAATGGCAAAACTACCATTTTGCTCTGAGGTAGCAGCTGTCATTTGCTGCCTACATTTATTAAGTAGTGTGCAATCACCACGTAGCTGACGTGACAGTTACTACCACACACTGCAGAAAGGCTCCAAGAGCTTTTGGGAACTGAAACTTTTGTGCCAGGTTTGGAAACATACCTGGTCCCCTTCTGTGCAGCTCCTTCTGTAATTAAGTCACAAAGGTTTGGTTTTTATGGCATTAGCCTTTATAATGAATGAAGTGTGTGCTAGACTTTGTCCATCAATGTTGCACTTGCAGAGCAAGCTTGTCATCCAGAATAATCAATCATGACTAGGCAAGCCATGCTTCCCCATCCATCCTCACTGTGAGAAGCAAGAGGTTATTTCAGCCACCCTGATAATTCCATTCTTTGTCTCAGGACTAGCACTGTCAAGGGTCAGCACTGTTTCCTATGAAGTCACCTACTTTCTGTAGGCAGTTTTCCCACCTTACCCAATTTCCCTGGTGTTATAGTGCTCTAAGCTGCCTTCCTGACTCAAATGTCAGTGTTGTGAGTGTGACTTAGGGAGAGGGAGACTGTGGGGAGTCAGTGACTTTGCAATGTGGGCTATCCTTGACATGTTGCATTTGTTTTCTGCTCCTAGGCATCTGTGGTCTCTGAGCGGGATTATGAGAGCCTGGTGATGATGCGGATGCGCCAAGCAGCAGAGAGGCAGCAGCTGATTGCACAGCTCAAGCAGGAAGATGAGGAAGAGTCTCACACCTAGCATGAAAGTATGGATTCTCCCCACCTCATCGTTCTTCGTTTCCAAAGCTGTTTCTTAAACTAAGGCAATAAAACTCCTTTTTTAAAAAACTGTTGTAGGTGCCTGCAGCACTTTTTAGAGAATGGAGAAAGATGACTGCATAAGCTTCAGTGTTACCCTGTTAGCCTGTGTGTTCAGCGTAGCTGTCCAATCAGAATTCAGGATTTGAGAGGTACTGTGAGAACAAACACCAAACTTCTAAAAGTGTCGTAATTCTTGAAAGCTTGCTTAGGAACTATGGGTCGAGAAGCCTTTGGCACCAACTGATCAGAATAACCCACACAAAGACATCAGTCTCCTTAGTGAAATGGTTTATTGGTGTTGCCTCTACATCAGGTCCCAAATAATGCAGCATTGCAACTGCTGCTGTTAACTTTACGCAGCCCGTAATTGAAATGTTTACAAGACCTGTTTGTGCTGATCTAGAGCTACTTTGGGAACCAATATGTTATGTTTGAATGGAACTTGAGACAGCAGCATCAGGCTGTCAAACCATGGCTCTGTCTGGGAGGGAAGCTGGCCTTGCTGCTGCATGAAGAGATTCTCAAAGAGCACTGTGTAGATTAAGCAGTTTTTACTTTCATTTTGGGGATGAAATAGTGCACCGACCACTCTTGACCTCCCATACTTGCCCCCCAAGATCTGGAAGGAGGCTTGTTCTGAACTCAAAGTTCAGCACATACCCCCTGAGACAGCCCTGAGGAACAGACAGGCAAGGCTGTGATTTGAGCTCCTTCCAATGCACACTAAATAGATTATTAAAATGCAGAAAGATGGTACTTGCCAGACTGCATTCAGATGAATGTGGAGCTAGAGCCATCTGTTTTATCTGTATGATATAATCTGGACTGGGCAAACCTTCCTCCCCCCCAGGTCTTAAGAAATGGCAGGGATGCTGAGTTTCCATTAGGTGAAGCCTTGCTTCTGCACTGCTCCTCCCCTGACGCCTGAGTGCCTGGAGTCTGGGACAGAAAAGAATTACTCAAGGGGAAAAGTTTGCTGTCAGTCCGGTGTGAGATGATCCCCAGCAGGGCCTTGCTGAAGTGGAATGCAGAAGTCTTCTTTGCTATTCCTTATGAAGGCACCACACCAGCGTCTGGCCCACGCCTGTCATGCTCACCACCCGGTAACCACAGCTCTCCAGCTTGTTCAGGACTATCCGCGGTGCATCGTTCACATAGTACTCCCAGCTGCAAGTGGGAAAAAGAGGAAAGCTGAAGTGAAAAAGGATATGAGAATTTCCTTGTGGAACTGGGTCTGCCTCGCTAATTAACTGGTACGAAACACTGCAGTGGCCACATCTGGCATACTGCCTATGTGATGCAACACCTTGGTTAACCAGATGGGGAAGACTAAAACCCACAGCTTCCAAACCAAGGAGAAAGCTGCCCAGAATGGAATTTGATCTTAAATTGAAGCGTGGTTTGGAAGCTGGTTATCCAAAGCCACATGCTGCTTGCTTAGCTGAGCTTAAACCACAGCTATGGGAATCATAGCTCAGAATTCATGGAAAAAGAGAATGGTCTCTGCAAAGCAGGGGAAAAATGTAGGACAGCAGCTTCACAGTGTTGTAACAGCAAGATCTTTTTTTCTTTGTTGTTCCCATGTTCCTGCAAGTTGCAGACCTACAGCTTGCAGGCCTGATAACTCCCTGTTATCAGGCCCTTTTTGCTGTTGCTTTCAGCAGGCCTCAGTTTACATGGCTGGACAATTCTGGAAGGTTTTTACAAAATGACTCCTCTGTTTTAAAGGTGTGAAATATCAGTGTTCTGCATTGCTCTTACCATAAAGAGTAGCACAACACAGACATAAAACATGTTGAATTAGGTTAGGAAGTGGCAGAACTGAAATGGCAAGTCTACCCTTCAGTGCTGGATTTGGCAGCCTTTCTGTTCCTTTAACACAGTCATTTGGGCTGCAGTATTTATTCAAGCAGATGGGATAAGCTTCATAATTATGTAGCTCTTAGATGACTCACTGTGCCTGATAAGCTGATAATGATGGGCTGCGGGATCATTGATGATCTCGTTTAGGCATCCTAACAAAGACTATCCTGACTTTCGTGCTAATAATAATAAAAAAAGACCCAAAAGCATTTCCAAAGTTGCTAACATTGCAAAATGTTTATAGTGGTGAGCATTTTTAAAGCATGAAATATCACTAAGATGTGAAAGTATTTTTCCAGTTTCTCAAGACAGACTATGCAATAATTATAGATGTGATATAAAGATAATATCTATTATTATAGTGCCTTTGAACTTAATGTTTTCTCTAAGAGGCTTGCCACATACCCTTCAGATTCACATGTTGGAGTTGGTAAATATTATTGCAATTATGCAGAGGAAGTAGCTGAGGCAGGGGTTGTTATTTGTAGGAACCTAAATTGGAGTGACTGAGCTGAAAGCAGAAGGCAAGCTAAGTGGCCTAGGGCCTTAAATACAACTCCGCATTGAGCAAAACAAAACATCTTGCATGATGCCTATCAAGTGTGCCACCATCTCCACAAGCAAGCAGTCTGAATCAGGATGGGGACATTTGTAAAGTCTTTCAGCCTGAAGCCAGTAGGAGACAGAGGTCAGCCTAGAGAGGAGAGGAATTCTTCACATGCCCATTGGTAAGTACATGAGCCTTTGGCTCCCAGGTATGCCAAAGGTAGGTGAGTGAGCACATGCTATGTGTGGGAATGGGGCTGAGCTACAGCAAGAGCATCCTAATGCAGTGACTTTTAGTCTGATTTTAGATAGTTTCCTATTTAAAAGTAGCAGCATTGATTGATAGCCTTTATTATGATAGGAGGTGGAGGGGACGTTGTCCAGCATCTACTCAGAATCCCATTTTGCAGTAGCCTACGGTTGGCTTTGCAACCCACATGCCGAAAGGTTCTGCCCCTGCACATTAGATAAGGGATGGAGGATGTGTGCTGGCAACTGATGCTGCTTAATGATGTGCCATTTGCAGTAGCTGCTTAACAGGATCCATGCTCCCCCTTATTAGAGGCAATTACGTGTTTTATGTATATTACAGT
The DNA here is from genome assembly GCA_028571105.1 of Tragopan temminckii. Lineage (NCBI taxonomy): Eukaryota > Metazoa > Chordata > Aves > Galliformes > Phasianidae > Tragopan > Tragopan temminckii. The sequence continues at coordinate 5,173,821 of JAOWBP010002559.1, forward strand.
GCTACAACAGATCCATACAGCTTAGACTCTTTATTTCAGGCTCCCTCTGAGCTCCTTAGGTCGTGTTTAAGGCTTTGGATTTCAAGATGCTGTGGAAAGGGTGAGATTTGTGTCATCGTGTGGCAGTGGGACAGAAAAACCTGCTTGACCATGGTGCTCTCCTCCCCAGCGGGGCTTTTTAGCAGAAGGTGAATGGGACTTGCCTTGCTGGCACACCACTGTGCCTCTCAGGGTGTCAGTATTCCAGCCACATTGTTTCCTCCACCCTGTGTTGCTCAAGAGCAAACAGGGAAGACATGCTTGAAAATGTCTATCAGGCCACAAGCAGGCACTAGTAGAAATAGAAGGATCCCCCAGGAAGCAAAATCTGCCACTCTACTTCCTTATTACCCTGTAATGGCCTTAAGTTGCACCAGAGGATGTTCAGGCTGGACATGAGGAAAAATTTCTTCTCAGAAGAAGCGGTGATGTATTGAATGGGCTGCCCAGGGTAGTGGTGGAGTCGCTATCTCTGGAAGTGTTCCAGAACCATGGAGATGTGGCACTGAGGTACGTGGTCAGTGAGCATGCTGGGGATGGGTTGGGGTTGGATTTGATCATCTCAGAGGTCTTTTCCAATCTTAATGATTCTATAATTCTATGAACTCCTCCTTGACTGCTTGGGCAGGCAGCATGGAGGCATTCCACCTTCCTTCCCTTTTTGTTCCACTCAAATCCTAGAGATTCACCCCGTATCTCAGAGCCAGCAGCACTTCATCCTCCTCGAAGCCTCTCCTGGTTTTCTCCTCAGGTCCCTTCTCCCATTGCATAACTCCCAGGCTCAGCTCCAAAGGCAGCAGCACGAAGCTGGCACTGCTGCCAATTTCTGTGCCACCCACAGGCTTGGGAATAGCAGTGCAGAGATGGCTCTGCAAACCCACCTGAGCCCCTGCTGATGGAAAGGAGCAATGGAAGAGGCCAAATTCCTGCCAAAGCAGGTGGCTCAAGTTTGCATTTTGGAGAGTTTCTTGAAAATCAGGGATCCTTCCATTATTTTTTCTGCTCTTTAAACTCCTAAGTTTTGTAATGCAGTGGAGGAGCTGGGCCTTGATGCCTGCCAGAGAAGTGCTGAGGACATGGGTCTTTCCAGCTCTGCTGATGGAAGTCTGAACATGCTGGGACCAAGGAAACGCCTGGTTTTCCTCCCACTCCTCCTCTGCGCTGCCACATGAGTGGGCAAGCATGAGCAGAAATCCAACTGCTGCCCTCTGCTTTAACTTGATTTGCATTTAGGTGTTTTGTTTTGCTTTGGTGTTTTTTTGTTTTTTTTTTTGTTTGTTTGTTTTTTGTTTTTGTTTTTTATTGTTATTATTATTTGAATCCTAGAGAAAAACAAGAAATCAAGATACCAACTTGGGGGGAGGGGAGAGGCGTGACGGGACATGGGCCAAGATGTAAAGAACAGGATGGCAGCGTTTCCAAGCTGCACCCTTGGTTTCAAACTCAGCGTAGGCAGGGAGAGACATAGGGACATGAAGAAGTGTCAGATGTGTTGGAAATACACAGCCTAATGGGCTGGGGACACAAAACAGCTCAAAGCCTGGGGGCTCAGCACCTCAAGGAAGGACATCAGGGAGGGATGCTGAGGGGAGAAAGGGAGAAAGCTCAAGCTGGGATGGGTTGGGACAGGCTATGGGAGAGTACCTAATGTGGGTTGGCACTAAACCTGGCCAGAGCCAGGCTGTGAGGAGAAGGATGGGCACCATTTGCTTCTGAGCACCTTGGGGCTGGAAGTGATACCAGAACAGAGAAGGTGTGTCACTGAGGATGGGATAAAGGCAGATTGTTATGCAAAAAGGTTAAAATGCCCACTGTGTCTGTTTTATTTCAGCCTGGGCAGGTAGCACCCAAAAGCATCCCAAGAATGCGAGGTGTGAGGATGAGAAGATGCATCAGGTGCTACAAAGGGGTCATAGTGAGAAAATAACAGAAAACTGCCTGAAATATTAGAAAAATATCCTTGGCTGAGCACTGACAGGTGGGGGCAAGGACAGGCACATGCTCCTCCAGCAGCAAACCAGTCCTGGATTTAGAAGTAGGTGTGCCAGGAAGCTTTTGGGAAAACAGGGAAGGGGGAAAGACTGAAACATTGCACTTACAAGTGGTTCCCGAGCATGTTCCTCTTTCTGGCCCCCAGGAACTGCATCAGGTTGGGATCCGAGTGCTCATCTCCCACCATGGTGGGGCCGACCTCCTGAAGAAAAGCAGCAATGCATGGTGAGCAATGCATGGCAGTACAACTAAGTGGGAAGAGAAGGGTGTCCTGAGAAGAACAAGGTTTCTACTGCCACCATCAATGGGATCAGCATGGGTTCCTCAACTTGTAGGAGCCTGGATATGTGCCAGGACAAAGCCACCTTTGCGTTTCATGTGAGGACCCTGATGGCTTTGCTCTGGAGGGCCACCTGCTGGCTGAGCACACGGTGGCTGTGGTCGTTCAGTCTGTAGGACAGCTATGAGGTGGCACTCATGGCCTCGTTGCGCCAAACCAGCAAACCTCAATGCTTGGCCATGAAATGATAGGGCCACTTAGGTCTTGTCCTGGCGGAGGACAGCTTTGGGAAGGGCTCCACTAGCAAGGAAGAATGAAAGAATAATTAAGGTTGGAGAAGACCTCTGAGGTCATAAAGTTCAACCATCAACACATCACCGTGCCCAGTAACCCATGTTCCTCAGAGCCACATTCGTGTGACAAGGAGGTGCCATGGGTTGGTTTGGACAGATTGGCACCTATGGGACAAGAAAGGACTGTCACATTGGAGCGACAGGAGGCAGTCGGAGATGTGAGTCATCTCCCCAAGACAGCCATCAGAAAGACTTCCCACATGTCATATGGAGGGGACGGGGACATTTTCACAGCATGCTCCAAAAGTGTTGTTTTCTGAGATATTCTGAGTCTGAACAACTTCCAAAACTAAGGAGCAGGGTACAGCATACACGTATAGCTCCCATGAGACCTCTATAATAACCACACTGGGGGTGCTGACACCCTTCATACTCCAATTTCTTACCCTTGCAAGCTTGCAAGCTTTTTTTTTTTTTTTTTTTTAGAAAAAACAAGGCTTTTAATTGATTTTAATATGAGGAGCCACTTTTATGAAAAATTTGCAAGTGAAAAACTGTTGTGAAAAATGTCCCCTATCCACTGGCACTGCCATCAACAAACTCACATTAATGATCATTTCATTTATAATATGCAAAGGGCTGGACAGTCTGACAGCAGAGAAATTATGTTTGGCTTGAAAAGCTGAAGAGATGTGGTTTGGGGAAGGCTGAAAAGCAGAGATGGAAGAGCCTTCCTGTAGCATCCATCCCCAACCCAGCAAGCTGTATGTTAACTGTGAGCCTCTACCAGACCCCAACTGGGAAGCACACAGTGCCATTGAGCAAACATTTTGGTAAGCCACCAAAAGCAGCAAAGTCCATCACCTCCTGCTAGGTGCCAGCGTGAGCTGTTTCCAGCTGTGGCTTGATGCCAGGGTTCAGGCTGTAAACGTTTGCTTTGTCCTGCTAAAGAGCAGAGTTCCCAAAGACTGCAGGGAAAAGTATTTCAGTCCATTCCATTGCATGCATTTCCCTGAAGCGCCTTAAAACATGACTACCCAATGCATTGTAGCTCAGTTCATAAATACTCAATCAACTTGTATGATGCCAAATGCTACCACAAATGGAGGCATCTCCAGGGATGTGTCTCTAAGGCCAGGCTGGATGGGGCAGCCTGATCTGGTGGGGGGCTCCCACCCCATGGCATGGGCTGGGGGGCTTTGAGGTCCTTTCCAACCCAACCATTCTATGGTTCCACGATCTTTAAGGACCCTTCCATCCCAACCATTGTATAGTTCTATGATTTGGTGCCGCAGCATCCCAGTGCGTCTTCCTCAGTTCTCTGTTCACTGGGTCTGAGATGTACCTGTAATGAGGCATCTTTGCATCTCTCATTAAACTCCTGCCAACTTGGTTTGCCGTTTTCCTCATCACACCCTTCCTATTGCAAAACTGTGGTATTTGTACCTATAGCTCCTCTTGGGAAAAGAATAAAACACCTAGACATCCTTCTGCTTTTGCAGATGTGCAGCTGGCTCCAAGAACTGCTGAGGGCTGCAGATGCTGCAATCACCAGGAAGCAGCATTTCCTTTGTGGCTTTCTATGACAATGTGGCTTTGGGTGCTAGACAATGATCCTGCTACCAATAACACCCTTCCCTTTGGCTGGGCTGTGTTTTTCACGGGGGCTTTTCGGGGAAGAGGGAAAACCTGCAGTGAGGCCACATGGCTGGAAATTACTTTTCCTGACTTTCGCAGGCTCCTGCGACAAGTTTCACATGTGATGCTGTTGGGTATTTGTAGGGCACCCCACAGCACAGAAAGGATGGGATGAAGGGAGGAGGGCTTGTGCACAGCGCTATTTGCACAGCATACCTCTGGGGCATCGCACCCCACGGGGAGCCCCCTCCCCATCCCGCTGCTCGCGTCGCCCTTCGCCCTATGCAATCCCCCAGCCTTAAATACGACCCACAGCCCGAGCTCTAAATAGCTCCCCACAGCCCGGAAGGGTCCGGCGGCAGGGCGGACTCACCATGCGAATCTGTGTGCTGATGAGGAGGTACGGCATGATCCCACCGCTAGACCGCAGCCCCGGGGCAGTGCCCGGGGGGAAGCTGCGTCCCCTCCCGTCCCGCCCCCGCTCCGCCCAAGGGAGGAGGTGGCCGCGCTGCACCCTCCCCGGGGGACCAGAGCGGGGGAGGGGGGTGAGAGAGGTGCGGAGCCGGCTTTGTGCAAGGACCTTGGCTCTGCTGGGCCATAGAGGGATGGGGAATAGGAAGATGTGCAGGGAGACATGGGACAGAGAGAAAAGGGAAGGGGATGGAGAGACAAACGAGGGAGGTGACAGATAGGGATATAATGGAGAAGGAGATTAAGGACAAGAAGATAATGGATAGGAAGATGTTGGATAAGAAAATGATAGACAGGGAGACAAAGGACAGGGGATGAGGGGCAGAGAGATGAAGGACGAGGTGATAATGGAGACAAGGAACAGAGAGATGACGGATACGGAGATGATGGGCAGGAAGACAAAGGACAGAGATAAGAGAAAGGGGGGTGGTGGACCAAGAGGTGAAGGACAGAAAGATGAAGGATAGGGAGATGATGGACAGACAAAGAACAGAGAGAAGATGAATAGGGAGATGAAGGGCAGGAGATGATGGCTGGGGGGTGATGAAACAGGAGATGATGGACAGAGATGTGACAGACAAGGATATGATGGACAAGGAGATGAAGGAAAAGGAGATGAAGGACAGGTAGATAAAGGCTGGGAGATGATAGCCTAAGAGGCAGTGGGGCAGGAGACACTGAATAGTGAGAGAATGACCTGGGAAATGTGGATAAGAAGATGATGAACAGGGAGAAGGACAGGGAGATGAAGGACAGGAGGATGATGGATGGGAGATGAAGGATAGCAGATGATATCCCAAGAGGCAATGGACCAGGAGACATTGAATAATGAGACAATGATCTGGGAGATGATGGACAACAAGGTGATGGACAGGGAGACAAAGGGCAGGGAGATGAAGGACAATGAGATGATGGACAATGAGATGATGGACAGGGAAATTAAGGACAGGGAGATAAAGAATAGGAGATGAAGGATGGGATGTGATATTCCAGGAGGCAGTGGATCAGGAGACATTGGACAGAGTGACAATAAACTGGGAGATGAGGGACAGGGAGACAAAGGACTGAAAGATGATAGAGAGATGATGGACAGGGAGATGATCGGCAAGGTGAGCCCCGGGCCCTGCAGCTTTTGAATGTGGTGGTTTAAATCCCTTCAAAATGTGAGGGGGAAAAAAGTCCCTCCCCATCTTGATCAGCAACTGTTAGCATGCCATAATTAATCCCTAATTTCTTATTGATCTTCAGAAACAAGCAGCTCAGGGGGAAAGCAGAAGGCTGTTCCCAAGTGGCTGGGGCATGCTGTGTCCTTCCTGCCTGACCTGGGGCCCACTTCCCTGCAATGCCACAGTTACTGATTAACCCCAGTGGGGACTGAGAGAGAAAATCCACATTTCTACTCATTAGTCTAAAGAAAATGCTCCAAGAAAGCCAGGTTTTGCTGTTATTCCTGTCATGCTCATTAGTTTTGATTTGACAAAACAACTAATAGATATTGATGTTATCATCTTCCTAAAATGTGTTTGAGATATTTCACCCCTTGGGTTACACATCCATTCATTTAGATCACCTCCCTGCTAAGGAAGGTCTTCCTGAATTCCCTGGTGTGAAAACAACCCAAACGTTTATTCCTAAGATTTATTTCCTAATATAAATCTGTGTTATTTTCGCATATTTTTTTGCCCCTATCACCCAGCAACTGATACAGAAGTACTTTACCTGCTGGTTTCACCACAGTTGTTTTTGCTTCCTATACCCAAACCCATCACCCTGCAACCTGGACCAGATGATCTCTGCTGTGAGAGCGTTCCCATCCTGAGGGAGCCCAGAGCTGAAATCCAGACCCTTGGATCTTTCAGCAAATTAAAGAAAAATATATATATCCAGGGCTCTTGTGGAGTGGCAGGCTGCCCAGCACTCACTCTCACTGCTCAGTTTGGCTCCCGCAAGGCTCTTTTTAAAGGGAGGAGAGGGAATAAAAGAGAGGAAAAAGAAAACAGAGGCTGCACACGATATTTTGGTATCAGATTTCCCGTTGAGAAATCAAAATCTGGGAGACAGCCCAAGTGCTTTGCACGACAATGGCGTGAGAGCAAGCTATAAAACACAGTGCCATGTATCTCAGTGGTGCCATTCATCATCGAAAAGCAGTTACTGCCCCTTGGCATGGCTCTGAGATGTCTGCTTAAAGTTGGACATTGACAGCAAGAATTTGCGTGAAAGAAAGCAAAAGGCTTTTTGGCAAAAGGTTATCTATGGTCATAAATCCCTTATGCACAAGAGTGACATTGAAGAACATTGAAGAACTCTGTTTTTCTCCTTCTGACTGCAGTGGCTTTTTCTAATTACCACTCTTCTTTCTGCAATACAAATCAAATTTCTTGCCTCGAATAATACTGATTAATGGGATGGAGGCAGCATTTCCTAACAACTCAGTTCCTCTGAATTTAAGGTATGGTTCTGCTTCTGGAAGGTGAATCACACCACGGAAGGTGAACAAACTTCTGATCAAGGAGAAATCCCAAAAATGTACTGTAAAGCTGACTGAATGGCATTGCTTATCCTCTAAGGCTGCTGCTGAGAATCCCCACCCTTGGGTTGGAGTAACAGAATGAGTTTAATCAATCTTCTAGCTGAAAAATAATACACTGTGCAAGTTGTTGAAGTTATCACTACTTTCCCTTCAGCTGTTCTGGGAAAAGGCATTTCTAGATGTAATCCTGGTGTATGTAACCAGACAGGGAACCATTTCACCCATAGTTTACTCACTGACTGCGGAATGGAAAAATTCAAATCCCAAAACCTTGAGATCATGATTTCACCATTCATGTTATCATTAATATCTCCCTTGTCTTACACAGAGCCCATTTCCACCTAACGTACTGCAATCACAACCCAAGAATGAGCAGTTTTTGGACTTGATGATCTTTAAGGTCTTTTCCAACCTGAGTGATTCTATGATTCTATGATTCTCACAACAAGACATATGAATGGTCTGCTCTGTGAAATAACCATCATCTACTCCCACCATGGTACTCAGTATCTTTCCTAAATGCTATTTTTTGCTATTTTTGTCCTTTGCTCCTCAAAGTTGACCAGAAAAGAGTGAGAGTTGAGACATGTACATGCCTCTGTTGCTCTCCCAGAGCCCTGTGTCATACTTTAGGGCATGTTCCGAACCCCAGAGCTCTCTGGTGGTGGACCAAGTCATCTTCAAGAACCTCTGCAGGGGGGATGAGGAGCCTGTGCTGCACTAAAAGGTTTGATATTCCAAGAACATTGCGCCTAATGCAAAACTGATGCATACGAAAGTGACTGCATTTCTTTTAAATACTGTCCCTAACTACTAAAGAAGTCATTCATCCACAGCATTGGGTCCTTGCAATCTGCTGGGTTTGATCCTGCTCCAGATGATGTACATTTTATCCAGAGCCCCATCATGCTCCATAACTAACAGTTATGGTTTCAGCAGTGATCTATAATTCATCCCCTCCCTCCAACCCCAGCAAAAAGATTTGTGCTGAAGACATGGAAGGCATTATTACAGCAATCTCTTTGTTTCTAAAGGTTGTAATGACAATAACAAAACTGTGGCGCAGTTTTGGGGCTTGTTTGCAAGGGCTGGCATGGCAGACCAAGAGTGTGAGCAGCTGGAGCTGTTGTGGTGATAAACCCGGAGGGGCTTATGAAAACCAAAAAGAAAATGAGATCCAATGGAGATTTCACATTTTTACAATGCTCCACCAACATACGGTTGTTATCTGCTGCATTACAGGGGTTAAAGGGAAAGAGCAAAG
>JAOWBP010002559.1:5198209-5216758 GCA_028571105.1 Tragopan temminckii
TAGAATATAGCTAACTTCTCCCTCTCCTTTTGTGAAGAAAGATGAGTGCCCCAAGAGGAAATCCAAAATTGGTCATCATATCATATAGCCTCACCTGTATCTTGAAGTAGTTGAAATGGAGGCAGAGGACAAGATATGTAGAGGAGGAGCTAGGTAACTTAATGGAAAGAACAGAACAGGTGAACTTCTGAAGAAAAGGCAATGTTTTCAAAAAGTTAGTGAAAGGATCTGGCAGTACTTACTTTCTATAATTCTGATTCTTATGCTTTTCAGTATTCAAGAAGGGCTTGACTTTTGACACATGATATATAACACGGATTCTCAGTTATTACTTCACAACGTCTTTGGTTTTTAAGGCCCCCTCCAACCCAAGCCATTCTATGACTATGTGATTATGATTTTATTTTTTCTCTGAGAACTGGGAATTGAATGGCTACCACTGATCATGGGCAGACTGGGCTCGATAAATTGAATGTTTTGTACTGTCCTTGTTGGCAAACGCTAACCTGTCAAACTTCAGTTTCCATTCCCTTGACTGCAGAGGTGAAGATGTAGCTCTGAAAAGACATTTCAACAGTAGTTAATGATCCTCTGTGGAAACACTTAAACATCCAAGTCACTTCTGAAACTCAAACTGGCATTCCTTAGGCATCAGATAGGATTTTGAAGTCTTTCTGTCTCAAGTCTGTGATTGCTTTGGAGGCTCATGTCACTGAATGATAGTCAGCTAGGTCAGCTAAGCTTATACAGAATGCCTTGAACAGTTTTCAGCAAATATGAGAAGATTTAGAGTTAAACGTGTTTTAATTCTTTTCCCCAAAATCTCTTCAGTCCCATATTCCTGAAAGCTTTTTTCCTTTCTCATGCTAATTAATGTAGATGATACATATCACCTTCCCCCTCCTCATAGCTTTATAGCTTCTCTTCTCCATTCCTTATTTGTCTCAGTCAAGAAAAACGTTCAGTTCCCTCCTCTAACATTGAAGATGGTTCATATGGTCTGTTTGTAAGTGTCTTTCCACTTGCTGAAGTGGTTACCTTTTTTCTTCTCATTTTCCATAGATATGGGTGTCTTCTGAGTTTATTTTTCCTTTGTTAAAGATCTTGGGTGTGCTGAAGGTCTGAATCTATCTTAATGCTTGTTTTGTATCCAAAGCATCTGTTCTCTTGTGAAATTAGAGATTTTTCCCTTTGGAGAGAAAGAAAGCACTATACCACAGGGAGTAACTGAGGGTTATTTCTTGAATAGAACTCATCTTCAATCGTTGGCTCCATTTTCTTCAGTAATCCATTTTTAATATCCCCTTCTACAGAATTTTTGTACACAAATATTCTATTCAGTACATGAGAGTGGAGGAATCTGATTTTTTATCTTTTTTGCAGCCACAGATCCCATTCTGCAGTCAAAGGCAAGCTCACTAAAACTAGAGGCCATAACATAAGGATGAGGAGAGGTGGTTTTCTCCCACAGTTTAGGGAATTGGTGTATGGTACTAGGGTGGTATTGAGAATGCATTACCCTCATTCATTCAGTCTTTAGCTTCTGGACAGCTTTTCTTTTTCAGGATAAAATTCAGAGCTGGACCTGCAGCTCTACTGTTCCCAAGCTTGTTTCCTATGTCTGTGCACGGTCCTGTCCTGCTGGGATCTTCTTCTCAGGGGAAACATTGCTCACAAGAGAGCGCTGCAAGCAGGCAATGCACATGGAATGGCAGATCTGTAAGTGTTACAATAGAGTAAGTTTCCAAAATATTTCAAAATGCTGTAAAATTGTCTACTGTAATTTTTAGGGAATGCATATTTTGCCTCATCAGAAATCTTTTCCTTAAAGCACTTTGCAGCTCGTTGTGACTAAGTCTCAACTCAGAGAACTCTAGCCAAAAGAAGCTGTAAGAATCAACCTTTTTGCTAGTAACAAACCACTAATTTTGTGGAAATGTAAGAGTAGATGCTTGCCCTTTTCTTCAGACAAGGTGTGGTATGTTAGTGGAATTACAGAACTGCATTCTATTAAATAAGCAGTTGTTCAGTCCTCTCACTTAACAAGAACTGCTGGCTGCTGGGGAAGCTGTTGCATTATTTCTTTTGTACACTTCCATTTAGGGAAGGACTTTGACAGTTGAGGCATTGGTATGTACTCCTTGGAGGAGAAATGACAGCAAAGATCTGATCCATGGAACATCATGGCTTTAATGCTCCCCAAAAAATTCATATGTACATACTTCAGGCCTTGCTGTTACTGATTATCAGACCAGATGGTGTATATATGTTCTATATGTATAAATGTATATCTATATGTTTTATATATACATGGAAAGAAAAACAACCACAAATGTTTTCTTGCAGGGTGAATTGCTTTTGGATAATTTCTGTTTTCTTTCCATTCAGCTACATGAGTATCCTATCATGAAGCAAGTCAGACACCTAGTGTCTGGTTCACGGAGTAAATCTGCAGCTCACATGCCCATGGTTGCTGTGTGGTACTGATTCTTGAGACCAGTTCAACATATGCTTGTCTGTATGGACCTTCAGAAGTAACAAATGAAATACAAAAACAAGAATTATAATGACCAAGTATATTTCTATTAGAAATGACATTAGAGAAACAATATTCTTGATACCCTACTTCGAATGTAAGGAAATGATTTCTGAATACCGAGAAGGCTGCTATTTACAATCTTTAATAAAACTCTGGTGAAAGTTTTATATGGGGTTCTATTATATGCTTCTTAATGAAAGAGATGGGTTTAATTTAAGAAGTCACTCTCTTCTTTTTCATTTGATGCGTACATGTCGGGTTTTTTACATTAGCTCTGAACAGGGACATCCACAGATCAGGTTGCTCAGATCCTGGTTCAGCTTGCTTTACATGTCTCTGGAGAAAGATGTTGTACTGTTCCATAAAGTTAAAAAATCACATTGTTAGATGGTTAGGAGATGACTGGAAGATAAACTGTCTTCCTTAACTGGGTACGACTCTTTGCTTTCTTTTTTTTTTTTAAATTGGCCTTCAAGCCTTAAATTTAGGCTGCAACCAGCACCTTGGTAGAAACAGTGTAGTGTGTGAGCCATGACACAGTTTTTTTTGGACTGCAGAAGTACTTAACTACTGGCAAAGCAAAAGCTTTGCAGTGCATTAGAGAAACTGATTCTTAACACAGTAAAAATCTGATACTGTGGAAAGTTTATCTATATATAAGGGAAGAGTTGGAGATTATGTTCCTCTTTCTGAAAAATATTTCCTAGATAATCCTGAAAAATAGTTGCTGGACAAATAATACACCTGTAGAACAGGTCATCCTGTACATAGATTTAGCTTTTTGATGTCACTGGTCTTTATTAGTGGTCTTCTCTTGCCCTGTTGGGAATATTCAAATGTGAAAAATATTTGGAAGAAACACATTGGTAATACTGCAGTGTCAGATACGTGATGCTAAATTCCACTGTCGCTAACAAGCAGATGATCCATCTCTGACTACCTTCAGCATACTGTAAACAAAAATGAATCACAACTTGAAATGTCTTAACATAACCTGGGAACAGGTTGTACATCAGCGACAAAGCATGTTCTGCATACATTTTGTGTGTGTATATCTGTGTGTGTGTGTGTTGGCAAGATATACAAAGAAGTTGGAATGGTTCTAATTATCTTTAGATAATATATTCCCGCAACTAGGAAGTGTTAAGATTAAAAAGCCCTGAGATTTTTGGACTGCAGCTCATTAAGTATGTGCCTGATGTTAATGGAATTTCCTAACTTATTTTCCTATTATAATTAGTTAAGTTAGGCAGTGACAGTGTGTGCTGTCTGGTTACTTAATTGCTTCGTTTTCTCTTCCCTGGTAAGAACAATTGTTGCTGTGTCCTATTTTAGGATAGGACTTCATTGAATCTTGCAAACAATGTTTAAAAAAAAATGCAGTAAATTCTAAAGGGAATTCTGAGTTGCTATGGGGATAGTCAATTAAAAATAAAATATTTCTTCCTAACAACCCTAACTAAGAAAATGAAGGTTAAAACTCAGTGCTTTTATGAGTTATCCAATATCGCTATGAAAGCTTTTTGCAAAGTATTCAAATGTGGTAATTCATCTACAGAATGTAGCCAGAATTACCTCACTTCTCTACCAGCTCAAATATGGCAAACCTTATATAGTAAAATAATCAGATCTGAGTTGTGCTTGAATTGACGTAAGCAATCTGAGGCATTCCTGGGTTGTTTACAGAAGATGGATGACATTTTCTTCCCTTCCTTTTCATGCAATGTGGTCAACCACATCTAAATCTAAATTGATAACTTCAATTAATGTAAAATATATGATTAAAAATGTGCAGTGATAGTAGAAACACTTTTGTAGCTGTTGAAAAACTATTCCAGTTCATTACAGCGTGGTCTCTTTTTGGTCTCTATTAGTTAAAGTCACCTTTCCTTTCACGTGTAACCTTTTCTGTTTGCTGAAGCTGTCTTTGGCACAGGCTTTTATTCTTGCTTCATGGAATAATGTGAATATTTTTGAAATCATAGGTGTTCCAATGTGGCATAGGAAGGAGAGTCACAGGGCAGAGATTTTGAGTCAGCTGCTTTTACTGTAGTGTGCAAAGGTAAGGATACTGAAATTCAGTTTGGCCTTGGTGTGATGGGTCATTATCTAATACCCTCACTGAAGGTGATAGGTATCTACAATAGAAACAGGGTCTTGCTTTGTGTGTACTTACCCACTCAATTTTTTTTGTCAGAATTCAGAAATACTTCACTCTTTTTCTCTTCCCTTCTCACGCTTCCATGCTGTGTTAACAAATACATCTATGAATGAGACAAATGCATGGAATTTATTGGTAAATGCATATCTTACTGTTTCTCTTACACTTTGTTTCTTCTTTCCTGAAAACACACAGCCAGATTCAGTACTTTCCTTGCAGCCTACCAAAGCCTTCACCCTTGCAGCCTTAAACAAGTTTCTGACCACACTACAAAGGCCTTGCAAGTTGCTGTTGAAGTAGGGTAGGCTTGCTGAAAAATTAGGAGATAAGACTCTCACCACTTGTATTTGCTTCCTTCTATTTGATGAATCTGTATTTGAATAAAGATAGAGTGTAACGAAGCAGATGTAACAACAGTCTGTAGACTTTCCCATATTATTAATTGTTGGAGCATTTCCACTCCGTAATATTGGCACACAAAATGAATGACAGCAGAGGAGAATGCACTGAAATCTGTTAGTTTAGCCTTGTTCAAGGAAGGTACTTATCTTGTTTCTCATTTAGAACATCTTGCTTATCTGTAGCTCAAATGGGCATGAGGATCAGATAATCTTTTTCTTACAAATGAGAAAATACATTTTAATATCAAACTCTCTATTTTATTTTTATTTTCTGAGAAAAGATTCTTCACCATTTGGCTCTGTAGGACTTCAGTTTGGGGTCACAGAAGCTGAATGGTTTATGATGTTTAGATTTCTAAGATCTTGGAAATATTACTGGTAAAATGTAATCTATAATTTCGTGATGTAAATTTTGACACTTTGGTGACACACAAATCATGAGAAGCGTGAGACTATTGAAAATTTTTAGAAAATCTTGAATGTCTAATGACCAGATATGTTAAGAAAAAAAATTGACTTGTGGAGCAACTTTAGAAAGTCAACTTGTTTAGGCAGTTGGGAGAGATAGGTTCTGGTGGTTTTAATCCTTCGATTTGGTGCTTATGATTGTCTTTACACTCTTTTAGGCTCTGAAAATGACTTCTGCTCCTATGATGCTTGCAAAGATAATTCTAATATCTTTCCAAAAGCAGTCCTTCAATAGAGCAAGGAGGAAGAAGTAGGAAAACCTCTTGACAAAGAGCAAGGTCTTTAAAACTAAATAGCTGAGATTTCTGTTTTTGGTGATGGTGTTGAGATGATCAAGTATACAGAAGAGGTAGAACTGCAAAACAAAAGAGGGCCTCTGCAGGGTCAAAACAGGTGCAGGATTGGGCCTTACACTTCTGTTTTCATTTAGCATCAGAGAAACGTGTTATAGGCATTTGCTGCCTTTCAATCTTCTGCTGTCCACAGAAAAGGGAGAATATGGTTTATCATATTTCCTTACTAGGAAATTGCTTTCAATAGATATGAGGATTAAAAAAACATACGTGACTGTGATCTGTTGTCATCTTTTATCATCTTAAAGGATTATCCTTACCAGCAGAATTAACTGGTATTTCAGGTTTTCTACAGATACAGGTTGGGTGTTTTTAAGTTGCCAAAGAACAGTACCCACTATTGTATATGTAAATGCATAAAAATCAAGGAGAAAAAAGCATGTACGTATCAAAAATAAACTGCTCAAGTGTTAATAGGCTTTAGATTGATTTAAATATTCAAACTTATGAAGCAGTTTTGTGGGAAACAACACAGCAGTTAGTAACAAGATGTTTCATATTGGGATTAACGTCTTCAGAGAAACCTAAAACCATTGGATAAGGATTTGTACAGGAGGTGAAATTGCTCACATACCCAGGAAAAATCACAAGCATCCAGCTAAGCACAGTATGAAGTTTAAAGATATGCAACTTTCAAAAAGCAAATCTCCCTCTGTACGTTCACGATGTGTTGTCATCAGAGGATTAAAGTTTTGCTTCCTTTAGAGGTCTTGATATACTTGATTTATGAGTAATGATGATGTACAATATCAACTTCTGCCTATTTGGCAATAGAGAAGTTCAACTGAAGTTATGAAACTTGGATGGGATGTATTAGTAAGTCTGGCTCCTGTAAGGAGAAGGAAAAAAAAAAAAGACGTCTAACAGCCAGCCTTTTCATTTGGGAGAAGTTTCTTTTAAAGACAAAACTGCACAACTTCAGCCATCAATAACAGCATACGTAGATTTTATATAAAAAGAACTATTGTTTAACACCTCCCAGCTGGACCAGTGGGGAACAAAATGGGAATTGGGCTCTTAAAGTTAATCCAGAATTTAGCAGATATAGATGTCATCACTTACCCTTTCTATTTTTGTACCAGCATCACAGAAATACTGTATTATTGTTGTCACTCCAAGACCAGAAGATCTTTTTAAAGAAGTTATCTACCTTAGAGAGGAGCTGCAGTACTTAATAAATACTGCAGAACAGCTGCATGGAAATACGGTTCCTGTGTTAAGAAAGTTAAAAGCATTACAGCTTGAAGAAATGCATATTACTACTTTACCATATGAAGTTGCTTCTTTCCCCCAGATTGCAAGCTTGGGAAAGCTGAGGTTAAGGCAATTTCTTCAATTGCACTTCGTTTTTATTTTGGGTTACACTAAGACAGACTCACAAAGTCAGCTGTGATAATAGAACTGGATAAACTTTTTTCAGGTGAGAGTGAGAGCAAAAAGGATTCCAAGTCAGATTTTCAGGAAGGCAAATTGAGTGAGTTCTGTGCTGATTATCATGGGTTTCAACTTCACTGCTGCTATTCTGCATCTGGTAAGCTGCATTTGTGTGCACTATTTACTCTTTTTATTTACTTGTGTTATGAGTCAAGTATAGGAATGATGAGAAACAGGAGACTTTGCTGCAACATGTAGGTAATCCAAAGTCATTTTTACTGCTGATGACCAATGCAGTCTCACTTGTGTCCTTAAAGCCTCCTAAAGTACTGGATGGTCATAGATTTAGGAAATACCTTCTAAGAATGACTATTCTGATTTCTTGTGAGCCACATCACATATTGTGACTTGAACAGCTCCCAAGGAGTAATCTGACCTTTATTGCTTTTTCTTACGTTCATGACCACTGAAAGAAGAACTGCAACTCAGCTGAAGTAGGGGACAATGTAAATAACTGACATCTTCAATAAATTTTTTGACAGACTTTTGGAATGCTTCTTAAAAATTCAGTTCTTCCACATGAAAAATGGACAAATAGTTGGAAAGTAATTCTATCTATCCAACTGCGTTTTGGAAGAGCAGTTTATATCAAATCAAGGTTTGGAGTATTTAGAGTCAAGCTGATTATGTTTTTCCAAAAACAAAATATGGATATAGTATAAACTGAAATTGGGATTGTATTAATTCAAATATCAGTTAATGTCTCCGGCAGCTAATACTTTTGATGTATCACTGTACTAAGGATACACGGCATCTAAAAGTTCCGAGTTCCTTGGAAAAAAGGAACTAAGAAAAAAAAAAAAAGGTGTTGTAAGCTTAATCATCAAAAGTTTGACCACTTCTCATGAGAGAACGAACAATGAAAACTGAATTCTCTAATGGTAGAATGCTGATGTTTCTTGACTAAAGCATTTTTTACAAAAATATTTTTTAAGCTCTAATAAAAACAAGTTATAAGTCAACAAGGAAGACACCTGGTTAGAAATTGCCATTACCAAGAATGCCAACAATGTATCTTAAATCCTTATGGTTCTTGACAACTTTTACTTTAAATGCCTTTGCAGTTCTAGCCTAGACAAGGAACAAAGATTTGCAAAATACCATTTAAGACAATGCCATGTTTTAATGATTTTACCAGCCTTTTGCAGCATGACTAGTTTGACATGCAAGGTAGTTATCTACATTTTAAAAAACTACATTAACATAAGTAGAAGATTCTTCTATAACTTTGCCTTTGGCTGCAAAGACTGCAGAACCAGTATAATATACAGAAGCTGACAGATTGGTAAGGAAGGGGGACTCAGGTGGAAAATAGTTCAAAGCTGAATGACTTATTACTTCTGCAACCATACTCTGAAATAGCTAGGGCTTTGCATGACACAATTTCCCTTTTACACAGTGCACTGAATCAAGGCTGCTATTCCTGTAATCTCAGCCTACATGGAAGTCATTAGTAGATGTGACTCTGTAAACAGCAATTTTCTTAATTGTCTTTATACTGAGCTCATGAAATGGGAATTGCCATTGTAATTATCACAGTATTTTTCTTCTGTTACTGTTAAGGTACCTATGCTCATTACTTGTATTTGAAATCTGTGTTTGTCTTTTGTCAAGGGAATAATTATCACCGTGTTTTTTCATTAAAATTGTCATAGTGTCCCAATAGGAGACCTTCCACGTAAACTGAGAGGCACTGTGCAGGTTTAAACAAACAAACTGAACCTTAAGTTATCACTTCCTTGTTAACTTTTCATCATTTTCCACTTGATCTCTTTGGTGTTGTTTCTGGCCAATTGATAAACTCCATATTTGTAGAGTTATTTTTACATATGTAAGAGCAAGAACACTTGCTTTGCAATCTTGAGTCACCATCTGAACTGCCAAAATTCTTTTTGTCTCTAAAACATCTTGTATCTGCAGCTATTGATGAATAACAAGTTGGGTTTTTTACTGCATGTCAGTTGGCACAATTTTACTTCCTGAAATCATACGCACATAAGAATTTGCAATGTTTGGTGTGGCATACAAGACAGTATTATTAGCATAACTTTTACTCATGGCAGTAATTTATATTAATGCAAAAGTGACAGTGTAAAGATTATAAGATTTTGAGGGTTTTCTTAACATGACAATAATGTTTTTATGGTTGCACTATAGTTCAGAGTTACAGAGGTTATCACTGCATTTTTAAACCTATCACTGTGATCAAAAGTTAACTTTTTTCTCCTTTTATGAAACTTAGTTTAATTTACTGAGTAAAAATGCAGAGTTTTCCTCCAGATGAACTCAGTAGCTCATTGTAGACTGCTTAGAACAAAAGCCAAGAGTGAGAAAGCTACTGATGATGATGATGGAAGTACATCTTCAGTACTAAAAACATGAATCTATAGTACCAGTAAAGAAATGAGCCTGTTAGTTGTATGTCAATGGCTTGTAGACTCTGAAATCAATCATTAGGAAGAAATTAGGATTGTGTGACTTACTTAATGAAATATATTGGTTTATTTGTTCTGTTGTGTTTTGTTTTTTTTTAATGCTGGTAGTCCTCTTTGATTTGCTTCAATAGAAATGACTGTGTAAATATGGTTCTTGTGAGATGTTCATCCTCTGTTCTTATCATGCAATCCTTCCATAGGCATAAAAGTGATCAATTTATGCACAGCTTCATGGCTAATTTCTTCTCATCCTGTGTATTCCTATATTAATAAACTTTCTGACTACTGTTTTTTCTTCATTAACATTATGGAAGACTTGTGCCTTGAAATATGGCAATATAGATCAATAAGTACTGGGTAAAATATACATTGCCTGTTTTTCTTTCTGTGTATGCAATATCACTGGTTCTGTTTTTTAATGTTAAAAAGTGTTATTACAAGAACTGAAAGCTCAGGTTTTTCTTCCTTGCAGTGTTTGAAGAGTGAGCTGCATGCTCAGCTTATCTTTCAGAGGTGGAGTTCAGGATGATGCCAAGCATGTTGCTTGGCCATGAATTAAGAATATGGAGTTTTTTGTGAGAGGTAGAGACATCTCCTGGAATAGTCCTGAGAGACCAACCTGGGAGTATGCTAATGGCAATTCACTCCCGTTGACTTCTGAATTGTGCAAGTGAATTGCTTGGGATCACCATGTTGGCCACTCAGTGGCCAGATGCTCTAAGTAATTTGCTATGTCCCATGTGGGTAATACTGTAGTAGCAAAAACCATCAACTGCTGGTGCCCAAAATTGTGAGCATGCGGAAGCCACAGAAGGGAAGGTTATTCAACCAACACAAGCACTACTCTTTGTTGTTCAATTTCAAGTCTAGAGAGGATAGAGAAGGCACTTAAAACAACTGGATTTGCACTTCCAAAGACAGCTACTTGAACTTTCAATGTACCTGAAGGGTGCCTACAGGAAAGCTGGGGAGGAGCTGTTATAAGGGCATGTAGGGACTGGACAAGGGGAAATAGCTTTAAACTGGAAGAGGGTAGCTTTAGGCTAGATATTAGGAAGACATTCTTTACTGTGATGGCGGTGAGATGCTTGAACAGATTGCCCAGTGAGGTTGTGGATGCCCTCTCCCTGGAAGATTCAAGGCCAGGCTGAATGGGGCCGTGAGCAACCTGGTCTAGAGGGAGGTGTCCCTGTCTATAGCAGAGGGGTTGGAACTAGATGATCTTAAAGGTCCCTTCCAACCCAAGCCGTTCTATGATTCCATAGCTTTTGGGTAAGGTTAGCCTTATTGTTTCTAGAATTTCAAATCCAATTTTGGTGCTAATGCATTCCTGCATCACAATTGGATGCCAGAGGGTTTTAATTCAAACTATTGCTCGTATAATCTTTTTTGGATAGAAGTGGATTTGACTGCTTTCTATCTACTATATCAGTCTTTGTCTAAAGACATTTTACAGTTTTTCACTCCATAAACTGAATACTGACATTCTTGTTTAGCCTAAGAGCAGAATCAATTGAAATATAAAAATGCACTAGTTGGCATTTGCATGCCCCTGGAATTGAATATTTACTTGTTTTGGTTGTTCCCCTTGTGCTCATCTTTAGGCACCAGAATAACTTGAGTTAACTCTACTCTTGTGATTTAAGATACAGCTGCACCACTATCTTTTTCAGGGAAGAGCATGGGGCAGGTGTATACTGCTCTGCCTGCTCTGGTAGCTACTTATCTGCGCTACCCACTGCACCCACAAGTCTTTTAGTAAAATTCCTGAATAAGATGAAAGCACCACCACTCTGAACTTGCTAATATGCACCTGCAGTGGGTCTCCAGTTGGCAAAATTAAGCGTTTCCCTTTTTTTGTTACAGCCCTCCCTTTGGGTACTGAAAGGCCACTCTCAGGTCTCCCCAGGTCTCTTCTCCAGACTGAAACATTAGTCAAATTGATTCTTAAAACTGTGCCTGGGTAATACTGGTTAACTGAATAGAGTGCCTAGGATTCTTCATAGAATCACAGCATAAGATGATAAGGACAACTCTACTCCTTTGATTGCTTAATCATTCATTTTTAATAGCCATATTAGCAAAAATGTAAAATTAATGAAAGTTCAGTATTCTTCCATATGGCAGGATGCCAATGCTTTTATAGAGAAGAATAATTGTGCTACAACTTGTTAAACATTCTGGATCTGGTTTTTCCAGCATGAAGGATTCAGATTGACTTTTATCGTTTCACAATAGCTTTTTTAGAATAATACATATAACTCAATTATATTTCCCCTGTCTTGTAACCTCATTTAATGCTTTGCAATGTCCCACCTTCTGGGACTTTTTAGATGGTGGATTCAAACTGCAGTGTTTTTACATTTCAAATGCTTAAACGAAGATACTGGAAAACTGTTGTCTGATTCAACAAATCTCCAAGATCCTTGGGAACCCGAAAATGTTGTAGAAAGTCATTTCTGTTGTGCTTATTTTGATTTTAAATGTATTTCACCTGATCGGTTGTTTTTCTTTTTTACTTCTAATGTTTGGGATTTCCAGTTGTATCTGTGTTTTGCTCAGTTGCTGTAAGTTATTGTTTCAGATCACCCATTTTTCTTTTGACTTAACAAATTTCAAGTTGGGCTCAGGTGTGGTCCCACCAACACAGATCTCCCAAGGGAAAATGCTGCTGGCTGTCCTTACCCTTCTGCCTGAGGTGCAGCTGAACTCACTACCACTACTGTATCCTACCACATCCCATGCTGAGCAGCTCTGGGCATTGGCATTGAGTGACTCATGCCCATTCCTGAGGTTTGGAAGAGAGCTTCCAGGATACCGCCGAGCACTGTCAAATGTCTTCTCCTTACCCTGCAGCAAGATGTGGTCTGTCAGCTCTGCTTTGTCAACCTTGCTGTGCAGTTGTGTCATCAGAGAGATGTGGGAACAAAGACCATTTGAGAAAGTCACATTGAGAAAGCATTGAGGACTGAAAAGAAACTGCATTGCCAGCTCTCATCTCCCTTGGTGTTCTTGAGAAGATGACACGTAGATAAAACCCAGCCCACCCCACAGCATCCCCACAGGTGCGCACACAGCTCTGGAGTAGCCATGGACACCCAGGAGCGAAGAATGCATGGCCTTCAGAGTCTTTGGGCTCCTCAGAACTCCTGAGACATAGCCAAAAGAGAAACTACTATGGCCATGCGCAGAGGCTCTTCTTACCTGGTGGAACACAACATCAACTGATGGCCAGAAACATGACCTGAGGAATGAGGGTCTGAACTCTCTCCTCAAGTAAGCTACTATGGCTCTGCAAGAGAACAGGAGAGGAAGGAAGGGCTGAAGCCACTTCTAGACACTTGGGAGCAGATAAACCATTCCCCATTTGTTTCTCCTTGCACAAGGCTTCTTGTTTGTCCTCCCCTCCCAGCAGCATCAAGAGAGCCTCTACAGTTGAATAGAGCCTTGTTTTGGCACTATTTCCAAGTGTTTCCCACCTATCATTTTTCTTCTCCCTCATCAACTGGTCATGGCCGTGGGTGTGAATACAGAGATCCTCAAGCAGATAGAACCCCAAGGAGGTGAAGTGAAGCCTCTTCTCAGGAGATGGATTTCAGCAAAGTTTTCCTTACTGTACTGATACAGTATCCATCTGAACAAAATGTCCAGCATCCAGCTAGACAAAAACATAACATGATGGGTGAGAAACGCTTTGACATGTCAAGTCTATTATAGCATTATAGTAAATGGGATTCCATCAGGCTGGCAACCAGTCACCAGAGAGGTTCCCCAGGCCTCTGTTTTAGGGCCAGTTCGCTTCAGTGTTTTCATCAGCTACTTGGATGTAGGACTAGAAAGTGTTTTAAGCAAGTTTGCTGATGACACTAAATTAGGAGGAACTGTTGACTTCACCAAGGGTGGAGAGTCCTTGGTGAGAGAATTAGAGGGCAATCACCAGCTGCATGAAGAGCAAGTGCCAGATTCTGCACCTGGGAAAGGACAGCCCTGGTTATCATAGAATCATAGAATGGCCTGGGTTGGAAGGGACCTCAAGGATCATCAAGCTCCACACACATACCCCCTCCCCTCCCCTGTGACAGGCAGGGCTGCCAACCTCCATATCTAATACTAGATCAGGTGCCTAGGGCCCCATCCAACCTGGCCTTGAACACCTCCAGGGATGGGGCACCCACAACCTCTCTGGGCGGGCTGTTCCAGCACCTCACCATTCTCTCAGTAATGAACTTTCCCCTGATATTCAACCTAAATCTTCCCTCCCTCAACTTAAATCCATTTCCCCTTGTCCTGCCATTATCTACCCTTTCAAAGAGTTGACTCCCCCGCCCTGTTTACAGGCTCCCTTTAAGTACTGGAAGGCTGCAATGAGGTCAGCCCACAGCCTTCTCTTCTCCAGGCTGAACAAGCCCAGCTCCTACAGCCTGTCTTTGTATTGGAGGTGCTCCAGCCCCCTGATGATCTTCGTGGCCCTCTTCTGGACCCTCTCCAACAGCTCTCTGCTTTCCTGTACTGGGTGCCCCAGACCTGGACACAGTACTCCAGATGGGGCCTAACAAGGGCAGAGTAGAGGGGGAAAATCACCTCCCTGTCTATGCTGGCCACTCCTCTTCTGATGAAGCCCAGGATACCATTTGCTGAGGAGCTGGAATGGGCTGCCTGGTCTAGTATTTAGATATGGAAGTTGGTGGCTCTGTCTGCGGCAGGGGGGTTGGAGTTTGATGATCCTTGAGATCCCTTCCAACTCAAGCCATTCTATGATATTGAGCAAATATGGGTAGCTGGTGACATACCAGACAATATGGTTCTAGGAACAAGTTAAAGGCCTTGAACAACATAGATACAAATATGCAACCTACTCTTAAACATCTGTTGATGAGGCAAGTCCAAGGCCAGAAGCCAGCTCACAAGTCAGGTCTGGTGATTGCCAGACACATTCAGACAAGGTATGACTAAGGTCAAGCTAGAAACTCAGCCCACATATTGAGGTCTTGATCAAGTAGCTTTGTGGGCCACGCAGAGACATGGGTCAGAAGGAGGATAAAAACCCAATGCTGGGCTTGAATAAAGTTCCTGTGACTGCCAGATGTGTATTTCATGTGAGGCTGATCTGGGCAACGAGTGTCTTGTAGAGCACTGTGTGCCCTGATATGGACCTTTGTGGTGCTGTTTTAGATATCTCATGCAACTCCTCTTGATCTGAGGTGCTATTCATGAGGGTACACCATCACCAGAGGGAACCCCTGTGTTCCTCACCTTGTGCAGAAGACAGGAAAGCGGGAGAAGAGACTGAGGAACCAGGAATGAGCAGCCAGTGTTAGATCTCCCATGGTTCACAGTCTGAGCAGGAACTAGGCAAAAATATCTGAAATAAAAGTTTCTGTGCACAGCTGGGCATATTTAGTGTTCTCTGCACCAGCCAGTGTGCCCCTATATCACATGGAACAGGAGGAATGAGACCAATGCTCAGCAATTCCTATGGTTTGCTAGTGATTTTGGCAGATAACACAGGCAAGATTCTTCCCTCTGGATGAGAAGGGATCACTTCAGTGCATGACTGAGACCTCCTCCATCATACTGCATTTTTAGTTATGTCTGTGAACCTCTTTAAGTGCGTAAATCACCATTTTTCCACAAAAAGTACACACATACACAGCCAAATTTTGAACACCATTTTAGTTCAGCCTGAAAAGAGAACATGAATTCTTTTCACCGTGGTTTGTTGCTATTTTCAGGACAAATGACAACTCTGTAAGATATGAGTGAAGAGCTCCAGCTGAGTTGCTTTGGGACATTTGTTCAAGTGTTTCCATGCAAAAATCAGCCAAACAAACACATTAATCTGTTTATACATTAATCCGTTTATAATGGGCAGTGATCGAAAGGACTTAAAAGTATTATTTTCCAGTTCTTTGTTTCTTTTCTCTTTCGTGTTTGAAAGTTCACAGTCATAAAAAATACAATTACATACCCACCAAATCCATGTGTGTATGAATGTAGCCTGACATTGCTGAATATCAGGTTGTGTGCCCTATAGTTCAATTCAGATAAAACCATCAGCACTGGATAAAATTTTCTTGCATCTTTCTGACCAATGGTGATGCAACTGTAGAGCATCTCCTTGTAATTTGTAGGCAGTTACAGTAATTCTGGGTACTGCCTCTATGGAATACGCTTGATTTACAAAGCTCCATGGAAAGGAGAAGGACAAACCGATTTCTCAGCTGAGAATTCATGACAACATACTTGCTTAGATCGCGGGTTTTGTCATTTAATTTTTTTTCTTAATTTGCCAAGAAACAGTGTATGGTTAAGCTGAGACCTTACGGCATTTTCTATGTAGATAATGCTAGTCCAAAGTCATGTTGGGCTTCTGGGGAGCTGAACCTCATCTGATATTGCTGTGCAACTGAAAAAGAACCAAAGAGTCGGGAGCAATAAAAACATGTCAAGCAGGATCCAACACTGGAAACTAACACTGCAGGCATGCATGTGGATTTATGAGTCCCTACCCTTGAAGTAAAGAATTACAGTATTTTCCTTGATGATCCCACCAAAAATGTGGAGATACTTTACAGAACCAAACAGTAGAAGGAGACAATTTTCATCTTCTCTAGGAAGATAGAAATGTGTCAGAAAGATGAAGGAATACAATCATCATCATCATCAACCCAACCAAATAAACAAAGATGAGAAGATTGTTTGTTTTTCCTACTGTTAGTCCTATCATCCATTCTCTATCTTTTCAGTTACATTTGATTCATAAGTGTTTGTAATTAGTACCAAACTGTATCTCTGTCTCTTTCCAAATCTCCTAGGGAACTGGTTATTATCCTGACAAGCAAGCTGATGGACAGCGTTTTTTCCTCTCCATCAACCTTCTAAGTGCATTTTTCACCTCCTTGTTCCGGAGGCTGTATATCAGGGGATTCAGCATAGGAATGACCAGGGTGTAAAATACTGCAGAAATTTTCTCCTGTTCCAGTGAGTATCTTGAACTGGGCTGCACGTGACTCAAACTCACGGGCCCATAGAAGAGTGTTACAGCTGTCAGATGGGAGGCACAGGTGGAGAAGGCTTTGTACCTGCTTGCAGAGCCCATGCTCAAAACGGAGGAGAGGATGTAGAGGTAGGAGATGATGATGAAGAGAAGCGTTGACATAGCTACGATCCCTGAGAGGGTTACAAGCATCAGCTCATTGAGATGGTTGTCAGAGCAACTGAGTTGTAGCAGCGGGTTTGTGTCACAGAAAAAGTGGTTGATGGTATTAGGGCCGCAGAAGGACAATTTCAGTAAGCCACAAGTATGTACCAATGAGTTACAGAGTCCCCCTAAATATGACCCAACTACCAGGCAAACACAGACTCTTCTGGCCATAAGAGTGGTATAAAGCAGTGGGCTACATATAGCGACATAGCGGTCGTAAGCCATTGCAGCCAGCAGAAATCCTTCTGTGGTCACAAACACAACAAATGAAAAATGCTGGGCAAGACATCCTGAGTAAGAAATAGTCTTACTCTCCACTGAGAAGTTTACTAGCATCCTTGGAATAAAAACAGAAGAATAGCAGAGATCCACGATGGACAAGTTAATGAGGAAGAAATACATGGGTGTTTGCAGCTGAAAGTCAGTTGTGATCAAGATGATCATGCTGAGGTTGCCCATCAGGGTGATGACATAGATCAGCAGAATCATCATGAAGATTGGAGGCTGTAGTTCTGGGCGATCCGTCAGTCCCAAGAGGATGAAGTAGGTGACTGTGGTGCAATTGATTACTGTCATCCTCACCTCTGTAGCTATTTAACTGCCGAGATGAGGTGTGTGATGACCATAAAGCTAAGAGAGTAAGAAAAGTATTTCATGAGTAGTCCTACCATCAAGAAGCACAGAGGTTGAGATTGTGTACCTGGATCTTGCTTCCCTTTTGTCCAGCTGTGATTCTTTAGAACATCCTCAAAACTGCCGATAATATTTTCACCAATTAGCCCATGTTCAAGGGGGATAATAATAGTGAGATGCTCAATGATCCTTCTTTGGGGGACAGCAGTGAGCATCTGCAACAACACAGATCCTAATTAAAATCTTTTGTTAATGCTAAGTTTGACGTGCAGGTATCAGCGGTGGCTTCAGAAACACATATGCTAAATGCTGAATGGGTTCTGCAATTGCCTTTGTCTTTTCAGCTAAGCATTTCTTGTTACCTCTTCACCAGAAAATAATTAAACTCACCAGAGTATATTTTGTCTGGAAGGAAAGGATCCAAACTAAACCAGTAGCTCTCTCTTTGGCCTATGAAGGACCAATTCCTGCTCAGTCACTTGGAGAGGCAGCCAGACTACCCAACTATTTAAAATATTAACACAGACTGTGGGAGATGGCAGATTTGGGTCTCTTTTATAACTAAACTGATGCAAATCCAAAGCTGCTTTCTGCAGGAGAGCACATGATGGAATGGTCCTCCTTCTCATGATTGAACCTATATTTTATTCAGAAGCCATACACACAAAATATAAATAAATGACATGCATTTTTAAATATCTGGGTCTGTTCTTAGATCGGAGGACACTTTCCCAGGCAATCAGACAATTATCATTTCAATGTCTAAATGTAATCCAGACTTCCAAATCAACTAGGGTGCTCTTGCAACCCATGCATGATTAAACAGCAATGGAGGCAACTACTCATTTATTTCACCCTATTTGCGAAGGAAGTGAACAGGCTGGAGGCCTACCAGTAGGGTGAATTAACCTCTGGGGAGTC
>JAOWBP010002559.1:5216858-5229748 GCA_028571105.1 Tragopan temminckii
AAAGAAACTTGCTGTTGGTCCTTTTAAGCACAAAAGAAAGTAAAGAAGGAATTGAAATGTGGCATACTGTGACAGTCAGTACCCTACTAATGTTTAAAGTTATCACAACCATGCAGTGATTGATTCCTTTGTACTTGATCATTGAACAATTCAATTTATAGATTCACATACTATAATTAACACAAGATGGGAATTATTTGCTGGTGTCTGGGATGAGCTAAATGAAAGTATACACTTCATTTGTAATAACTGTCAGAAATGCATGAGGTCTGCTCTGAAAGTAATGCCTCCTATTTTATTAAGATGATAGAGGTAGATGTTGGTGATATGGCAGTAGATGTTGAACCTTCCCACCAGTGTTTTGTTCCATTTTGTTGCCATGTGACAGATGGCAGCAGAGGGGCAGTCTGACAAATGGTATCTGACGTGGAAGTGCATCTGAAACAAAGGGATGTCATTCAATTTCTCTATGCAGAAAAAAATGGCACTCATTAATATTCATTGATGCTTGCTGAGCATTTATGGAGACCAAACAGTGGCTGTGAGCACAGTGAGGTGGTGGGTGTACATTTCAGCAGTGGCAGCAGTGGATCATTGCCACTGGTGTAGCTTTTTATGAGGGCAGTGTGTAACTCTTGTCTCTGCGCTGCTGTGCACAACACTGAATCAGTGAGCATTTAACTAAAACTACAGAACAATAATGGTAGTAAATTGTAGCAAATGCATGGAAACCTGGATATTCAGCATGTGTATGTCTGCCTTTGTAGCTGTAACTGCACTGGAACACTTTGATGAACACTATGACAAGCAAATAATATTTTGGCTTAACAAGAAATATTTGGTTAATCGTCTGTCTTTGTCAAATATTGACCTACAGATGTCACGTCCAGACGGATTTCATTTCGTATGCATCAGATAATGGCCTCTCGCTTTCTTCCTTCTGTCTCTTCATCTTTTCTGCTGTCAACCTGTCAGCTGGGGTGTCAGCTTCAAGCATGATGTTCATATTAAATGCTGCTGTGGTAGGTGCTGATATGATCCAGCATCGTGTCCCGTTGACAAAAGACATGTTCTGCACATGCATTAAGTCGCATCCCTCTGGTCACTGACCATGGACAACTGATTTGGCACAGAGGTTGTTGGATGAGCATCTGGCATCCTGGCTGAGGGACTGTGAGAGTATTAGTGTTGAACCCCAGTGCCAGCTCAGGCACCAGGGCAAGCATACTTCAGGGCAGATACCATGATGGAACTTATTGTGTAAGTAAGGATGATGTTAAACAGAATTGGTTATGACAGACAGTAGTTCATATGTTGCTCTTTTCTGTGGATGCCTTTAAAATGACATCACAGAATCACATAATCATAGGGGTTGGAAGGGGCCTCCAGAGATCATCGAGTCCAACCCCTCTGCCAAAGCAGGTTCCCTACACCAGGTCGCACAAGTAAGTGTCCAGACATCAAGCATAACTGGCTGTTTCAGAATTGTAAGCCTGGGCAAAGTTAACAAAATGTGTTTGACACGATCTTTAGTGCCTATTACATATGGAACATTTATTTATGTCTGTCCTGCGACATGGGAAAATGTGCTGTTTAAAGAGTACTGTTGTCTTACTCTTGGTTTGAGTCATAATTCGACACAGCCTCACTTGACTTTTCATATACCATATATCCTTGTAGATACCTCCATGCCTTCAGAAGCAGCGTGTGTGCAACATGAAGGCATGTAGCCAAGCTGCTCTGCTCGTTCATGCCGTATTAGAGCTGTGGGGTTTCCATTCTCTCTGGCAATATCTAAATTAGGTTCATTAATTTGAAACCAAACAAATATGAGGTTCTCAGTTTTAGTTCTCTATTAACTATCATTTTCAAAATAGAATTTGTTGAGGAATGATGATTAATAGAAGTAATCTCCCAAAATAAAGCCTGAATTGACCTTCTGATGTCTTAATTCCATTATATAACTAAGGAACAAGACCAGTGTTTAAGCAGTTTTAATTTAAAATGCTGCTTAACCAATAAACTGAAGTAAACTAAATAATGGCTTTATAGCTTAGATAGCATTTGTGATTGCTAGTAATAACACATCTATTACTTCTGCAAAGTTAGCAGACTCAAATATATATATATGCACAAGCAGCTGATAAACCAATCCATTTCTTA
The DNA here is from genome assembly GCA_028571105.1 of Tragopan temminckii. Lineage (NCBI taxonomy): Eukaryota > Metazoa > Chordata > Aves > Galliformes > Phasianidae > Tragopan > Tragopan temminckii. Next base: position 5,219,022 of record JAOWBP010002559.1, read on the forward strand.
GGTTATTCACAGGCTGAGTGAAGCCATGACATATATTACTGGCAGTCGAACGAAATCCAATGTTCAGAGAAATCTTCTGGTGTCATTGCTCCGCAGATGTGACAGGCAAAATCTCACTGTGAGTAATGAAATTCTATTGCTTTTAGCTTTCCCAGCACGGATGAGATGGCTGCCATCTGTAAGAAATTCCCACACGTCCTAATATTCAACTAAATTTAGAGGTGCCAGCTGAGTCTTGTTCTCAGGGCATAATAACCTTAATATCATAGAAGTGTCTTTGATTGGGTAAAAGGTACTGCATCAGAAATGAATTCTTTATTGCCAGTCCTTGGAGCATGGATGACAACCCAATGTGATTAAGCCTTTTGAAATGAGGCTGATTGTTTACTTTGCATATTGCTCTGCATTAGCATCCTCCAGTACTCACTCTGTAGGTACTTCCTTACACCTTTCTGCCCTTCTCCTCTCCTGATGAACCTGGGCTGTCAGAAAGGATGATGATGCTGGATTTGTTTCATACGTTGTACATGAACTCTCACTACTTATTGTTTCTGAATCAGAACAGGATGCATTTGTTGGAAATAATGCAGCCATTGCTCTTTAAAACTGCTCAGTGATTAATACAGCTGTCTTTTGCCTTTCCTCATTTCCTTCTCCATCTTTCAGGCACCATTTCAACTGGAAAAAGAATGTGCTTACAAAAAGAAATGATCATCCTCAGGAAAAAACACTGTTCTTAATATTTTCTTTCAGCTTTACAAATCAATTCATCCAATTGGGATACAACAGAAAAAGCATGAGAGCTTCAACTTTTATACAGCAGGCAAATCTTAGAGCTCTCAGGGGAAACCAACCAGATAGCAGAGTAGAAATGAGGCTGCACAGTCAATGAACAGCCATTACTGCTTGTTGGTGGTTACCTGGCCGAAAGGAAAGTATTGGAAAAATTTGTTCTAGGAAAGAGTGCTCATGCATTGGAATATGCTACCCAGGGAGGTGGTGAAGTCACCATCCCTGAAGGTGTTCAAGAACCATGGAGATGTGGCACTGGGGGGGCACGGTTAGTGGGCATAGGGGGTATGGATTGAGGTTGGGCTGGATCATCTTAGCGATCTGTTCAGACCTTAATAATTCTAGAATTCTATATGCAACATGTGGGCACAATGGGGAGGGATCAACAGTTGGACTAGTGGTCTTCTTCAACCTTAATGATTCTGTGGTTCTGTGATAAAAACCAGACAAAAAGGTATGGGAATTGTCTCTCTTCATATTCGTTCTGCATAGCTGAAGAACTCGTTTTACTCTTTCTTTCCGTGTTTCTTAATCCATAGAAGAGCTGCAAGATGGGTGACTCAAGCTGTCATTTCACAGTACATGTGTACATTGGTGGCGGCTCTGGTGTGATTTTTCAAGGTGTTTTTAGGCACACCCAGCTTCTCTCTTAATCTTTCATCATCTGCTGCAGTCAGGAAGAGGCATTTTAAATTGGTTGCTGTCCCAGCGTGTCTCTGTCCAAATGAAAGCAAGGCTCAGCTGGCAGAATGCTGTGTTCACAAGGTGAGGGGAGCGCGCCAGTGAGATCAGCTGCATGTTGGGGTGTTGGGACAGCAGAGCTGTGGGGTGATGTCACACTGAGATGTATTGAAATGTCAAAGCGGAGAATTTGGCATGCTTTCTTCCATCAGCTCCAATTGCATTGCTAGGCAAACGTTCTTAGTGTCATCCTGAGCAGGGAGAGAAAAAACAGAAATGATGAGTTACTAGGGAGAGAATAAAAGAGAAGCCTTTCTCTCCACTCAGTTGGTGTCTTTTAATTAAAAATGTTTTTAACAAAGGCAGAAGAATGCAGACGTTGTCTGTCTGCTATTGTTCTAGTTGGCAAGATTAAACAGCTCTAATCCATAATGTCTTTCTCATTAATTTAGGATTCCTATTCCTTGTCTTTCTCCTTTCTTGCAGTCTCATTAATTACACACTCATCTATAAGAAAAAAAGAATATTCTCAAACAATGAAAAGAAATATCTTTTGCATTGTAATTAAGCAGAGAAATGGGGAAAGAATGGAAAATTGCCAGGCATCACACATGGCAATAAAGAGGAAACTGTGCTGTTAGTGCACAGGCTGAGTGATAGTTCATGCAGTCTTCCTTTTCTAATAGAACAACTTCTATGTTTTGTGGCAGGTAAAGGACCTGGAACTTGTTATTTATGCTTGTCAAAATGGCAAGTTAGAAGGATAGAGCTACTCTTGGTTTACATAGTATTTATGTAGCGTTACTAATGGGGTTTTAATCTGTCAGCACTTCACAGTCTATTGTGCTTGGGACCAAATGTGAGATATTTGGAAGAGAATCTGTGAGTTATCTTGATTACATATTGGGAAACAAGAGTTACATCTGCTATTTATCACTGTCTTCCTCTGAGCTCTGTGCATCAAAGCAGCTGTATTTCTATAGCGCCATTATTAGCAAAAGGACTACAGAACATGCACAGCAGTGGAGATAGCCTACACAATTACCAAATGCACATAGCAGACATTTTGCAACACTTAATTTGTAAATGCAAATATGTCAAAGTACAGCTTGGCTGAGTCTCACTCAACATTTTATTTCACCTTTATTTACCTTAATTAGGTAAATTTTAAAGTTTTCCTCACTTCCATTTCATTATGCATTTGTATTCCTGGTTTATCAGATAGGTAGCGTGAAGCTGTTTTTTGAGCTATCTTTGCGGTTTGGTGATTTCATAAGGTTAAAATTTTGTTTGTAAAGTGAAAAAGATTAATGAGTCTTTCCCAACATTCTCAATTAAATACTTGAGAGTATTTCTATTTCTTAATTTATAAATACAATTTCTGTGTAAGAGAAGCAAGAAGTATGTAGCTGCCAGGTATTAACCTGGTTCTTGTGAAACGTGTTTTGGTCTCTTTATATCTGCTGAAGAATTTCTGATTCCATGGGCCTCCTTCAGACAATTTTGTCAGAGGACTCAAGGATTCAGATTATTCAAAGATTTGATAAATTACACAAATAATTAGTTGATGCAGGAAAGAAAGTCCAAGGCTGTCCAGGAGGCAGTAACATGCTTCTTTCCTACAGAATCTCTGCAGAATCCCTCTAAACACTCCAAATGCGACAGAGATTAAACTGGAGTTTGCACCTTAGACACAAAGGTGAGCCAGCTTCCATTACCTGAAGGGGGTCTGCAGAAAAGCTGGATGAGGGGAAATGGCTTTAAACTGGAAGAGGGTAGATTGAGACTAGATATCAGGAAGAAATTCTTTACTGTGAGAGTGGTGAGACACTGGAACAGGTTGTCCAGCGAGGTTGTGGATGCCCCCTCCCTAAAAGCACTCAAGGCCAGGCTGGATCTGTGATGCCTCCATTCTTACCATCTTAAACCTGGGCCATCCTCTCATCATTTCCATAGTCTTCTCTTTGGTACTGTAAACACAGGCATTAAGCAGTTTGTTGGAGTATGTTCTGCTGATCAAAATTCATACCCATCAGCTCTAAGGAAAAGATTTCAGAGAATGGCACGTTGCTATGCTGTTGAATCCGATTACGTGTTAAATGTTAATACTACAGTTCAAGTGACAATTAAGTGCGTCCAAGCAATATAATGTTTTTCCTTTTTGAAACTGCCTTTTAAAACCATAGGATGTGCATTTACTTGTTAACTACTATATTATTACAGATCGCTATATTGCTATTTTTTTGTCTAAGCAAACCTGTACTCATCAATGGGGAAAGGAAAAAGTTCTTACTCCCACGTTTAAAGTCTTACTATTGAATTACTATAGTCTATTAAGGAGTCAGTACTTGTGAGAAGAACTCACTGTATTTTTCATATTTATGCAGATCCCTGAGTGGTCATATCCAGCCATTAAGCTCCTATTAAAGTTAGTTAAAGTTTTGAAGGCAAAGATTTGAAATGCAGACGTGCTGAAGAGAGCCACATTTCCTCTAAGGAGTCCATGCAAGTCAGTCACTGCAGCTCTATTCACTTTCCTGTCACTTTCCAGGTGGTTCTACCCATCAGAATAGGATCTGTAGGGCCCAACTCCTACACTGAAGCCCCATAAATGAAGCAGGGGCTGCCAGCTAGCACAACGCAATCAAACAAAAGCATAAAACCAAGCTGTTTAACAACTCCAAGACATACAGCAATGAAAAGAGAGGACAAAAATATGCGCTGTGGTCTGAAAATATTTGCATAACCTTTTGAAAACAAATGAAGAGCTTTCCTTCTCTTTTTTTCCCCCTTTTATTTATCCAAATAGAGTGAACATTCTTAAAAATCCATTCTAATAGATCTATTGTACCAGTTGGGTCTTTCTAATATGCGATAGGAGATTCAGCATTTGAAATACCGCAGAAGGATATTATTAGCTAATCGAGGGCTAACAATGTCATACAGATGTCTGCTTATCATGCAAATAGTTTATTTAGATGCAAAGACACATTAGACTCCGGTGATTAGGAAGTGAAAAAATGGGAGTTGCTTCACATTGCTTCAGTCTACGTGAGCAGAATTTCAGGATGTTTTCTCCAGCCGTTCAGAGAGCAGCACTGAAATAAGTCACAGAAATGAGGGACACAAACTGTGTACAACGAAGGCTTGATTTCTAATACAGCGGATGTTAGCAATAGAGGATGGGCTGCAGAAGAACAGATGCCTTTAAATCGTCAGAATGTTATGCAAACAGCTGTTCACATGGCACAGCATCTAATTTCACCTACTGCACTCTTAGTTTTGCTTCTGTCATGCTGTTCACATCCTGATTTCAGCATGACATTTAGAAAGAGGTCTCAGCTGGTTTATATACTGCTTTAAACCCCTGATTTGCACAAAGATCACTGACTGATATTACTTCTGAGTTCCAGGGAATAATACAGCTTACAGCCTGTTGTGGAATGTGAGTGGGTGTTCACTGAACATTAAACTTAAACTGCTTCTTTTCCCTATCCCGTACCTGTTATTTTTCTCTCTGAATGATGCTCAGCATTGGTACATCACTTCTGTCTATTACTATTCCTGAAGATGACTTAATCATCTTAGTGTCTAGTGTAAGGGTCTTGCTTTTGCACCCAACTGCTGATAATGTGCAGAAGGAAAGCCTTCATTCAGGAACGGGTCAGATGGGCAAGGGTCGGATCAGCATGAAGTCCACAGTAGAGAACTTCATGCTAAACAGGCTACAGATCTTTCAGTTCCTGGGAGACACATCATTTACTCATAGTAGAGCAGCCGTTTCTGAAGGCAGCAGATGAAAGCAGATGTCTTCTCCTTGGCAAAAATGGGCTTATGTCTGCTGCAAGTACCTGCAAATACTGGGAAAAAAAAAAACAATTTAGAATCATAGAGTCATAGAATGGCTTGGGAAGCATTTCTGATACTAGTACGGGTTTGTCACAATTAATCAATAGAGACACTTGCTCTCACATTTCATTCGGTCCGTTGTGAGATGGCGGAAATGGGAGCGTGAGTTGGGGGTAGCTGTTGCTCATAGTTTTGGAGCGTAAGAATCAATTCAAAAACTAAGGGTCTTCTCTGTTGGTCCTGGTATCTGTCAAACGTTGCTGTTAGTGTACCGGCGTGTCTTTCTGATGCTGTTGTTGTGAGTTTCCACCATATATCAGGCGTCGTCCTCACTCTCTCAGGATCGTGGTCTTGGCGTGGGTGGTTAGGAACAAAATTAGGGTCACACCACATTTCCACCACGGCTATTTCCCTCAAATACTGGATACCCTTTTCAACTGTATCCCACTTTTTCATCACAGGCTTCAACCTGTCGTTGAAGGGATACCTTTCCTTCACTCCTCCTACTAACACTCATTTCCCGAGGGTGGCAGCCCCATCCAAACATCGACTAATCCCTCTGTCAAGAGCTGGATCTCTGGCAATGGCTCCTAGTTGGTGAGCTTCATTTCCATCTAGAGACAAGTTACTGGCCCCGCTGTCCCAACAGCAGAGCAACCAGGAAATCAGAGTTTTGTTTGGGCACCGTGTAAACTCCTTTCTTGAGGAGGGACCTAAGAATCATCAAGTTCCAACCCCCCTGCCACAGGCAGGGCTACCAACTTGCAGAAAGGGCTTTCTGATATTTCTCAGTGGTTTTGCATTGAAGAGAACTGCTGTAGACATCAAACCTAAGCCTGATGTTCACTGTGTTCAATATGAGCATACAATTTTGCTTTCTCTTCCTCCTCTGTCATCACTTTGAAAAGCTTGACTGATGCTGCTGCTGCTGTTCTGGGGTTGGATGGATGTAGCACTGAGAATGAAGCAGTCTTTCAGTATCTAGGTTGCTTTTAGTAGCCAGGTTACTTTTATGAGTCCTTGTTTATTCCACATGGCACAGCAGAATTTTTTTGGGTGGCAGAATATTGCCACCCAATAACAATTACTTTAATCACAGGGGAAAATGTGAATCCATCAGAGAGAAAGTCCTTAAAAATGATAAAGAAATGTCACAATGCTCTCACCATCAGTTTACATTTTCATTTTATTTTTTTTAAATCTCTCGGAGGTGACAGAAGTGACTAAAATAATATCTAAGGCAACACATTGTCCAAATCCCAGTTGTATGCATATAGTTTATATATATATACATATGCTGTTCCTGATGTTGTACAGGACGTAAGCACTTGGTTTCCTCCCTCCTATGGCTCTCTGTATCCCCTGGGAAGAAAACGTTTGCATCAGTGGTTCTTTAAATGAAGAGGTAACACCAGCTGCAGTATTCAGTGTGCTTGTAATTCAGTAGTGCTTAATCAAGGCACATCAGCCCAGGCCTTACACTTCAAATACAATGCTAAACTGTAACTGTAAGGGGATCTTAAGTAAAATAATTCTTCCCTATCTTCAGTCTCAATTAAGATAGCGGTCAACAGAAGATGGGAAGCTATTGCTTCTGACACATAAATGTCTTTTAAAGTGATTCGATAGGCCAATTAAGTTATTCTTAACAAAAGAAATTTATATATTCCTCATTAATTTTGCCTTGAAGCCCCAAAGTACATCTACATGAGAATCTATTGTTTTTTCTTTTTATTTATTGACATAGCAAGGCAGTGCTGGCTTTGGTATGAGCCATAAAGCTCATCTGTAACAACCACACTGCAAGCAGCTTTGGCTGTAGCTTAATCTCAAAAGCATAGTTCTTAGTTATCTACATTATCTTCTTTGACAATTTATGCTGAATCTGATCCTTCTGAAAAACTTTTTGCAGTGCCTCCTCCACTTCAGATTCTGCTGTGCCATGTATGTATATAAAATTAAATTTGGGTACAGTCTGTAGGTCAAACTGTGTACTACAGCTAGAATAAGTTTTCTGATGTTATAGTTCTCTTAGAAGTTCTTTTCATGGTTAGCTAGGCAAGGATGTGAGTAGTTTTGCTGCTGTGGAGGACGGGCATGATGATGACAGTGGACCCAGAAGAAGCTAATGGGTTGATCTGACCATCCTCCTTGGTCAGAGCTGTGGGTCTGGCTGAGGGAAGGCATTCCTCAATGATGTTGCAATCATAGAATCATACATTGCTTCATCCCTAAGGTTGATTTTATTTGCATCCCCAACACCTATCAAATCAGATTTTGTTCCTTCTTTAAGTGGGAAATTGATTGGAAACTGCTCTTTGCCTATGAAGAAATGTGATTATTACTTACCTCACTGCATGCACTGTATCTTTCATGACAAATTTGAAAATTCCAACAGCAGACTTTTGAGGAGAAAAAATGTTTTTTCACAATTGCCTTTCTTTCTCAATTCAGTACTCTTCAGGGAAAAAATAAATAAATAATTGAATTACATTTCAAACCTGATGCTCTAGTTTGTGACTTAAACTGTGTAGTAGAACAAGTAGCCTGGAATTCTGAAATGCTGATTGCTTTTTGCATTTAGCTTTGCAAGTGGGAGCAGTTTGGTACTCCTTTATATTCCTGACATGGGACTGAGATGTAGAACATATCTTCCTTTCTTATCAAACAAGTGGCTTAAATACATCTGCCTTGCAATTATGGTGTAAATAAGTATATATGTTCTAAATGGCCCTGGGGAAATCTTGTTTGTATTTGCCAAAATGAATTGCAGAGCTCTAACTGATAGCTGCCACTTGATGAGCAGTCATTTTTGGAAACTGGGTTTTGATTTGTAGTGGAAAATTAGTGTTGACAAGTGCAGCGCGTTGAAGCAGAAAATTAGTATTATAATGTGGATATGCTGAGAATTAAACTTCTGGGGGATTATTTAATGACATAAAAGTTGGAAAAACCAAAGACTGTGGTTAATTACACAGTTTGCTCTTTTGGTTATTTCTATCTTTATAGAAGAAATCATTGATAAATGTTACTTGTTCTTGTAAATTCTTGTCAAACAGCTATTTCTAATCTCAAACTTGTTATGCTTGCTAGCATGGCAAGGTACAATGAGTAGTTACTGGAATTATCAACTGAACTGAAGACTTATTATTTAAATGACTTTGTCTCAATGTATCTAATTTGCTTACGTGGTAATAAAAACTTTATTTTGGTTCCCAGGAAATTATTTGTCCCCATCAGTCCTGCTATGATTGTCCAGACTTTAAACTAGCAGGTTACTGTGATTAGGCTATTAAGTGGCTTACCAAAATGTGCACTACACATGTAACCTCTCTACTAAAATAGTCATTTCTCCAATAAAAGATCTCTGAAAATAGTGTATAAAAGCATTCTTTTTATTCTAAGTGTTTAGGAAACTTCCTATTGTACTGAATAGCTTTGCTGCTGTTGTATTTCTCATGATGGATTTGGAAAGTCCTTCGGGTCACAAATAGTCCAAGAATAAAGTTGGAGAGGTGGCAGAAATGGATGCTGGCAGATCCATTTTTTATGGAAGCTGTTTAAGAAAAAGATAATTCTGCTCCTAGAAGATGTTCATAATGAACCAATACTTTCAGGATTCATTCTCTGGCTATAGATACAAGTTTTAAGCTTTTTAGAAATGTCTGGGCACAGGGATTCCCAATAACAGTTTGATTCCCACACACTCCTTACCAATTGTGATGCAGAATCATAGAATCATAGAATGGCCTGGGTTGAAAAAGACATTCAGGATCATCTTGTTTCAACCCCCCTGCTATGGGCAGAGTTGCCAACCACCGACCAGGCTGCGCAGAGCCAAAATACAAGATGAATCTCAGAGTAAAGAAGCTTCTCAGAGGAGAAAGAATGAACTTGGCTGTCCCCTCTTAGAGGTTAAAAGCACACTCAACTACTTTGCTGTCTTCATTTCATCTGGAAAGCAAGAGATGTTCCACTGACCAAGCAGACTTGTGAAAGCTTCTGCCTGCCTCAACACAGACCTTGCTTTTCAATGTCATTTTACATTTGCAATGTCAATCAAATCCATTTCATTGTCCTAAGTGCATCGTAAAGATTGCATGCTCGAGACTAAAGATACAATATGCTTTTACTCTTCTTTGGGAATATATTTGAGAAGCGAGAACTGTGGTTATTGAGCCTGAATACTCTACCTGAAGCATAGCCAACTCAATCCAATGATGTAGTTCTCTCAGAAATATTTTTTTTTTAAAAGACTCTTGAGGAATTTGAGATTGTGAATTATTTTACTTCTCTTAGTTCCAACTTAAAATCTCAATCATCTCTGTTCCTCTAAATTCACAGGAATTATGTCAAAGTGTCTGTGTGTTAGCAGTATCATTCAAGTTTTCTGCAGATATCTGCTGAAGCAATATTTGTCACAATGCTGTTTTGCATCTCCTCAGAGGGAGGTGAAGTACTGCAGAAACTAGACGATCCTGTCTAATGGTTTGCTTTCTCTAAATCTGGGAGATCTTCAAAAAGCTGTGTAAGATACTTCAGCGCAGCAGCAATTCTAGATGACAGAGCCTCACACAATCTTTCCTTTTTTCTAATGATGGTTTTGACAAATCAGTCAAATGTGACTGACTTTGACTGTTTCAGCAGTGATTTGTAGAGCATTTAGTAAATTGTAATCTGACAGAAGTGCTTTCATCATGTTACCGTATTTGAAATTGGCATGAAAGGAATGACAACAGTGCATGTAAAAAGATAAACATATAGGCTCTGACTACCTGAAATAAATGTTCTCAAGTCGTTGAAGAAGTGTTGCATGATTGCTTGCAAAAGCATAGTGACCTTGTTTTGAACAAATAATTGCAGGTGTTTGTGGATGTTGAATGTTTTTTTGAACTTCTCTTTCTTAGAATAGTAGAATCATGAAGATTGAAAAAAAAAACCCAAGATCATCTATTCCAACCACCAACCCATCATCACCATTTCCACCATATAGGCCACAGTAATGCATTTCTTGACCAGGAAAGTGAGATCTAGCTTTACAAAAAGATCAGATATTCCTCTGTTATGCAGTAGATTTTAAGTATTACTTTGGAGAAACTATATTCTTGTGGTGGTTCTTCCAACATAAGCTTCAACAAGAGAGGAGTGCATGGTATTAATGCAACATGTCTGAACAGTTGGGTTCGTGTGTATTTGTGAAGTGGGTCACCTTCAGGCAGGAATGGTGCTCTGATCTCTTTCTCCAGGGATCTGTCCTAGGTCTACTTCTGTTAAATGTTACTGTCAATGAATGAGATGGGTGAGAGGCCAGAAGTTCATTTGCTAAACTTTTCAGACAGCACAAAATGAGAAGATGCACAAAATCTTAAACTATCCTGAAAAATGGGAGGTACAGCCTTAAAGAA
>JAOWBP010002559.1:5355635-5374460 GCA_028571105.1 Tragopan temminckii
TTAAAAAAAAAAAAAGCAACTTAATAGAAAAGGTTTTCAAAATAATTTGAAAAGTACCTTCTTTCTCCCTTTCCTTTTTTGGTGGTGTTGGAGAATTCAATGAAAGATTCTTAAGCTATTTCAACAGCGTTGATTGAAACTAAAAGATAGTGACTTTGTAATTAACAAAGTGTCCAACTTAATAGCATATTTTAACATTGCTAATATTTGTGAAGTAGATATCTAATCAATACATGGACTGGCTTTAATTTGAAACTTTTAGATCAGTAAAGAAAATTAGAAGTTGGAGTGTTATGAAGCCTTTTAGGCCATAAGGGTTTTCACAAGCTCAGTATCTCAGTTTGGAGCTGAAATTTTCACTGTCTGTTTCACTTTTTTTACTGGAGGTAGGATCACAGATGGCTACGGAGAAGTACAGATGCTGTTTTCCTACTGTGATTCCCTGCACAGTGAGGTAGGCATATGTAGTGACTTAATATCTGAATTTTTTCAGATAAACAGAACAGAAATTTCCCTGTCATACTTGACTGATGCGTTATGCTGTTCATTACAATGTGTTTGTATGGACTGGTTTAAGTTTTAGATTATTAATGCTATGTGCGTTAAATCTATATATATACAACTAATACATGAAATTAATTTAATGTTGTGATAGTCTGACAAAACAGCTTCAGACTTTGTGTTTAAGAAGATGCAACTGTTCCATTATAGTGTAGAATCTACAAGAATTTTTAACTGCAATTATAACATAATATTAGTGTGACAGTCTCGTTGTTGAAGTAATGTAGTTGTTTTCCCTGAGTTCCCATTAATTCTGTATTAATGACATTTTGATACAATCCTGATTGTATAATTGTAATGCATGTCATATCTAATAAAATTTGAGTTAGATCTGTGCTTCCCTTAGCTTCTCAAAAGCTAGATTTTTAATAAGGTATAACAGAAAACAGTTTGAAATATCAGCAAATTCTCATTCTTTCATCGAGGAAATCCAGTTATCAGTTAGAGCCTTACTTCATTCTTCCTTTCTTGAGAGAAGTTATTCAGACTTCTTTTGGGGGAAGGGATGCAGAGGCATTTGGTATACATCACGGGTGCAAATGAGATTGTGCAATGTGTTCTGTTGTAGCTCTGTGGAAGGATGCCATGGAACATTCTCCATTGTTCATAGTCTATTAAAATATCCTCTATTTGGCCATAAAAACACTCTAACTACTTGTGTGTCATGAAACTACACAGTAGAACAAGTATAGAACTAAGTGGAAAACATATTTATGACCATCATGAATAGCTATAACAGTTTCAGGATGACAAAATAAAGGTGTAGTTTATGCATGTGTTTTGTATGCTGCTGGTAATCATGTTGCATTTTATTGAAATATCCATTTATACTTTTGTCTGAAACTACTCATGGTATGTCACATGAAACTGTGAATACTTACTGTAATGTGGAATTCCTTGTGAGAGTCTTGTCAATAGCAGCTGCTGTGTGATTCACCCCACACCAAATGACATCATAAGTTCCCAAAGGGTATTAACTTGTGTGTTAACTTATCAAAAATGCTTAAGTACTTTGGTTTATACAAGTTTCAGTAGCATGGCCATCAACTCTGGTATTTACATCATCAGTGTGGGGATATTTTAAGTTAAAGACAGAAATATTGTAATGATTAAAGTCTGCCTTGGGTGACATTCAGTCTCATTGGAGCTTTCAAAGACTATGTGCTTTACAAGTGATCTAATTAGATCCATTTCTTGTTGCTATTGTTTTGTTTAATAATTGATCATGAGTTAGGGTCCAAGTATAGTACAGGAAGAGGAGATCTGTCCTACGTGTAAGTAGGTGTACCTGCCATCCTGTTTTAAATTAAGGGGAGAAGCAGTGAGGAAAGTTTTAAATGACTACAAATATTTTAAAGAAGGGATCTTCAATCAGTGACTCCATTTCTGAGTGAAAACTTTGTGATGCTTTAATGGAACAGTGCTAGCTGGATTCATGCTCTGCTAAATATGTTATTTTCTCGTTAAGAAAAGATTTCTTGAAAATTTCTCTGATATAATAAAAACCATTCTGTTTTTCAACAACATCAGACATATTTAATATATAAAAAAAAAAGCATTAGAAGAATTCTCTTGAACTCCAGAGAGACTTTAAAATTAAAAAGCAATCAATTTAAAATGCAAGCAACTTCTTAAAGCATCTCTTAGCGTACTTCAGAGGTGGGTTGAGGCTGATACCTAGAAAAAACACATCTAATGTGGAAGAAATGAGAATGGTTCCCAGCTTCTCCACAGCTACTCAGTTGTCATTGAAACTTGTTATTCCTTATTTTGAAAAAAATAAAAAAAATACATAAATACTATTATTATATTGTTACCTAATCTTTTAGACTTGTCTCACACAAATCGAAAAAGTCATTTTTGAGACTTAATTTTTATTTTGTCCAGGAAGTTTATCAGTAGCTCTTGTTATAAAAGTCACTTATGCAGTCTGGCTTTATGTATTAAGGAAGGAAATATTTCCAAGTTAAACAATAGTTATTTAAGTACTTGTTTGTGGATTGTCGTATCGCCTTTGCATGCCCATATTCTTTCTGTCTTCAGTTTCTAATACATACTAACTTCAGCAGTCTTGAATTTTAGTCTGAGATGGCAGATTTGCCCTGAGGTGTCTATTGGATGTTAAGCAAACCTCAGCTCTGAGATCTAAAAAAGGAAGAAAGTTCAGAAGTGTACAACTGCTGCCTGGAACAGTTTTCCGAAGGTGTTCTAACTCCTTTTTTATAATGACCTTGGTGGGCCTGATTGCTTTGTGTGACTTAGATTTCAGCTTATCCAGCAATGAAATGAGAGGGCTTTCTGTAACCTTGGACTTGGCATACTTAATACCACGCAGTCTAAATATACATCGTACATGACAGCATCTACAAGTTGTAAGTATTAGATGCATAAGGGCTGTTAACTTTGCAACCACTTGCATAATAAAATAAAAATTTAAAAAAACGATGTTTTCTTAATGCTAAGTAATACGCTGCAGGTTGTTTGTAGATGTTAAGTGGCTGATCTACTTCCTTTGTTTACTCAACTTATGAAGCAAGAAGAGAATCGGATTTTTCCTAGAGCTGTTTCCTTATACTCCTCTCCATTTAGCACACAGATTGTAAATTTACAAATGAAGTAGTTCAACACTGTTGGTTCTGTGATTATGATAGGTAAGTCCAGATATTTTGGGGTGAATTGGCATTGCTCTTTTCTATTTTCTGAAATTCCTAGAGATTCCCATTGCTCTGTGTGGTAGTTGGATCAAGACTTGCTGTTGTTTCTAGAATTACTGTAGCTCTAATACTGCATAAAACATAGGCCTCCAATGAGTAACAAAGCTAGGTAGACCAGGTGTGGTAAGTATTCATAATCATTGCTGTTTTGAATAGTGGAAAAAGAGGTTTCTCAGAACGATATCAAGCTGTTCTTTCTTTTCAATAATTACACATCTGTGAAATTGCTCATTTCTCTGCACTTCAACAGCAGACCTCTGTGGGCTGCATGTATTTACTAAAGGTTCACAAGATAATTTTTTTCTGGAAGTCTAACCTACTCAAAGCAGAGATAGGTAGGTTAAATTTCTGTAGATTTATTATTTTAATAAACTTCTGAATTGGGTTGTTCTTAGGTATAGAAAGAGCTCTCTTGGAAATCTCTTAAAAAAATTACGCACTTTTACCTGAAACACGTACCTTTAAAAAAGAAACTGGTAGAAACTTCCATGTTTTATGAACTTAGGACAAGTTTTTTCCCATGCAGACAAGTCACTGAAGCTCCACCATTCAGAGCAAATGGATTCCCACAGTATTTATAAAAGCACGTCTTGAAGCTTGAGCAGTGAATCAGTCATTCCAGACTATTATCTCACAAAGTGATCATTGCTAATGTGTCAGGTCTCAGTCAAGAGCGTTAATACAACTAATGCATGCAGTTGATGCATGTGTTTATGCTGATTGGGTTTGTACGTGTGGCAATGAAATATTGGGCTCAAGTACATGGTAATACTTCACCCTGAAACTTATGCTTTGCCTTCCTATTTTGATAAGAATATTTTGCCTTTTGGTAGCTTAGCAGATGTGCTAAGATTTTAATTAAATCAGCCAGTGTTCCCTAAGGCAGAAGAACAGTCTACTGGGGGATGGAAGAACAAGAAAATGGAGTGGGAAAAGCAGGAGAAAAAGTGGGAAAAGGCATGCTGAATCTGTTTTTGAAGCTAAAGTGATATCACTTTTTTTGAGGAAAGAGATATGTGAATGGAATTTGAAGTGAGGTTGAATGTTGAGTAGGTATTCAGAGCTTGGTAGCTGAGAATCCATGAAAGAGAGAGCTTCTGGATTCTGTTTTAGGTAAAAAAAGATTAAAAAGAGCTTTGTTTTCATAGCCTGAGTTTTAGAAGTCTTTGTCATTCTTTTTTCTAACTAGGGTTTTGTAAAATTAGATTTTGTCTTCTGGCTATTTATTATGATTCAACTACTTTAAATCGACATAAATTTACTGGCTCTTGGTTTTCCATCCTTCCAGAAGCAATTCTCGCAAGCAGACTCCTAGGTCGCTTACCTGTAAAGGTCAATGCTCCTGATTTGTTTTATAAACACAAAAAATGTATCTGACTTAGAAACTACAAGTGGCAGAGGGAGACAGACTCCTGTTGATGACATTAATTGTCCTTTGATAAGGTAGTGTGAGGGTGGTGGGTGTTTAAGAGAACAAGGAAACACAGTTGGTTTCTCAGTCTCCTCCAAAGAAGAGAAACTGACTTGTATTAAGTCTCTTGTCCCTTTTGCTTCTGTTCAACCAGCACTGCTATTCCAGAACTACACTCACAGATATCTTGCATTGTTGAGCTCAGAGATGTGCATTAGCTAGCTCATAACAATTATCCTTAAGAAATTCTCTTTTGTGTATTTCCTCTGTTATTTAATGTGCTGTTTATCAGAGTTGACTTCCAAGATAAAATTCTTACACAGAAACTTGGTGCCTGGTCTTTATATAGCATATTACATTTCAGTCTTGAAATGTATGAAGTTACTTTTCTAATTACCCATAATGGTTCTGCAATTCAACAAAAACGCATGGGTAGATGCATTTCTGTGTGCATGTGTGCATTCATACATGCATGAAATAAAAACTGACACTCTCTGAATTGCAGTGGTGATATGGTATTTACATCATAACCCAGTGTGCTTTATAGAGCATGGGCCATGAAATTGGGATGGTTGAGTTCTGCTTGTACTTTGCCTCAGTTGTAGTCTTTCAGTAATAACTATGATAAAAACATAAGCCAATAGTTGTAAAGCTCCCTGAAATAGAATTCCTTATGTTTGTCCAAGTGTTGTGCCTTCATCCTTCTGAAAATTATCTAAGTCCAGTCTTGTGAAGACTTCCATCTTGACAACTTCGTTATTCTACAGCAGGAAATGTTAATGGTCTGTTATATTAAATATGTTTATGGAAGCTTCTACTAGCACATATACATTCAAGATAACTGAGTATCACATCATTATGCTGTAATTCCTTCTTTTTTTCTTACTATTTCTAATTCCAATGACTGAAAATAAAGTAGAGACCGCAGCTAAAAGAGTTGCTACATGAATAAAGGCAGAAGTGAATGTCTTTCTGCTCTGGCAAGCTTAAGCTTTGAACTGTATTTGCAGATGGTGACAGTTGATTTATTTTCTTTCCTAAAATAGGCAATGATACTCCCATACACAGTGTATTTAGGCAAACTTGCAAAAGTTTGTGTGACAAATAGTGTGACTTGGCACTTCTAAGGAAAGATACTGTTTTTGAATTTTGCAATAGTAGTTCCAGTGTTTTGTTCTGATCTGTATTTAAGGTGCTGTTCTTTGTAAAAGAGCACATATAATCATCTTAATTCTTTTTTGCTAAGCTAGGAGTAATCATATATTTAATAAGACTGCCAATAAACATAAGCACAAAAGGCAGAATGTTTCACTGTGAGTGAAAATACAATATTTATTGAGTTCTGCATTTCTAGTGCCTCTATATAGAATATTTGTATCTAACATCTTTGAAGTTGTTATACATCAATATGTGATCTCCCTTTAAATATGCATAACACCAAACAGATTATATAAAGCTAAGAAAAGCTACCAACCATTTAAAAAATATAAATATGATTCTTTTCTTAAGATGCACTTAGTACTTTTTAAAATGCATCTTCTCTTAAAAAGAAAAATAAAATGGAAAAGACCTAAACCGAAATTCTCCAAAGCTCAACATTTAGTTCAGTTAGTTGTGTTTGAGGAGTAAAAGGATGTCTCGTAAGAGATGTTTTCTCATGTCTTCAGACAAATGGGTTGAGTGCAATCAAATCTGACAATAGTGTCTGAGTTTAAGTGCCTAAGTCCTCACTTAATGCAAGTTTGTCTCTTAAAAATGCAGCTGTTCTTAATGGGCACGATGGGAGTGGATTGAGCTTGGGCTTGGTGATCTTAGAGTTGTTTTCCAACCTTAATGACACCATGATAGTAGTTGAACAATACTTGTGCTGAAGCTGCTCATCTTCTTGAGCATTTCTTTTCCCTTGCAAACACAGTGAGAACCTGGAGCTGAAAGCAAGACTCCCTACTACTCATCCTCTTCCTCAAAAAATAAAGAGTAACAGCAAAATTAAAAAATAATTCCTTCTGTTGCAAAATTCCATGAGATTTGTTAAATTTGTTCAGTATAATTGAGCGTAAATGACTCCCTTGATGTACACCTGCCTTCTTCTTTCCTCTCTTCCATGCTGTATGTGTGGACATGTAAAGGAAGGATGGAAGAAGTCGTGGTAGTTGATATGTGTACATGAGATGTCTGGTAGCCTGGAAAGGTTGGCTTTTTTTCTGGAAGAGAAAATGAGAAGCTGACTGCACTTTTTATGACCCTTTTACTGTTCTGTCATAAATATCCATGGCAACATGACTGTTTCTTTCATGCTGGTATTGTATCATCAAAATAACAATAAACGTGGATTTAAATTAACACGGTTGAATAGAACTTGCAGCCAAGTGTGTCTGAAAGGAACACTGTCACTGGAATACAGAAGTTTTCAGACATTATTTCTCTCTCTCTCTCTTTCTCTTTTTTTTTTTTTTTTTGGCTATTTAGCTATTTATATTCCTGTTCTTGTTCTCCTTTTCTCTCCCCTCCCTCTCAGTTCATTTTGTAGTGTGTGTAACTTAATTTGTCAGTTCCATCTCTATGCCATGTGAAGCCTTAATAAGGGTCAAAACTAATTTCAGAAAGGTTTCCATTCATTTCAATCCGTGAATCTCTATTGGCTTTGATACAGTCCAAAACGATTCCTCAAACAATTGAATGCAATGATACACCAATGTACATTGTGGAAACTTTTATTTTATGGATGTGATGCATAATGTCGTTTCTGGATGACTTTCATATGACTGGACAAACAAATAATAGAACTCCCTCTTCTAATTATCAGCTCTTGCTTGCTTATACACAGGCTTGGATTTATTTATTTATTTATTTATTTATTTATTTATTTATTTATTTATTTGTGCTACACAGAAAGTTAATTTTTGTTCTGAAATTGTATTATTGTACTGTTGGTCAGGTGCTGGAATGGGCTGCCCAGGGAGGTGGCTGAGTCACCGTCCTTGGAAGTGTCCAAGAAATGTTCCAATGTCGTACTAAGGGACATGGTTTAGTGGGGAATACTGGTGGTATGTGGATGGTTGGACTGTATGATAGTGGAGGCCTTTTCCCACCTTGGTGATTCTGATTGTTGCATGATTTGCCACCCAACAAAGTTCACTTGTGACAGAGTAAGGAATACTTAAAATGAAAACATTTGCAATTAACAGTGAGCTTTACCTTGTATTTTTAAAAATCAGCGGTAAGATGAGATGAAATAATAAAGCAGGATGCTCTGAAAGTCGTATGAGATGCTTCTGCTGCTGTATGGTTTTTAGAGATTATATCAATGTTTTGAAATAGCATTTTGGAAACTGTCGCCACTTTTCAATTAGTGTGGCAGTGGGGTGAATGTATATCTAATTGACGTAATGATTTGTGAATTCTTGCTGTGCAGAGGTGATACCTTTCCAGATCAGTCTGTCAGGCTGATTTGTTACATGATGCCTCCTTCAAGCAGTTACTGCCTCTGTACCATGAATCTTGTACAGATTCACTTCAAACACATTTAGGCTCCAATTAGAAAATGCTGATGTTATTTTCATTTCCTTTTTTATATTCTTCCAGGTGGAATCCCTAAGCCCTGCTTTGCCATAACCTCAAAGCCAGCTGCTGCCTGCCCGTCCCTCCCCATCCACCACTACCAAGCCCTCCAGGACGCGGCTGGAGGCAGCACGCTGACTGATCGCCTCGAGCAGGCTGTGGGCTCGCAGCAGCAGCTCGCTGCCTCTGACATCACTCCTGGAGCTCACATCCCACTCCGAGCTCCCTTCGTTAGTCTGTCTGTCAGTCGGTGGAGGTTGCAGGAGACGTTGCAAAGAGGATCGGTGAGGAACAGAACGAAACAGAGGGGCTACATCATGAAATCCTTCCCTGATTATTACTTGCTGCTTCTTTTTCCTGCACTGGTCTTCAGTGCTAGGTGAGTACAGAGAGCTATTTTGCTTACAGTTCTGTTCTGTTTGCTATTTATTCTTTTAGACTTGGGATTTACAGGAGGAATAACACAGGTTTCAGCTTCTGCTGGGAAGTTTAAAGCACGGGTATCTTTTCTGATTCTTGTCTTTCCCCTCCCCCTCTTGATCCTCTGAGGCATGCTGAATCTTTTATGTGTTGTTTCTGGGCTTTTGTACGTTGTTAGTTAAAGAGCTGTTCCTGTATAAGTTGACCCTCAGCTCATGAGATGAAACAGGACAGGGAACAAATATAAACTCCATATGTGTCCATATTGCTCCGTATGCAGCAACAGAATCATAGACTCAACACTGCTGGAAAAAACCTCCAATATCATTCAGTCCAATATTTCCCCATTAAACCACGTCTCTTAGTACCACATATAAACATTTCAAATAGCATAGGAAATAAGAAAGCCAAAATGCTGAAATGGAGAATGTGCTAACATTTTCCCCTATTGAGTGCAGAAAAACAAACACCAACAGTCTTATCCCAGCTCAGGCTTTTGCATCCAAACAGAGACCTATAGCTTATCTTCTTTCTGGTGAAATACAGGTGAGGTGTTGCAGTGTTATCTCAATGCCAGGAAATGTTGAAAAGTTCCTGCAATCCAGCAGCACTCCTTTCTGTGCAAGTACAGCATGTCACTGAGAAAATACGAACAAAACCTACTGCAAACTCAGAATAAAAACTGTTCTGAAATGCAGTGCTCTGATAAGATAATGTGTGTTGCACAGTTGCTTAGAGATAGTATGTTGTCTGTTCTGTGGGCATAACATGTTTAGCCGGGGGAAGATACAGCTGATACACTCTATCCCATTGTCTTGTTTAGAGAAGAAGAGTTAATGCTGGGTGCAGAGTAGATGTGTCCTAATAACACTGCTCGCAGTTCAGGCTTCTTAAATTCCCATTGCTTGACATAAAATTAACCTAAATTTTAAGCATGACATTTCTCTGCTGTGCTATTTGTACCCAATCAGCTTCTAAGTCCATAAAGCACGTTATCAGAAGATGCGTGCATTTGTCAGGAAAAGGCATTTGTTTTTGTAGTGTTTTTGTTTGTTTGTTTGTTTGTTTGTTTATTTTCCTGCATGTTTCAAGACTTAATTGTTCGTGGAGTTTCAAAAAGAAAGTGCCTGCTAGGTACTCAAAGTAAGGTGGGGCAGGAGCACCTCTCAGCGCATACACAAACACAGGACTGTGAAACTGTAAAATCTGAATGCAGGGAGAAATGAGGAGCATCATAATGCTTCAATTATTTTACTACAGCACTCTTTTTTTTTTTCTTTTTCTTTTTTTTATTTGAGGGAGGTGATGGGGTTGTGTATGTAACTTTTATTTTTGTGTAATGCTTGTGGTTTAGAAACTATAGAGCCAGTCAGTATAAACAACTCCAATGCTCTTTGAAATATAAAACTCAGAGGAGAATTGCAACAGACTGATTCAATAGGTTTCCTTTCTGATTTAATAAGCAGTCTAAGGAAACATTCACTAGCAGCTAAGCATGAAACTTGTGAATTTAGATTAATAGTTCTACTCATTTAGAATTAATATATTCTTTCCTAAATTATGCCAAAGTTGAAGAGGGAAGGAAGTACTAGGGCAGTACACAAACAAGTTTGCATCTTGTACAGGTTTGCACAAAAATGTAGTGAAAAGAAGTGTGGGAAGTTGCTTCAATTTTTCATACGTTACAGGTTTTATGAAAACTGAGATAAATGACTCATTGAGTGCTCAGGAGATGAATCTCGGAAAAAGGCCTCCAGTATCAAACCCAAAAAACATCCCTAATTGAGGGATGGAAACGATCAGTGTGAGACTGTCCGCTTAAAATTCTGCTCAAGCACTGTTTTGTGTTGTGAAGTTTTGTTTTTGCGATACCATCCTGTAGCGCAGGACACTGATGCTCTGCTATAGTGCTGGTGATTTATAAGACTGGAGGTACTGCACCATCCTGGTCAGCAGCTGCCTTCAGTCACTTGATTCTTAACTGCCTGCGTAGAACTTTGAGTCATTTCTCAACAGCACATTATAGAAGCTTAAAAAAATGACACAGTGTTAACAATATGCCATCTACTGGAAGGAGATTATTCTCCTTCAGCAGAAGATACTGCCTGTAGTTTGTAGCAGTCAGTATTTCTTGGGAACATATGGTTAATGCATTAGCTAGACCTGAACATAACAGGATCTTAGGAGCAGTTGTGTGAGCAAAAAGCAGAATCTAATATCGTGCTGTGTGAAATTGCTTAGCTAAGAAAAAGCACAGGCCTTGTGGTGCAGAAAGTTTTCCATTGTGATTTTTTTTTCCTTCCCTTAAGTTTATAGAGAAGCAAAGCACCACTAGTTAATACGTTGGTGCTGAAATCAGTGAACACAATATTTAATGCAGATGTGGACAACTGAGGTTTTTTCTTTCTTGTCTTATGTGATGTTATTGTCTTTGCCTCGTGTCATGGTTTTATACCTTCAGAAGACATCAGCGTGTCCTCAAGGCTAATTGTAAACTAATGAATTGACGAGTAGAACTGCATTAACACCCATCTTGATGTACTTTATGGTATTGTTAAGAAGACAAACATATGGTTCTTAAGCTTGTGCTCAGTATTAATTTCTGATTTTCAGAACAGTACTAACATCTTGTCATGGTCTTAAACCATATAAATGAACCACATGTCTATTACATTAGAGAAAGTTCATGTTCTTAAAATGAACACTTTTCTGTATTACCTAAACTTGGTTTTCATAGAATCACCAAGATTGGAAATGACTTCCAAGTTCATCCGGTCCAACCATCCACCTACCACCAGTATTTTCCCACTAAACCATGTCCCTTAGGACAACATCTAAACGTTTCTTGAACACCTTTTGATGTGGCTTTGAGAATCGGTTATTACTCTTAATCATATTTCAATTTTCTTTGTACTGCTGAAGTGGTAATAAGATTGAGGTATACTTGCCTGTCCAGTTAATGATTTGTTTGAATGGAAATAGTAAAAATGAATGCTTGTATACTTGTAATAGTAAAAATGAGTCCTACAAAAAGTTAAAGAGAATACATTTTTGAAGCTGAAATTACTGTTCTAAAGCTTGTGTTTCCCTGTCTGTTTTCAGATTTCCTTGGACCGTTTGGTTTGGGCAGATGTAATGCAATGGTTGTGTACGTTATTTTTTCAGATTACACTGAAGACACCTACAGAAATGAGTCCTACAGAACCGAGAATTCAATAAGTGCACATAGCGTATAATAGGCAAAGGATCTTATTTTGTCTGTGTGCTTTAATGGATGCAGATGCTTAAGCCTTCTGACTAGGAAAAATACTATTTGTGGAAGAGAACAACTGCATAAAGTTATTCATTTGAGTTAGTAACTGAGATCTGCAGCACTGATGATCTGGTCGAAAGAGTCTTGCTTGTTTTAAGCTAGAAGGAGCATTTTCTATGTATTAATTAAACATTACAATTAGAAGATCAGGTATTTAAATCAGCAATGCTTTTGTTGCCTAAATGACAAATATCTGACTCATTAGAAGCATCTTGGTGTGAAGCAAAATTGGTATTTTTATCTAAGACAAGTGCCTAAGAGACAGGAATTTTCTGTCCACGCATAAAATTTGCCAGATGCAAAATTGGATTGAAATAGAATTTTATAGATGAGAATAAGCATAGGATGCATTTCCATAATAATATTAATAAACCTAAGCAGCAACTCACTAAATGGCTGTGCAAACACCAGGGCTGTGAAAGGCAGAATTTGTATTCTTTTCATGTCAGTGAAATGGCTGACGCTTTTTTTTCTTAATAGTGTAATGGAGTGAAAGTCTTATGAAACCAATGTTAGAAGGCAGTCTAGAATTCAGTGTCTTCTGAAGAAATACTACCTTTGTTTTTCATCAGAATAAAAGTAGTGTGCCCATTTCTGGTAGGTGGGTGTTTCTTAATGCAGGTATGCGTTTTGGTTTGTTGTACCCCTACTGTTGGAAGAGATGTAAATAACTTGAACTCACTTCCTCTACGAAATACGAGAACCTGACTCAAATGCTTGCTTTTTCCCCATACTGTATGTTCGATGTCAGCTATTTATGCTTTAAAGCATTTGTTGGTTTTAGTAACTTCTTCTAAAGTACATAAGAATACTGGTATCTTTCTTTCAGATAACACTGTTTGAAGGACTTCATCTGAGCCTTGATGATGGGTAAACGTGAATGTCTTTGACATTACTATACTGGGGGTCATGGAAGAGGAAAGAAATGTTGAAAGAAATTGTGTTTTTGTTTTTTGTTTTTTTTTCTAGTTCTTAAACTCTTGATCTTGGAGACAGGAACAGGTTGCCTAGGAATGTGGTTGATGCCCTATTCTGGAGACTTTCAAGGCAAGGCTGGATAAGGCCCTGGGCAACCTGATGTAGCTGTGGAGTCCCTGTTCATTGCAGGGGATTTGGATTAGATGGCTTTTGGAGATCCCTTCCAATTCTAAGGATCCTATGATTTTATTCTATTAAACACCCTATGGGTTATGGACAGATGTTCAAAGTGACTTTTTTGCTTAGACTGATAGGAGAGTAGAAAGAACCCTGCCCCTTCCTAGATTTTGAGGTGGAAGAGTAAGACTTGCTTGTGGTGATGTCCTTGTCTATAACCACACTACTGATATGCCCTTGCTCAGGTGGCTGAAAGTAGCCCTCCCTTCTGGGATCTTATGTTGAAGTCTAGCAGCATCTTTCCTTTTCCCCATGACTCTTAGTGAACTGAGGGGAAAAAAAGAGTTTGATGTAGACTACTTTAGCATTTTCACGTAAGCTGGGTGGACAACAAAGACTGTTTTAATATTGTGCTTTCTGAATACTTTCAGATATGCAAGGGCGTTGACTCACTCCTGTGTCTCCTGCTCAGTGTTCCTTTCACACTTACTTTAGCCACTTACTTTAGTTTGCAGAATTATTCTTGTTTCTGTCAAGCACGTATGACTATGCATGGAAGGTTGACGTTTTGCAAGTACTTGGTTTGTAGAAGTGTCATTCAGCATATGACATGCAATCTTATACCTGAAGAAAGCATACACTTTGCTGTAGGCTGTGTTTAAAAACAAGGAGAGGAGTTTACTTGTGGTATAGCTCCATTATTTCTAGGAATGTATGTGGCTCAATTTTATTACTGATGCATAAGTGAGGGCCTAAAGCAGCAAACCATCTGGTTTCACTGTTTGGTGAAAGAAAGCCCCTTCTTTCTTCTAGAAGTTTTGAGCTTTGTTTTTATTAAAATCAAAAGAAAAAAAAACCAAAACAGCAGGAAACACCAAACTTGAAAAATAAATAAGTGCCAAATAAATAAATAAAATCACACCAAAATTCTAAAACAACGGCAAAATAACAAGCAACCAAACCAAAAAGAAACCACTGGGCTTGTGGTTTAGTGCAGAGGTGTTCAAGATAGTTTTCAAACAAGGTAGATGGGGCACATCCATCTTTCAGAGAAAAGTAAAGCAGAACCTGTTAGGGGCAGACTTGGCATCAGAATGAATTTGCTTAAGGCTGATCAGAGAATCCCTGTGCTTGCACTACAGTTTACTATTTAGATAGATATATTCTTAATGTCAGCCTTATGCAGAACGTTTACTTCTCCATGGTTGCAATTTGTTTACACTGGGACAACCACAAATTTGATCTGTTTGTCTCCCACTCGAAGTGAAAGGGTAGAAAAGTAGTAGATACTGGTCGAAACTTATAGTTTTTCTGAGATTATATGCTCTGATGGTGGGGCTCTGAAGAAGAATAATAACCTTGGAATTGTTATGCTTTAAATGTTTTATTTCAGACAATAAGATAACCTAGCAAAGTACTCTATAAATGTAAGCCATCAACCTAAATTAGAACTCCAGATAGCCTGTCTCTGTTTGGTCAGAAATACTATAAAATAAATTATTTTGGGGTATTTATGTTATATTAAAAAAAAGAGGAAAAAATGAGAGGAGTGGAAGAAAGGATGATGGTAAAAAAAAACAAAGAAAACAAAACAAACAAAAAGAACCCATAACCTTCAGGAGTAACTTATTTTACATTTGATCTAACTGTGGATAGAATTTTTAAGTTCCGTGCAATATCAGTTAAATCTCGAGGTTTTCTAGAATTCAGTCTTAAAAATGTAATATAATGTTTGGACTTCTGGTTATTATGCTATGTATAATGCATTTCTGCTCTGGACACTAGCAGTGGAGATGCTTTTGAAATTTCCAATGTCTTCTTTGTTTTCAGGGAAATTGTAATTGACACTTCACTGTTTTTCTTATTTATTAGTTCAGCTAGGTCTGGATATAAGAATATCAAAGTAAAGTTGAAATCCCTCCTTCTACAAAAATGCATTTCATATTGCTTCTATGTTTAACAGAAACCTGTTCCCAGACAGTGATCCTTATGATACACCAATCTACAGACAAATAAATCTCATTTATGCAACTTGTCAGAAAGCGTTTCTCCTCGTTGTCTGGTTTTGCACACTGGCTGACTTGTAAGGTCTGTAAGTATTTTCTGAACGGAAGACAAGCGATGTTTTTGCCAAAAAGAATAAAGATATTTCAGACTATCCTTCTATCTCAGTATTGTGCCAAGACTTAAGATGTTATATTTGTTATATTTGCTATTTTAAACTTACAGGAGTGGCAGGTGTCTTTTAGAAATGGTGAGGAATAAATTAGAAAATATGACGTTGCATCAAATAGCGCCTGAACTGTTCTCATCTTCTTATGCCGTTACTCACCCACCTTTTTGCTTTACGTCATTTCACTCCCACGTTTATTAATCCTTACTTTTACTGCATATTAGAGGGAGCACTAAAAGAAACATTGCTGACATCTCTGCTCTGTTTGCTGAAACATACTGTCCTGGTGAATCACAAGAGAAATTAATGTCTAGGATTTTTGAGCTGAAGAAATAAGTCTGTGAATTGCTCAATATCTTATTTGCTAGCGTTGAATGACAGCATCTGTAGAAAGCAGCACAGGGAAACATCAAATTCCTCATGTGTTCTGTCTCCACATGCTGAGAAGATAAGGCCAGCATGCTGCCAGATGCTGTATTTTACCCAAATTGTTAATTATTCCAGCCATTTTCATGCTTCTATTTTTATGAATGCTAATGTTTTGTCAGTTTACATTCACAACATCCTTGTGGGGTATAGGTGGGCTTGTTCCTCATTTGCAGAGTAGAAAAGTGGAAGCTCATTAAAAACCAGACTTGCTGTCAGGCAAGTTGCAGTGTTAAAAAGAAAAGATTGCATTTACTGAATTCCATATAACTTCAGAACTGGCACTTTCCCCTTTTAGTTGGAGGTGGAACTGCAGCAGTACATCCCTCTAACATCTTTGTATGAACTTTTTGAGGTTATCACACTTCTGTTAAGCGCCATTGCTACGCCTTTGGAGCCTTGTTGCTTTTTGTGATGGTGGAACTGTACCAGTGGACAAGGGAAGAGCCACTAATGTCATCTGTCAGGACTTCAGTGAGGCCTTTGACACGGTACCCCACAGTATCCTTCTCTACAGATTGGAAAGATACAGATTTGATTGGTGGATTGTTCAATGAATGAGAAACTGGTTGTGAGGTCATACCCAGATAGTGGTGATCAGTGGCTCCATGTCTGGATGGAGACAAATGGTGACAAATGGTGTCCCACAGGGGTCAGTACTCAGGCCAGTATTCTTTAACATCTTCGTAAGTGACATAAACAGTGGAATTGAGCACACCCTCAACAGTCTTATAATCTCACTACAGTGTAAACCTTTAATATCTTTGCAGGAGCTGTTATGGATCTTTGTAAAACTTGGTTGAATAGTGAAAGGGGTCAGGAAGGAGACAGATTACCAAGCCTTATAGGTGATAAGAAAAAGATTGTTGGTTACTAGTACCATGTATGTGAATTCACAGTACTTGATTTTTTTCTTTTCAAGAGCTTCTGTGACTTTGTTGGTGCAAATGACAACAGAAGTAAGCAATGTGACTTCTTCTTGGAACTGGTGAATTCAAGGACTGGGAGTGACAGTAATCACAGTAATACACTGTGCCCACTTGATTTATGCCTTATGGTAAGGCTTTTTTTCCCCCCGTTCCCATCACATTCAAATGATTTTGCAGTTGTGTTCTACTTTTTCAGACTAGCCTGTGGCAGTAAGCAAGAAGAAGAAAGTGAGACTTTACTGAAATGTAGATGACAAAAGAAAAATGTGTGAAAATGGAATTGGCAAGACTCTGGAAAGCAGATGTGCTCTGGGTGGCTTCAGATTGGCTGTTGTGGAAGTTTATTCCTGCTGACACAGCATAGTGAAATGTGTACTCAGTATGCAAAGAGAGAATGTCTGTCATCACAAATGCTGTTTTTTAATGGAGAAATAAAATCAGTTTTACTCATACCTCACTTACACCTTATTTTAAGAAGTAATAATTTTCAGGATAGGATGAAAATCAGTCAGGGTGCACAGCAAACACCTGAGTTCTGTAAATAGCTGAACCTTTCAGCAGCTTTGCTGAAACTGATCAGGATTAATTTTCATCTTCTATGCCCAAGTACCTAAAACAATCATTGTCTTCTAACTGCCAAGTGGTGAATGGTTGAGTCCATCAGTGTATGAGTTCCTGGCATGTTCTCTCCTGAAAATATTCACTGTGGCTTTTTTGTTTTCTTCATTTCATGTGAAAGGAGCCAATTTTTGCCAAGGGACCAGACGTTTCAGAAAGACTTAATACCTATAATCTGCACTGGATTTTCTTTCTTTAAGTGTGCTGAATGAGTCTAATCTTGGTGCCTTTTGAATTTCAAATGGGAGACAGCATGATGGCTGCACTGACATTGTAAAAATCTTAACATAAATGGAAGCTATACACTTGAAAATGGGACTGGTATTCAGCTGTTGAGTTATATCTGGGATACCAAATAGTCATGATTGTTAGAAATCCATTCTGACCCCTTTCAGAAAGTCTAGCTTTGCAGCTTTCTTTGTTTCGCTGGGAGTTGAAAAATAAGGTTATTTGGCTAAATGTTGAGGTTAAGGCTTGGGAAATGCTCTCGTAACCATGGTGCCCCATGACAGTGGGGCGAGAGGGCTCTCAGAATTCTCAGCGTCCTTGTGCTTTCCTTGTGTTGTCTTCATTAAGTGTCTCTAACTGGGTTATAAGTGCAGCCTGTACTATTTAACTTGGTGGACAACTCAGTCTTAGAAAACGTTTTCTGTGAAATCTCTATATTTGTACACTGTGATAGAAAAAAATACACTCAACTGCATAGACAGTGAATAGAGATTTCTCTGCGGTTGCTTTTCTATTTACTTGGAAAATGACTGTCTGCCATTCAGTCCACACAGAGGTGCTCTGGCTCAGAAAAGCTTACAAAAGCAGTCTTTTAATTTCATATCTTTAACTCAGACCTTCCTCTTCCTGTTTCAAATGTGTTCTTTCCTTAGCTGGAGCCCTTTTGGCTCAGGGAAAGAGCCCTTTCCCCTGGAAGGGGAAAGAAAAGCAGGTTTTTCTGAGTCCATTTGAAGAACTGATTAATAATTGTTTAAAGCAGAATTTCCTATCCAGTTTTTACAGCAATTTAATGTTATCTGATGTGATATATAGTATTGCTCCTTTCATACGTACTCAAGACATAAATAGCTTCTGAAATAGCTAGGAAGAAATGCAAGACAATGCATATACCTGAAATAAGTGCTTTAAAATTATAGGATACTTTCACTTTCATCTGAGATGAATCTCCACAGCACTGGTTTATAGCATATAATCTGATAAGGCTTAAACTATCTGCATCAAATAGATGATGGACAGAATTTGATACTGAAGTTGGGGTTATAGTGTTATACATTTGCCTTTTACTGTAAGGACATCACGTGTTTACTGCTTAAATTTGATTATATCACACGTTAAAAGGATGCTTTTTTATGTAGTAGAAAACCTTCCTTGATAATGTTTAATTATTACAGGAACATGAAATTTTTGTCTGACTACATAAATCCTATGGAACAATGGAAAGTTGACAAGAATGGTAGATACCAGATGAAGGTGCAAATATCTTGTACGAAATAATTTCATCTATCTTAAAACTTCCCAAGTTACAGCAAAGGAAATGATCCTTATGTATCTTGAGCCATTCCTATAGAAGAACATTCAGAGAGGTACTGAACTCA
>JAOWBP010002559.1:5379172-5389827 GCA_028571105.1 Tragopan temminckii
CTATTATTGCTTCTTTCTCTCTTAGAAGAGAAACTGGATCAGGAAATTGACTCTACAAAAGGGTTCAGGCACCTTAGCAAGGTTGTGTGAGATAAAGATGAGCCAGTGAATGCAGGTGGCTTGGCCTCTCCTTGGTGGTGTAAATCTTTCACTTCTTATAGATGTAAAACCATGCTAAAAACAAGCGGCTCTGAGTTATGCTTTGCACTTCACATTTCATAGCAAGCTGTGACATTGCTTGCTGATTTTAACAGGCTATTAGCATGATGAGAATGAATGTTTAATCCCTTCATGCATGACAGAAGATGACTGATAGAAAACCAAAATGCTTCCTAATTAAAGTTCTGAATGTTCAAGTAAGCCATTCCCAGCAAATATTGATTGATTAAATAGGTGCTTGTGCAAGGATTTACCTTAGTCAGAAAACTGAGTTTCAACCCTTGAAGATACATAGGTAGCCAACTGCTGTTAGATTAATGAGAAGTAGAAGCATGAAGTTGTGGATGCCCCATCCCTGTAGGCACTCAAGGCCAGGCTGGATGTGGCCCTGGGCAGCCTGGTCTGCTGGTTGGTGACCCTGCACATAGCAGAGGGGTTGAAACTACATGATCTTTGAGGTCCTTTTCAGCTCAGGCCATTCTATGATTCTGTGAAGTTGACTTAAACATCTCAGTGCTGAAAGATGTTTATGAACTTCTGATTTGGTAATCTCTAGACATTCCTGGACACATTAATTCAGTAGATATTATTTCTTGAATATCTTTGAGTCCCGGAAACATTACTCTCTTGGAATTACTCTTCACCTACACTTCTGATAGGAGAACAAATGAAATTGTACCTTCTGACACTCTCCTTAAATCTTTACTATGAGTTACAACACAATTTAAAAGCTTAGTTTAGTGTGTGAATTATGGGATTGAATGGTGAGTGTGTTTGTCAAGTAATCTGTTCATTGCCTGGCAGACAAAATGTATAGGAAAATAATACTTCAGAAGCTAAGAAACAAATAGAACAAATGGAAAATGCTTCATATTGGCTATTTGATCATTTATGATTACAAAAAAAAACTTTTTTCCAAATAGATGTTTTATTGTTATAGTTAAATAGGCCACGTTAAGAAAGTCTGTTGGCAAATCACGACATTTTAATTTACTAATATCTATTTATCAGTACATCCTTAGTTCAGTGTTCATGAGACACAGGAGACTAGAGCAGCAAATTCAAATTAATTAAAATTAAACTTGCTTTACAGATCAAACTGACATGCTAATAGACTTCCTATCATTTATGTAACTTTGCAATTATGGGCTTTTTGTAAGACTAAACTCAGGGTGCATGTTCTCGTTATTCTACTTTTGTCCTTAACAAGTGTGCTGTGCTAGCCTGAGATCTCCAAAAGGAATAATAATACTAAAACTGAGGAATGACTACACTGCAAGGTTGTGATGCTTTTTCTGTTGCATTATTCCTACTGGTATCAATGTAGCAGGATTCAGTCCTAAAATCTTTACAAAGCAGATGAAAAAATATCATGCTCTCTGTAATTTTGTAGGAGATAGGATATTTATTTTTACCTAGATAGTCAATGCTTCATGTTTTAGCTTGCTATTCTATAAAAATAATGATGTCACAGTATTGCTGCTAATCTGTAAGACCTCCTATGTTGCAGCTAGGAACCTTCTAAAGGCTTTGGTTGTAAAAATATATGGCTGCTGCAAATCAGTGGAATTTCCTACAAGCACTTAATTTGGATGCGGTGTTTGCACAGAAAGATTGAGTAGAAGGTCAACTTAATTTCATAAGGTTTTATCTAAAACCTTAGTTTAATCTTCAGCTCCGTAGATTTTATATTATTTTAATGGAGTTTAGCTTCTAGAATGAATAAAGAGGAACAGGCTCCTGAGAAATAAGTGTGTTGGGTGGCTGGCAAACAGAAATGAAGAAACGCAGTTAAAATTTGTCCCAAGAGGCAGGGAAAGTGGTGAAATTGTACTTTATTAAAGTGAAAATATTAGCAACTTGGGTGGGTAGGGGGAACCTCTGGGTTATTTTCATGCACATCTGGAAAAGTCTGTATCTTCTAATAGCGATATCCCAAATATTCAGTGCAGAATTAGCCTTGTTTACCAGGACCTTCTGATAAAGAGTGATACGGTCTTATTGCAAATTATGATTAGGACTGAAATGTGACTTTAAGAAACACAAAAGATGAGACAGAAGTTTTAGAAAAGTTTATTCTACATTTGACAAATCATGTTATTTTTGAGCTTTAAGTGTACTGAATTTGTTAAGAAGGCTGATTATTTTTTTAATAATTCAGGCAGATACCTGATTTACTGAACTTGATCAAGGGAAGGATGAAAGTCCAAGTTTAAGCATGGAAGCAGTCTGAGTAACTTCCTCAGAATTATTCTTTGTGAAGAAACATAAATAATGAATTTGTAATTTCTTAATTCATTTATACCTTAATCATTTCACATTGCAACACAGCAGAATCCAAGTGTTAGTTCGTGCAGTCTGAACAAAAACTCTCTCAGTAGTGCAAAATGATAACATGATGTCTTGCCATACTAGCAGCATGTTGGACAGATTGGTTTTGTTTACATCTTAAATGTTTCATGTTCTAAGCTGAGTGGTGACAACACATGATTACTGCATTCCTTTTACTGCCTTTTTCATGTTGTCTTATACACTGCCGTGTTTCTTTTGGGGTTAGGCTACTGACCTGGAACTCTATCATTCTTTCTTTCTTCCATTAGGGATCTTGGTGGATCCCTTAATGTTACTGAATCTCTCTATTCCCTCATGTCCTATTGTTTGGAAAAAAAAAAATGTACCACACCCTATTAAATTAAAAGAAAATTCATTTACTTCAGTTGACATTGGATGAAATTTGATACGCGCTTTCTGTTTCTCCCATAAAAATGGGTACTTGAGTCTCTGGATTGAAGGATGTCCAGATGGCCTCCCCAGTCATAAGCAGCACAGGTGATACCTGGATGTCTGAGACCTTGCTTAGGGCAGAGGCAGTCTGCAAGGATTTATATTTAAGTAATTGCACCTGGGCTTGCTGGTGGTCTTAGTGACAATGATGAAATAGTCATGAAACACTTTTCTCACAGAAGAATTTTAGAGGGTTAGCTTTCCACGTTGTTGAAGAGCCTACTTCTAAGTGGTTTTAAGTGAGAGTTTTTCAGCACTCTTACTTCCTGCCCGTGTGTTTTTCAGGATTCTGAGCTTTGTACAAGTCAGAGGAGTTTACTTGTTTCCTCTGCTTAGGCAAGAATTGAGTAGGTGCTCAAGCAAGTTACGCTTAGTTGGGTCATCCTGATCTTATATTTCATTTGCTTCCTTAAGAGAGTTTGTTTTCTTCAGGAATTATGTCTTTTTGTTCTTTTCCTATCTACTGTTAGATGATGACGATGGAATGGGGGGACAGGAGGATGGAGATAGGAAGAAGAAGCATTCTTGGATTAGGAAATATTATTAAACTGACTTAAGTGTTCACTTACTGATATATCTCACTGGATGCAGTACTGATACTACAGTACATTAATAAAATGTGATGTTACTGTTAATAGTTGCTAATAATTACTCCAGAGAAGAGATCATAAAAAAGTAATGATTTTTTTTTTTCCACTGGTGATACGTATACATTTGCGAACAAACATTTTCAAGGATGAATCACAGGAAGAATATTTCATCAGAAATCTCTGATGAACATCTTGAGAACTCAGTAAGAATTGCAACCATTTCCACTGAACCAGACGTTGATGCACTGGTTTCAATAAAAACAAGGTCAAATATCCCGCTAGTTTTATGGTTTTGCTGCTGTTTTTTACATTTTAATTAAAAAAATTTAAATACGTAAGTTTTATTTCTTCTCTATGTTAACTCTATTTTGTGTGCAGCCCAGCACAATTCCTCTTCACTCAACACAGCCCAGACAAGACAAAAATTGTATACCCATGGCCCACGTGGTCTGTTCCTTCTGGCTGCAAGGACCGTTGGGTCTTTCTGCTATGCAAGGCCATAGAAGGCCATTCAATCTTTTTTGTTGTTGTTTTTGTTCTTTTATTTTTTCTTTTTGCGTTTTTACTGTAGCAGATGACATGGAGCTTTCTGGTCTAAAAAAAGTTACTGTTATTCTGAGTGATAAATTATGCTGTGATAGAGAATAATAAAGCCAGCCCTATGGCTGTTTAAAGCTAAGGAAATTAAAGGAAATTACTAAGAATTCAGATGGGAGTTATCCAAAGGTGGGATTCAGTCTCCAATAAAGCAAGACCCATAGTACCCTCCAAAGCGTACAGAAATTGCCTGTGAATATACCATGCATGATTTCAATGGCCTATTCACTGGATCATTAATGCTTTGTAACAACTGCCTGAAGGAAGGCTTGTTCTGCCTGAACTTACTGAATCAGTAATTTCAGTTCTGTAGTTCAAGTTGAACGTGTGATGAACTTTTCTGCCTAAAGACTAATCCTGCATAAATTACAATCCAAGCGCTGTGTAGCATTTCTGCTTTAGTTATCCAATCTTAATATAACACTGAACTGGGTATCAGACAGATGCCTCATTGGGCAAACTGCATTCATGAGGAGAAAAGGATTTCTCCCTTGCTCAGTATACATTGCCATTGGAGTTTCAAAGAAAAAGAAGAGGGAAAAAATCGACAGTTCTAGAATACTACAGGAAAACCTGTAAATTATTCTGTGCTAAAATGTGATTTCTTGGGGAGCAGTATGAACTTTTATTTAAGCTAGAAGTTAAGGATGTCTACATTTTAAGAAGTGAAATACAGAAAGAATAATGGTGAAAAATTCATGCGTTCCTAACTAATTCTTTCCTTTTGGCTATTCATCTGCTGAAAATCATCCTGAGATTTGTTAAAACCTCACCATAAGTATGCATGTTTCATTGTGGAGCTCACCCAGCTCTGAGCTCAAAAAGCTGACCCATTTTCTCATTTTTCTTCATTTTCCTCCCTGCAGTGTTACCAACTTATCTACACAGTTTCTTCTTAAATTATTCCTGAGAGCATACAGAACTTAAAACCAGGATATAATCCCTGAAACTTGATGGTTCCAGCATTGTGCCAAATAGCCTGAAAGGCACTTCTGAGAAAGAAAGCAACCCATAAAAACAGATGAATCTCATATCAGAAAGAGGAAAATCACCAGCCTAGGTGATTTTCCATCTCTTTCTATCTATCGGTAGGCAAAAAAATCATGTAGTCAAGTGTTTCAGTGAAATAAAAAAAATATATATATAAATCTTATTTTAGTACTGGTTATCGTTGCCTGTTAGAATTACGCAGGAATATAGTTTATTCGCTTTGTTGTTTGCCCTTGTTCTTTCTTGTTCTTAAAGCCTATGTGTCTCCTAATAAGATGTATAATAACAGTTGCACAGATAAAGCAGGACTGGACACAAGAAGCATATTTACTCTAAAGGCATTAGCTCGGTGATATTGCTGTCAGTATCGACAGCGAACAACAAAAATGCCATATTTTGTGTCTTAAAATTTGCTAGTATTTGAGAACTAGCTTATGTAGCATCACACTGAGTTGCACTATGTAGTAATGGGGTTTTTATGATAATAATAAAGCACTAGGTTCAACAGCTCATGTTCAATAGAGATTGAACTGCGGTATCAGCTGAAAAAGATTCAACTACATTGCAAACCTAGAAGCTGGTCCGATGCTTTTTGGTCCAAAACTCTATCTCTGCAGTACCACTCATTTCTATGGATAAGCACTAAGGATTGCCAAGGCAATTCCATGGCAATGAAACACGTTATGAACTCTTGACTTTATTGGGTACAGACTACTTGCACAATTCCTGTAACTTGAACTACTATTGTGACCTCAATGTGAAAGACATTCAGAGTTGAATTATTGGCTGTATGGATGCAAGATGACTGTGACTGTCCCTCCCTCTCATAGCACTCATCTGGAGAGCCCCAAACCCGCAGACCAGTATGTTGCTGATGCTCAGCAAAACTGTATATTTTTCAAATTTTCACAAGGCCATCAGATTGATGGAAGGTTTTCTGCTTTGGCTCAGCTGGGGCCAAAGAAAGGCTTCTGATTTTAAAAAGTGACTGGCTTCTTTGTAAAAAGACTTTTAACTAACAGGAATGCCACTTTCTTGAAGAAGGTCTGGTCTTTGTAGCTTCTGAGAGAAGTAGGAATTGAACCTTGAAAGTCATTATATGATGCTGTAAAGAAGAGATGGTACCCACTCAGGAATTTGCTCTGAGTGACTGCTGGTCCGGTGCTATAGTGCTTCTCCTTTCCATTAAAATAAAATACTTTGGTAGAGATTCATTACCTTAAACCTTTGATCAGTGCAATTATCTCTAGGCAAAAAAAAATTTTTTTTTCCTTTCACGTTAAATTATGAACAGAATATTATCAATGCAGCAACTGTTCCTTCAACCTCATTTAAAAACTGTACCTAATACGTGCAACAGAATGCTGACAAAGTAATCCTCTTTCTTAAATCCTCTTTCTGTCATTGATTTGTCACAGGTTTGTTTCCATCAGCCTCATAGCCAAGGTGAACCCTTACTTCAAAAATTTATTTTAAGTGACCTATTTCTTCTTTTTTTTTTTTCCTTCAGTGAAGTCATGAATGTTACATAAGGGACAAAAAGCCTAATGCTCCTTGTACTACTTGATACATGTCAAAGTAATGATGATTAAGTAGGCATATGAAAAAAAATATCCAAACAGCTTGTCATTGAAGCCTTCAAAACCCTTCAAACCAACCTTATTATTTTAAGATTTGTCATCTTATGCTACCTGATAAAAGAGAAAGAAACAAGAATGTTGCACAGTGCTGGGAGGTTGGTAAGGCTTCAGAAAGTAAATTCCGATTGCCAGCATACAGCATACAGAGAAGGGAAGAGCTGCTCTCAGTTCTGGCTGTCCAGGGACTACTCATTCTTCAAAAGAAAAAGAAGTTGTTGTTTTGTGAGCCTCTTTCTCACAACAAAGTACAAAAAGGATATAATTTCAAAGAAAACTTAGACCGTTTCCTCTTTTTGTTAGAAAGCACTTCACTTGTATGCATGGAATCAGAGTTAGCTTAAGTATGCACGTCTCTGAATTACCTGTATCTTGAGTGCATTTATTTATCGAAATCATAGAGTCATCTAGGTTGGAAAAAAACTTCACAGTCACCAAGTCCAACCATCAGCTGACCTGATCACAAATCCAAATCTTTGGCATGCTACAAATTCATGCTGGTGGTTTTTCTTAAATACTAAGAAACGTGCACTTGCATTCAAAGCTCATCTTGTGGTATTTTTCTCAAAATTGATTTCCAAGGCTATTGGATTTATTTGAAAGTGATACGTTACATATATGTTCATTTCATCGAATGTTTAGATAAAAAAGGTGCATGGACTTGATGATCTTTAAGGTCTTTTCCATTCTGAGCTATTCTATGATTCTATGAACTTTTGTTTAACACTTTTGATTTCAATCTTGTGGCGTGACCTAAGAGATGATTCAATTTAAAATATTTCTAAAGATGTTTCGTAGAATCATAGAATGGCTTGGGTTGGAGGGGGCTGCAAGTATCATGAAGCTCCAACCCCTCTGCCACAGGCAGGGCCACCAACCTCCACATTTAATACTAGACCAGGCTGCCCAGGGCCCCATCCAATCTGGCCTTGAACACCTCTAGGGACGTGGCATCCACAACCTCTCTGGGCAGCCTGACCCATTGTTTAACTATCCTAGTTATGAAAAAACTTTCCCTACGTCCAGCTGAAATTTCCCTTGCGGCAAACCATAATTGTGGTTTCTAGGCCTGTGGAATACATCTTCCATGTATTGTATTATGAACTTCTGGGTAAAAAAAAGGCAACGAGTCTGATTGATATGTGTTAATGACACTATAAAACTGTTAGTCATCTTTCTCCACTCACAGCCCTCAAAGCTTCCTTATGTTATTTATGTCAATGAGGAGCTTTGGGTTTCAGTGGCAGTGAGATACAGCCTATTTTCTGCTTCCATTTCTACCACAGATTGAAGAGGAAAAAAAAAACCATTTTTTTTTTTCAGGCCAAATAAACACATGTCCACAAACAGATATTTCTCTCTTTAAAGTCTACCACGTAAGTCTGACATTTACAAGGAAAATGAGTCACAAATGTACATTTTCTGAAATGACCATTATTTATACATCCTTCAGAATGTCTGCTTCTCTTAATGTATTCACTGACAAACTTAGTTCAGAGAGTAATTCTGAGAATTTTGTGCCCTGCTCTTTTGCAGTTTCAATTGTCTCTGTACATAAAATACGAGCCATGGCTGCTGTTAGAACAAACCAGTGGAAGCTCCCCAGAGCAGTGGACCAGTTCTGTGTCTGACTGAAATAAAAACAAACCCAGGAATTGAAGGAAAAGTAATCAGATGATGAGCAATTTGTGACATCCAGACCTGTAGAAGGTGAATCCGAACTAAAAGCACTGTCAGAACTTATGTTAACCTTGCTCATGCAAGTAAAATTATCTTAAATTTCCAACTGCTTCTCATAAAAATGTTGTAAACTAAACAGTGAGAAGGAAGAACTCCAAAAAGTGGTTTTATTGTCTAGCTAAGAACATAAAGATATAGGTCTGAAACATCTGGGTTATTGTGTCCTGGCCTGCTCTGCTCTGGTGTCAGAGCTGGCTTTAATATTGCAGAATTTTAGAATTTTTCTAAAACATACAGAAAATGAAGGAAAAAGATGGAGTAAATATTTATATTTGTATCTAATATGTATTTATCATTTGATTGTAAAAGGACTATGAAGATAGTTCCCTGAAGGGAAGGTCTATATATTATTTAAAGAAAGACAAGAGCAAGTTTCAAGGATGTTTTTGCTATGAATTCCTCAAAATAAATGATTCAAGTATGATTCTGGAGATTGTTTAAGAAATGTTTGTATCTCTAAGAATGTACTGCAATCCTATGTTATTTTAGAACACAGATTTTCACATAGTTTTACCATCAGTGCTGTCAAGGAAGTGCTCTGTTTCTGTTGTTTTTCGGTAGTTTTGATCAGAAACACTTCATGAGGTTTTGTGTGTTTTAAGTTCAGTCTCTTCTTTTTGGCTGGATGCGTTGCTTGCAGCCATTCAGAGCGTTGTTGTCCTTTGATCTGTGTGCTCATGCTTATCTTTGCCTAACGCTAATTTACAAACTTCCATTTGTACAGCTGAATATCATAGAAGAAGATAAAAAAGCACATGCAGAGGAGCCAAAGATGAGAAAGGCAGCTTGAATTCTGTCTAGGAAGCAGCAAAATGTACTATTGTAAGTCCCTCTGCAGTCACCTATGCCAAAACAGCCATTGATAAAAGACAGGAGAAGGCCAAGTGAGTCCTAACAGAGCTCTGAGACAGAGACACAAGAAAACACACAGAAATCTTTATCAAAAGGTTTCTATGAAGACATTTTCTATCTTCATGTTGTTTATTCTCTTCCAGAATGATATATACTGAATGAAGAACATGTCCTGCAGTTCATATTTTTCAGAGGTTTTCAGAGGTACTAAAAACTGTATTAACCCTGATTTTGGCTCAGGAACCTTCTCAGAATTTTTAGATGTTTTCCAGAATTCTCACCATTGTAGTACTTTCTTAATAGCAAAATGTCATGGAGTTGGAGCTGAACCTCCTTGAACAGAGGTTAAATTGGAGTTGGTTCCACTTATCCATGTGTTAATCTCATCACAGGAGAAACAATAAATCAAGTCAGGTATGATTATAATCAGCAATATTTCTAATATATCACTCCAGCTACATAAATCCCAGAACATAAATAAGGGGGAAAGTCTTTTCTCCTTTGAGCTATTAAATTCAGAATACTTGGCTTCTTACACAAAAGCAGATCTATGAGTTGCTCAGTTCAAACCTGTGTACGCTGGCAGGGTGGAAGTGGTCATCAGCTCTTCTCCGTCTTTATTGATGTTCTCATTGGGAGCAAACCATTGACATTATCACTTTGCACACTACTTTTCACATTTATAATCCTGGAGCCAATTTCTTGGAATTGTGCCCTGCTTTGAAATGTTGATTTTGAAGTCTTGTTCTGTACAGAACACATACATAAACTTTTATTTTAAATGATCCGAAAACGTCTTGCTCAAACACTTGCATTTTTTCTACCTTAAAATATCTTTTTAAATTGAAATAACAATGAAAAACAAACCAAAAAACAGTTTTCAAGAGGCTTCACGGAACTTTAAACAAAGTGTTGACATGCTCACCCTCCTAAAACAGAATACACAACTCACGCAATGAAAATGAGAAGAATTTCCTGAGAAACCTCTGTGAAACTGGGAGCACATCTCTGCCAGCTGTGTAGATTACCAGATATTGATTTGAAAGGTAGCTGGGAGTTCTCAAGAGCAGGGCTGAAGTTGTTTGAAAACACTGCTGCTATTGCAACTGACATCTGGATGAAATGTTGCACACATAATCTTTCTTCACCATCCTGTGTATCAGCCAATATAGAACAAGCTGTCAAAACGTCAAAGAAGCAAAAATAACCACGAGAATTCAATATGAATACGTTTTAATGGCTTCTGCTAATATCACTTGACATTCAGGATTATTTTTTAAACTTATTATGATGTGAAATTCAGTAC
>JAOWBP010002559.1:5389927-5401501 GCA_028571105.1 Tragopan temminckii
CGTTTTAATGGCTTCTGCTAATATCACTTGACAT
Source organism: Tragopan temminckii (assembly GCA_028571105.1). Classification (NCBI taxonomy): domain Eukaryota; kingdom Metazoa; phylum Chordata; class Aves; order Galliformes; family Phasianidae; genus Tragopan; species Tragopan temminckii. The sequence goes on from JAOWBP010002559.1 coordinate 5,389,962, forward strand.
TCAGGATTATTTTTTAAACTTATTATGATGTGAAATTCAGTACGACACGTGCAACAATAATTCAGCCCCACCACCATCCTGCAGGCAGCAGTCACACTATTCTGCAGCTTGGTGCAGCGTGGGCTGCTCATAACATAGCAGTACTCCTCTCCTGTGAGGTGCTGAGCAGTTTTGTTTTGATGCTGGCATGATTAATGGCAGACCATTAATTACAAGCAGTTTTGCTGTCTGTTGATGTGCACTGCCTTTGGAAGTGGACATTTCCAATTGTGGGGGAACTCCCAGCTGCGGGCACATATTTAGTGGCATCAGCTGTGTGCAAGTGCAATGACCTGAGAAGGAGAGAGTTCTGAAACCCCGTTATTTTGTCAGAGGACAAATGTTTTGGTAGAGAAGGGATGATCTAATTGCAATTGCCTTATTTTGTTTTTTCTGTGTGCATATATATGTATTCTTTACTTATATATATGTTACATACTTATATTCTAATTTACAAATCTGAACTCATAGAGGTGACTGAATGCATTTTCCACTTCTTTTCCACTCATAAGAAATGGATGAAGTCTTATCTAGGGGGAACAGGTTTGCAAAAAATTCAAGAGCAAAAGCCCTGAGATCTTGTGAAAGAATTAAACTGTTTCACAGTTACAGTGTTATTCAATCTACAGCAAGTGGAACCCTATCATTTTGGACATGTGCACTCAAATGCACATTACATACGTTAAGTACAAGTCTGAAGATGCTCTGGGCCATTTGAGCCCTTACAAACTCTTTATTTCAGGACCTTTGAGACTGGGTACTTCTGTAAGAGCTCCTTCCTATTGAGTAGTGCATGGAGAAAATCAATCTCCATTTTTAGATTCTTGCTTCCATGAGCAGTAATTAATCATGTTAAACTAGTGGTATAAAAATAGATCATGTGTAAAACAGCTTCTTAATTTCCCTGCAGGTCTGTTTCTATTTTTTTTTTTCAGTGAATTTAACTCAATTTCATGTCAGTGGAAATTCCTTTCAGAAACTGGTGTGGTCACTTCCCCCATAAGAACAGATAAAGATCTGAAGAGTTGTATAGCTTTTGCTGTGCAGCTTTTCCTATCAAGTACTTTTATTTCTCCATGCATGCAGTCTGCCTCCTGTGAGATCCAAGCCATTTCTATTCAGTGATGCAAATGGTTTCTCTGAGCTGGACTTTAGCATTTATCCCATCTAGGTCTTTGAGTAATGTTCTTGATCACAGTGAAATTTCAGATGTTGCTAGACACTCAAATTTAAATTTTATCTGGCATTAAAACAGATGCTTCTTCATAATTCAGATCTGCAATAGCAATTTTGGGGAATATACAGAAATAGGTATTTTGGTTTATGATCACGTGGCTGGATTATTATTTTTGTCTGGATGAGACTGTATTAGTTATGGTAGCATACATGACAGGTATGAAATTTTTTCTCTTTTCAATCTTGTTGATTCATCCCAATTCATCTTTTAGTATTCAGTAGTAGGTGACAGAAGGCTCTCTGAAAGACCATCTCTGCCTTTTTTCATCCTTCAAAGTTCAGTTCTGTAGGAAATCCATCCTCTCTCTTCCCTTTTCCTCATTTACATTTTCATGAAGAGTGATGGGCAGTGCTAAGCCAGATGTTAGTCTGATACCATTACTGAGTTGGCTGGGAAGGGTTTTCTGCTGCCATACCAACCAATTTTCCAGTGGCTGTAGGACCAGAAGGCTTCACCAGCATTCTGTGAGGGTGAAGAGGATCCTACAGACCAGAAAAACTCCTACCAGATGTTACTTTTTTCTTTTCCAGAGTAAGGAAAATGTATGCACATACGGATAGATATATGCATATATACATCATCAACAAACATTATCAGATTTATGTAACAACTTATTTCAAACTCTTAATCAATAAAAAACATTGAATCTATCCCTTAGTCTAATGTGGTTAAGAGATTTTTCTCTATGAGGTCTACTTGTCACTGTTAGGAAAATTGAGCATGCTCCAATAAACTTGCTCAATCATCTTTATCCCGAAAAGAAACAGAGTCCTGAGCTCTCTTTATCTGAAAAAAAAAATGGGGGGAGAGTGTGGGGTCTCTCAAAATGCTGGGGGACACAGCCTTGCTTGAAGAGAAGATGAAGTCTAGAGAAGGTCTGTCTACAGTTTTGATAATGTTCTGATCTTGTGTGCTGATCGTTGGATTTACAATTGTTATTCTTGTGTTTGTTTAAATTGGAAAGTTGGAAATATTTCAAGTAAATATCTATTGCATAATATTTTCTGCTTTCTTTATGTGTATTTTTATTCACAGATTGAATTGTGACATAAAATAATGGAGCAGGTAGGCTGAATTAAGGACTAATAGTTTTTGATGTCCTCATGTTAAAATGATGTCATCAAAATCATTTTTGATTTTCTTATTAACCACGAACTCTTTCTGTTGTCTGTGGCATATACTGAAACCATACACTTATGAGGTACTCAGTGCATTTTCAACATAAAAATGAAAACGTTATTGATTATAAAATTCAACTCTGAAATCTCCAGTTGTATTTACTTCGTACATAATACTAAGTCAGGGCTACACCAAGTCTTTCTCTGAAGAACTAGACATGACCAGCTCCTATAGTCAAGGAGTACAGGTCTGACTTTAGAACACACTCGCATTTCTTGCAATACTGGAGGTTCTGTTCAGAGGACAGCCAAAGTGAAAATGAAGCAACAAATGTATTACAGCTACATTTTGTATGACAGATGAACAACATTGATTTCCCCACAGTGCCTTTCATAAAAATCATCTGTATATAGATAGAGCTGCATGGAATAGAAAGGTTTAAAGCTGTTTTTTAAATTCAGTAAAATATTTTACTGGAAAGACGATGAGGAGACAGTTCAGATTTAACTCTGTGCTCTCCCAGCTATGAAGATAGATATGGAAGGCTTAAAAAATACCAAGAAATGTAAGTGATCACAGCAAACAGTCAAGAGAACTCATTGATAAGAAGCCAGCAAGTGAAACCATCAGGTCTCCAGAAGTCTGAAAAAGCTGAATGGATATTTTCACTCAGATTCAATGATGGAGAAGTTCAGGGGAAGAGAGAAAGACAGGCATGCGGACCTATCTTCCCAGAACTCCGAGACGAACCACTGCAAAGAGATGGTCAAGATGATGGTAGGAAAGATGAGTACAGTTTTGGTAAAGAAATACATTTTCAGGCTCTTCAAATAACTTATCAGAGAGAGGGACACAGTAAAAACTGCTAACCTTTTGAACTGTTGCTACTATAATTATTATCATTATCCATTAGTGAAAGAGAAATAAAACAGGAAAAAAAAAGGAAACAAATCCACCCTATCTAATCTAGCTTTCAAGATTCTTTGATAATGATTAGTCAGAGACAGGGGGGCTTTTTTATTTCACTTGATGTAAGCCCTGTCCACCCCTAGATATTTCTGCTCGTACATAAAAAGTTTATTATTTCTGTCATGTTTTATACTGGCTGTATGATAATGCTTTATATACCAGTCCAGCAGTGCGCTCTGCGTGGCTTGTATTTTATGGAGAGCTGCAGGCTCTGAAATCACACAGATTAGCAAATGCTTTCAACTCCCAGTCTGGACTCCAGTGCAAATTACAGACCTTTTTAGTAATTTATATCATTTAACTGCTACATTTAGAGAATGACAGGAAAAAAACCAACGCATCTCTGCATTTGTACTTGCACTTACTTCGAGAAATACATCTATTTTCAGGAGGAATATAAATCATGTGCTAAATGATGTGACTTAGCAAAGAACTTACACCAGTGGTAGAATTTTCCAGTGTTGAGAACTGCTCAGTTCTTTGTCATATTTGTGGGAGGCAACCTATTGTTTTGGCATAAGTAATAGAATGTTGTAGCAAAGGGACATATCTCAGAGCCCTTGATACAAGATATACCTGGCTGTCTAGGTGCCAATGACCTGACTCTGATTAAAGCATTTTAACAGGTGTGTTGTAAATGCTATCTTTCTTTATTTTTTCCATATCCTTATAATCTTAATTACAAATAGTCATGGACATTGAATAATTGTCTAGATTCATTTGAGTTCTGAGCCTCATTAGCAAGTTGCCTAGAAAGGTTGTGGGTGCCCCATCCCTGGAGACATTCAAGGTTGAGTTGGGTCAGGCTCTGAGCACCCTGATGGAGCTGTAGGTGTCCCTGTCCATTGCAGGGGAGTTGGACCAGATGGCCTTTAAGAGTCTCTTCCAACCCTATACACTCTATGATTCTATGAATCAAGTGCTAGAAAGCAAGACAGTCTCGTTTCTTTAAAACTTTCATTTAAACTGCTTTCTGATAGTAAACAACTCCCTGAAGACTGAGTAGAGTGATGCATAACCTGCTATTATTCTTCATATAACTTAAGGAAGAAAAAAATTTTCAATTATCACTGAGAGATGCACAGACAATAGATCTAAGTTACTAAGAAACACTTTGAATTTAATGATTGATGGAACAAACTCAATACAAAGCAGAGGAATTCAAATGTAACCCTATTGAAATTTCACCCCCGCTATGTCTCCAACTCCTGCAGTTTTTAACACAGCACAATGCACACATTTCATTTCTGCTTCAGAGTGTTACTGACTCCAGGGTTTTGTGATAAAACTTCCTTAGTAATTGTTGGCACTTGAAAAACTTCGCAATTTAAATGGGAAATTTGCTGTCTCTCTAAAAATAAGAACGACTGTAGTAGCAGTATAATCTTGCTCATCAGTATTTTATAATCATTCAGCATTCAGATACTAAAATTAAAAGAAAGCAACAATAAAGAAAGAAAACACATCCCAGTTTCCGTATTCATTTAGTCTTAGCTGCCTAAGGAGAGCAGATGTGCCAGTAATGGCAGTGCTTGCTACATGATAATAAGTATTAGCAGCTCATAAAGAGCTAAATGCCATTGCCAAAGAGTTGTCATCGAATTTCTTTTTTTCCCCAGTCAGTTCACTTATTCTAAGTGAATTCTGTAGTTTGGCCAGATCCAGAGCTTATTTGAACTGCAGTTTATCTGCCCAGTCTCTCCTGGCAGGTGACCAGGCTTTATGCAAGTGCTCACTACCACATGTCAAATGCAGAAAGGGTGTAGTGATCATCTCCCATATTTTCCTTCCTTAGGGAGAGAAAATAACCTGAAAATGGCCTGAAATTACCATGTTGGGTGTATTTGTCAGAAGAAGTCACTATGGCCAGTTGTACAGCAGTCACAAAACGGCTTGTAGAAACTCCTCAGATGCCAGCATTCCTTGGGATCATGTTCCTGTTCTGCATTTGGGTACATGAGGACAAACATAAAAGCAAACAGGAGACACTGATCCCCAGTGTGGACCCTAGGAGTGCAGGCTTCCAGAATAGGCTCTGGGGTAGGGATCCTACAGGCTGAAAACCTCTCTGAAGGACATTTAAGAAAGAAGATGGGGAGAGCCACGTACATTATTCCATTGGGAATTGTCTTCTAGAGCACAAGGTAAATCTGAACAGAAATCTCAGAATTATACTTAGTGCTTTCCTATGTGATTAGCTCTCTCACTGTGCCAGTGAAAGGTCAGTTGCCTTGGCTGTCTTTCCAGTATTGCTTTTTTCTTGTCAAGAACAAAAGTTTATTGGCTTTTTTTCCAACAATCAGACTTATAGATATGAGTACAATCTTGACTACCAGTATTTACTGATGATTTCCTTTGTCCTTAGAGTTGGTGAATTTTTAATTAATTAATTAATTAATTATTTTTTAGAGGCTGTTCTGGTTCATTCTGCTATGAAACATCTTGAGGGAAAATCACACAATACGTAAGAGTTTATCTATTCCTGCTCTGTATCAAAAAGATTCATTGATATAATCACTTATTTTGAGCAAGAGTGACATGATTTTTTTTTTTACTTTCAATACTGCCAAATTTTCAATAAAAAATGAAGTTCTGCAGCCTTTTTCTATTCATAAGTAATATGAAGATAAGAGTAATTCTATTGCTGTGCCTATCTCCTGTTTCTTTGGAGCTACATCTTAGTTATTTTTCTAGATTTCCTTTACAGTTACTTGAGATAAACTTGTGTTTCCATGGCATAAATTATCATATTTCTAAAGCAGATAACTAATTCAAGCCAGGTTTATCATATTTTATTTTTAAAAGGCTATGAAAAAGATTAATTCAGATACCACAGTCCTTAAAAGTTATCTGTGGGCACAGCTAGCCCTTAGAGTCAAGTTGCATACCCAGCCTGTACATCTATTCTCAAAGACAAATGAGAGAATGTTTTCTTCCCTTTCACATGAATTCTGTCATTATAAGCAAAAATCAAGAAACAGCTTTTCCATTTATTGATGCTGAGATGCGTACTATTTCTTGTTGCTGTGAGAATTAATACGCTCCAGGAAATAAGTGAATTAATTTTATTCATGGGAAATGTTTGAAGAAATAACAGAAAAGGTGTGATTCATTCAAAATTAGGATAGGAAATCAGTAAGGTTTTCTTTAATAAAGGAAGCCAGTTCATTTGTGTTACCTCAGGCGAAACAAACTAATTGTAGGGAAATATAGAAGACTTTTCTCCATTAATAAATATCTCTGCTTGAAAAAGAAAGTACAAAGATGGTCCAAGTGGCCAGCTCTTTAACCACCACGTCTGGATTTCAACTCAGTAGCAGGTGAAGGGTAATGCTTTATAGGCATTTAATGAATATACTGTTACATTAATATTGCTTTTTTTCTGTTCTTAAATGGTAAAAACTAAGAGTAGAATATCCGTCCTGTCATTATTAACCTGATTTTAATCAGGATTTTTTAATTTATTGTAATTGGACTGATATTTAAAATCTAGATCGTATGTCGCTCATGTGCATACCTGAAATGTATAAAATAGATCTTCATAGCATCCAGACTAATTATATGGTATTTCCATATACAAGCTATTCCATTTATAACAGTTGAGTGTTTGTTCCTTTTCCTTTGGGTCATTGTTGACAGTAACAAATACCGTCAATACTAAGGCACTTTCAGTGGGATCAAACATTGGGAAATAGCTACCTACTCAGACTAGGCACCTTCTTTGTTTCTACAACATCAACAGCAATTTGATGCCAAGACAGCACAGAAAATATTCGAAGGAACTATAAAACATATTTGTAAGTAGATTTCTACATAGTGGAAAAAGCACACATTCATTAATGGAATATAAACAAAACATTGTGAGCCTGTAACAAGAAAACCTTCATATTTCCACTATGTGTCATTAGAACACTTTACCTAAATTACAGCTTTCAAGCACTTGTTCTATTCTTCAAAAAAATGTGTATAATATTTTCTTCTTTTAAATGCATTGCATACAATAAAGCTAGGAATCAAATTAACCTACAAATAGCTGAATGAAAGGCATAACATTCCAGTTTTCATTTGTTAGACTGCATTTTGAATGATCTTATTCATCTGTCAAATGTTTCTTGAAATGAAGAATAAAACTGGACAAGGTAAGCAACACAATTTGACAGTTTATTTTTCAAAAATTCATTAAATAAAGAAAAGTTTGTCACCGTTATACCAGCAATTTCAACTTATTCATTAGATTTAAAATATGTTTAAGAATATTATACCAATATCATACCCCTGGAGATGACTGACTCTATTTTCCAATGAAATAAGTTTAGAAAATTTCCATTTTGCTGGGCAGAAATTCTCATCACCAAAGTCCTGTTTAAACTCTCTCTGTACAGCACTTAAGCCACTTCCTGGCTTTAAGAATGAGGTGCCTTCAGTGCAAAGCTTACATTTCAGAGCACTGACAATCCAAATGAAAACACCTTTGAATTCAGTAGCCAGAGAATACTATCTTAGATTTAAGTCCTGGACAATGGTCAGAAAAGTGGAAGGTTCTGTACACTAATCAACTTTTGCGATTATTGTGTTAACTTCAAGACAAATGTAGAGTATTAAAATTGAACTGGCATCCTTCCAGTGTAGCTATGGAAAAGTCTAAAAAAACCCAAACAAATTATCTCTAGAAATCACCCCTATTGATCTTCCATCACTGCATTCAGTGATTCTAAGAAGAAGTACAAGTGAATAACAGTCCTATTCTTTTTCTTTGCTTTTATTAACTCTTGTAATGTTTATTTTTTTCTTTGGCAGAAGCTGAGAAATGCCTATGAAATCAAATTATACTGAGCTAAATAAGTGCAGTAGCCTCTGCAAGACTTTAATTTTTAAGATAGGAATTTATCCCTATAGAAGTCACATTTAATTGTTTCCAGGTTCACACTGCATCATTTTTATTGAAGCTAAAATGGCATCAAGTTTTAAATACATTGCTTTTTCAGGTTCGTCTGTAATTAACCCTGAATACAATACTTATGACCACTGTGCAGAATGATTACTCAAAGCTTGATCTCCCTAACCCTAAAGTCAAGCCAAAACTCCTGCTATCTTTATATGACATAGTATCAAATTTCAATGCTCAGACAAAATTTCTTTGAATTCAATAGGATGCTATTAGCTTTTCAGGCCACATCTATGTTAGCAAGTAGAAAAGCACAATAGGAAGAGATTTCCAGAGCGAAACAATTGGTGCTGATAACTCAAAATCAACTGAATTTCTCTAAATTCTGCAGATTAACTGTGCACATCAGAGGCTTTGGCAGCTGGTGTGCATCAGTGAGGTTGTAGTACATCCTCCACTTGAGCTTCTTCCTCAGTGAAGTTTGAGGTGGCCCTAATGCAAACAAATACTTCAGAAGGGGAAAAAACAGAGGTGCTTCAGAAGTGCACTCTGGAGCTGAAGTGGTGATGTGGAAGAGACAAGTGGAGCGCGCCAGGGGATCAGTGTCAAACTCGGTACATTATACTGTCACAGTTAACTGGCACCTTGGAGGGTCTTCGCCATAATCTTACTTTAACTCTTCTGTGGATGGAATGATGGCAAAAAGTCAAAAAGTCTAATTGGATCTGCTAGGCACATAATGGCTGTGGTTGTGTTGTGAATTCTTTTGGGTAAAAACCTAAGCTCAGGATGGATTTTAGTCCTAGAAGCAGGAGAACGGATAGCAAGATACAGTGATAATAGGATAAACAGCAATAACTCAGGAAGTCCTATCCCCTGATTGCATATATTACAGCTGAGTAGGAGAATGTTGTGTTGTGTTTTTCTTTGGTTGGTTGGTTGGTTGGTTAGTTGATTTTTCTGTTTTTGGTAGCTTGGAAGTGCGATAAGATAATCAGGACACTGAGAATTTTGTTTTTCTATAACAATAAATTGTATGATACTATTGCCAGGTGTTCCACTAGAGAAAGGTATACATTCATTTTCCTTGCAAACAATAGGAACAGTGCGTGTATGTCTGATATATCACTCATCACCAGTAACACCTGAAGAAAGCATCAGACTGTACAGACAATTTTAAAAGTATGCTGAGATAATAAAAGAATCATAGAATTGCTCAAGTTGGAAAAGACCTTCAAGATCATCTAGACCAACAGCAAAATAATGTGCTGTAATAAAAAAGATACAAGATCAAGATGACTTGTATCTGCTTCTATTTTGATAACTTTAAAAATAAATAAATAAAAAACATTTCCTCTGAATTCTGAGTGAGATAAAAAAAAATGCAAAACCTTGGAAGCTGGCAGGAATGATAAAATAACTCTTCGGACAATTGTTTTCTTACTTTCCTGGTTCTGGTTATCTTTGCAGCAAATTTCAGCCTGAGACTGACTGCTGAATGTCTCCAGATCAATTCAGATCTATAGATCTGTCTATAGATAAAACAACAGTAGTGTGGTTTTGAATTCTGGGAATTCATCATAATTCAGCAGTACTAAATATAGTGATTTTGATTTTAACCAGCTGTACCAGTAGGGAAAGTTGCTGATTATAAAAGCAAGACTCTTTAGCTGGCCACAGACAGGAAGCTCATGACATTCTTAACTGCTGATCCTAAATTGAAAGTTGTTAACATTATCATTAATCAAAAATGTCAGTATCTACCATTTGATTCTTTCTTTTAGTTCTTATTTTTGATTCATATTTTCATCATCTCTTGCTGTTCCCTTTGGGTGCCTTTCCTGAAAGTTCACCGGAAAATTAAATGTTTTTCACCCATAAAGTGCTTCAGTCAATTAAAAATCGGTCTGTTCCATTATTACCAACTTCTAATGGCACTAATCCCACAATTTGGTATCACTTATCTGTCATGAAAAATGCTGAAGCTGACACGATGAATAAATCTTTATTTTCAGTTTTAGCAAATGAAAGCAACATCCGAACAATGTACTGTGGCACCAAGACTAATCTTTGGTGTAGCTGCCTGTCTCTCAACAGTCTTTAAAGCATCAAACAAATTTCTTCCCTGCTGAGTGACTAACACTCAGCTCCTGCAGAGAAAATGTATGCTCTGAGGCAAATCTGCATTTATTTATTACACTTCAAGTAAAAATATACAAAAAACTCTTTTTTTTTTTTTTCCCCTATGTCTACCAATCAACACTTACAGAAATTGGAGCTTCTCATACTGAGATTTTTTTATTAATATTTTAATTTTTTTTTCAGGCAACAGTGACTCACATTTGTCTCCTAATTGTAAGAAATACAACAAAAATATTCAAAATTGCTGTCTAAATAACTGGGATATCTTTTTCCTTCACATTTTATTGAAGAAAACCAATTCATATACTGAACTGATTCTGACACTGATTCTGTTTCCACTGTAAACAGTTATTTTGAAAGAGCTTGTATCTGGGGTTAGTTTGACAAAGACTGCTAGTCCTTTGTCTTCTTTTTCTACAGTAAATCCTGATTACAGAAACTGATAGCAAATTGAAGATACCTCCCTGCCATAGATCTACATGACAAAGTATATGAAGCCTATTGTTTATACTGATAAATGGGTGAACTCGTGTGCATGCAACCACAATACTTTGCACTAGTTTCAGTATACTGAAACCAATTCAAGCAGATTAAAGAAAGTAACTTTTTTCTCCTTTCATGACATGGATCTTTATTCTGCTTATTCTCTACTACGGTATGGGCCCTGTTTTTGTCCCATGTCGATCACCAATATCTCCCTACTAAATCATGTCCACTAGGACAACATCTAAATGTTTCTTCAACTCCTCCAGGGACAGTGACTCAACCACCTCCCCGGGCAGCCTGTTCTAGCTCCTGATCAACATTTTAGATAAATTCTTCCTAATATCCAACCTGAGATGAGGTGTCCCCAGTAGGCTCTCCCTTTATTTGAATAAAAAAGACTGAAGACTCCTCTGTGTCTTTTTGGGATAAAGATGATTGAGCAAGCGTATAGGAGCAGAAATTTTCCTAACAATAGAGTGATTTAATTTTAATGGTCAAATCAAATCCAGCTTCAGAGAGGACAGATAATTCCTTTGATGAGTGCAGGTGATTTCTGACGGATTTGTTCTAAGAGTGGAGTTTTGGTAGAATACAAAACTGCGAGGCATTAATCTGCCTTCTGTTCTGCTATAAATGAACACCTCAGGCGGTTTGCCTCAGACT
>JAOWBP010002559.1:5430093-5447012 GCA_028571105.1 Tragopan temminckii
TTCTTGGGCCAGATATGTTTTCTGATATATTTAGTGACTGCTGAACTCATTTATCAGCTCTGGGAAGGGATTCCATTTCTTTAGACCTGGCTCTTCTGACTGCTTACATCTCATCATCCCTCCAAGGTTTCTTGACTGTCTCAAAGTCAAGGCAATGAGACACAAGCAAAGCCAAAAAGAAAGAGATTATGGATGGGAGGGCAGCAAGGGGAAAGCAAGTCAAGTGAAATACATTCATCCACAGAAAAAAAACTGCAGTGAGAGATTTCTCAGAGGATACACGTACCAACACTCGATGACCTAATGCTACTGTAACTCCATTTCCTACAGCTATTATAGTCTTAATATATCGAATCTAGCCAAGTCCATCTGTATATGAAACATACATCAACATTGCATTTGAGTGCGAAGGATCTCTGCGTAAATAGGAATGAACAAACAAATGGTATTTAAGTTATTTGCAGATAGGTAACATGAAAGTTACTTTTTTTATTTTTACTTAATTTCCAGTTCCACCTGAGTGGGTTAGAAGGAAATGAAACACCACTTGATGGTTGACCCATATGACTGCCAGTTCTATTTGAAGTTCCCAGAGCACACCTTAACACCATCCAGATATTATTTTTAACAGAAAACTGTTCTGGTGGGTCACATCACAGAGCTATTTCAGTTCAACATTTATGTTTCTGTATTGGGGTACTGACAGTGTTCAGAAAGTGCTTTGATATCCATACCAAGCTGCCCTGAAAGTACAAAGAATTCAGGTGAAATTTCTAGACAAGGCTCTACTTCCATATACACTGAAATTGATTGTTAATTTGTGAGGCTTTATCGCTATATTTTCTGTGTCTGGGTTCTTGGCTTTTTTCCCTTGTTAAAAAATACGTGCAACGCTAGATTTCAGTTTTTTATAGTTGTATTTGCTGCATCGTTTGTGGACTGAATAGGTCCACAGAAGCTGTTGGGAATGTTTTTTGAAGTAAATTGACACTTGATACAACCATTTTTTGCCTTCTTGTGCATAAACTTTCTCCACTTGTATACTGAACCAGTCTGTAGTCAACTAAAGGTTCATCAAGCACCTAGTAGTTCCCATGTAGAAGAAAGATGGATTGTGCACTCAGTGTGCACAGGTTTACCCATATTTTCTGTATTGTTTATGAACATAGGTGCCCATAAGTACATACGCTGTTATCAGGAATATAAATATTAAATTAATATTAAATTTCCATTTTAAATGGAAACTTTGGCCTGATTAATGATGGAGATTTGAAGTAAAAGGGCTCTGAAGTGCTCTTAAAACAGCATGTTAATCTATCAGAAGTAATGATGAAACCTTTAAGCTAGTGTACTGTAATTACAGCAGGAAGTAATTAGTACATTTAAAGGGAAGAAATAGCACTATGCCTGAACGTAGTGGAGAGAGTAGCCAGGCAACAATGTAAAGTGACATTTTATGAGGCAATGCTCTTTGTCCTGAGACATAATTATCTTCAGAAAAATTAACAGTCCAGGTGTTGTTATTAAGAGAGTGTCGGCATCTCGAAAGATGGAAGTGTTTGACTGTGAAATATATGCAGCTTACATCAGGTGTGTGATCCAAGTATCTTCCTTTCTGAAAGGCTTCCAAGTTCTTAACTGGTTGGCTGAGGCAAAGCTGGAGCAGCTGGGCAGCTGCCAAAATGAGCAACATTGGTGGATTTAGAGGAGAGTTGGACAAGGATGGAGCATGCTTGAGAAGATGATACTGATAAGCCAGGCAGCTTCAATTCTTCTGGAACTGGTATATTGAATGGGTGGCTTTTCTACTACTGATATAGAGAGTAATACTTTGCTTTTAAAATTTGCTTCATTTTATATATTAATGAAGGTTCCTTCTTCTCTCATAGTAGATGCTTATAAAGCATCAGTTAAGTCTGTCTTCTTAAGATAGTATAATTTACTGATTCCAGTTTTCAAATCTGCACACCTCAAATTCTTATATTCCTCTACAAACTGGGTGCTCAGAGTAAACTAAAATTAGAGATGACTTTACCCTACTATTGAAAAAATCAGAGCTTGGGCAGTGGTGCCCTGACAACAGACCTGCTGTGGATGCTAGACTGCAGTTATGTAGTTTACGTAGAATAGATTGGTGCATTTGTAATGTGAAGAGGAATGAGCACTAGTCCTTGTTAGTAACATAACCAAAATCATTTCAGAAAGAGTGAGAATAAGGGGACATTTGGTAATTCTATTTGCCTGCATAAAAGAGGTAGATCTAATTTATCCATTTTAATTCTTTCTTTGAGCAACCTTCCTTTGGATTTACAGTCTCTAGAAACAATTCTAACCTATCCTTTGCTGGAATAGGAAAAAAATAAGCATAAACACTGAAAAACATTTTTTTTTCAAGGTAGATAGCTATTAAAAATAATGCTAGAGGGTGTTCTGTAGGAAATGAAAAAGTTACTGTCTTTTAAACGCATGCACTTGTGCATGCATGAATACACACTCAGCTTCTCATAAAGAGCGTAGTTTCATAGCAAATGGCCACTGCACGTGTCCCACTCTTGTTCCCACTGTATTTCCTTTGCAAGTATGTGATTGTATTTTGATAACATTTTTCTTCTTGTGAACATCCTGTGAAGTAGGAAGAAGAGTACAGGCTGAAAAGAAACTAAAATGAATACTATTTTGAGAACTTAAACTAATTATAGGTGTTTTTTTGTTACAATGTCAGTCAGCAAATGTGGTCTCTACTAGAGTTACAGAAGGAAATGATATCTGAAGTTCCTTTAAGGTGTGTCTTGAACTATTTCGGAGTGAAACACTGTTCATGATACATAAGGGCTGAATGCTGGTTGTTGAGAAAGGAAATGTTTTTTCAGCTTGTGTATTAGGAAAGATGTCTCAGGAAGAGTGGTGATGCAGTAGCATAGGCAGCCCAGGGAGGTGATGGAGTCACCATCCCTGGAGGTGTTCCAGAAATGTGGAGATGTGGCACTGAGGGATGTGGTTGTTGGGCGTGAGGGGATTGGTTGGGGTTGGACTGGATGATCTCAGTGGTCTTTTCCAACCTTCATGATTCTGTAATATTGAGCATTAAAGTGCAGTAAAAGCACTTTCTCACAAGGGCTGAAACGTGCTGAGGAGCAACCATAATGAGTTGTAGACCACTCCGGTGCTCCCCTTATATCAGGTTTGTGTCATCTGTACATGTATCAGCAAGTAGGCAGGATCAAAAGGAGCTGATTTGCAGCAAAGGGTGCTCACCTGCATTGTGGTGGTTTTCATTTTGCTCTGTTCTAGTCCTACTCAAGGGATGGCCATGGGCACTGGGGCATGCAAGGTATGAATGGAGTGCACTTTCTAATTCAGTTTCTTCCAAAAGAAAACCAATCTGTATGCTTTGAAACTGAGTTGTGGAGAAACTCACAGCCAAGGAAGGGGGTAAATCTGAGAGACTTGCTTCCATATGTGCTTCTGATTCAAGCTGCAGCGCTGGTGTAAGTGTATTTATGATGTTCATGTAGCTATTTCTGCTGAGAATGGGATGAAATTTCCTGTGTGCAGTGTATGAAGATCAGAATAAAAGTCTGTTGCTTGATTGGTCACAGATGGAACAGATTTTTAAAAAGAAAGCAAACCCAGCTGAGTCATCACCTGTGGGAACAGAAGGATTAGTGAAGCAGAAGCAAAGGATAAAGCTTGGAGTAATCTGGAAGATTAATGGAGCCCATTGCTGTGTATCACTTCCTGATTTTGCCTCGTCAGCAAGTCTGGAAGGCTGCTATGATCATACTCAGTCTGTTTGAACTTTTAAAAACAGGAGGAAATCGAAATTCATACTTTCGCCAACAAACTTACCATACCAAATTTCCTCAAAGCGATGAAGATTGAAGAGAGCTTTGATCTGCTTTTTGACTGCTGATCAAACAAGGACATGCTTACTTAAGGTTTTTTATAGGATCCTTAAAATAGAGTAGACAAGAATAATACCTTTCCTGCTAGATCCTTGTCTGTACATACATATTGTGCATATTGGTTACAAACGTTTTTTGTAAAAGGACTCAACAGAATGGAATTCTGAGGATACTTCCTAGACTTTTTCTAGGTGTTACTGTTGGGCGTAGCAGATTTTTAGAGCTGAACTGGTGATAACCATACTGTAATGCTTTCATTGTAATAGTTAGTATAGGGATTGCCTAATGAATCCTCTGACAAAGCTTCTTTTATCCAGAGTTGCTACTGCATCCCTTCCTGCAACTCCTTCTTATGGCTTAATCAAGTTTTATTTTACTCTGGTGAAAATCCTTTCTATTTATATTCTGGACATGTTTACATAAAATGTGAGCAGACATCTCATAATACTGAGATTGAAGGTGGAAGAAAATTTCCTATTTCTTTTTCAATTCCTCAAGTATTTTTAATGTAGTATCAGCACACAAATATTTCAGAATCTTTGCATTCTTTCTGTCAGTGTTGTTTTTATATTGCAGAGAGATCGCTTATCTATTTTCTAGCTGCAATCCTTTTTTATGGAAACTTTCTTTCTCTCTGACTATTAAGAACAAAGCAATAAAAAGTGAAAGCTTAAAAATCTTCCCAACCTGAGCGTAAAGCAAATGGGGTTTATAAATGCTGAGCTGGCATCCCTTCCCACCGTGCTTCTGAATGAGATATAAAACTGAGGTCCTGACCACTTGTAGTCATTTAACAGATCCCATGGTGCATTTTTTTCAAAAGTAGAGGTGAAAGCTGCAATGTCATGGCTTAATTTCAATCGGATAATTACATTCTGCCTGCTTAGAAATTCCTCACTGACTTCTGTTTGAAAATATATTCCTCATTTTTAATCCTAAATGGTTGTGTTGTGCCTTGCTAAAAAGCTTTTGCCCCTTGGCCCAGTAGAAACTCTTATTCACAGCCATTTCTCCAGTGAGGGAAGCAATCCTTATGTAGCTAATTTGCAATAAAATTTCCAAAAGCTTCTCAAATGCTAGAAGAATGGCAGAAATAGAGCAGATGGTCTCTGCCTCTTATGGGCTGCACAGGAAACCTCATTGTTACGTGGTTTGGAAGAGGGATCGGATGAGTAAGCACAGAAATGGCTGATGGAACATATTTGTTGAAAAAAAAAGTACTCTTAGAATTTTGTCTTGTAACTCAGGCATGTGCACACGGCTTACAGTATAAACTTGTTTAAGATGCAGACCTGTCATGCCACAGGGGCGCTGAAATTTCTTGAAGTGTGACTGAGCTTTGTGAAGATGATGCTTTGTGAGCTGAGCAACTAAGTGGTGGGGATTCAGCTTAGAGTTTGCTTCTGCCTGAACAAGGAAGAAACTTGTTCAAGTTGAAGGTTAGGCATGCCATTTGGGTGCTCTGAATTATCCTGTGTAAAGTTCAGCTCCATTGGAACCAAAAGGCCTATCAGAATCATAGAATCAAGGTTGAAAAAGACCTCTAAGACCCTCAATCCACCTCATCCTTCCCAGTGGCCATGTTCCCCAGTGTCACATCTCCATGATTCTAGAACACACCCAGGCTGTTCACAGTCCCACAGTTGTCTTCTTGCTTAAGGTCAACCTAAAACCCATTGCTTTATTTCTGAAGTTAGACTACCCTGTTCCATTTTGCCACCTTGCCGTTCAATGCATTTCTATGGCACTGCAACCAGAAGTCTCAATGAAGGATAGTGTGAAACTCCACTGGGGATCACTCACTGAGAAAATGACCTATTCTAATTTTCCTACTTGTTTGATTATGTATCTATTTTTTATTTTTTATTTATGCAGTGGTTGCTTCAATATCTTCAGAGCTTACAAAAAGGAGTTTAAGTGGGAGAAATTTGAAAGTGTGGACAGCCTGCCAGCTGGATCTGATCATGCAACAGACCTGGATCACTGTACGTGGTACCAGGAGAAGTACTTATTTCTGAGGATCCTTTTCAGTCTCAGCTGCATGAATGCACATAGATGTGGGGGCCCAGGTGTTGTCCTCATGCTCAGCATTCCTTGTCCTTGGTAGAAGCAGGGAGGAGAGCTAAGCATCTTCAAGTCCCTTCCAACAATGCAGAAATGTGTCAATCTGTGATGAGATGATGTGCCTACAGAATCTTCTGTTAAATAGCAGCCCATGTGAAAGCCTCTACAGTGTTTTGGACTAACGGGGTAATGGGTGTAGTTTTGAGGTTCACCCTGGACTCTGCTTAACTCCTCAGATCCAATTATTAACAGCTAATTTGAATTTCTATTTGAATCTTCAGTGCTAAAATGATCTAATTCAATTAAAAAACAGGAAAGGAATATATTATATTCTTTAAAAAAAAACAGGCTCGTAATGGTCATGGTGGTAACATATAATGTGAGTTCAGCCAATATATTAAATAGAGGGAAAAAATTCCTCTATACCCTCGTTATTCTTGCTTACATTCTGCTGAATTCTGAACAAATCATAACATAAATTACTTTTCATTTCCTTTAATTTCTGCAGATAAAATTCAAAGTTTCTGTGGGCTGTCTCAATTTTTACTAGGGAACATATGAAGTCCATTATGATGTGCAAGTGTAAGATAAAAGTTGTGTACTGACTTGACTAAGCTATTGCACCTTGTTTTAGTAAAACTGAACACCCAAATAAGTTTGAAGGATTAAAATTTTTCTATTGCTATAGTGCTCAAAGAGGAGTTTGATGTTTAATAGATGGAACTAAATTATTTATTTAACCAAATCAAAACAGAGAAGCAGAAAACATGTCAGTAGTTTGCTGCATTTTGAATACAGCAAAAATGCTTCTGATTCCAGCTGGCAGAAGTTATCCATGAATTAGAATTCTATGATTTTTTTTTTTATGAATTCTTTCTGTAAGCTGTATTCAAACTTGCTGGGAAAAAAAAAACAAAAAACAAAAAAAAAAAACGTGAAAATATATTCCACAGCAGCAAGCATCTCCATTTTTAGCTCTTAATTTAGAGACGATATATTTTGACTGATACACCAGACAAATTGTGCTTTCATGTCCTTATATCTATTTTCTTTTACCACACTAAAGCAGGTTGAAAAAAGCCAAATGTAATAAAGTAGCACAAATGTATATGTTCCAGTTTTGCAGAAATCTGCACCATCCTTGTCTCCAAAAAGTTCTATTATTTCCTAAACATAATGACTAAACTTAATGTAAAATTGCTAAATAAACATGCAAAGGAAGGTATTTTTTTAGCATAAACATTTTTCATGGAAAAATAATTCTTTTTATTAAGTTGAAATGTATTGTAGCTAATGTAAACTACCTGTGAAAACAAACATCTAAGCACAAATAAAATATTGGCTATTTTCTTATTCATAGACTGGCTTGGGTTGGAAGGTACATTAAAGGTTGCCAAGTTCTAGTGCCCTGCTGTGAACAGGATTGACCCCCACCTGATCAGACTGCCCCAGATGCCACCTGCCACCTCCAAGAATGGGACACTCACAGCTTTTCTGGCATACTGTTATTTCTATCTCCTTTTTTTTTTGTTGTTTTTTGAAAGTGTATGAACTATATGTTGCATCTGGTTGCTTTCTTTGCTCGGGAACCTAATGTTTAAAAAGGTCAATATCTGCCAGGCTTTGTGTTTAAAAATGTCAGCATAGAGCTCTACAGTAGTCTGTGTAGGAGCACTGGATTTAGCAAGGCAGAAAGCACCTTGCAGCCCTGAAAGGTTCAGAGCATCGCACCAAGCAGATTTAACAGCAGTCCTGTTGGTAAAATCATCCCAAAAAGGTGAGCCACTTGTAGACTCTGTAATATACAGTGTTATTTATGAGGTGTGGAAAAGAACTGGCATCTCTGAGGCACTGCTGCTGTTTTATCTGCCTTCCACTTCCAAAGCGATCAGACCTGCCAAGAGATATAAACTTCTGTTTGTCTCAAAAGTAAAGCTTCGTTCTCTCCTGATACTACAGCACAAACAAGCTGTGTTTTTGCTCAGACCCTTTCAGGGAAATGGTCTTTTCCCCATCACTAGTTTGATAAAATGTTATCTCCCCATATGATGCTTTACTTGGTTTGCTGATCTGTCTGGAGATAGTGGTAAAGCCCAGAATATCAGAATGTGCCTTAGACAATTGGGCTAATCTAAGTGATGATGGACTCTTCTGAGGGTTGTATTCCACTTAACTCCGAATGCCAGCACTTTATTTATGTACGTCCATTATCTCAGGCTTGAGATGTAGTTGACATATGGAGCTTAGACTCCCTTTCCATATAGGGATTAAATTCCTCTCAAATTTCAGGTAAAGAAGCAGATCACATAATGATGATCACCTAAAATGAAAAGTTACAGCAGCATTTGAACTAAATAACACCACTGAAGATGCACGAAGCATCAATTCTCCTCTTATTAAAACTAAATCACAACTTTTGTATTTTAGGAAGAGTTCTTTAACACTTGTCTTATCTACTTAATTAAAGGCAAGTGTTCCTATGTAGAGATAGACAAACAAATTAACGTAATATGCCTCAGCTTCTCCTGAGGAATAGAATATCCTTATCTTTTGGACACTAATTGCTACAGTTGGTGTTTTATTGAAAATGAATTGATATTTACTAAGAGTACAGATTTGACAGATGCGAGAGAAAATGAATAACTAGTGCAGTGTTCTGATATTCAGATGGAATAATGTATTTAAATGTCAATATAATGTTTTTCTAATTAAAGGCAAAATATTTGTTTAGAAAATTAATCCCAGTGCACTGGTGTATTTAATGGGATTGTAGTTCTTTGTTAACCTCTCATACTACAGAAAGATTCAAAGTAAAAGCTATTTCTGTCATAGAGAACCATTGCAACATGTGTAATAACAGGGAAGATTAGTTCCTGCCTACACAATTAGGCAATGTATTGGCTTAATACAGTTTATGCACGTACATAATGAATTAGAGTTTGTTATAATATGCATGCAGCCATCTTCAGTGCACTGATTAGCAACATAATACAGCCAAATGTAATCATATGCATTTGCATTTTGACGAATGCAAATTAAGTTCCAATTTTCTGTATTAGCTGTGTTAAGCAGGCAAACTGTACAGAGACTCAGGAATTTATACTTATTTCAGTAAACCTTTTCTTACGATGACAAATAAATATTCTATAGACAACAGATCTCCTTAAGAAGAATAAAGGCAAACACCAGAACAGAAAACAATGTGTTATTGGGATGTATTAATCCAGTGTAATCTGGAGTAGGCAGAAGTAACTACTGAATTCTTTTTATTTCTTTTTTGTATTTTTTTTTTTGGGGGGGGGGTCTGCAGTGGTAAGCTGTCTTGCTGGGGAGCAGCCTTGCAGACGTGGGAGCCACTTTTGGCCTGGATCTTCTCAAGTGCTTAGCGCTGGTGTGTGTAGTCCTTCAGGCATTCTTGTTCCTGATTTATTGAGAAGGCAAAGACTAGCCCATGTTTTTTATTCAGAGGTGTATTAGAAAACAGAGATCTTTGGATCCTAGGAAAGAGGGAGTGTGGTTCATTCCAGGCTAGGACAGTTGCTCCAAACCTTCAGCTTCCTGAGTATGGCCCAAAAGTCCCCATGTGAGGCTTCCTTTATTCTCATTCAGGAAATGCATACCCTTACCTCACTAGTTCTGCTGTCACCTACTTGTCTGAAGTTGTTGACAAAGATGGCAGAAACCATCTAATACGAATTACCAGCCATATTCTTTGCTCATAGTATTGATGTCTTTCTGCTAGATCTCTTCTGCATGCCGTAGAATCAGTTAGGTTGGAAAAGACCACTAAGATCAAGTCCAACTGTCAGCCCACACCCACCATGTCCACTAAACCATAGTGCCACATCTTCATGGTTCTTGAACATCTGTAGGGATGCTGACTTCACCATCCCCCTGGGCAGCCTGTGTCTCTGCCTCACTGCTCTTTCTGAGAAGAAATTGTTCCTCATATCCAACCTGGATCTCCCCTGGCACAACTTGAGGCCTTAAGTCACGTTCCAGATGGCCATGCACATTGTTATGTCGTGTCTGGGGTACCGCACATTTTTCAGCAGCAGCAGAGTTGCCAGAATGCAGCACAGGCACCTATTAAAATATTATGAGGCTGAAAACAAGAACAGACATATTACACAATCCTTAATGAAAACTTCCAGTGGTGGCAAATATATGATAATATTCTTTTGTGCTGAAATTTGAGCATTATGCATACTTGAACATTACCACCAATTAAAAGGCAATTTAAGCAAAGTAACAGCATCCTTGGTGTCAGGGGAGCCAAGATTCATTGTCATAACCAGTGGGTTTCATGGATGCGGCTTCAGAGCTATGCATTTCAGTGACACACAGTTTACAAGTCAGAACCATGTTACATGAGTTACATAAATGACTCTAAATTATTTTTCTACCATCAATAATGCAGCAATTTTAGTAACTCCTAATTTTCCCACTAAGAGAGGGCTTTATGAAGCATGTAGAAAATAATGTGCTAGACCTGCTTCTCCTGCTTAAAAGAGGGACCTTTGGGTTGTGTGATAAGCCTGTAATATTCTGATTTTGTCTACAAAGAAATGTCACAAAATATTTTTCTATACAGCAAAATGTTTGACCTTAGTAATAAAGATAAGAGTAGTTTCACTTAAAAAAAAAAAGAAAAAAAAAAAAAAAAAAGGAGGAGTACTGTTCTGTTTTGTGGCAGCAACTACATTGCACAGTCTTGCTTTCAATCTTCCCAGAAAATAATCCAATTTTTTAATATGGGTGGAATACTCCTTTCAGATATAGAGGCTAAATTCATTACAAATGCTAAAAAGTTAACAACAAATCTGAAAACATAGGTGCTAGATCATAAAATCATGAAATGACAGTTCTGTTCGCCCTAGGTAATATCCACCTGAAGACCTGGTGTCAAATATAAATAACAAATAAAAGTTTATTAACTTCACTGGACTTCTAATGAGGAAAAAATTAGGATACCACTGAGTGACTCAAAAATATTTTAAAGTTCTTAAACATCAACTATCTTGGGATGTGACCACAGGTCCTGAAAAATGCTGAACTCCAGGAAAAATGACAGTAATGTTATATGTCATGTGTACATTTCAGTTAGGAAAAGAAATATGTTTCTTATTTAAAAAAAAAAAAAAAAAGGTACACATGAATTTAAGAGAAAGAATCAATACTAGGAAGGGAGTAACTCTGAGTGTACTTGAGGTATGCATGGAAATTATTTGCAGCTTGGGCTTGGAGAATAAAGGTCATATATCTACATATCATAGGCAGTGATAAGGTAATTTCTAATTAATTCCTTAGAGAAGACTATGAAAACAGTCTTAAGCACCTCTGTAGTCTTGCCGGCTCTTTATAGCAGAAGGCAGAAAAATGCAAAACTGAAAAACGGTGAGGGAAAAGATTGAAATATTAAAATAAAACAATTACTGGATCATCATAATGAAGCACTTGAAGTAGGTGAAGATGAATCGATGGCTTGTGTGTGTGTGCTCATTAATATTTTTTTTTAATGAAATGTGCAGAAGGAAAATCTGAAATGTGAAATGGGAAAATCTGAAATTAATACAATAAATTAAAAGCGGAAAACTTTATCTTTCTTTTTCCCATGGTAGTGTCAGGTTATTTAGGATCAGATGTTGCTTTTATCCCTGAATTCAAAAAGGAGAGGAAAAAAAAGAAAATCTTAACTACAGTTGACCTTGAATATCATGTATCATTAATCTAATAGTGTCATCAAACAGCATAAAATTAGGAAGCTCATATTGATCTCAGTGTTGACCTAAAAGTAACATGGACAATGGCAGCTCAATGTATGTAACCACTGAGAACAAGGACAGTGTTAGTGTGGCACTGTTAATTCTTGATTAACTTTTCTGCCTGGGAAAAATCTCAGAAAACCTAAATGATTTACATGGAGAAGGCAAAGTTTTTGTTGTTTGCATAACAAGTGGAGTTCTAAAATCACCTTATCTCCCTTCTTCTACCAAGGAGACTTAACTTGGATTTTTAAGAAAGGAAAGGTACAGATGGCTGCAGGGACAGAATAACCTTCACGAAGGTTTTCAAGAAACGTGTAGATGTGGCACTGAGAGAGATGGTTAGTGGGCATGGTGGAGATGGGTTGAAGGTCAGACTTCATGATTTTAGTGGTCTTTTACCAGTCTTAATGATTCTGTGAATTTTGAGATTTCAATATTGCAATATGCTTGCTTAGGACTACAATAATGTACGTGACTAAATCATATAGCAAACCATCACCTACCAAAGTTGAAGATGGCTAATGGAAAGTGAGCACAGAGGAAACAAAGCAATGAGGAAGAATTAGTGGATAATTAATAAGTCATTCTGTCGAACCTGTTATAATATGAGAGGAAAACTTTTATTGTAGTTACCGTATGTATGGGAATTGCTAAATCATGGCCTGAAGCAATGATTGAGCACCTGGTGAAGGGACACAGCCAGCCCTGGGAGCACAGGTGGAACCAATTCACCTGTGCCCCTGGAAGGGGGTGGAATTTAGTCCCACCCCACCCTAAGCCTGATTTGAGGGCTGTATGCCACCAGGAAAGGGTCTCTTCATGGAGATCCTTCCACACAGAGATCTGTCCTTCTGGGGCATTTGATGAGCCCTGATCCTTGGGATGGGTGACGAAATCTTTCTTTAACTGAATTGTGACCATCATTTTTTCAGGGTAGTTTAGACCTGGTTGTCTGCTATCTCCTTTCCCTATACCATAATTCTTCTCAGCAGAGTATGGTGGTCAACTTAAATTACTAAAGTAATCAAAAGAGTCAACACTTAAAGTGTTTGAAGTAAATAATGAAGAAAACAAAGACAGAAATTCACCGGGTTACTCGTTATCTCCTTCTATGAGGACAATATGATTTTTTTCTGTTCTGCAGATCTATTCTGTTCTTTGATCTGTTGTCAAATATCTGAATAAAATATCTGAAGCAGATGAATTTGAGGAGTTAAATGGCAGTCCCCTGATGTGGTAGCTGGGGTACAGACTCTTACAGCAGACTGGTGTTATCTCAAGTTTGTATCGTGTGGCAGGAGAAGTCAGGTCTGGGGCATTCAACTCCTGTTGTGTCAGTAAGGACTAATTTACTGCTGATAACCTCTTTCCTCTTCATTAATTAGAACAGTTTTTCTATCGATGTTTCTTCTAGCCAATGCTAGATATTCCAGTACTGATGAATTTGATTGTAATATGAAAGATAATTAAATGTTCCTCTTCTGCCTGAGATCCTTGGATCAAAATAACAGAATCTCAACTCTTCTATGAAAAAAACATGAACACCCAAATTGGAATTTTTTGTTCCAGCAGCTTGCTGCTTTTTTTGTCAGATAGTATTTATTCTGTCTTGATTTTGAGATCCAAGCATGATGAACGTATGTGTTCTTGATTTCTCATAAAGTGGTAAGCACTGTAACAGATGACTTCAAAGCACAGTGAAAAGAAAAATGCAATGAGCTATCTTCAGGGCTCTAACCATTCTCCTCCCATCATTTTGACTGATGAAAATGGAGCAACATGTTCTTTGTGAACGTGTAATGCTTTTGGAATGGCATTATCTTTTGAAAAGCAAATGCTTCTGAAATGGCATTATCATGACTGAACTGCATGTTGCCAAGAACTCGGTTTTCCTAAGAATATGGTAAAGTGGTAAAAACTGACAATTTTTATGCATTTTATTTCCTCATTGCTACATGATATTTAACATCTGCACGTTCCTGTTAACCTTCCAATTTATTTCTAAAGATGGTATTACGCAAGGGATAGTAGAAATAAGTTTGGTTTTACCAGGAAGATGAGTAGAGAAAGATGGATGGGCAGACACTAGCTAATGGTTTGAACAATATTTTAGATCAGTATTCTTCATTTAGACTGCAGGAAAACTTTAATTCAAAACAGTATAGCTCCGTATCTTTAAAACTCTTTCTCTTGTGGAGGTCACAAGTCTTTCAGGCAAACTCTCCCTAAACACAGTAGAATTGGGGGGGAAAATGTTTTTCTTAAGAAAATAAGTGCTAAGCAAAAGCTTGGTATATCAATTTGTAAGCTATACTACACAAATTTAAGTGAAAGGAATCGTTTCAAAGAGGAGCTTTAAGTTTCTGGGGAAACCAAATATAATTTTCTCTATTTTAAAGGGTCTTGGTGCAATTTTAGACACATTAAACAGCCGCAAACAATGTGCACAGTACCGCAGTACAGACAATTAAGGCAACAATTGCAGTCTGATCTGATTATTCATGCAGCAGAATTTCTCACTGCACCAGGAATCCAGTTATCTACAACAGCAAGCTGTTGTTAAATGCAAATGGAGACTGTGGTATTAGACACGGGTAAAAACAACACAAGTATGCTGAAGGCACACCAGCCAGGCTGGTTTCTGAAATCCTTTCCTGAAAAAGGTAGGTGCCCACTGACAACGGCCCTCAATGCCATATCTCCACTCTTCTTGAACACCTCCAGAGACAGTGACTCCACCACCGCTCTGGGCAGCCTGTGCTAATGCCTGATTGCTCTTACTGAGGATAAATTGTTCCTAATATGCAACCTGATTCAGTAGTGACCCAAGTTAACTCAACACCATTAGGGCCAAAGCTTGTAAAGCGAGCGAAGAGCACCTACTGCTGTTCAGAGCAAGTCTCTTTATCTGGCATTAACTGATATGTTTTATCCTTTCCAAAGCACTAATAATGTTGTTAACAGCTTCTACCACTGAGTTTTTTTTAAAGCAAATGCTACATTTTTCTGTCTTGCAATCTTCATTTTCTCCTTCTGACCCTTTAACCTGCTCCTAGATCCTTAAGCACTCCTGGTTGTTCTTTTTTATGATCTGCTACTCATCCTCTTCTATATGTGCCGTCTGCTCCAGGTCCTCTTCAAAGCTATACTCTCTGTTCCTCCCTAGCTATACATATGTATATATCCAACATGATTAGGACTGCCACTGTTCGTGATGACTTATCTGAGGCTGTTTCAAGTTAAGATGGGTCCATATGTCTTCCCTGTCTTATCATACAGACAAATTACTAGATTATGTCCAAGTTTTAACAAAATGCAAATGTACCATTGTTATCTGGCTTTGTTTTCAGAAAACACACATAATTAATAAATCTAACTGCTTTGGTCTACTGTTTAAAAGACGATGAGCAGATATTTCCCTTTCTGCTATACTTGCAGATTTTTATTTGAGTATTTTTAATAGTTTCTTGTGATATGAAAGTAAAAACATCAACCATAGTTGGATTCTGGTCTGCAGTGTTTATTGTTTGAAGATTATATGGCCTATAATTCTGCCATTGACTGCAATGGGCTGAGGATGCTGAAGAATATCTAGTGAGAATTCAGCCATGCAGAAGGTCTATTGCTGCCCTTGGTTATTATATAACTGGAAATGGTGGGTATGTCTAGCTAACTTTAGATAAGTAGTGATTGTATATAGGACATTCTCATGTATTTACCTACGTGTATCCACTTCAGAAGCATGTGTAATATATAACTGTTTGGACTTGCACTTGCGCTTTTTTTTTGTATTAGTTAATGACAGAACTGTGTTGCTGAGAAGGGTAAGATGGAAGGTAATTGAGATAGATGACAAGCATACCGCCATCTGTATGCAGAGGCAAAGATGAAGGGGTTCATTTCTCAGTTCACTTTTCATGGAAATTGAACTATTCAGTTGCTACTTATTTTCCTTGAATACTGTATGATTTTGTATTATCATCAACATACTATTGTGTAAATTTTAGACTGCAAAAGGATTAATATAGTACTGGATCAGCCTTAAAATACGATAGATTTCCATTTATTCTGAAAAATTGTCATTCCAGTTACTTTTATAAAAGAAGGGTGTAGCAATGTGTTCATTGCTCAAAGTGGAAATATTAAGGCTTAAGATGGAAACATTTTATTTAATAAGAGTAGGAATGTCTTACTTTCAAAGATAATGCTCTTAAAAAGTGAGGAAATGTCATAAGAATTGTCCTTAGTCATGAAAATATTGCATTTGTGACAAGCAGTGAAACTTGCAGGCACATAAGTAGAGATGATAGAAGCAATATTAGCTGTGCAGAAGTAGTCTATGCTAGTTAATGTAGGACGCTTCTACAGGCAATCGAGACATACAGGATGCTCCACAAGGAAATTCATATTGTCCATCTCAAGAATTTAAGGAGTGGATGGTATTGCTTGTCTATGTCAGCAAAACAGCATATTCATAGAGCAATCGCTTGCCTATTTATTTCCTAATCACAGAATGGCCAGGGTTGGAAGGGACCTCAAGGATCACGAATCTCCAACTTCCCTGCATGCAGGGTCACCAACCTCCCCATTTAATACTAGACCAGGCTGCCCAAAGGCCCATCCAATCTGGCCTTGAAAACATCCAGGGACATGGCATCCACAACCTCCCTGGGCAGCCTGTTCCAGCACCTCACCGCTCTCATAGTAAAGAATTTCCCCCTGACATCCAACCTAAATCTCCCCTCCCTCAACTTAAAACCATTTCCCCTTGTCTTGCAGTTATCAACCCTTTCAAAGAGTTGATTCCCCTCCTCTGTGTAGGCTCCCTTTAGGTATTGAAAGGCT
Source organism: Tragopan temminckii (assembly GCA_028571105.1). NCBI lineage: Eukaryota > Metazoa > Chordata > Aves > Galliformes > Phasianidae > Tragopan > Tragopan temminckii. Next base: position 5,446,676 of record JAOWBP010002559.1, read on the forward strand.
GCAATCAGGTCACCCCACAGCCTTCTTTTATCCAGGCTGAACAAGCCCAGCTCCCTCAGCCTGTCTTCATAGGGAGGTGCTACAGTCCCCTGCTCATCTTCATGACTCTCCTCTGGACCCTCTTCAACAGCTCTCTGTCTTTGTGGTACCGGGGGCTCCAGGCCTAGATGCTAGATGTACTCTAGTACTCTAGATGGGGCCTCACAAGAGCAGAGTAGAGGGGGACAATCGCCTCTCTGTCCCTGCTGGCCACCCCTCTCCTGATGGAGCCCAGGATAACATTTGCTTTCTGAGCTGCAAGAGCGTGCTGCTGGCTCATGTTAAGCTTTTCATCTAT
>JAOWBP010002559.1:5458724-5473509 GCA_028571105.1 Tragopan temminckii
AGCCGGTGTAACTGGTTCAACTGACACCATGTGCAGCTATTCTGGGCCTCCAGCATTTCCACTTGAATAATTTACATCTCCACTCCCCACCCCTTGGTCAGGCTTAACCTCGCGCTGCCCCCACGGTAGGCTTTGGGCAGTGTTGGGGCCCTATGGGATGTAAGGGGACCACCTCCACCCACCCCCAGATTTCTGGGGGCTCACCTCCACGTGCCAAATCACATGATTGGCTAAGTCCTGCTGATCCCTGTCTTTGGCAGGGAAGGGAAACTCTCAGAGGCTTTGAAGCACTGGGAATCACGCAAGAGCACATTTTTTAAGTTTTTTTTTTTTTTTTTTTAAATAACTAAAACAATTTTTGGCTTAGAGTTTGTGTTCCCCTGCCCAGACGTGTTGAATGCAGATGTATCCAGATGCGTAATGGGGGTAGGACGGATGGACAGCAGTCTTCTACCTTCCTCTTCAAATAAATGAGTTTGTGGTCTTTAAGTTCTATAACTTTAAGTCTGGACCTAAACTGGATGCAATTTCTTTCCCACTACATTTGATCGCTTTAATCAACCCACATCCTGCAAAAGCATTTATGCAGAATTTCATTAATTTTTCTTCCTAAAAGCCCAACTCTTCTGCCTAAGTAGGAAAAGCGTAAAGCTTCTAGCAGGTCATACACAGAAAGCAAGAAGTAATTGAGTGTAAAACCCCAAAGTCTATGGGTTTGGAGTTGTTCTTCCTGGAAAGAGATGAGGTCATGACATGGGCATCTCTCTCCTGCTGCAGGATTGCTTCTCCATGGTCAATGTCTCATGGTATGGAGGTGCGAGCCTCTGTGCCCAGCGCTGGCCCCTCAACAGTGCTGAGAGCCCTGAGCAGCCCTTTGTCAGTGGAGATTTCAGCAAAAACCCCACTGGGTACGGCCCTGTGCTGGAGAGATACTTCTTAGGGTCAACAGGTATTTGCTGCTTCCCCGTTTGATTTCCTGTAGGTTTAATCTCTGCATCTTTCCATCCATCCACACACTTATAAAGCAATTAAAGAACTGGATTTGTATCCCAGAGACTAAATATTTTAGAATCTAACTAGTAACTAGTAGTAACTAGTGGCAGCAGGCTTGAAGGGATGGATCGCAAACATCCCAGTCCTTACGGGAGAATTGGGATGTTGAACCAATGCTGTTTTCACAACTCATAGGATCATGAAGGTTAGAAAAGACCTCTAAGAACTCCAAGTCTGACCCCAACACCCCCCCACTATACCCACTGATCATATCCCTCAGAGCTGCCTTTCCACAGTTCTGGAACACTCCTAGGGATGATAACTTCACCATCTCCCTCAGCAGCCTGTGCCAGTGACTCCAGAAAGCCCCGCAGGGGGAGTTTGGCGCAGAACAGTGTCTATTGCTGTGTCCTGAGCATGCATTTGGGATTCTGGATGTGGACTAGGATAAGGCTGCCATTGTCAACTTGGGTGGATATTTGGATTGTTCCATAGTGTGCCAAACTTCAGATATCCATCCAAAATCATTTGCTCTGCAAAGCGATCATTTTAGGAAAAGAGAACCCAAGTGCATGAGCTGAATACAGAGAGAAAAGGCCAGAAATACAGCACATCCAAATGAATAAAAGAGGTTATAAAGGAGAAATGGAAAGTTGGGGTTTTTTGCTTAACTGGAGCTGCTCTATGGCCACTGATGAAAAGATACTCAACTATTTTCCTCTCTTTTGACCCCGAAGGAGTGACAGTGACAGTGGCACCTGATGTGTCCCTGGTCCTCTCGCTGGAGAGCCATTGGCATTTCTGCCTGGGAGGAGCTGGAGGCCTCCTGCACTACGTCCTCTGCATCAGCCCCAACATCACGACTGCACACCGGCACGTGGGCACCCAGCTGGCAGGGCCAACACGGGCATTGCCTGATACAACCCTGCTGTGGTAAGACGTTCCCTCTGCCTATGGTACTGGGTTGCTTTCCAAGCTTAAATTAACATAATTTTGCTGCTTTTTCTCACCCACTAAATTCTGTGTGACTCTTTTGCTGCGTCCTTTGCTAGCCTAAGGTGCAGAACTCATGTGTTCTTCATCCCACAGGTCTCCTATCTGGCAGTATGATGGTCCGGTGGGTTCTGCTGCCAAAGTTAAGCGGGGTCTGAGGTCGCTGGCCAGGAGACTGAAGCGGCATCGCATGCAAGAGGGAGTCCTGGCCCTGGGGGAGCATGGCACTGCTGCACTTGCCACCATGGTAAATCCCATCCCGACAGCCCCTGTGCTTTGAATGCCCTCAGAATAATTTGAAATCCCTCTGAAATGCAAAAGCATTCATTTTGTTGGGTGGGAGATTTATTGAGCATCCTTTCTTAATGACAGAAAGCTAGGTTTGGGGTTTTACTCATGGAGGATGGTCATGAGTGGTGTCTCCAAGGGAAACCCCAACAATCTGTCTTGGGACCACTGCACTTTGATGTCTTTGTCAACAACATAGACAGTGGGATTGAGTGTACCCTCAGCAAGTTTGCTGATGACGTGAACTTGAGTGGTATGGTCAGTAGAATAGAAGGAAGGGATGCCATCCAGAGGGACCTGAACAGGCTAAAAAAGTGGGCACGTTAGAACCTAATGAGGTCTAGCCCCCATGGAAGGGGGCTTGGAGTACAGTGATCTTTAAGGTCCCTTCCAACCACAGCTGTTCACTGGGCCTGTGGTTGGTTTGGGGTTTTACCCATAGAAATGGTGCTGCTGACCTCAATGACTTTGCCATTTCCACAAAACAAATTTTTCCTTTTTAATTCCCTTCAGGACCACGTGCCTGTAGAGCGAAGGAAGAGGCATGGCCCACCCCATGCCTGGGACCCGGCGATGATCTTCCCGCTGCGGCTCTCCATCACTCTGTCCCCCTACGCCAGCATCGCTGCCCCGCTCTTCCTGCACTTGCTGCGGGATGGTGAGACCGGCTACTGGCTGAGCCTGCAGCCCCGCTATGGGGGCTGCTCGGTATGGTACCCAGCACCTCTATTTTGTTTTATTTTTAATGACCCGCCAGTTTGCTATTCAACTGGGAACCTTGTGGGGAAGAATTTTTCACTTCTATGCACTGCATCGATGCAAGTTGTGGTGCCATCCCCTCTCCAGCCTTGCATCCCACGTCTTTTTGGATGTTTTAAGGGTCTGACTGATATTCCTCACCATTTGCTGCAGATCCCGTTGCTGACAACATGGAAGGGACAGCTTTGTGCCCGCCTGAACATCACCAATGAGGCGGCACTGAGCTGGTACTTGTCCCGTGCCCGGGGCCTGCGGCACAAGTTGGGTGCCACGTACGTGATCTTTGAGGGCGCTGAGGGTAATGCCTTTCTGGAGCAAGCCATGTCCCCTCCTGCTGAGCTGGCTGGTGACCAATACGCTGAGATGCTGGCAGCAGCACTGGTGACACTGGGGAATGCCACTGTCATCAGCGTCGGTGCCAGGTGGGTTGTGATGAGAAGATGCTCAGGAAAGCATCAAGGTGATTCTCCTGTCTCTTTGTTTCTTTTGTTTCTTTTGTTTCTTCTTCTTTTTTTTTATTTTTTTATTTTTTTTTGAGTGTTATTTTAGAATAATGCTTTAGGGCATAAAAATGCACCAGCACAATGATGTTTAATTGCATTAATGCTAGATGCAATAGAAATCCATTGTAGCCTCCATGGGCATTTAAGGAAGGAGGGAAACCCTGCAAAACCCCATGGTGGTAAGGGTCTGTGGTGCCAAATGACTGCAGTTTTCTGACCTGCATAGCCCGTAGCTAGGTGTTTTTAGCTCATCCAGAAGGGGATAGAATCAGGGCTAAATCCTCCTTGGTTAGATGAGCTCCAAGTCTTTGGAGCCAAGTCTTGTCATGAATATTTGGACCTGATGCTTTTTGGCTGCCAGAAATGCAGTGGCAGTGTTCTGTCTTTTATACTGGGCTCTTTGGTGACATGTTCCACTCCAAGTAAACTGCATGCATAGAAGTGTTACTGGAAAATAATAATAACATAGGGAAAATAATTTTTCCCTCTGGCAGACAGACAAATCCACTGTCAGTAATGATGGCCTCTCAATGCAAAACAGATGAGCATGAATGCAAGCCAGGAGGAGAAATACTCCCTGTAGAATACATCACAGTGGGGTTCAGGTTCTGGATTTGGAGCACCTCGTGGACTAGGGCTGAGGGGACACCCCAGTCTGTGTCCTGCGTATGATTTTTGGAGACTTTTCCCATGAGGGTGTGCCAAGAGGAAGAGTGTGAGATGGGGTATCAAATCTCATGGAGTCAAGCCAGGAGGATGAAAACTTTGAGCAGGAGATCTAGGGAAATGTTCCAGAATCATAGAATCATTAAGGTTGGAAAAGACCACTAAGATCATCATCCATCACCATCAAGAAGGACTAAAGTGGCTGAATTCAGCAGGTGCAGCAGGTGGGAGATGAGTTGGAGAGCACTGGCTTTCCTTTCACAAAGGTCCCCAATGGCTGAGGAACCTGTTTGACCATAGTGACTGCCAGAACAGTTGCAGGGTTTTCATGGAGATCATTCTAAACATATTGGGTTTGTGCTTGTTTCCCCTAGATCTAGTCATCTACCACTCTTTGTCCAGATGAGCCCGCTGCACTCAGACTGGAGCCATGCTGGACTGAAGGGGTTAATTCCCTCCGCACTGCACTACAGCCTTTTGGGCTACAACTTCTTCATCCCTGATACAGTGGGTAATGTCTTCTTTCCTTCCTCGCTTGCTATCGTTGTATTTTCTCGGGGGATTTTTGTAGCCCTCCATGTGAGAGTAGCATGGGCTCAGTGGCTATAGAGTGGCTTCAAGCACTTTGTTCCCAGAACCTCATTTTGGTTGGATGGAAGGTTACTAGGGAATGGGCTGGGGAACTGAAAGCAGAACACCACGCTGTAAATCTTAACAGGCAGCCAGCTCTCAGGGGATGTCCTATGCAGAGATCCTTCATTGCACGCGTTGCTTGTGCTAAAACTGAGCCGACAAAAGCAAGGAGGGAGCCAACAGCTGGAAAGCAGCCTGCCTGGGCTCCCAGATGGGAAATAGCTATTCCTAAAATGCCAGCAGTCCTGATCCAAGTTTGTATTTCTGCTCTGAAGCACAATGGCATGAGATCTTTAAATAAAAATAGTTAGAGATTGAAACACGATCATCTAATGGGGGTCAAGCAGCTCATTTCTCCCTTCTTCTTGGAGGTGAATGTTATTTGTTTAGACCTCACCACAAGCACAGAAGTCATCACAGAGGCCATGCTGAAGATAATCAGAGCCAGCAGAGCTGCAGACAGCCCTGGAGAAGGGGCAATGTTGAGCAATTTTCAATTTGGCTGCTATTTTTAGTTGGCTTTCCTTAGAAAACAAGGCTTGGGCAATCACGTGTGCTAGTGGCATCCTGAAGAGATGCTAAATCTGCTGGCTAATGTCAATGGGACTGAGGATGAGGATGAGGACTCCATCTCTCTGCATGGATGGGGTCATGGCGCACAGGGTCACGGCCCACAGAACTCCAGAAAAACAAAGTTTTGAGGATAGTTTGTGCAAACCCCCGTGGAGAAGTTTGGTGATGGGATTTTGTCACCCCTGGGGAAAGCTGCCCCAGACTGCAGTGATGTCCCCCGGGGATGCTTCTCTTTACCCATCCCCTCCTGTCCGTTCCAAACATCTCTCTGCTGCTCTGGGAGGAACTGGAATCTACTTCCACCACGTTTCTGATCAAACAGTAGATACTCTGCCCCTCCACTACGTTCCACTATTAACATGATTCATAATGACACAAATTACATATTTCAGCCTTGTTTCATGGGGTACCAACATCTTTTCCTTCCCATCTGGGGACAAATGTTATTTTCTGAGGACTGTTGGCTTTTTTCCAGCCTTGCTCTTTGCTGTTGACATACTACTGTCTGTGCTCTGGTGAAGCCAAGTTTTGGGGTTTCCTGCTGTCTATCCTCTACATGTTCCTTTAGGTGATCCTATCAGGTTCTACCTGACTATTTTCCTTTGCTGGGTTGAGTTGTCATCATCTACACTTTGCTGATCACAATTTAATCCTAGTGCAGGATCTGGGTGAAAACTTGTGCCACCTGCTTTTTCCCCTTGAGTATCAAATTAGGTGGCAGCATTGAGAGAGTGGAGTATTTTTCCATGATGCTTCTGATCTGCACATCAAATTGACAGGAAAAACCTTTATTTTTATGATTTATTTTTCTTTGCAGAAAAGAAATTCCTTTTCACAATGTTCTGCTATGACTTAAAAACTATCTTCTTAGACCTCATTCCTAGTATTCTCCCATTAAACATCCATCTCCAGCCAATTTAGGACATTCAAAGAGGGGTCAAGCAAGGAAAACCCAGGAGTGGTGATTCAGCTGCTCTTGCAGTGGGGTTATGCATCCTGCTAGCATCGAGAGCAGGTTGCTTTGACCCTTCCTGTGATCAGAGGTCCCCAAGCAGCTCTGCTCAGCTCCTTGTCCCTGGCAGGAGGCAGCCTGGCTGGTGAAACCCCAGGGGACCCGGAGCTGTATGTGAGGTGGTTGCAGATTGTGACGTTCCTCCCTGTGATGGCCTTTGGCACACCACCCTGGCTCTGCTGTGACTCCTGGGTACGTACACTAATGTCCTGCAGAGAAGGGCACATCTGTTCCTTAAGGAAGAATTCCACCCTAAAAGCCATTAAAAAAAAAGCCATTAGTAGCCCCTGTTGGGTAAGGTTGGTGCTAAAATTCACTGTACTGATTATGATACCCATGAAAGCCCGTGAGGAATTATTGCATGATCTCAACATTGCTTTTTTTCTGCATAACTACTGTGAATTTTCACCACTTCATGCTTTGGCTATATGCAACCAAATGGCTGGTACCCACAACGCCTGTAGGTGTGACAGAATCACACCTGTCCCTCTATCACTTTTGTTGCTGGACTTGTTTAAGTATTATTTGGTCAAATAGTTGATCTCTACACTATTGTGAAGCCCACAGATTCGCCTTCAAGATTTGGAGGTGTTCAAGACCAGATTGGATGGGGCCCTGGGCAGCCTGGTCTAGTACCAGATCTGGAGGTTGGTGGCCCTGCCTGTGGCAGGGGGTTGGAATTTGGTGATCCTTGCGGTCCCTTCCAACACAAGCCATTCTATTATTCTGTGATTTCTTAAAATGTTTGAGAGAATTTTCCCAGAGGTGTTGCCATTAGAGCGCTCACAGAAGGAAGTGATTCCTTAAACACTGAGGGAATGCCATCAAATTGCTTTACCAGCAACAAAAGAGTTTGTTCCTTTGGATAAAGACATCAGCACCCCAGAGGATGTCACCCCCCCAGCCAGCTTTCAGATCTAAACAGGCAAAAATCCACCTTATCAATCCCATTTGTCAGCCATCAGGATTGCCATGTTGCAATTGAGAGATCTCTCCCTACGGAAACATTTATTTTCTTTCGTCTTGCTTTGCTGTGGATTCCTCTTACCATGTATTCCTTTTAACTCCCATTCCTATGCAGGTCCTGAATCTTACCCGGCAATGCATACAGAGGCACAGGGATTTTGTGGTGCCACTCATCATAAAATACAGCAAGGAATGGCTTAGTTCAGGGTACCCTGTCTTCCGCCCAGCATGGTGGCTCAGTCCCACGGACGCGACTGCTTTCACCGTTGAGGATGAATTCCTCATTGGAGATGAGGTAAGGAATGTAGAGACAATTTCCCTAAAGGATAATTTGGGAAAATACAGAGCTTCCTGCAGTTGTCCACTCCTTCACACCCTCTACAAATAGCTCAAATAGAGAATGCTCAAAACTGAAATGTTGGTGGAGTCCTGTTGGCTCCTTCAGGTTTGAAATGTAGAATGTATTCAAACTGGAAAGTTAATAAGACTTTTTTTTTTTTTCTTTTTTTTTTCTTTTTTTTTTATGTCAGGGTATTTTTCAGCCCTTTGTGGCAGAAGGAATCTCCTGATTGTCATCATTGCTTATTTCCCTCATATCTTTTGGGGATTTTAATTCCATTACTTGGAGCTACAAGCCAAGGGTTCGTCCAAGGTTGATGGCTCACAGAACCCAGTCTGATCTTGTTCCTCCAGGGAGTTCCTCTAGCCTTGCTTTTCATTCCCATGTGCCACCCAGAACAGTGGAGGCACAACAGAGAGTGCAGACTCTGGGTCCCAAATCCATGTCCCAGCTGGACTAGTCTATCCACATGCTGCCTATGGGATTCACACACTTGAGTCTGTTTTACTCCAATGTAGTGGGGTAAATATTATTTATCCTAAGCATTGTAAGTAGAGCCATTGATTTTAATAAGGCCACCACAAGTTAGGTGAACATTATCATTCTACCACAACTTGCTAAGTGTGCATCTAGCACACAGGTGGCACAAATTAATGTGATTTTTTGCCTTAAATAAAAAACAGATCTTGGAAAAGCAGTTGGAGTCTTCTGAAATACTTCCTTAGAGAAAATTGTGCCTCATCCCCTCATTTCTGTAAGGAGAGCTTTTATTCTGTGCTGCTGCTTTGCCTGGATGCAGAATCCCAGTCGCTCAAGATTTTGGCAGTTGCTATGTATATATATGTAGGAATATAAAGACATACTGTATTGTATTGTATTTTTTTCTTGAAAACACAATTATTTATTCATACAATAACATTAACTTTGCAGCAAAATCTTGTGCTGCCTTTGCACAGGAATGCTACCAAGGAGTAGGGGGGAGGTACAGTCTTCCTAAGAATATCCAAAACTCAAAAGCCAAGTTCATCAGGAGCTTGTTGCTTGTTTTAACAGCAAAGCAATTTCTGTTGCAGAGTTATCTATCTTCTCAGGTTCTGCTTGCAGTCTCTGATCAATATTGCAATATTAAAACCTAGAGGCTTGACTTTCTTATCACAAATTCCATAGATTTAATCTATAGTTTTTTGGAGGGAGGGTTGTTTTCAAGGAAAATTTACATCACTGCAGAAAACTGATAAAATATTCTCCTACTTCTTTACAAGCTTGTGTAATCAGGTGGGACATTATAAAACTACAGATCTTTAGCATAAGTGAATTAGAATAACATTGTTTGAGAGAAGAGACATTTCTTTGGTCCTGATGTACTACAAGGTGCATATTCAGACGGCGGTGGTGTTATTGGTTATAACTGCAAGCAAGCTAAAACTTAGCTTCTTCTCCCCAAATCACTCAAATGGAAGAATCCCTGATGCAATGGAAATGGCCAGAGCAGAAATGTGCTGTGTGTTAGCAGAGTGAGATTCCTGATGAAACAGCAAACAGCCTTCTCTCCCAGGAGCTGCAAAGATATGGCTTGGCTGAGAGCTCCCAAAGTACGGTAAAACATCAGGCTTGCTCCATCAGCGTGGCAGGGCCAAGCATTTCTGATAAAGCACCACATGAGGCCAGCAAAACCTCACATGATTTTGCTTCAAAAGAGCCCAAGCTGGCGGGGAGGAGAGCCCAGATGGAGATGTTTTGACTTCCAGACTGGCTTTTGGCAGCTGGAAGAATCCAGATGCAGTCCAAAGGCTGATTTAGTGCCATTTGGAGTATGATTAATAACAATTTACTGGAAAATACATAAGGTGGTTCCATCCTGGTGTGGTTTGGGGCAAGCCTAAGTGTTAGGATGCTGTGATAAACTTTCTGAACATCATGTTGCATGTAAGCATTGTCTGCAAGGTGCTCATAAAGATGGTTTTGTGCTATCACCAATGTTTTCCTGCTCCTGAGCTGCCACCAAGACTTTTTTTTTGCAGTAACTCTGGCCTAGGAGAATCACCTTGGTTTGAAATCCATTTTTTTTTCTTTTTTTTCTTTTTCTTTTTTGTTAGGCTGATTTTTACATTCATTACTTCCAGACCCATGTAATCCGCGTGTCTTGGCAGCACACTTCCAACCTATTGAATCCTTCCAGGAAAGAGTGTTGAAACATAACAGCAAAGAAACAAGTGGCACTATTAAACAAACAAAAAACAAACGAACAGAAAAACCCAACAGCACGTGCAGCATCACTTCACATCAGTGAAAGTGGGAGCTGTAAGAGATTGGGTTGTGCTGACAAATACATTTATAAAAACCAAGAGAGTCCAGAAGTGTTCCCCAAAGAGAGCCATGATGTCATCCTGGGACATTGCTGCCCAAGGATGATCCACATTTAGTGAAGGAATTGACCAAGAGTTCAAGAAATTGAGTTCTAGGGGTTGAATGATCAGTACATCTCATACATTATTTCTGCTTTTTGACATATTTTTCTTCATTTATTGGCTTTCCCGGAGCTTGTTTTTTTTCATGGCTCCTTTCACAGTTTCCTTTCCACGTTGCTTGAGATACAATCCATCATGTTGTATATACTGAGCAAAGCTCTTCCTAGGCTTTAGATCCAGACTGTCTCCCAGAGGGGAGGGCTTTGGAATCCCACCTTCTGAACAACCTGGAACTGAAGATCCCACAGAATGTTTCTTTCTAATTAAAATCCAAGTTTCTGCTTGGCTTGGTGTCACATTGTCTTTGATTCTTGATTAGCTCATATCCAAGTGTCTTCAACTGGATCCCCCCAAGCACTAGGTCAGGGGAGAAAAGAGAAATTCCCATAACTGCCAAAAATTCCCTCCACAGCTTAAAGTGTTGTATGCCACCAAATTCCTCACAACTCTATAAAATCTTCTCAAAAGCTTCTTTGAGTAAGCCTGAGCCTTCTTGCGTCCATCCTGGCCCGCTCAACCTTTAGGCCAAAGCTTTTTTTTCTGGAAACTGCAGATTTCTGATGTTAATTCAGTTCAGGTGTTCTAAAATATGGCTTGGGTGGATTCTGGAGTTTTTTTCTTCCAAAATATGCATTGGATGGAGACTACACGACTTGTTGATGCTGTTTTTTCTTCCAAAATACAAGTTGGACAGACTCTCACAGCTTGGTCAAATAAAGGACATTACATCACCTCTTCCCACTCTTGTTTAGTAAACCTTGCCCATGGGAACAGTGACCTCTGCTGCTTGCACACATGGATACTCTCATTTGCAGCCAAAGTTGCTGATTTTCTCTGCGCTGCCTCAACTGACCCAGCAGGTGCTAAATTACTTTTTCTTTCTCTGTTTCACTGCAGGTCCTGGTGGCTCCAATAACAGAAAAAGGGCAAACGTGGCGAGATATCTACCTGCCAGGAGAAGGGTGCCGGTGGCGGGACACCAACAGTGCTCGTGTGTTTGATGGAGGCACTGTCCTCAGGAACTACTCTGTCAGCCTTGAAGAGGTGCCAGTTTTTGTAAAGACCTCCTAAATTCAGATTGTCTCGGGTCTGAAGCAGCTGATCTCCTTCAGAACAGCACTGGCCAAATGTGGTCTGCTCTTCCTTAAAGATTTTTCAGCCTATTTGCACTTATCCAAGACTACTTTTTTATTACTTCAGCAAAAATTCTTCGAATCATTTATTATTCGCTGCTATTCTTAAATAGCACCAATACAGCTTGGGCACAAATACACATCCACACCACATCTATCTAAATCTTTCTGGGGTTTTCCCAGATGTTTGTGTGTATGCAATTGGACAGGTTCATCCAGTCCTCACAATAGTGGATTTTCCAGAATCTGATAGAAACGAACATCACCTATTGAGATGGGATTTATGCATTTAAAGACAAGTTTACACACATGGAAACATAAAGGTGATAGTACTTTTGATGTGCATGGACATCATGTGCTAAATGCTACTTGTTTCTCTCATCTGATGCTGCAAATGGGCCTCCAAAAGAGCTTTTGGTGGTGAGTGAGTGACTTGGATGATAATTAGAAAACTATGTGAATTTCAGTGAGTTTCTTTAGAAGAGCAACTCAGTCAAGCAAAGTAATGTCTCTAATTGAGCCTGATGTGGATGGACAGGATGACTGCTCACTTTGGGACAAAGAATCCAGGAACCAGCATCCCATGCATTACCTACAAGGCAAACGCCAGCATGCCTGAGCCACTACTCTTCACTAGTTGTCCTATTGTTTATGCTTTTTCCCGATGATTTCTTGAGGTGCGAGTGGGAACCATTGGGACCAGCCTGTCCAGTGGATGGTGCTGTGTGGAGCCAGGAGTTGGAATCAATGATCCTTATGGGTCCCTTCCAACTTGGGATATTCTGTGATCTTCACGGGCAAAGTAGATGTTAGGAATGTTGAATAAGAACTGAAGTGGATTATGTTAGCTCTTCAGATAACCCGAGATACAGATTAGCATGTGGATGAACAGGGAGAAGGTTTTGGAGGCTTGCATTTGAGGTTAATAGATCACACTCTGTGGGAAACTAAAGGACCTGTTTTGGTTCACTCACTTGGTTTGAAACAAAACCCAGTGAGCTGGATCTTTGTTTAGGATAAAGCCCTAAATCCTACTGGCTTCAGATGGGCACAAAATGTGGAACACAGGTCTCTGTGCACAGATCACTGCAAATCCCAACGGTGCTGGCATCTTTCTCCAGACCTTCCCCAAACTCAAACTGAAAACTCTATCAGTTTTTGCTATTCGTGGCCTCTGAAAAATCACTAACTTGAATCCAGGCCAAGTGGCTGGCTGAAGATTAAAATAATAACAATAAATAAAAAGTTCACACATGATGCATGTTTAAAAAATAGAACACTACCATGTGATGTAACAAAGTCTCCAGCAGCCAATTTGTTTCTGACTGTTAATAGGGTAGGCCATGTTTCTAGAGAGAATTTTGCATAATTTGAGTTTCCTGCTCTGTGATGCTGCTGTGCTGGGGTTTGTGTCAATGGGCTGTTTCCACATTACAAAGGGTGCTGTCACGTCATTGCCAGCTAAGATCATGTTGCTAATGCATTTTCTACTTTACGAGCAATTGGATATTAAAGACTGTATATGGAGTCATCATAATGTTTATGGAGTGTTTACTAATGTATCCTTGACTTAAAGTATTGGCCCACCTTGGTCTTAGTGTTTCTGGGCATTGGGTGATGCATTCTTCATTTCATGTCTACTTCTTTGTACCTGTGTTAAGAGGCACAAATGTTTCCACTTGCTAAAAACAACTCCAGGACATAAATAACGAAAGCTGCCTTATTTGCTGTGGGTGGCAAAAGTGGTTGAGAACCTAGCATCTATTTATTTTTTTTTTTTCTCCGTTATATTAAGCATGAGTTTTGTTTATTATATTAAGCAAGACTTTTGCATGAGTTCGAGATTATGGAATTGGATGGGGCTTCATTGGATGCTTAAGAAATTTCCTGAAATAGGGACTTTGTACCTACAAATGCCTGCGATTTTAACAAACCACTATAACATAGTGAAAATACAAAAAGGTGGCTAGTTTAAGCTCTTCAAGTAGTTATTTCTGAGCTTTAAGTACCTTATTTCACTCAACTCTTTAGACTCCTTCTTTTTACTATGCAATAAATTGTATGTCAGATGTCTAAATCTTCCAGATTGGTAGGGCAGTAAGAAGTGGTTTGGGTAGGTTTTCATAGAAGGAAGAGATTTTGGCCATGATTATGGATGATGCTCTTCTATCTCTACATAGCTTAAAAAGTTCTTTCCCCTGCCAGAGTTTAACCATTTGTGTATCCAAGAGCTGATCTTATCGACCTTTTTCTTTTCTTTTCTTTTAAACTATATTTAAGCTGTTCAGATGTACTGTTGAAAGTCTTTGTCAGTGGTGCACATTTGGGCTCCAGTTCTGAGCTATAATATCCAAGGTGCAATGCCGAATTACAGGTCTGCTGGAGTGGTGTAATGGGCTGTATATCTGCATGGGGATTGCCAAAGTGCCCAAAAGGTACAAAATTGTTCTGAAGTCAATGGCCCTTTGGCTATTTCAAAGTCCATCTCCATGCTTTTTATTTTTATTTATTTATTATTGTTGTTGTTGTTGTTTGTCCATTTGGATGGTGCTGCCCCAGGGCTTGCTTCATTTGCACATGAGGCAGGAGCCATTGTGTGCCCAAAGGAATGACTGGATGGATCCAGCCCTAGTACACCTGCTAGAGCAGAAACTGCCAGCAGCAGGGACAAAGAATGTGGATACCTGAGGAAGTACATCAGGCCACAAACTCTTCTTGGAAAGGCAGAAATTGCCTTGAAAATTTTGTGTGTGTACTTACAAATACGTGTAAAGTTACACAATTGTATAATATACTTAAAGATGACGAAGACTACCTTTAGATCCTGTAGCAAAATTCAGCAGTTTCCTAAACTCTACTTTAAGATTTTCCTGAAGTCAACTTTAAGATTTAGTGGCTAGCACATTTTAAGTCTTATCTAAAACTGACTTGAAGACAAAGTCCTCAAGTCAATATTAAGACTTTCCTTGTCACCAGGAGATTTAACCATTTCTGATGATCAAATGTAAGATTTTAGTCTCCAGTAGACTTAGAGAGTTTCTTCAAAATAACATTAAGGCTCTAAACTTGTAGGAGTCTCTTTGAGATTCACTTTCAACACAGCAGTGGGCAGTGGGCAAATCCAGCCCAAATAGAGGAAGACAGTTTGCTAAGTTTTTTGACCCATACTCAGCTTGTTCAGTAGTTTGGGCTAAAACACAACTAGCAGCAAAATCTCAGATATATAATGTCAAACACTGCAGTACACAAGACCCTGAAAGCCATAGAAAGCTCTACACAGGTTCCACAACTGGCACGTGGAGGAGACTGCGATGAGCATAAATAGGCAGAGTCAACTGCCTTCAGGTACTTCGCCTTATTCATCTTTCTCAGCTCTGATGAAAGCCCCATCTGGAATACTGCATTCAGGCCTGGGCCCACAGCTCAAGAAAGATGGAAAATGAGCAGAGATGAGCAGA
>JAOWBP010002559.1:5473609-5486672 GCA_028571105.1 Tragopan temminckii
CCAGAGGTTCTAGTGGTAAAGTGCTAGTCAAAATAATGTGGCTTGAAAGTGCTTTAAGAATCTGGAAGCCCCAGCTGCGCTCTGGCTGCAGACTGAGCTGCATGTTTAAGTGTTGGCTTGAACTGCAGCAATTTGGCAGAGGACAGCCAGATAAGGAGGAACTTGTAGGTCTTGATGCCTTGCAGATTCAAGTTAGAAACACCAAGTATTTTCAAATCGGTTTGGCTTCTGAATGCATCTATGTTACCAGGAGGATGTCTGTATTCCAGAGTTATAAATAATGTGTTTGCACACTTGATAACATGATTTCTGCCATGAGTTTCTAGTGTTTGATAGGATTATGAGGGCTGACAGCCTTTATAGCACTTCTGTAAAGAGATTTGGAATGGCGGATCTTCAGGAGCCTTTGAATTATTGCCAGATATTGTTTAACTTGTTGAAGATCTTTAGGAAGTGGAAATACCATTACTAGGACTAGAAACATAATCTTGCAGACTAATAGGATTGTAGAACATCCCAAGTTGGAAGGGACCCATAAGGATCATCGAGTCCAGCTCCTGGACACATTCTGCGAATGGGGATGTGTCATGCCAGACAGGTTGGGAGCACCGTCCTTCACCTGGCTTTCTTAACTAGTGGTACTGGAGTGCTGTACTTGGCATGTGCCCTAAGAGCTCTAGAACAGAAAGAAAAGCAGCTGCTTGATTTCTGCATGTGCTCTAAGTCTGCAGAAGGCACTGTCAGCTGCTTGAAGCAGACCAAATTGCACACTGAACTCTAGAAATTTTGGCAGAGGAGGATCACTGGGAGGAGGTGGCAGAGTGGAGGGCCAGTGGAGAGATGCCATCCTCCCTCTGAGATGTGGGGAACCTTCCCAGGTTTCCCAGCTCTCTGTACTCCACATGTCACAGCAATTCTTTCTCATAGTTCCCAGTTGTGTCTAAACCACACACATTTTGGAGGGGAGATAAGAGCTTGGATGTGAACAAAGGCATTTTTGTTTTTCTGTTGTTTTAAAAATAAACACATCAGTGAATGCTTGCCCCAGTGTCTGTGTAAGACAGTTCATTACAGCTGTACTCCCTGTTCAGACTTGGAGACAGGTAGGAACTTGTCCTGTTTTGGGCAGATGGTCATGGTTTTTATTTTCTGTAGCAGATACCCCCCCAAGATGACACTTCTCTAAAGCCTATAAATAAATAAATAAACAACAGCAGTGCAACAAAACATATCTGTGTGGCAGAGACTATTTTGAGAACTTGGAGCTGGCTTCTCTGGAATCTGTTGGGTTTTGTTTTTGTTCAAGCGACTTGCTGTCTGCTCGATGGGCACAAAGGGTATCAAGTGGTATGCAGTTGTACTTCGTTTAGCTGTATAATGTAAAAATTGTGTATTTTGAAAGCTGTGATTAGAAGCAAGCATAGCTTTGCATGGGTTTCATCTCATGATTTGATGCCCCGAGAGAAAAAAGTTGTTTGTTTCTACACAGAGTGCAGCTGACGAGAGGTTTTTTCCCTTTAAACGAACCTTATTTTTCTCTTGCCACCTGACCATTTTTGCAGTGGCTTTAGTAGCAATGAAGAATTGTCTGAAGCTCCTCTGAGACGGCCAGGCTGGATTCACTTACTCTCTGCAGGGAGAGAGTTTGGCTGAAGTTGTTACTTTGGCAGTTGCGGTCCTTTGGGGCTGTAGGTTGCCTGGATCACTTGCACTGCTCACTGACAAAAGCTTTCAATCTAGCTTAAATCCATGAGGTTTCAGCCTAATTTTTTCTTACTTCCTGCTAAAATCTGATTGATAGATGTGCTTTTGCATCTTTGCTTTGTTTTGCTTTCTGAGAGCAACGGTCCTGGCTGTCCCAAACTCTGGGAAATGTGTGACCCCCCCCTTCTTATTTTTATGGGCATTCCAGTCATACCTAAGACATTCAATAAAGATTTCTTTTTCCTTGGGCTCTATTTTGCTGAGAACTTTTCTGCTTATATACACTTTACCAGCAAGTTGGTTTCTACCCTCCTTCAGCCTTCCAACCAGCAGCTCCTAGTGGTTTGTCCAGCAGAGAGGAGGACTCACTGGGACCTGCTGGCCTTAAGAATTGACTTGCACCACATCTATTTCTCAGCAACACCCTTAGTTTGCTTGAAAGCTTGTCAACATCTATAAGCAGTGCATGGGGGGGGGGGTGACTATTTACAGATATGCCAGTGTTGCTCCTGTTGGCTGAATGCTACGAAGGTTTAGGGCAGCAGATGTGGTCCGGCTGTATCAGGGATGGCTTGGCTGTGTTGCTGCACACTCTGCCTATTCTGAGAGCAGCACGGAGATTTCAGTGACCGAGTTGTTTTATCTGGCCTGGCTGCTTTCCAGTTTCCCCATGTGATCATCATTAGTGAGTTTCTGACATGCCTTTACTGTCCAAGCCTCTGAGAAGTCAGTGGGAGTTTAGATTTCCTTTTGCCTTCAGTGGACAAAAATTAGACCCAGAAAGCAAAGCTCCCTAATTATAGTGGCAAAACACATCCAGCCCCTGGAGTGCAGTTCAGTTTTTTGGTTTGTTTCATAGCATCACAGTGCTTGCTGTGTATTTCAGTAGTGCTGTTGGTCCTATCGCTGGACTGAATCTGGATAACATCTTTTAGTTGGAATGGCAGGGTCACCTGGTGGTCTTTTAAAATCTAGATTATTTTATGTCTGTTTTCTTCTGGGCTAGTCAGTAAATGTAGATGTATCAGTTTTTTCTTCAGACCGTCTTTCTCTCCTTGTTTAAGGATTCAATCACTGATGGATATTATACCCCAGAGGGTAAATGTTAATACGGATGCTAAATGTCTCAGAGCCTTTGGCCTCTCAGTGACCTTGCTGGAACAGCTGGCTAGATGGGCTTCTCTCCTCTGCCCCCATAAGCGCAAAGTCATTTGTCAAGAAAATGCTCTTTAAATGTCTTCTGGCAGCAAAGTCAGTGTGCTAATCGGTTTTTAATGGTACTCTGCAGTGATGCTGCATGAAAGTGTCTCTTCTGTCTCGATGGTGGCTGTTGATTAAAAGTACACTTTCCAAAGCTCTTGTCTGAACGTGTTTATCTTCTCAGAGAGGAGCCAGTGAACAGACAGGTAGCTGGTCCTCCAGCGCATGCTTTGCATCACTCTGTTTTCTAGGTTGGGTATTTTTTTGAGTGGCAGCCAGAATTCCCAATGCTCTTATTTTCAAACTTCAGCAGGATTTCTCCTGGTGCTTTTCAGCTTTCCTGGGTGGGTAGGAGATGTTTATTCATGTGTATTGGTAGAGTAATATAGAGCAGTGGATTACTTTGTGGCTTTAGTCATGTGTGAAGGAAGTATGGCCATGTTCTTCTCTTCATTTCCATCCCTGGGGAGGGAGGATGTTTAGTTGTGGAGAATCTCTTTGCATGTGCAGAAGTGAGTTTTAGGAACAAATTAAAACTCTGAGTTATGTCACCACCCAACCTGAACTCCCCTGTTTGTGAAGTAAGCTGTATGTGAAATCAGTGAGTACGTGTCTTCTCTTCCAATTTGGGGTAAGCAAGTGGGACAGACCGAGAGGGAGAAGAGAGCTGTGTGGGAGAAGAAGTGACTTGCTCCAGTAGCTGATTAGCTGTGCTTCCTGCTAGAAACAGTGGCCAAATCTCTTTTGGCTGAGTTTCTGCCAGAACTTACTCAGGTAAGAAAGGTCAGAAGATTTTATTCCAGCTGACTGGGGCGCTTTACAGAAGAACGAAAGACTTCTGTGTAGACCAGCAGAGCACAGGAGGGGGTCTGGCGGGTTTGATCTGTACCATAAGCAAGGTAGAAAGATCTTGTGAACATGGCAGGAGAATTTATCTGATCTATAATCCTGCAAGCTCCTCCAGGCTTCCCTTACTACTCCTTCCTCAGCTGTTTCTGATCTCATCCTTCATGTGGCAGAGAGGTACTGCCCTTCAGACTAGCACTTCACTTGGCTGTTCCACAGACAGCACCTTGAGGCTTTTGGTTTTGAACCACAAAGCTAACTTCCTGACAGATGTCCCTTCTTCCCTGGCGACCTTGTAGTTCATGTGGACCTGAGCTTTTTATAGCAGGGTGTGTTACCTTTGTGTCGCTTCTCCCCCCGAATCTATTCACCAACAGGCAAAGAATGTAAATAATTAACAAGTGGTATTTTTTTTTCCTGTATTTTTAAGGAGAGATCTTGTCCGTGTGGAGGCTACTGTGATTGAAAAGACGGTGTCGTGGCAAAAAATCAACATGCGCTTTCGGAAAAAGCACAATTATCAAAGGAAAAAAAGTAAGATATAAGGAACACAGAGCTTACTTCCTTGCTGTTCTGTGGCTGGGATATGGATATGCCTGAAGAGAGATGTATCACAACACCAGTGCCTGGGGAGGGAGATGTACTCACCATACTCCCAGCACTCCTCAAGGAACATTTCTTTCCCAGCTTGCTGCCCCAGATGTGTCCACTGTATTCAGAGAGCAACAGTGACTTTATTCCCTCTGTCCAGCACCCTTTGTTAGATAGCTTTGTAAAAGAAAACAAAACAAAAAAAAAACTTAAAACCTTTCTGGAAAAGAAAACATTCCAGGGCAGAAAACCAGTTTTGGTCTCCTTCCAAAGCCTTAAGTACTGGCTATGTAATCACAGATACTGACAGGCTCTAACAGTATCCTGTGGCAGTCCTTTTGACTCCCCCTTCTCAGATATGACTGAAAATGACGGAAAATGATGACTGTTCTTTGCAGAACGGATGCTAAAACCTTAACCAGTATGACACAGTCCCATAGGAGCTCTGCCTAGACCTCTTGCTCATGCAATACCAATGTCATGTAGCTGTCCTGCAACGTGGCTGCATCTGTCAGCACACCCCCTCCTAGACACTGTCACGCCTTGGCTTGCCTTAATGTAGCTAGCCTTCTGACGGGTATGCAGCAGTTTGCATGCATCATCTGATCTTTTTTTTTTTCCTCTTTTTTTTTCAGTTATCACGAACCCACAGACCGTCCTCCGGATAAACACCATAGAAATTTTCCCCTGTTTGTCGTGATTGATTGATCGGATGTCGTGTGGCTTAGGCTTATTATTGCTTTAGGCAATTACGGAAATAAAACTGCCTTGGCGTCATAAAGTTCTGGACTTCTTGCTATTGTCTGAAGTGGAAATCTATATGTAATTTCTTTTTAAAAAGCAAAATGAAATATTTTTTTGTTAACTGTTATTCCAAATTGTTATTTCAGCATTGATGGTGTTTACTTGTTCAGTGCCTTAAACAACCCCAGCTGTGTTGCTAGCTGACAAGATGTTTCATGCCAACAACGTTTACCTTTGGCTGCACACTTCTCTGAGTGCTTTTGTTTATCAGTGTCTCAGCTGATTAAAAATAACTGGGACTTCACTGGTTGTAGAAGAGGGCCATCAACTCCCCAGTCCCACAGATGGGTCTCTGAGCCTGGAGGGCAGGACCTAAGTATACAATTGGTTGATTTAAAGAGCCCACTACTTGCCTTAGTTACTCATGTCCTTGCAAGTTTCCCTACCCTGGAACTGTGGGTGCACTTAAGGCTAGCAGAGAGGCATGCATGTTTGGGTGAGCTTATTTCTCCTCTGGAAACACTCAGCACTCTCCACAGATTGCAGATAGGCAAGATGTTAAGTGCTATTTGTTTATTTATTTCTTTGTGTTCGTTCCTCTCCTTACCAAGCTCTTGTTGATCTGTTAATATAATCTTGGCACTGTGTGGCTTCTGGGAATATGGTGCTGAAGAGTGCAGGGTAAGAAGGTACTGCAGGATCCCAAATCTACTCCTAGATTGTATTAAGATGTGAAAATCCTTCTTAAACCTTAACAACAGGAGATGCAGCTGGGAAATTTTCCTCTTAAAGGCGAGCCAAACTATTGTATAGCAGTAAATTGTGTGTGTATCTTACCATCGAAGTAACATATGCCAGTTACTTAGGAGTTATTTCATACCTATTCCATAAGCAGTTTTTTTGATCTCTGGTCTTGGTATTTTTCTCTCTTCACCTTGTCTGAAATCAAGCAGTATCACTGAGCAGCATGTGCAAGGCCATATTCAGCAAAGGATTGCATTTGTTTCTGGACAGTGATGACAACTAGGAAGTTTCCTGCAGCTTTCAGTAGGCTCTTGGGGTAGCTGTCAGATTTCCTGCAGCTACCTTGAGAAATGGCAAGTGGGCTCTGTTCACCTTGCCACTTCTGTAGGGAATTCCTTGCTTCTAATGAGTCAGGACACCCAAATAAGGGTGTCCTTACGCACCTCTGCTGCGATTCCTTCCTTAAACTAAGGTTGCCCACTACTCTGCATGGAGGAAATGCTGGTTATGAACATAAGTATATCTGGGTCTTGTCCTGTCTTATAAGTCACTATAAGCGTGCAGGAGATCATTTGATGTGCTATAAGCATCGAGCTTTGTAGTACAGGCTGCTTTCATCTTGCCTTACTTCAGCTTGAGGGCGTGCTTGGGTTAAGCTAGTTCTATAGTCACCAAAGAGAGGTGGTCATCTCTGGAGGCTGACTCGTCTCTCCTTGCTTTGGATAGTTTGGCATGGACAGCCCTTGGGAGAAGCTGTTCCTTCTCTGACTGTACAGGGGGATTGGGTGCCTAGATTTTACACTAGAAGAATACAGAGGCAGGGACCTTTCTACAGAAGAGGTTCAGGTTGGCTGTTGGAACAGTCACCCCAGGGCAGTGTGCACAGCCCCAGGCTGGTGTAATTCAAGGAGCATTTCACTCATGCAGTCTTGATTTTTGGATGGTCCTTTGCGGAGCTAGGAGTTGAACTAAATGTTCCTTATGTGTTCCTTTCAACTCATGGTATTCCATGATTCTGTTCTACGGTAACCTGCTTTGGTCATTCCATCTTGCATCTTCTTTTCCAAGCTCTTACAGATGGAAGTAGTGGGGGGACTTCTTTGAAAACCATCTTTTCCTGGCACTGCTACCTCTTCCTCTTCTCCCAAAGACGACTTTAGTTCCTTGCTGGGGCCACAGATCTCTGCAGTAGCAGTTAATTGCGGTATGTGGTGCCAGCCCGCTGGCATGAAGAGTGTGCTACCACAGACTATGCAGGGACTGCATTCCAGTTACAGGCTGTTCAGAGCCCACAGCGGAAGCAGCGTTGCCAGCTGAAGCAATTTGACTGGGAACGTCACAATTCCCATGTGTTTCTCAAGGTCTGTGAGTGCTAGGGCTAAGAAACAGCATGGCTTCCGGGGGAAATTTCTAGCTTTCCTGGTTGCAGAGAAACACTTGAAAATCACGAGAGATTTCATGGCTCAGAAGCTGGAAGAAGGAGCTGAGGGTTAATTCAAAAGAAAAATATTTTCAATCCATGTGTCCCTTCTAAAAACAAAAACTCTTGGGAAAAGTGATTCTAATCCAGAACAGATATAATAAGAAGTTAGGGTGGCTTTGTGCTGGGTTCAGTGCCTTTTTCAGCAAATATCAAGAATTCAATCAGAAACCAGGAAATGAGAGGAAAATACTCAGATTTTATTGAATATGGTTCATTCAGACTGAGACATAATGGGGCTACTCCTGACGTTTTCTTTGGGGGAAGTTAAAACTCCTTACATGCCAAATGGAAGCAGAAATCCGTGGTTCTCTGGAGTGAAGCTGCAAGTCTCCCTGACTTCACATGTTGTGGGTGGCCACTTGAGATTTTCTTTTTGGCTGCTTCGTGTGCTTTGCCACACTCTAATAGTTTGAGCAAGGGCAGGAATTCTTCAACAAAACAGGCAGCACTGATTCATCGTGGAAATTTATCTGCTAGGACAAAACATCTTTTTGGATAGCACGTCAGATCAGGGTGGAATTTGAGAGCTGCTTTGCCCAGTCTCCAACAATTAGGCATCTGCGTGGCTTAGATGAGATCCAGACCCAAGTTCCTGCCATACAGCCTCTCTAAAGCAAAGCTGCTGAGTTTGCCTCCCTTCAGTCTCCCCTTGGTGCTGTTTGACTTTGTGTAAATAAGAATTCACTGCCCAGAGTGCGGAGGGCATCTGTCTGCTCTGAATCAGAGCTGAATTCCAGTGCCTGCTCCCTGCCCACTGGCCACAAAGCCGCCGGCTGTTCTGCTTTCCCTCTTGTGCTTTCGAAGAATGCCAATAGAACTCTGCTTCATACCCCAGCAGAAGGACAACAGGCTTTGCAACGCTGACATTTTACCACTCTAAGGAAGCCTTGTTTTCCTACCAGTGTGGCTGCCGAGAGGTTTGCTCAAAAAGAGGCATTGGTAAGTGCCATTGCTTCTCTGCCAGCTCTGCTTCAGCCTTGTGCTGCTCTCATATTCTCTTTTTTGGGGATATAAATGCCTGGGAGTTACTGGATCCCAGCTGAACTGCACAACCCCCGCTGGGCACCCCTTGTTCCCCTGTTATCTTTCCAAAAGAGCTAGAGGAAGTGTTCAGCCAAGCACTAATTGAGCGTGAGCCATGGCAGCGAGTGTTATGTGCTGGTGAACAAGGATCAACGAGCTATGGCCTGGCTGAATGTCAGCCCCAGCCCTTGCCTCGTCTCTCACCCTCTTAAGAGCAATGGACTGTGGCACCTTAATTCATTTTTTTTTCTACCTTCAGACAGATGCTTTCAAGATTTTGGAACAAGTTTCAGTAATTTAAATGGCATGTACTCTTCTTCGCTTCCAATGGGATGTGATGGTCACAGTGGCTCAGATGCCAAATCTACAGCATCAAGGTGCTTGTCTTTGGGCTTCACATCCTGAGGACCTGATAGCAATCTTTTGATATCTAAAGGGGGGTGTAAGAAAGAAAGGGGACAGGCTCTTAAGCAGCCTGCTGTGATAGGACAAGGGGAAGCGGTTTCAAACTAAAAGAGAGGAGGTATAAACCGCATGTAAGGAAGAAGCTTTTTACAGTAAGGGTGGTGAAGCACTGACGCAGGTTGCCCAGAGAGGTGGTGGATGTCCCATCCCTGGAGACACCCAAAGTCAGGCTGGATCAGGCTCTAAGCACCTGATCAAGATGTAGGTGTCCCTGGTCATTGCAGGGAGCTGAACTAGATGACCTTTAAGGGTCCCTTCCAACACAGTTCTATGATTCTATGAAGAAGTGGATTCTCATTGGGATTGAAATGGAAACAGCCCACGCTGGCCATCCTACAGGATGGCTTTCTGCGGCGTGTCTCAGAGCTCCGTCTGGATGAGCTTTCAATTACCTACGTGATGGGGTTCCTCTTCCATCCCTTGGCAAGTTGTTCTGTGCTCTAAAATAAGCTTCACAAGCAGAGCCATTCCTCACAGTGTGAAGCCTTCCTGTTGTGAGGATCCATTATGTGTGCAGCATAATGAAGTGCGATGGATGTGGGGAGCAGCAGCAGCCTTTCTTTCTGATGGCCAGCTTCTGCAGAGAAACAGAAGTGCCCTGAACTCTGTCTTTGGGACCCAAGGGACTTAACATCTTAGTTACGATACGGGCCTGCTTAACATTCAGCAGCCTGTACCGTTGCACAGGCTGCAGGCATTCATCCTGGAAAAGTGGCAAAGCAGCTTAAGAAGTTCTTAGGCCTTCAGGGTGAAAGGGAAATGTTGTTAATATGCCCCTTTGGTGTTTTTTTTAGTGTTTTTTTTTTCTCCTTTTCTTCCCCTGTCAGCTCTGCAAAGGCATCTTTGAACTTACGTGTGCAGCCAGATTTATTTTCTCAGCGTGATCCGGACACATTTTGGCTGCGCATTGCAGTACGCCTCAGTGGTTAGAAATCAGCAGCAGACAGAATGTAGCACTGTGTTGGTTTGATTTCTCTTGCACTAGACGTTTTCTTTCTTCTTTTGTGACCAAAGAAATAGCCCTTTCTATTAAGAAAAGAGATGCTTCACCACCAGGTTCAGGCCAATGCAAAGCCATTATGGAGAAATCAGACAGCAAGCCTGGATGCGAGCGAGCACAGGGGCTAGGTGCCTTTCATCTATTTCCTCTCTCCCTATTTATAGAACGTGGGAGAAGCAATTGGGATCCATGTCCTTGTTTTGTAGTGTCTCTGCCTGGCTGGTAATACAGAGTTTGCACAGCTGAAGCAAAGTCAGGTCTCGATTCCAGTTGGAGCCTGCAACACTGCTGAGAAAGGAGCGGGCTCGGCGCTCCCTGAAGTCTGAAAGCACTTTTAATTGCATGCTGTCTTTGCTATAGCAACTAAAAATATGTTTATTGACAGTGTTGCTTTTGTTATATTCTTGGAGAGCATTCCCTGATGGCCCCATCCAATGTTAACTCTCGGGAGGCGTGCTAGTAGCAAGGCTTGCTGCGTGATTACTGTCTCTGAGGGAATAATGTTTGTACAGTCATTAATGAGAGACAATTACAGGTAAGACGTGAGCTGGCGACGTGGGGTTTGAGCCCTTTGGATGGGTGCTTAGGAGATGAGCTAACTGCTATTGGGACTGAAACTTTACAACGCCTTTTTTAGTTTTAAAAAGAAGGTGCTGGCTTTGAAGTCAGCTTGACATTGCTTTCAGCATGGATCTTCTGGTCTCCTGCACCTTGAAATCATTTAACAGAGCAGAAGGGGGCTGGCTTCCACTTTATCTTTCTCTCCTAAATAAAAACACACTGCTACTTCCCGAGCCAGCAAAGTTCAGTATTTTTTTTTCTCTTCTCAAAATAGCCAATGATCCAGCAGGGATTTTGTTTGGACCACGCTATGGGAATTCCATGCTCTAGGGCTTGAGGTGATTTCATTCTGTGTCTGCTTTAGGACGATGTTTTACTTCTGCTGGATTTTGGTTTGCAGGGACATGATTCATGAGTGAATTTGGCCTCTTTCCCAGTGCAAACTCAGCATCTTAAAAATAAATAAATAAATAAATAACCTGCAAGTATGGAGAAGCCTGGCCACAAATATTTCAGCAGAAAGCAATATCCACCCCCACCTACCTTCATCTGGCTCTGCCACAGGTGTTTGGTTCAGTGATTGCAAGTGATAATGCTGTGTTTCCGTCATGATCCATTTCAAAGGTCTCCAGCAGACATGGGCCCATGTATGTGCCACCTCTCAGTGCGTGTTTGGGAAGACATGGCCTTCCGGCATGGCTTTCCAGTATCTCCAATTACACTGTTAGGTATGTAAATGTGCCAGCTCCAGGGCCTGAGCCAACTTTTTCCTAAAGAATTCAAGAGTATACAAATAGCGTTGCCTGGACTCTGCTGAATTCTGTCTTAAAGGCTAAACAAGTAAAGGAGATCATCGGAATAGATCTTCTTCTACCTGGTGTTCTCTGGCCATTTTGGCTGAACGCAGTGCTGTGTTTCAGCTTTGGTCCTACCACAACGTGGAGGTGCAATAAGAACCCCAAATTTGTTGCTGTCAGAGAGCTGAAGCCACAACAAACCCAGGACTGTCTCTATGAAATGCTGCAGCAGCGTGTTGCAATGCAGCTGATGAAAACTCACTGATCCCAATTGTTGAAAAAAGGGGAAAAAAAATCTGGGAGAGTATCCTCTTATGGGCTTCGTGTCTGGATATTAAAATGCATCATCAGGGCTGTGGCATAATTCTTCTGCTGTTACACCCTGAGGAAGGATGTACACAGATGAATGAAGGGCACCTTCCCTTGGTGAAGCTCATGAGACCCCTATAAGGAATCACTGCTGGGGAAGCAAGAACTGAGGCCCAGCACACATCTCCCATAGCAGCACTACAGCTCAGCTTAAGCACAGCAAGAAGTGGATAAGCTGTTGTCTCCTGCTAGAAGCAGGGATAAGTTCTAAGCACCTGCTATTGGTGAGGTGGTTCCTGGATGCAGTTGGGATGAATGCACAGAAAAATATACACAGAATTTACCCGGGATGCACAGACACTGTCAGATTTGGCTGAAAACAGCCAACGTATTCAAAAACTGAACAGGGCCAAGCAAGACAGGATTTGACTGCAGACAAATCATTTCCTTAGGAAATGGGACTAAAAATAGGAGAGGGACACAAGGGAAACTTCTTCTTCTTGACACCCCCCTCTACAGCTGAGTTTTTGTCCTGAAGTCTGAGGTTTGGAGCTCTTGCTGATGTCTTCTGGGCTCCAGATGGAGTCAAGCTGCAAATGTGGTTCCTGTGAGCACTGGAGTAGTGCTGGAGGAGCACGGACTGATGCAGGGAAGCACGTGCCAACTCGTCATGGTAAGAGCAGCATAAGTGCAGAGGGAATGGTGCTGGGCTCAGAGGTTGCAGGGCAGGAGTTCCATGTAGAAACAATTATCACCTCAATGTTTTGTATCTCCACTTGCTCATTTCCCTTGTTTTACCAGTGCCCTCTTCCCAATGAGAGCTTCAATGGGTCCCACTCGTCTGTCATTGGTAGCAATCTTCAGGAAACCCTTCTCCATGTTCAAGGTCAGAACACAACTCTTGGGTGCTGTGCATGCACCAGTGCTGTTCAGCTTCACCATGCATTATGGGCTGTAAATATCGAGTTTTGGGTTACCTTGAGTGCTGGGTAAGGTGGTGCGTGTGACCTGGGTTCCACTGCAGGCGAATTCACCAGAGTTTATCAGGCAAAGAGCGGCCCACGTGAGGGATGAGGAAAGCCTTTGGAAGGGAGGCTGGAGCCCTAGAATGGACGTTTGACTGCTCCACACTCTTTCTCCTGTCTGTTCTGAAGTTCTAGCGCTGCTGTCACCTGTGCCGCCCATGCAAGCGGCATCCTGGAGTTTGCTGAAGGTGGCCGAGATGCTGCGGGGCTTTTCCTTCCTGCTTACCCACAAGCCTAGCAAACGGGAGTTGATCGTTAACTGGGGGCGAGGAGGAGGAGGAGGAGGTGAGCATCCCCCAGCCCGCCCGCACCCAGCCCTGCCCGGCCCCTGGGGCGGAGCCGGCGGAGCGCGGAGCTCCGAGCTGCTGAGCGCGGTGCTGCGAGGGACGGAACGCGGAGCTCCGAGGGACGGAACCCCGGCCCCAGAATGAGCTTCCCGCGGCCCCTGCGGCGCTCCGTCAGCCTGAGCCCGGCCCGAACCCTGCGGCTCGTCGTGCTGGGGCAAGGCGCCGTGGGTAAGACAGGTAGGACAGGGGGAAGGGGGTCCCCTGTAGGGACTGGGGCGGGATGG
>JAOWBP010002559.1:5486772-5500718 GCA_028571105.1 Tragopan temminckii
CAGTATTTTTTTTTTTCTTTAATGCTTTGCATTACATTTTTTTTTTTTTTTTTTTAATAATAGCTAACATTTCTATAGTAGCGTTCATCCAGATATCCCAAAAATACAACATAGGCTGTGAGCTGGGAGTCATCAGTGCTATAAAACATATCTTCTGCCCGTCTGCTTTTCCCCCAGAGGTACTTGAATCCCTTGGGGTTGCAGGGATTGGTCATACCATGCGTTAAAAGTGGACCGACAGCAGGGACCGTCTCCAAGGATTTCAGTGTCGAGGTCCCAGTGGGTGTTGCCATGGTTTTAGGGAGGGATAGCGATGGTGGTGGTTGTGGCCCCTCTCCAACTCACTCCTCCGCAGATCCAGCGCAGTGCCTATGCCGTGGCCTTCGATGAGCGCTTCTCCATCCCACTGGACCCCGCGGCACTGGAGGAGGACAGCCTGCGCTTCTCTGTCTTTGGCATCGACGAGGATGAGAGGAACGTCAGCACCGGCGTGGCGGAGCTCAAGCTCTCTGACTTGGACCTGACTGTGCGTCCCTTCAATGCTTGGCTCTACCTGCAGGACATGAATAAGGTGAGGTGGGGTGATGCTCCTCGTGCTTTGGGGTTTGGGGGGTTTTCCCCCATTCCCTCATCCCACCCGGTGGGTGATGGCACGCTCTGTCCTGCAGACAGTTGACACGGTGGGGGAGATCCTGCTCTCCCTCAGCTACCTGCCCACAGCCGAGCGGCTGACGGTGGTGGTGGTCAAAGCCAAAAACCTCGTCTGGAGCAATGGCAAGGGGACTGCAGGTGAGTGTGGGGCCAGCTCGAGGCCCCAGAGCTTTGGGTTGGACGTGGGTGCTTATCCTGGTGCATCCCAGAACTCTCTCTGTGAGTGCTTGTTGGAGTAAAACCAGTTGGGGGCAACCCTGCTGGGTTGAGATGCAGTGGGTTGGGATGGTTTCCAGCATGACTGACAACACGGTTGTTCTCTCCCCTTGGCCCTGAGCAGATCCCTTTGTCAAAGTCTACCTGCTGCAGGATGGGAGGAAGATCAGCAAGAAGAAGACGGCGGTGAAGAGGGACGACACCAACCCTGTATTCAACGAGGCCATGATCTTCTCAGTGCCAGCCATTGTGCTCCAGGTCTGTCCTGTTACTCCCTGGGGACCCCAAATCCCTGTGCTAGTAAGGGCTTCCTGGGATGGAATGGGAGTCATAGGAGCTGTGGTTGTGCATATATGGTTCAGTGGGATGTGGTGGTATGGGAGATGGGCACATACGGAGTACGGCTGTGCATGTAGGGATAAGCATGTATGATTTTTGGGTATGGATGATGCCGGGGGATGGGTAAGTATTGGGATATTGTGTAATACATAGGGTATGGCTGCTGGGGGAGATGGGTATGTGTGATATGTGGGTGAATGCGTGTGTATGGGGTGTGCTTGTGTGTGTAGGTGGCTGCATATATGGGTTTAGGGGATGCGGGGGAAGTAAGGTGGTGAATAAGTATGGGATGGATGTACACATAAAGGCTATAGCTGTGTGTGAGGATGTGCATATATAGTTTTCTACTACGTGGGGAGGATGTAGTGGTGTGGGTATGTAGGGGAATGTATATACCTAAGGTATGGTTACTGGGGTGGTAAGCGGGAGGTAGTATAGGGGGTACATGTGTGCAAGAGGTACAGGGAGGGTAAGTGCTGACAGCCATCACTCCATGCATCCCTGCAGGACCTGTCCCTGCGGGTGACGGTGGCTGAGAGTGGCGAGGATGGCCGTGCTGACAACACGGGCCACGTCCTGATCGGCCCAGCAGCCAGCGGCATGGGCATCACCCACTGGAACCAGATGCTGGCCACTCTGAGGAAGCCCGTGTCCATGTGGCACCCGCTGCGGAGGAATTAGGCTGCTGGCGGGGGCACCCTGCACACCCTGGGACCCTGTGCCCCAATGCCAGCTCTGCCCTGGCCACAGTGACCAAGTGCCGTGTCTGGAGGTGAAAAGTCAGAGATGGCCGGAGCATCCTGCTACCAAAAGCCTCCACTGGGAGGAGGAGGATGGAGAAAATCCTGTCCGCGCCTCTCCTCATCCGCATGCGCTGGGGGCTGCTGAGGGACCTGCTGAGGATGGACCAAAACCAGCAAAATCCTCCCCAAACTGCTGTCTAGGTGCCAGCCAGTCTCCTCAGCATCCTGCATGCCCTCTGCTGGGCCCCCAAAACCAACGGTGACCCCAGATGTGGCCTCTGAGGGCCTCTGGGGGGACACTGGATTCTTTGGAAGGATTTTTGGGCAAGTGGGGAAAACAGAGGGGAGCGATAAAGTGCTGGCATGGTGCAGTTTCTCTCAGCATGTGTGGTCTTTCTGTTGGGTTTCAGAGGGGTTTCGGTGCACTGCACCAGGGCTGAAACCCTCCAAATTCCAAGGAAAAAGGGAAAAATAATAGCAGAAAAAAAAATTGTTGTTATATCTCTCTTTTTTTTCTTTCATCATTTTTCTAGCAGCGTCGATTTCTTCTTTCCTACTGACTGCCAAGGGGTGTCTGTCCCCAGATCTCATGGGTTTGAGGCCAGGTCCAGGCTGAATCATCCCCTAAAGGCTAAATGTGATCACCCCAACCCCTCTTCCCAGCTGAATTAACCCTGTGACTTCCCTAGCAGTAGGGCAGTTCTACAGAAATAGGAAACACCCCCGAATTTTGTATTTTTAAGCTTCACAGGGAAAGGAGAGAAAAAGCCCTTTGGATGCCGTCTGCTCATGGGCTCCCAGCCCAAACGAGGTCTTCTGGGTAAGATCTGTTGCTCTGGGGAACCAATTCCCCCTGTTTTCCGGAGGTGAGCAGATGGAGGGATGCGCAGGGCAGAGGATGCCCTGGGGCCGTGTCCCTCGGCTTTTCCCAGCCTGCAGGTTGCTGGCAGGAAGCCAACAGGGAAATCTGGGGCTCTCTGGGGGCTGTTTGCCAGCTGGGGGAGGGGATTTGGTTCCTTGAATGGTTTGAGCTGGAAAAAAAAAAGCATGAGTGAGCCATTCAGCCTGATTAAAGATAACACCATGGTGGTACCCTGAGCTGGCACCAATTTTCCTCTCTGCTTCTCTGCCTTTTATTTTGCAATTCCCTACACAGGCTTCTTCTCCCTAGCTCATAGGTGCCCAGATTTCCTTCTCCCACATACTGGCTCTTTCTTCTCCTCCCTCCAGGAGCTCCCATGTCCCATCTGCTGCTGTCCCTTGGCCCTGGGACCAGGGTATGAACCAAGGCTGTGCTCAGAGCAGCTCTGCTTGAGATTGCCAGTGCAGTTTGCTGAGCGATGAGGAGAAGGTTCTGTTGTGGGGCTATGCTGGTTTTTTTGTGTGTGTGTATGGACATCAGTGCACTGGGATCACAGTGGGAAGGAGAATGGCATCCAGGGCTTTTCACTGCCTGCAGACATTTACCTTTTTGCAGTAGCAGAGAGAAATGTCACAGTGACAGCTGATTGCTTTCAGTGTTTTAATATCCGTCTTTATTGGCATGCTGCAGCCTCTCTGTGTACATCCTTTACTTTGTCAATAAGGATAACTGGGACAAATGAAAGTGCTCTCCTCCACCTGAGGTTTAGCAAGGCCCCAGTGCCTACTTGTTCAGCAGCTACGGCGCTGACTCCACGCTGTCTACCACCTAAAACAAGAGCTCCCATTTTCCACCACCCCTTAGCAGCATCTTTGCTTTATGCAGTCCGACCTGTTGGCTTCAAGTACCCAGAAAGAAAAAATCAGCTCCTTCACTTCTCCTTGCCTTTCTTCTTGCTCTTGCGCTGGTTGGTCAGATCGCTGAGCTTCTTGTCCAGGCGGCGCTGGAGATGGGCTCTCTTTGTAGGGTCCAGGGATTTGTCCTTGGAGCTGCTCCCAGGGTACAGAACCCCTTCTCTGCTGATCCACTGCCGAGCGTGTGCCTTGGCCTTGTCCCCGCAGCCATGAACCTAGGGAGAGAGGGGACAGTGGTGGAACTGTGTGTGGCATGCAGGGACATGGGCTGTGAGCATGGTGGTGATGGGTTGATGGTGGGACTTAGAGGTCTTCTCCAACCTTGATGATTCTATGAATCAGCAGCTTCTATTGCTGGAGCCCAGAGCTCCTCTTCCACCTGCTTTGCATTCCCTGAGACAACTGAATCGCAGAACGTCCCGAGTGGGAAGGGACCCATAAGGAAAGGATGAGGAAGCAGGGGGAAAAACACTTTCTGAACAGGGGTTCTGGCTCCTTGGAGGTGGCTCCAGGTAAGCACTGACCCACACAAGGCGTGGGTATGAGATCCTCGGTCATTTGACACCAAGGCCTGACAACGTGCAGAAAAAAGGCTGAGCTTTGAAAAGTAAGAAAAACTCACTGATGTGGATTGTACCCTTCCAATTATTTCTCATTACAATTCAGCAGGGAGAGGTGATTCTGCAGGAAATAAATTTATATCCCAACCAGCTTGTGAATGACCATAAATACAACTATTCTTTGCCATGGAAACAGATAGTACTTGACAAGGGAAAAATCTATGCCGAGGATTTATAGGTCAGCTCGCTAAACGTTGCTAAGCCCCAGGAGGCAAAGAGCTACGCTTGGGTGATGCAGGATGAGGAGTGGTGGGAGCAGGAGGCCATGGATGAATGGAAGCTCATCACCTCTCAGCCACGTCTGCTCTGACTGCAGGGCTGAGGCTCAAGGCTGGCTCACCATGAAGCTTCCAGCCCTGCAGATTGAACCTACTTGTATGCTTCAGCACCAGAATGGAAATGCCAGACAATGGGAAGGGTGGGCAAAAAGCAAAGAGTGGAAGGGGAGAGAGAAAGCTCTCAGGAGGAGGTGTGCAGAGCCTCCATGTGACAGTCCCTTCTACCTTTATAAATAAACATCTGACAATGATGGTTTGGCTTTAAGCTCCCTGCAAGGAAACCTTGTCTGTGGAGCTCTCACTTAAAGCCCTTCTGCTGGGCGCATCCTGCTTCTCTCCAGCCCCCGAGCAGCCTTCTGGCCCTGTGCATACCTCTGGGATGTGATGGCTGAGGCAGTACCGCCTGTTGCAGTGTGGGCAGAGCTGGCCCAGGGTTGTGATGCTGGCTTTGCAGCGGGGGAAGCCACAGGTGTTGTCAGCTTTAATGGCAGCAGAAATCAGAGCGTCTATATCTTCTTCTGATGCACTGTCTGCTGTGGTTTTAGCTGCTGCTTTTCCTAGGTAGAGGACAGGAGAGATGCAGAGGTTTAACAAACACAAATAACTCCAAGACCCAGGCAGTGCAAAGTCCTGGAGCTAATGTGTGCAGTGACAGGAACTTCACGGCACTCGTGACACTGAACTCTGGCTCATGCTCAAAGGCAGAGGTGGGAGCTGAGGGTCCTCCTCTGATAGAAGGTGGCTGGGGGAGAGGAAGGGACCACACCTGGCTGGGACAAGGACTCTCAGCTCTGATTCACCCCCACCTCCGTGTTTAGGAGGGGCAGAGTACCTCTCAATTCTCTCCCCATGTTTGAGAGCCTCCAGTCAATCTCCTGCTCCTATGAAGTGAGGGACCTACCTTTGCATTCGCTTTTGTCTTTCTTCCCACTGCTGCTGCCCCGAGAGCCAGCGCTGGACTCCTGCTCTTTCTTCACCATCTCCTCCCGCCTGGCCTTCTCCCTCTGAACTCTCTCCAGGTGCAGCCTTTTCAGGTCCACTTTCCCTGAGCACTCACTTCTTCCTCCTGGCTCAGTAGGGGCTGGAACTTCCCCACTGGAGTCCTGTGGCTGAGGAGGGGACTGCTGCTCACTGGGGGTTGCAACTGGGGCAACCACAGCCTGACCAAGCTCCTTCTTGCGAACACTGATGTAGCGGTCTCTGCCCTCCCCAATGCTGACGTGCTGCAGCTCATGCTCCTCAGCCAGGAGGTGGACCAGCATCCGGTCGTGTGAACTGAGAGATGAGGGGAAGTCCAACTGTGTCTCGCCACCCTTCAGGAAGGCTTCCAGCACAGCTTTAAATTTGTTTGTGTCACCTTTTGTCCCTGGGCTCTCCCCCCCAGGTCTACTTGCGCTAGGGGAGCAACGTGCTTCTTGCTTTTGAGGAGCTGCTTTAGCTGCTGCTGTTGCTTTGGGTTTCTTCCCTGCAGCTGGCTGCGGTTTGGGGCTGGGTGCTGCAGGGGTCTTGGTGCTCTGCTGCCGCTCCCCTCCGTGGGAGTAGTTTTCAGGGACAAGGTCATCGAGGTACTCAAAGGCCGTGCGCACCTGGCCGTGCTGCCTGAAGTGCTCCAGCAGCCTCCCGAGGAAGGCCTGGCTGCCCACCGTGCGGCTGTCGCAGATGATGGCCACGTGGCGCCGGGCACGTGTCACCGCAACGTTGATCCGTCGGTCCTCGGCAAGAAAACCCACCTCGCCTGCAG
The DNA here is from genome assembly GCA_028571105.1 of Tragopan temminckii. Lineage (NCBI taxonomy): Eukaryota > Metazoa > Chordata > Aves > Galliformes > Phasianidae > Tragopan > Tragopan temminckii. The sequence continues at coordinate 5,493,137 of JAOWBP010002559.1, forward strand.
GAAAACCAAGAGGGAGTGAGCAAACAGAGGTTAGAGAGTCTTCTTGAGGCTGGTGTGGTGCAGGGCTGGCTCCTGCTCTCACTATGACCAGTTGGGAGCCACAGTGGGGGTCCTCAACCATCCCAGGGTCAAGGCATGTGGGGAGGAGAGTTGTTCCCCAGGTGCTGCTAGGTGGTCTAGGGCATGAGGTCAGGCTGAGAAAGGCTCACCTGCAGGCAGAACTGCAGGAAAAGTGCAGGAGGCACCCTATGCAATGCCCCCTGCCTGCCCCCAAGCCATGCACACAGGGCTGATAGTAACAGCAGCTCTGCAAGGTCTGCTGCTGCTCTCGGGCTATTTTCTCAAAGAGAAGCAGTAAGAGCTAGCGAATGCCAAGATGACTCAGTGAGGCTCAGCTACTGAGAGAGGTAGTGGGGGTAGCTCTCGAGTTTCCAGCCCCCGAGGATAAAGAGAAGGCCAGTGGGGAAGGAATTGTTATCTCCTCCGCTGCAGTGACCAGTCTGGCTGTTTGTGCCCAGTCTCTGATGCAGCAAAAGGGTTTCCTGCTGGGTCTGGAATGGCTGCAGAGGGATGGGCATCCCCTGAACTGATCCGTGTGGTCATAACAAACTCTCCTGGATGTCAGGCTGCTACCAGCATCTCTCATGCCCCACAGAGAACAGAGCTCTGCCTAGACAGCACATGGAGCTGCTGGTAGTGAGCTCTACCTGCCTGTTGTACATGGGAAGAGGGCCGGAGTCATTGCCGAGGACATGGGCTCCCACTGAGCCACCAGCGAGGCGAGGTGAGTCACCGTGAATAAGGACTATTCTTAGCCCTACACCCCACCTCCATCCTCCCCCCAGCGCTGCTTTTCCTGCTCCAGGCTTTCTTTAAAAAAGGCAGAAAACACCACCCTCTTCCACGCGTCCTTTCCCCCTTTTTCCTTCTAGACATCAGCACTCCCGGCACATACACAGTGTCTCATCCTCAGCAGCATTAGTGCAGGAAGGGACGTCTAGTTGAGGATCTGAAAAGGGGCAGAGGTGCTTCTCAGCACAATCCCACACGTGCCCTCTGCACGAGCTGCTGCCTCAAAACCCTTCAGCAGCTTTTTTCCAGCTATTAACTCCCACTGCAGTGACTGATAGCAAAGAACTCGATTTTCTGCTCTAGATTTTGCTTCCAAAAGGAGCATTTTCTGTGCACGACTTGTAATGCCGGCTCCCACTTTCTTCAGTCTCCAAGCCCCATCCAATTTCTGCCTTTTTCTCAGCGCTCCATTAACCACAGTGCCAACCCGACATGTACCATACACAGGATTCCAGTTCAATAATTTTTGAGGTCGCAGGAGTGTACCTAGCACGGGAACCTTTCTCTGCAATCCTGACAGCACGTGTTGATTTAAAAATAATGAGGAGAAATGAAGCTGACAAGGATCGTGCCACTAAATTCATTCAGAGTGAAGTGCTAGAGACAGTCAGAATTATACTTCGCAATGTATTGAGTGACCCATTCCTTCCCCTTCCCATTCTTCCCCTTCTCCAGCAGCAAGTTCTCACCTTTCCTGTTGGATCTCACGAATGACAAGATCACTGCCTCTTTCTCTCTGCCTTGGAAACCATCAACTGATTTAATCTCTAGCTCAGGGTACCTGTGGCAAAGGTGCTCTCTTAACATGTCCACCTGATAAAACATGAGAGAGGTCACTTAAAGAGAGAAGTGCAAAGGGAAAAGCATTAAAATGGCATTATTCTGGAACAGCCCCTTCCTCTCAAAGGCAAAAGGATGAGTGCTCGCATCTCCCAAGTGCTGGCTCCTGATGCTGGGAGTGGAAAATACCTCTCAGAAAACACCAACTCCCTCAAAGGCCTCAACTTTGAGAAGATGGCCACAATGACTGATCATATAATTCGTCTCTGCTGCCTTCTGCATTCCTCTCTCTCAGTGTTCTTTGGTATCGCTCCCGGAAGTGTTAAAGTTTGAATCCACTCTCGTGTGCATGAAGAAAGAGAGGAGACGCCAGGAGGGTGCCAACTCACCTGGAGGTTGTAGGGGGCTACAACAGCGATGTCTTGCGCCTTCACACCAGCATCTATCAAAGCCTGGATGTGCAAACCAGCCAGCTGCACTTCTCCTAGGGCACAAAACAGAAGGGGCAGTGAGGCAGGAGCACATCCAAGCTGACGACGAGAGCAGATTGGATGTGCTATAGATTGGAGAAGCTTGCTCACTTCCCCTCATAGCAAAGAAAGGCTCAGACAAGTCCTGCCTGTGGTCCAACACTGCAATTCCCAACTTGGCTCACTTGGATAGATGGTGATGTGCTATGCATTCCTGCTCCCTGATTCTTGCCTTTCCAAGTCACCAGCTCCCTATATCTAAGCTTAAGAAGAGAACTCTCTGAACAAACCTTGGCTTTCTCCTGCCTTAATCCAAGAGATCAACGTTAACCCAGGGAATAGATTATTTTCCCTCTGAAGTGAAACTTTAGACCTCACTGCAAATTTAATTTTCCTCTCTGTGCTGTGAGTGAAAAAGCCTCCAGCTTGTAAGTTCCTGCATTTCCAACACCCCCGTGGTCATATAAAAACCTTCATGTTCCTTCCAGAACTGTCTGCTCAGGATGGTGGTTGCTTCAGGGAGATCGAACAAGGACAATCTAAAGAGGAATGCAAACTATTCCACATGTTTATCTGCAAGACTGACTCTACCATCTATTTTGCAGCAAAATACATGTATAACATTCCAGAATCTGCAGTCTGCTGCTCCAGAAGGCTAACTCCCACATTCTGGAAGACTTGCATTTATCTCCTGCTTAGGATCCCTGACTTATCTCAGACTTCCGTCTGGAGACAAGAGCCTTTCTCTGTCTCAGGGGGGTGTGGAAAAATGAGATCCTTTCTGCCGACAGTTTTCTAAGCCATAACAGTGTTGGGGTATGTGGATTGTCAAGTGAAGCATCAGATTTTGGACAGCCCATGTGCAACACAACCTGGCAAAGGCCCTCTGTGAGCCTACCTACCCAGACTAAAAATAGGAGTGTGATCAGTATCCCTGAAGAGCAGATCACATCCATCCACCCTGCTGCAAAAGCAAGGACACAAAGGAGGTAGTGTCTTCGTGTTCCTATTAAGTTCTCTTGCTTTATTGGAATGGCTATGGTGCATGACTTTGCACTAAATCTCCATAATGAAACCTATTATTTAAAGTCAGAAAAACAGCACAAAGCTTGGTGCCTTGAGAAGACTGAGAAAAGCCATGTGGGACTTTATGAAAGCGGGAAATGAATGGGAGACAGTTCTGAGCCACATCTACAGCCTGGGTGGAACATCTCAGGACAGTGACTCAGCAGCGCAGTAGCCAAGCCCTCGGGAAGCTAAGGACTTCAGTCAATTCCTCCTAATAAAATATTCCCAATACTAGTACCTGGATTCCCCTTAGACTGTTCATCTTCCACTTCCAGCTCCAACAGGCCACAGCCAGCAGTGTCTATGAGCAGTAAGGGAATCGTGGTCTCTTCTGTGCAGGTGACTCCTGGCAAGTCCCTGCAAAAGACGTTGGGAAAGGGCCACGTTAACAGCACCGAAGATATGCCAAAAGATGATTGGATGTCTTGTTGCTCGTTTCTTCCAACAATACAAAGCTGGATATTGCTTGCCAAGGGCAAGGTATGGACCAACAGAGGTGCGCTCTGGAGGTGGTGAGAGGCTGAGAGCTGAGATTCCCCACCTTTCCACTCCTCCAGGCTTTGGTACCCTTTGCAATGGCAGTGATACTACTGAGGAGCCTGGTGGGCTCTCAGGCTTTTATCTCCAGGCTCCCTGGGACTGCAGCCACAGCCACAAGCAGAGGAAGTCCCAAAAGGCCTGAGGAAGTCTGGCAGTAACAGAAAGCCACAGCTGAAAAAACATTATTTCTCTGCGTAATGGAATTGCTCTTTAGATTACTCCAAAAACAAAAAGAGCTGTGAGGTGGGTCAGCCAACAGCACTGTGAGCCTTCTTGTCAGCTCTGCTATACAGCCCAGTTGTTGTAGGTGGTGTAGGGGGATGCTGTGGAGGTGTCAGTGACTCGCTTAAATGATCTCAAAGAGGAAAAATATGCAGACCTAGGAAGCTGTTGCAGCTGATTTCTGTTTTTACACTGCTGAGAATGAGGGAAAAGAGCATTACCAGAGATTTGACAGCAGTGCTCAGTGCTGTAGGGCAAGAGAAGAAAGCGTGGCACAAGGAACCACAGAGGAATTGAGTTTTCGTATCCCCTCTACATCTAAAACTACTGTATTCCAAAAAACCCAAACTAATTAGCCTCTTTTTTTTTTTTTTTTTTTAAATACCCATGGAAGCTGCTTGCTGAATTCACAGCCTGGGAAGAGGAGGTGTGATGGAGGGCAGCAAGATAAAGGCAGAGATGACAGAACCCCAACAACAACGTGTCGCTGTACATCACATGCTGATCAAGGAGAGCTGGGGCTCCAGGGGGTCTGCAAATAACCAAAGAAGCCATCACAAAGGAGGACTGCTTCTAGGTGACAGGCAGGGAAGTTAGAGCAAAGGCTCCAGTTCAAGGCAAGCCCCTTCCTTCAGCCCTAGTACTGCATGTTATTCTGCATTCCTATGCCACTGACTGGCCTTCCTATGAAGCTTTCTGGAGCCTTGATGCCCCTTAGGGGAAAGATGCATTTCTCACCTGCTAAAAACCAGCCTAAGAAGCAGGGATGGATTTTTGCTCCTGAAATGATTCCCGACCCTTTATGACAAAGCAGGTTGACCACGCAGGCAGACAACTGTTGCAGTCTCAATGTGCTGCCCTGGGACATCTAGGGACCCTGTGCTTCATCCAGGAGGAGGTGATCCCAGCTGGGAGAGTTGCACATCATGACTGAGGAACATTTTGCTTGGGTACCTTTCAAGTATGACACTACTGGGAGGGGTTCCCTCACCTTCCCCATCAGTGAGGGGTGCTGGCGCCCTGAAAAGTGCTAACAGAAGGGACATCTAATGCTTCACTTAAATAAAAACTGATAGTAGGAGCTGCTGGTGACCTTCAAACGAGCTTCTCATGAACTGAGTCACAAGTTGGAAAATACTGCTTGCAGCCTCCTGGACTTAATTCTGGAGATGTGTGGGGATTTCTGATGTGCTTTGTCACCTGTTTCAGAAGGAAGGGGGGTCTAGGAAGAAGAACTATCAGAGATGAAAAACTTACTTATTTCTTGCTCGGGTACAGAATTAAGCAAATCATTTGGTCTAAGCCAGAAAAGGACATGAGGTGGTTGCGAATATCATGGAGGAATTTGTACTCACAACCTAAAGATAAAATCATGGTTCAACACCAAGACACTGCATTATCTGGTACACTACAGAGGCCCAGAAATTTTATATGGTTTAGTGCCTGAAGTGAGGATTGCTGTCTTCATGTGATGTGTCAGCAGGACTACGGGCTAGCAGACTTCATTTCAGGTTTAGACTTCAATGTCTGCAGGAAAAGGTGCAGAGTGGGGGAAAAAACTGCATTATGGAGAGTATCCAACATCATCAGAATAACAGCCACCAAACTTCAACTTTTCAACTAACTCCTAATTTAGTGGTTTCAAACCTTTTTGACTGGGTTTCACTTTACCTACTATTCTTGTGTAGTTAAATGGGAAAATAAGCACAGCAAAGAACAAGAACAACTGAGAAGAGTGTTTTTACACTGGAATTAGATTTGCATAGCTAAAGCACTGCTGAATGAGTCCTGTCCATCTCACCTGAGCTCCTCCTGGTATAGATGAACAAGCAGAAAGAAGCCTTTCCTTGAGAACCCACTGCACGCACCTGTACAAATATATTTACACACAAAGATATATAAACCAAGACAGGAGTCAGCATTCACTGATTCATCAGCTTCACTGATGTAAGCTGAGCTGACGCCCTGAACAGAGCATGCTGACACAAACAGAATCCCCATGCTGACTGCAGAGAATGAAGGTGTGGCTGTTGGAGAGGTCTTAAACACAAAGCTTGGTTTTGTTTTGTTTTTATGTTTGGCCAGAGTTCCTATCTCATAGTGTTGTTTGTGCTGTTCACAAGTAAGATTATCAGGAAACGAGCATGAGATGGCCTGTCCAGCTCTCTCTGTCCACTTCCCCTGTGAAATGGAGAGATTCTAGGGGAATTTCAATTTTTCCACCTCCTACATATTTGCATTAAAAAAAGCACTGCTAAAAATACAAAAGCACCATGCAGACAGGCACTGTGATATTTTGTGCTTCTCTGAGGCCAATAGAGAGAATTAATGTTTTCCCATCCACCTCCCAGAACTCTGCCGACTACAATTTTAAAAAGCACCAATTATTGACAGTCACAGCTTGTGTTAGCAAACAATTGCCTGTCCCAGGATGCAAGTGAAAAGATATATGAGTCACTTCCTCTAAATTACCAAAGAATGGGTAAACTGCCGCAGACAGAATGGATCTGATGCTATCAGACTTGCTGCAGGTACTGGCTTGACAATAAAATCATCCAAGCCAGAATCGGAATCTTGCTTACTAGTCTCTTCTGTTGCCACCTTTGGGATCAAAGATGGGGGACACAGTGATCCATATAGTAATCATTAGGATGTGTGAAAACACACTAAATCTGGTGTCTGGCCCTGCTCTCAATAAAAGCTTGAGATGGGGAAGGACTGCTTGGGGTAGGCACACTGCATGTCAGATCTTCGTATGCTCTCACCAGGTGCAAAAGCATTTCATTTATTGATGTATCATACCAATGGAGCAAATGGAAGATAACTCTGCATGGCTTCTTGTTACAAAGGAAAAGGACAACTACCACCTAGGTAATGATTCCTTGACGAAATAAAGGACAAACAGAAATGCTATGGCAGGAAAGGATGTAAAACTCCATCACGGTGACAAATGCAACATGCACTGGGATGAAGACACCTCTGCTCAGACGTATTACCAAGGAGCAAGGCACTTACTTGAGCAGGTGCTGGGCTACTGATGGGTGAGCAGTGAGCCGGCCACCATACATCTCTGAGGAAGCCCACTGCATGATGGCTTCATGCATCCGGTACTGCACTGTCAGCATCTTCACAACCTTCTCCCCGTACCTCTCGATGACACGCTCCATCAAGCTGAGTGAAAGGCCCTTGGCAGCAGCCCTGCGTGGAAAAAGCAAGTTGGAAGTGGAGCCTAGATGTCTGCATGAATTTGGACTATAGAATCAATATGCATCTTCTTGCTACAGCCATGACAGTGCTGTAGCCGGAACTGAATGTGGTGCTAATCAATGCTAATGGTGTTAGTGCTGTCAGAGCACCTTGGATATATGTCCCAGAGCTTTCTGAGCACGGCAGTGGCCACGCTGGGATGGTTCTACCTCCCTGGCCTTCTCACTGTGTTTCACTTGGGTACCAGGGGGTTCTGGAAAGGGAACAGGAGAAGGCTGCAGCATCCCCGGCATAGAGTCACAGCAGGGTGAACATGCTCAGGGATAGACCCATGATCAGATCAGCCTGCATGTGTCAGGATGGAGAGATGCCCCCATGGGAAAATGCCTACTGGTATTGCCACCATAACATAAGAGAGACAAACAGCAGCAGCCAGCCCCACC
>JAOWBP010002559.1:5509479-5523996 GCA_028571105.1 Tragopan temminckii
GAAGGGAAATCAGAAAAGACTACAATCAGACAGCTGAGACAAAAGCTATTTTTTTTACAACAATAGTCCATTTGTAACACCGACCAAACAACACTCACCCAGATCCTGCTGTAATCCTGACATGAAACAATATTGATCCGTGCACTGATCAGAGCTGTGAATTTCACAGGCATCAACAAGGCATTCACAAAAAAAAACAAAAAAACAAAAAAGGGGCTGCAAAAGAAAATGATGCAGAAGCCAGGTGCCAGACACGGAGATTTTAGTCACAGCACTCACAGAGATGTCTCTTTCCAAAGCTCTCATGCTACTGCAATGTAGTTCTGAAATCAGCACTGATTAGGAATGATTTTGCTCTGACACTGCAAACCCTGCTGACTCTACAGCTTTATGTCAGTTCAGATGCCAGAGTTTGTCAACTGAGATGCTGCTTTCCTTACAAATAATTTCCAGCCTATATGAGTCCACTGTGGCAACAAGAGGCATACAGCTTGAACTTGACCTTTTTTTCTTGCCATGCTACAGGTGGGAGGAAAACAAAGAACCAGAAAGGTTCCCTCTGCCTAAGCAAGCCTGTCCCATTGTGGCATACAGCTCTGCAGACAGTTTTCTTCCCCTCCAGCGCTGCAGCTGGGCTTATCGAACTCCCATTAACTAAAGGTCGCTGCTGTCCCTCTGTGTTGCCACGATTAAATTCTCCCTCTGCTGAACCTAGCAACAGAACAATGTGGCATGCATCAATAATTCCCATCAAACTAGATGGTTTTTGACAAATACCAAGATTATTTAACAGAGGAAAACACAAAGTCCAACTCCTTTGTTTTTCCACCACCTTTTGTTGAAACAGAATTACACAGACCTCCAGACTTGCTAGCAAGCCCCAGGAGAAAAGTACATCTGATCACTGCAATGGCTAGCACAAAATACCAGTTTTATTTAAAAAGAAAAAAAAAAAAAAGCTCCCTACATTCATTTCAGGCAAAACTGCCCAGAGATATGGTAAAGTCACTGTCCCTGGAGTTGTTAAAGAAACATTCAGATGTTGTACTAAGGGACATGGGTTACTGGAGAAATATTGGAGGCAGGTGGATGGTTGGACTGGATGATCATGGAGGTCTTTTCCAACCTTGGTGATTCTATGATTCTATGATTCTAAGTGAGAGAGAATTCCCAGAAAATAATTAACTAGAATGATTTTTTTTAACCTTAATGTTAGTAAGTTGTGAATGCCCCATGAGGTTCTTTTTTATGACCTCAAATTACTGATGTTTCTTTCCAGTGAATAATTTCTGAGCAACCAAATCTGAGGATTAAAGTGGGCTCTGGAGTTTTATACATCTGATCCAGAAAAGCACTTCAGGATGCATTAAATTTAAGCACTTATGTTTCCCTTCAATTGCAAGGGTATTTATTACTTGCCTATTTGTAGTTGTGCCTACATGTGCTGCCTGACCAATACCTGGAACAGTTCCCAAAATCCCATGTGCTTTATTCCAATTGGGTGATTTACAAAACTAACCAAACACACACAGGCTGAGATCAGGCTATGGAAACATGTGTTGTATTCAATCAGCCATGGAAATTATCCAAGCAGGAAAGCTTGTGACTTATGAAATCAAGTAGCTTGTGACTTACAAAATAAGTAGCAGACCATACACTTCCAAAAGCACTTGTTTACGCACTGGAAGCTCAGCTCCAACTCAGAACTAAGATGGGCCAGCCTGGTTCCCAGCAAAGGCTCTTCAAAGACCATATTCTAAATTCATGAGGCCTTCTTCACCTTCATTTCAGAGTGGAACAGAAGAAATGCATGCTAGGATGTAAGCAGGGAGGATCTCGCTGCACAGGAGTTTCACAGCATGCAACAAACTTGACTGACTCTCAGGAGCAAGAACTCTAAGACTCCCTTCTGGCAGGATGCAGTACTGCATAGTTTACATGAGACCTGACAATGGGAGGTAAAATATTGCCAAGAAAAAGAGGACTGTGCACCTGTATTTGTAGCAAGGACTACACTGGCATGGGTAAGGGCTGCAGTCATGGCAGTTTCTTCTCGTTCCTTCAGTTCCTTTCTCAGTGCCTTAATCTCGCTGAGAAAATAGCCCCGCTCCCCTTTGTCTTGAGCCTTTTTGGATTTTGCCTGTAAAAATAAAATATCAAGATAGAGCAAAGAAGGATATGTTCAGCTTCTCTGATAACCAAAGTAGACAGATTCAGCATGGCTCCTCTATGCCCACCATGACCCACTGGCTTACCAGAAGCAGCTCCACAAAGCCCTTGGTTTCTCTTCTCTCTCCCTACCAGCAAGCCCCTTCTGCACTCAGCACTGCTTGAAATGCAATGAGTATGACTGTAGCAATACAACCCCAGGCTCAAAGCATGAAGCTGCAGAATGAGAATACCACTGCCTAACACACCCTCCAGGAGCACCCGGAGTAGCACCATCACTCATGGTCTAGACAGTGATGTCTCAGACTTAGATGGCCCATACTTAAACTCTTCTGGCTGCACATTTTGATTGTCTTGAATTAGAAACGTAAAGGACTGTTAAAGAGTAACTCCTTGTCCTTAAATCCTCTGTTTCAGCCCTCTGGCTCTGCTCTGTGCTTTTTCAGTGTCCAGCAGGGATAGACGGTCAGACATTTTGGTCAATACAACAACATTCATGCCGGAGCAAAATTATTTTAGCACAAAGAGGAGAGTAAAATGTAACAGTGAGGGTTTTGTGCCTTTGTTGGATGAGGAACATCACAAACACACTGTCTTCATCTGCTCCTTGCTCAGGGGAAGCAAAGACTTGGGCTCCAAGTGACCTTGAAGCAGGAGGGGCCCCAAGATGACTGACCCACAGATCGTCCAGCAGCAGCTCTGCATTTTTGAAGAGGCATCTCTGAGTTGTTGTATATGATTCACAGCAACACCCAGACAGGCTCGTGGGTTTTTTTAGCAACACCGATTAAATACATCTAAACCATCAAATCATCACCACGGGTTGCTAGCACTACCTCAGTTACAAATCAGCAGCTATGAAACAAGGGACAAGCTATTGCTCCCTGCAAGTCACCGTGAGAAAGCTGCCCAAACTCTCAAGTGGGAATTTGGACTATTTTCTTCGAGGGAAGGCTGATGACATGAGTAACCTAAAAAGGGTACACACACAGGCTCTCACAAGCAGCTGAACCAATGAGACCTGATCGTTCCTATAACCACCTTCTGTATGGATGGATTCTCTGGTCCCTAATACAGCTCAGCTCATATTTTAGCATTCCCTCTAGCAAAGACATCCTTTGTGCCTCTTGTCTACCCAGCCATCCTGCTTTGGTTATGCTTCTAGATATTTAATATCTGTGGGGTCTTGACGTGTAAAGGGGAGTCAAGCGGGTGGACAGATTTAGTAGTTACAGGGGAGAGATCATGCAAGCATCTTTCCCTTAGCTTGGCTCAAAAGGAGAGGGTGGGTGCCAATCCAGATACTCATTGAGCTGAAGGAACAAAATAGATCAGTGTCAGCTTCCTCTCTGCTCAGAACACAGGAAGATTAGAGAGCAAAATTGCTGGTGCCAGTACTGCCAAGTTTTGCATCTGTTCTGCAAAAAACATCTAGTTAGAAAATTAGCAACAGCAACTGGCTGGTGACATTAAGATCCAAACATCTGGCTGAATCCAGCCCAATCCAAAACTTTCAGGCAATCCCAAGGACAACGCTTGGCTCGCTGAGCCCACTCGCTCCTTGTTAGGGCATCACAGGTGCCAGCAGGCTCTAATCAGCATTGTTTGGGCCTCCACCCTTCACTATTTGGTCTAGGAGCTGCATCTAAGGCCACACCTTGCTTCCATAAGTGAGCTATAGGGCTTGTGTACTTGGCTTGATTTAGACTGGCTTTCTTCTGGGGTTGGTAGGTCTGTCTAACTGTCTAGTGGCCTGAACTGTCAGCCGATGTTGCTTAATGCCACTAAAACTATCTGCCTTTTTTGCTCAAGTAAGATGGGACTACACCCTTGTTGGTACAAACAGTATTCAGAAGTTGATGTCCTGGAGTACTTCCAGCCTACACAGCTAAGGAAAAAAAGGATGGACAGAAAATGTGTATAAAGAGCATGGATTTTCATGCATGTTACTAGTCTCCCTAAGGCTGAAGTCTCCCTAAGGAAGAAGAAGAAAAGGAGAGTCAAAATGGGGAGTGAGCAAAGGAAGAAATGATTAAATGAGCAACTAGGGGAAACTGAAAGGGAGACACTAAGGATTAGGGAGATGACCCAGGGCCGCAGAGGTGAGCTGTCTGTTCCCTAGAGAGGGAAAGGGAAGTCAATAGGTCAGGTGCCTCTTCTGCGGAAAAACCTGGTTGTGGTAGTGCAAAGCACTACCATACAAGCTGAACAGCAGTAGTATGTTGTTAGCTCTTGCTTTTTTTTGCCTGTTATTTTAGAGTGCATCAAGTGAATCAACAATTATGAAGTTTTTTAAAAAAGAAATAAATCCTGCTTATAGCTGTGACTACAACAGGGTCTCCATCCCAGGAGATAAGTGCATTCTCATCACGAACTTGCCTCCCAGCTATGAGTACAACCTCATCCAGCTACTGGATGCCCTCTCTTACCCTTACATGAAATGTGCAAGAACAATTTGTCAAGTGACTTCTCTGACTGCTCAAAAAAAAAATATGCTTGAAGACAGCAACGAGAAATGCTGGATGATGCATAGTCACATTTGGGAAAATTGAAGCTGCTGCCACAGCAGTGGCTGCAGATTAATGTTCATGGAGCTGAAAGCCACGTTCAACCTCCATCATTTAAAAAAAAAAAATACATGCACGGTGCATTACTGAAGGGCAGAACAATATGCTTGGGCAAGTACGGCACAACACATGTAGGGGTATAAAGATGCTTTTCTGTGTGTCCCACTGATACAAAAAACCTTGCCTAAGTTGGAAGCATCTGAAGAATGGCTTTTGGACAATGCTACCATCAGCAAAATTCTAACTAGCATCAAAGCCTATTATCCCAAATAAAAAAGCTACTCTGTAAATCAAGTTATAAAAAAATAAATTAGGTTGAGAAAGAAGAAATTAAGGATGCACTTTTATAGTGCACTCTACTTTCTACTTGAGGTGGCTGAGAGTGGGAGGGAGTGTCAGGACAGCTAGATATCTCATCAGGAAGTGAATTAATGATGCAGATGCTTCCCTTCCTCTTCTGGTGAAGAGAACCGTGTGAACAATTCCAGGCAGATAATCTGGAGAGCAGGGCACTGCAGCATCTCCCCATGGTGCAGCAGTAATGATTATGATTTTGCCACTTCAATGAGGAATTCTGCTAGGGGGAACTTTGCCCTCTTCTGGCTCTACAGCAGAAAAATCTGAGTGTTGTTGGCCAGTGAACACGGAGGCTTAAGCACACTCCAGAAGAGAGGCTGTCTCTCTGAGATGCTTCTTCAGGCTGGAAGTGTCCCCTAATTCTGATGGCTTTGCTTGTGCCCTAATGCCTTTTCTCCAAGGCCAAGTTGTCTTCTAAGGGTAATCAAGAAGTGGCAGAGTGACTTCTCACTTACAAAGTAGCTTGCCTGGCTAACAGATGGAGTACTCTTAATATAGAGAGATGGCATTCAGGTTACCCACGTGGGGCATGTTGTGGGGACACGTACAAAGGCCTGGTCGATGTCCTTCCTGACATCTGCCACTATCTGGGCACTGTCACTGCGGGCCAAGACTGCATCCAAGGAATGCTGCTGGATGGGCTCCAGCAAGCGAGCAGGGTGCCCAAGCCGCAGGATGCGGGCTTTGTAGCTAGCCAGTCTTTCCACCAGGTTATCCACCGCAACATTGGAAGGGGCAGAGCACAGGACCTGTGAGGGGGGAAAAAAAACAAAGTACTTGTTACTGCCACAAGTGAAGCACTGGAGCAACAATGCCTGAGCAATAGGAAGGCGCTCAGCAGAGAGGAGGAGATGAGAGCACACAGCTAGAAGGAATAAATCACTGGCATCTCCACAGCCTCCAGACACCAAAGGCAATTCTCAAATTCTCATCTTGGTTTGAAGTACCAGTGCAGAGTCTCTCATAATTAGAATCTTCAAAGCTCACGTTTGCTCTTTGCACTTCAGTTCTGCTGGTAGGGAAAATTTCCCAGCCAGCGTAACACAGCTGCTACTGGATCTCCTCCAGCTGCCATGAACCCCAATGAGTTTGCAAAATAAATCAAAATGGTTGCTATCACTGCATTCCTGCTGCCAATTACTCACTTTCAGGCCTTGCTGTACAGCTTGCAAGATGATCTCTACTATTGTTGTGGTCTTCCCTGTGCCAGGTGGTCCATGGACGATGGCAAGCTCCTTTTGTGCTAGTGAGAAGGAAACAGCCTCCCTCTGTGATGCATCCAGCGAGTCATTGTAGAGCTTTAACGGCTCTGGGGAGACAGCAGGAGATTCACTTGAACCTCAGCCCTAACTTACTGAGAAGCATAAATCCATGAATACAAACCAAATGCTCTTGGTAGCTGGCCCAAACGTTGATAATAACTTTCCCGGGGAGCAAGCTACACTATATACCACCCTCCAGAAGAACACAAACTGGTAAAAGCAAGGATTGTTCTGCTTCTTGAACCAGCTGTCCATGCTGCATCAGTCTCTTCCCCACCCTGTTTCTCCTGCTCAGTCATGTTTCAAAAGGAGCAAACGTTTAGCTGTGAACACAGCTAGTCTCAATTAACTTTTGGCAGTGTTTTAGGAAGCATTTTCTTGCCATAATACAGAACCTTTAAGGCAGGGAGGGTACTCTAGGAATATTTCGAAGGTGAGCCAGTATATTTAGAGAGCGTTCAGTGAAGAGAGGGAAGAAAGTGAAGAAAGTGGCTGATCTTGCAAATGAATTGTTTCTCTTCCAGTTAACAAACTCAATGAGTTGCTAGCGAAAAAGCAGTGAAACAAACTACAGCATCTGTGAAAAAAACAAACAAAAAAAAGCCCACAGCTGTCCTACATTGTTTAACAGTGACAGAAAAGGAAGGTGGGAAATAGATGCAAAGCAGGCAGTATAAATGTTAAAAACTTACTTTGGATTTCATGATTAGAAAGGAAAAAAGGGAAATGAATATGCAAATTGCATTACAAGAGAATTGGTTTCACTGCAAAAGATAGAATTCTCATGAGCCACTTTTTACCTCCAAGATTTATATAATTTAAATCCATTATTTATTCTCATCTGACTTAATCCTGCTGCTAATCTGCTTGTTCATTATGAAAGTTAATTACAGCAGAGATGATGACTCATTACACTGAGGTTTACCGAAAATAATGTTCCCATGAAAGCTTATATAAGACAAATCTCTGGGCATCATTCCCTGCAGGGCATCATCTGCTTTATCTCTACCTTTGCATTAAGGGCTTGATCAAAAGCTTAAAAGTTTCCTCTGGCTTTAGATATGTTAACTTGTGTGCAGCTCCTACACAACCTTTGGCACTGAGTTTTGAATCAGCACATCCAAATGAGGTGTTCAGGTTAAACAAGCATAGCTATGCTAAGGATGCTGGTGGGGAAATAATGGTAATGTTCTCCGCCTCTTGCTTTGTGTTATTTTTGAGTTAGCCTGCCAGTGACTAGAGAAGAACAGCATGCATCCAGGGGGCAAGGAAAAAAAAGAATAGCTTAAAAACTACAAGGCATTTCCCACAATGAGGAACAGCCGGGATGTAGGAGTCATTGATATTTCCTTGCTCAAAGAATGAGGTCAGAAAGAGGCTTCTCCACACACATGCACATCCCCTTCCCTCTTAGTCACACACTGCTAGGAGCTGCTGGGAGGGCAATTCCTCTTTGCTGGGCTGGGCTGGGCTGTAACATTGTGGAGGAGGAGGGTGGCAAAGCTTGTGGGATGCTGCGGCTCCTCTAAACTCTCTTCCATCTATCAACAGGGCTTTAAGCAGGCTCCTCTGAAGAAATGCAGTTAATCCACTCCAGCAGGCTGGCCCAAGTGCTCTTTACAAGCAACCAATTTAGGATTTGCACAGGTAGTCCCAAAAGACAGCTATTAAACCAGCTGTAGCCCTGTGGCACCAAGTCTGCATTGATGCCTCCTGCTCTGCCCAGGGCTGCCCATCTCCTCCCTACAATCTGTAGAGGGAAGAAGTCTAACAATGAAATCTGCATTCTTGGTAAGGGTAGGTCTGAATGGGGTTCAAGTAATCCAGCTCCTGACTCAGAACTTGGTGTAGGAGCTTTATGCTCGGAAGGGGGAAGGGGAAACATCTTGGCCATCATGATTGGTCTTCCAACAACATCTCCTTAGACAGGGAACTTTCCCTGCCCTCCTTGTTAAGTATTTAGTATTTTGTTAAGTACTTAGTTGAGTTGTCCAGACTGCTTAGTTTTCCCTGCAAATTTCAGGGCCCGTTTCGTGGCTCCCATGATGACAGGAAGCATCGTACAACAGAGGGACAAAAAACACCGAAGATTTTTGCAAGCGATATAGCATGAGCTCAATACACATGACGTGTTTTCCTACAATTTCCTGTTGCTTTCCCAGACCTCTGCCTGCTGGGTTGGCTTTTTCTGGGGACACCTCTGCATGGGATTAGGCCTGCAACAGGGAATTCTCTGTATGAGAAGGGATAGTGTGCATCTAGCCTGGCTGGCTCTGTGGTGCACAGCAAGCAGAGCAATGCTGGCCTCTGCTGGCTAGCAAAGCCTTTCTATACATTCACAACAACATATGCATATATGGTATGAGACAGCAGCTGTAAGCAGGGAATGCTTTCTTGCAGGCTGTCAGTGTGAAAGTCCTAAATGATTCTGAGCCACAGGTGCAGGTTAAATGGAGGTAAGCTAAGCAAAGTATTTCTTACATGCACCTGTATTTTGCTTTCTACCGAGCCTGATGAGTATAAACCCTAATCAGTTCAGAATTTGCCTTCTGGAAAGCCTGCTCTCCCACCTGGGATTTTTCTGAAGGTAGCAAGGTAAGGCTTGGAAGTACTTTGTGATGGGGACCAATCCCACTCTTAGCTGCAGATCTCATCTACTCGTTGGTTATATTTTGATACTCCAGGTTATTCTTCCTACAGCCTGTCCAGTGTTTTTTTGTTATGCCAAGAATACTTATTCTGAGTTGCATTTATAAGCATTGTACAAGGACTTGGGATTCATCACACAGTGCTTAATCTACGCCCATTTCCAGCAACCAAGGAGGAGAAATGAACAGCACAGAATAAGGGCACAACTCAGCAAGTACAGCAAATAGTGAGCAGGATTTTTCAGATCCTGTAGGAAATAGCTGCGTGCAAATTAGCACCGCAGCAGTAACTCTGGAACTCATCAGAAGCTGGGGGGAAAAAAGGACAGTAAATTTGTTTTTGTTATTATTACCCTCCTGTGCATACTCGTGTTCTTTTAGCAAGCCAATATCATGCATTGGTCAGATGCCAGCAGCCACTAACTACTTTAAAACCACATTTCAATTGGTTTTATCAGACTCCTTGTCCATCTAATCAGTCAGTGACTGGATTTGGGCACGCTCTTGGGATGACACAGACTCCAGTATAGATCCTCCAGGCACAGCATTTGGCAGCACATTCTCCCATGATGTGCCAGGCAGCTGTGATCCACTCATGAGGAAATCGCAGCACAGCAGCATAAAAAAAAAAAAAAACAACAAGCAGCTAGAAGTTGTTTACCAGCTAGCCAGAAAATTCTGCCAGGCTAGCATAACTCTATTTGGGTATCCCCTAAAGAGACCCTGCATAAACAACCATTTGGAAAAAAAAAAAAACACAACCATGTAGAGACTCAACTTTAAGAAGTTAGACTTCTGATTTTCTTCTCCCTCACTTAAAAGTTAGATTTAAGATGCTGCTGCTCCCTGTATCACTTGCTGGAGCCTATTTTGTCCCTGGGAGAAAACTCCTGAATTATCTGAGTGTGGAGCTGAGTGCTCATGCTTTCCATCAACCCTTTTAATTCTCAATTTCCTTGTCATTTAGTTTACATGTTGTCACAGAAGATAGTCACAAAAGCTGCCTGTCCAGCCTAGATGAGGCAGGGACTTTCTACTCTGGGCCTTTCTCTTTTTCTGCACAAATGTCAGTGCTAGCTTTTTCTCTGGATGGTCTGCCTTTTGCAAACAATCCACACATTGCAGGTTCCTACACTATTTGCAGAAAAACAGATTTATTTCCCCAGGGGTTCCATATACCTTAGAACCTGCACGTGCTGTCTCACAAGCACAAGAAACAGAATTTATCCAGCCAGACTGACCTTCTCTTCAACTCGGTGGAGGATGACAGTTGAAGGGACCTTACAGGATCTATTTATACTTGAAGTTATTATTATTTAATTGCTGGCTAATATAACATCTTTCTCATTAGTGAGAAAGGAGCTATAAAGTGAAAAGGTAAATGGAAGGCCTTTCCACCCTGCCAGAGCATTTTGCTCGTCTCAGGTGATGTGCTGCCTTCTCATATTGCATCTCCTGCCTAATGCAGCTGAATGTTTCTATAAATCCATATTCTTGGCGCTGGGGAGATGTAAAATTCATCTCTGCGCTTCGGTTGGCACATCTGAGCAATTCAGTGTTTTTCTTCATTATAGAGGCAGCTCTGCCACCACAGGGAAAAGGTAGAGTTGAAGCTGCTAAGAAAGTTAGTTCATTAATATTTAATTCTTCTATTTAACATTAAAAACCTGAGTACACCGAAGTCCCAGGGTAGCCAAAAGGCTAAAAGGTTTGACTCGGACTAAGCTCAGTGTCATATCTAGGGAGGTATGACTCAGATTAGCATTAATTCTTCAGCCCTGGTGTATCATATCAGAAACCTAGCCTGAAGGTAATGGAAGTAAGTATGTGAAAGAGGTGTAATGTTGTGGACAACTAAATGCAGTAATCAAGGTAACTGGGAAAACTGTAACAGCCTGTACAGAGGGGAGGAAACCAAACACAGCCCTGGCCAGCAAGGAGACCAGTGATGGATGACATAACTCATGATACACTTCTGAGCGGTGAGCCCTGCGCCTCAGGACAGACCTGAGCTCTCTGCCCAGCTTACATACAGAATGCCTGCCCGATCCTGTAAGGCAACTTGGTTTACCTTCTGCCTTCCTTCCCTGATGTGTGCAGCCCTGATGATATTTCCCTTCTGTCAAGGGACAACATTCATTAACAGTTGCCAAGCCTCATGTTCTGCTGATTAAAGGCTTTGCTTTCCCATGGTTCCCTTGAAAGTGTAGCTGTGTAACTGCATCTTTCTTCTTTTAAAAACTCAAATCAAGTAAGATCAGAGTAAAAGGAGATTCTATTCCTACGCAATTTTTTTGGGCAGCTGTTGGTAAAGCCAAGTTGTGAGGTTTTAAATATTTGACAATGAAACTAAAGCAGCCTGAGCATTTCCAGTTTCCAGCTTGACTGAATATAACCACAAGGCTGTAAAAAAAAAAAAAAAAAAAAAAAGAAAAAGGCAAGCATTCCCATGCTGTTTCAAATTGCAGTAGTTCCACAGTCACTTTATTCCGGTGTAGTCTGAGTTATTGGATTTTCTGTACAGAAGCAGTGCAGGCAGCTTCTGATCTCTGAAGTTTATGGATGGGATTGGGGCAGGAAGCAAATAAGAAGTGCCTCATAAAGTAAACTGAATTTCAGACTCCTGAATGTGTGGAAAGAAATTCTCCCATCACAAATTCAGCTTTTTTTAATGCCAGAATTCAGTTTTACTTGGTACTCTCTGAGAAAAGTGAACATTAGCTAGCTGAAGAGTCTAGGTAATTCTGTATCTCTTCCAGGGATGACAAGGGTCTTTACAGCAGGTTAGTGTGTCCAGTGACCCATTAACAATGAGAAATAGGTATTTAATGTTGCCAGCTGCAACACTATTTATTACTTGCATTCAACTTCAGGCTTCACTGACTGCTCTAGAGACTGAAGATTTCTACCCCTTTCCCTGCAATAATTTCCCATGACGTTTGCTTAAAACCTGTATGAGTAGCAACATCTGCTTTTACTGAGAGACGTAAAAGAGCTCTCCAGTTTTAGACAGTCTTAGAAACATCCTTACTTGTTTCACTGGATGGGCTTGGATCCAAAGAAAAGAAGAGGACACCAATCAGATCAGAGGCTGGACCACCGTGATACTGCTTTAGTGCATTTAAAGCTCTGCCAAAGAAAAAAACAGGTTATAAGCACTGTGTGGATTCCTTCAAGAGATTCCCTGCACACGTCAGAGGCCAGAGCAATGTATCCTGGTGACAGAAGTTTGTGGGCACAACAGGCTGATTGTATCTAACTGTTGCATCCCTGACTCCTCACATCCCCTGTACCTGCCATACATTTCCCCTTTCTACTGTTGCTCTGGTTTGACATAGTTGGACCGTGTGATTTTTCAGCACATCAATTCAGCCAAGTGCCAAGATCGGTCTCAGAAGGGTTTTCCTAGAATAAGCCTGGCAATTTTCAATTGGCTCCTGTGCTCCTGAGTGGTGACCCTAGGTGAGCTGCCCCCTCACAGCCCTTACTTTTTTATCCGGTTGTAGGTGATATCGTTGGCTAATTTCAGCAGGCGGTACAAGCTCTCATGATCCACACTCAGCATGCCATCTCGAGATTCCTCAAAGGCAATGGTCACTGCTTTGGAGGTGACACGTGTTACAATGCCAGTGGAGAGCAGATCGCCTTGGCCAACTGAATCGTAAAGGCCCACAATGTCACCTGCAAAGACAAATTAGAAGAGAGCATGAAGTGTGGCAAATCTTTTGAAAAGAAGCTCTCTTGAGGAGACTAGCATAGTC
Source organism: Tragopan temminckii (assembly GCA_028571105.1). NCBI lineage: Eukaryota > Metazoa > Chordata > Aves > Galliformes > Phasianidae > Tragopan > Tragopan temminckii. The sequence continues at coordinate 5,522,244 of JAOWBP010002559.1, forward strand.
CTATGAAGACAGTAGGCCACCACAGGACTAGCTCCATGTTTCCTGCCATAAAGGAGAATACAATAGAATCATAGAATGGCTTGTGTTGGGAGGGACCTCAAGGATCCAACGGGGAGGGTTACCAATCATTGGATCAAGTATTAAATCAGGTTGCCAAGGGACCTATCCAACCTGGCCTTAAACAGTTCCAGGGATGGGGTATCCAAAACCTTTCTGGGCAACCTGCTCCAGCACCTCACCACTCTCAGTAAAAAACTTTCCCCTGACATCAAATCTAAATCTCCATTCCTTTAATTTAAAACCATTTCCCCTTATCCTATCAATATCCACCTTTGTAAAAAGTTGGTTTCCCTCATTTTTATAAACTCCCTTTAAATATTGGAAGGCCACAGTGAGGTCTTCCTGCAGCCTTCTTTATTCCAGACTGAACAAGCTTCGTTCCTTCACCCTATCTGCATGAGAAAGGTGCTCCATACCTTTGATTACCTCCATGGCCCTCCTCTGGACCCTCTCCAACAGCTCCACATCTTTCTTGTGTTGGCGGCCCCAGATCTGAATGCAGTACTCCAGATGGGGCCTCACAAGAGCCAAGTGGAGGGGGACAATCACCTCTTTCTCCCTGCTTGCCATTCCTCTTTTAATGTAGCCCAGGATATACTTGGCCTTCTGGGTTGCCAGCGCACACTCGTGTTAAGCTTTCCATCAACCAGTACCACTAAATCCTTCTCAGCAGGGCTACTCTCAAGGAATTCTTTCCCCAGTTTGTACACATATCTGGGATTACTCTGACCCAAGTGCAAAACCTTGCACTTTACTTTGTTGAACTTCATCAGGTTCACAAGGGCCCACCTTTCAAGTTTATCAAGGTCCCTCTGGATGGTCCCTTCCTTCTGCTGTATAAACTGCACCACTCAGCTTGGTGTCATCAGCAAACTTGCTGAGGGTGCACCCAATCCCACCATCTATATCACTGACAAATCCTTCTCCTTCCTGACAAAGCATGCAGCAAGAAGCAGTGAGAAGACAGTTACTAACCAGCTACCTTCAGACCCCATACAGCTGGTAGAGACCAGCAGTGCTCTCCACTGTGCTGCTCAGAAATGTAACATTTTTTCACACAAACCCTGGAGGGGGGCTCTAAGACAAAACATTTTACATTTATTTTATCCTTCAGTCATAGTCAAGGGGCTGCATTACAACATGTGCCTCCCAGAGGACTGTTTTATGCCAGTCAGTAGAAGTAAGAAAGAAAGAGATTCTTAAGGGCTCACAATAGCCATTCTGCTCTTCATACATATATATGAGACAGAATCAGTCAGATTATGCAGTTCAGTGGTGAAATGAAGATTTTGAGCAGGATGTCTTGCAAGTGGACAATTTAGATGGGTCTCAGGCTCACTGAGGACTAAATTTCAGATTAGCAAACTAATGGAAGTTCTTAGTTATGTTCACTAGCTCCTGCATTAAAATGTTTGTCTCTGAGGAATAGTTTACTGCTACAGCAATGTTATTTCTCTGTGAAGAGGACTGATGGATGCTGCTTCTTAGACCTCAAGGCTGAGACCCAAGTCTGCAAGGAGTTCTTTTAATTTCACAGGTCAGCAGCTTGGAGACTTGGCTGGTAAAGAAGATATCAACAAACTGAATGGCAGCCCACTTTGAAACAGTACCACAGATCAGAAACAGACCAGTTCCCCACGATGTATCTGCTTAGCAAGCTAATTGATTCAGCAAACAGAAGAAAGTAAACTAT
>JAOWBP010002559.1:5527086-5543163 GCA_028571105.1 Tragopan temminckii
CACTCTTGAGGAGCTAGTCAGGGAGAGAATTCAAAATGCCAGTCTGCTCATTATCTGTCTTGGTCTGGAAGAATCCTAGCTTTGATTAAGGAGACTTGGAAGGACATTTCTGCAGAAATGCTCCAGGTGATAACTCTTTGTCAACCTGCAGTCTGATTTCAGTTGCTTAGCATGCACCACCAGGTGCTTGTTTCTGCGTTAATAAACCAGAGGGAAACTGGCAGCTACATGTCTTATTTGATGGTTAACATTTTTTTTTCTATAAAAAGCTGGAAGCTTGGTGTGTTGTCTTTGTAAGATAAACATGTGGTTTTATATTGTCCTTCTTTGTGGTTTTGTTTTGCCCTGTTTTGAGTATTGGACTCTTACGCTGTATCTCCAAGCACCTGGATAGCAGTAGTGAAAATAAATATGCCTCTTTCATCAAAAATTGCTTTGGGCCTCATTTGCTTTTGCATTGTTCAGATTGTGTTTTTGTGTTTCTCCTGTTTTGATGGTAGGCTAAGATGATACATACATTTTAGGACTGCTGCTCTGCTGAATCTTAAGGTTGAGTGTGGGACAGGTTGCTCTTCCTTGCTCAATCTAATGCACTAGTTGCTACAAAGCATCCTCAAGTGTCCTGGCACAATCAGGGCTGAGGTGTAGTACAGGTGACTCCTTTACAGTTTGCATTAAGCAGGCTTTGAAAAGCTTTTATTTGGAGCAGTATTAGAATGGTACTACTGTGGTGGTCAAGCAGCTACTAATTTCATTCACTTAACGTAATTTCCTTCCCAATGAATTCTATCTGCCTGCCTTTATTCTTTCATGCAGTGGTTTTAATATAATCTATGGTTGTCAGAATCTTTCCCCTCTGTTCAGAGGCCTGTAAAAATTAGGCTTTACTACATCATCACAGCATGAAAATAAGATTTTCATGAGCTTCCTGATCCTTTTCTGCTTACTAAAGACAAGATATTCAGCTGCAGAAGTAACTGGTAAGCAAATGCAACGTGTCCACTGTGTTCAAAGTTCAGAATTCTCATATTCCTTAGATGATGAGTTTTGAAATAAGATAATATGGCCATACCCTTTGGCAAAGCTGTAAATCTAAGCAGTGTCTCTATACTATATGGAGTTTTTGATTTCTAAAGGATGTTAGTGTAAATGGTGTGTGGTACTGCTCTATACAGTGTGGAAACATTCACTTTTTGTAATTGTTTCAGTACTGTTGTGGATCTTTGAAAGATTTTTCTCCCTTTTATAGACGCTGATGATTCGAGACTGGTGGATGTGTATGATCATCAGTGTAATGTTTGAATTTCTGGAGTACAGTCTGGAACACCAGCTTCCAAACTTCAGTGAATGTTGGTGGGATCACGTACGTACTGCATAAATCGTGATTTTTTTTTTCTAAACTGAGGTATATATTTTAAAGGGAGGGAGCAGGAAGTGGTGAAAACTAAATTATATTATATTCATTACCAAAAGCATTTGTATAAACACTGCAGCTCAGAGGCTTTGACTGTTCTCCATGTTGAGCTTGTAATTTTGCAAGATTTCAGACTTCTCCATGGAATGATAAAGTTACTCTTTGTGGTTTAGTATTTGTTTTGCTTCACTCCATACCAGCTAGAGACTCTAAGACAAACACTTTCAAATATTTGATGATGGTACAAACCATAAAGTTGGAAATTAAGAGAAAGATAAAGCTTAGTGTTTATAGTTTCAGATAATTATTTTTCTTGTCTGTTAAGAAAACAGGCTCTGTACAGTTTATATCCAGCTCTTCCTTCTCTGTAAACCTGTCTTTACTATTTTCTCTAAGCAGTAAATTACAGTGTTTAGATCTTTGTATAGTGTGTTTAAAAAAAAAAAAAAAAAAAAAAAAAAGCTTTTTGGAAACACTAAGGTTTGACCTGCCTGAAAAGCTGCATGGTCTTTGCACTTCAGAGTCCAGAATGGTTCATGCCATAAAATATTGCTTGTGTGTATTTTTGAAGCTAGAGGGACTACTGTGATCTTGTTTCCCTGTGGAGGGAACAGGCTTTGTTGCTTAACGTGACATAGGGTTTTTTTTCCTTTATTTTTTCTTATTAAGGCTCATGTGAAATGTAAATTGGTTACTGAAGCAATCAAAACTCTGAATTCAGGGCATGCAGCTCTGGTTCTTACACTCTTAAGCTTGTACAGTTCTTTATGAAGCTTGCAATGATTTGCTTCTTTGTAGTATTTATGAAAGTAAATACATATTGTATAAATACTCCAAGCAGAAAGTAGTTTGCCTTCAAAAACTTCTGAGGAAGTTAACACTGTGCTCCTCTTCAAATAAAGAGGGCAGATTTTCTTTCTTTTTTTATTTTTTTTATTTTTTAATCAGCTCAAGGGCTCCATCTCCAGAATTAATGTTTGGCAGAAAGGCGTAGCATGAGGAGAAATGACTTATTTCATTTCACATTGCAAGTCCAGAGATAAGTCACTTCTTTAGGAGGCAGCCTAAAGTTTAAGGAATATATTAGAAGCATTTTCAAATGCTTTTATGGTGTGTTTCAAAAGTTATTACTTAACAACGTGGAAATGAACTGATAGTGAGTGGGAAGAAGTTTATTCTGTAGCAGAAGGAATGCTGCATCACTTTTTTATTTTTTTCTTCTTTCAGTGGATAATGGATGTGATCTTATGTAATGGATTAGGAATTTACTGTGGGATGAAGACTCTTTCTTGGCTTTCTTTGAAAACATACAAATGGCAAGGACTTTGGAACATTCCTACATACAAGTAGGTTGGCATGGAAAGCAAGTCTGCAAGCAGTAGCAGTGTGCAAGATCTGGGGCTCTGTGTTAAGACCTTGATTATGAATAGGTTATTCTGTTAAAGTGAATTAAAGAATCTAATAACTTGATACAGCATGGAAGCTTGTGAATGATAACGTTATTTAACTTGCAAATGACATTATTAAAAATAAACGTTTGTCATGAGCATTGCCTGATATCTAGGAGTGAGGACATCGTGTGGGAATGAGATTATAAAATGAAATTGTAACTGAAGGGGCAAGAAACCAAATCAGGATCAGGCTCTTATTTATAGCAAGGATCTACTTGATCCTCATGCAAATAATGCATTCCTAGTAATTGTAACTTCATACTAATTGGACCACTTAAACTAATAACTGTGTAAATCCCATATATTCTTCTGCCAGTGGTGAGTTATCTTCTTCTGTAGCATGTTCTTGCTCAGCAAAGCAGAACAGAAGAACTGCTTGATACAGTGGACGTGGTATATTAAAATTTAAAATGATAGCACAATAGCAGGCTTTTCCTGGAAAGAAAACCAAGTCAAAATAATCTCAGTAAGCAGTATTTTCATGCAGTAAAATGAGATGTTTTGCATATGTGGATCAGTGTCAGAAATGGAAATGCTGGTAGATGTCATCTCTAATCTGCCATTTCTTGAAATTCTAACAGTGTGTTTGGTCTTTCTTTCAGAGGTAAAATGAAGAGAATTGTCTTCCAGTTCACCCCATATAGCTGGGTCAAATTTGAGTGGAAGCCAGCATCCAGCTTACGGAGATGGCTAGCAGTTTGTGGCATTATCTTTGTAGTAAGGAAACTTCTGTCTTGTCTTCTGTCATCTGATTTAATACTTTGTAATCCTTGAGCAACTACATAGGGTAACTTAGGCTGACGCTCTGGCGTGGCGATGTTTCTTTACTTGAGACAAGAGGAGATCACTTCTGAATCCTACAGAAAAGGTTTCCATCTCTGGTACCACCTACAGATTCATTGCATAAATATTTTTTCTTCCTGTGCAACACTGATAAGCAATATGAACAATTTAAACTTCAATCTACAGACAATTCAGTGAGTAACCTCTACCAAAAGCATTGACTTTGAATGAAATGGTTTTTTTTTCCCTCTGTGTTAAGCAGGTGCAATACCACATTACAGCTGGAGATAAATGTGACCAAAGCCTCAGTCTGCTGTATGTTATCTGGACAGTATACCTCCTGAAGTGTGCAGCTTTTTACATTTTTATTCAGACTGATATTTTAGACTGATAACAGATAATACTGTTATTGTAATTCTTTTTGTTTTACTGAACACATAATATGTGACAGTGCTAATGGTACCCAGCTTGACCAGTTTGTCTACATAAGGCACTTTATCCAAATAAAAGACTGGCATCTCTGTCATGTACAAGACTTTGACATTCTGCCTCCTTGATTTAGCCATCTAAGGTCTATGCTGTGGGAATGCATCATCTTGAGTTCCTAACATCCATTTCACAATTGCAGGTATCATACGTGGCATGGATGTGGAGGGTAAGCTTAGCATTTTCAAATGCTTTTCCTCCACTCTTGTCAGTTAGGGGCCTTTGGCCTCTGTGGTATCCATGAGATGTTACATGACTCAGTTTTGAGCAACTTGGATTTATTTCAATTCAGTGACTGTGAAATTTAACTTGAAGACAGAAACAGATAATAACCACAGAAAACTGTGGTGCTTTTAGTGATTCCAGATACAATGAGCATTCATTACAATGGGCTTCTGTATTAATACTGTGGTACTGGATATAACTGGTTTGTGTTTTTTTTAAAGAGTTAACTAAAACAACCTACTTGATCATCTTGAAATATATGAAATATGAGTTCTGGTGGTGGCTTATTTGAGTGTCTGTCCATTGAGGTTCCTGTTAAAGTTTGCTGAGTGAGCCACATCAGTCAGCTCGTAAGCCACCACTGCCTCTCATCTCACACTATTGTCAGAATGCTGATCTGAGTGCTTCAGGAGCTGTATACTGTCTGTAACCTAAGCAAGCAACATAAAGCAGTGCCAGTAGGAAGCGTTAGGCAGTTTGCAGACTTGGTCAGTTGAATGCAACTTTAAATGACGCATTTTATGCTACATAAAACATTTCCTAAGTTCACATAATGCAACAGGCTTGCTGAGATTCCTGTAATTTATGGAATAAATGACATATATATATGTATATGCCTGTATAGAAAGTACTTGTTTTCTTCAGTGATTCCTTTGTCATACTCCCAACTCTTTGCGCCCTGAGAAAATAATGTTTTTAGGTGCAGGAGTGGATTCTGTAGCTGAGAGGTTCCCCTGAGTTTATACTAGTCTTTTGGATAATGTTTCTTTTAGCAAAGCATAGCTTCAGCTGACTTCCAGTTTATGGGCAGCTTCATGTATTTGCATGTACTTCTCTATTAAGCAACACTTAATGCCTTTTATTATTGTTTCTTTTGAAATGGGAAACCATTGTCTACTTGCTCACTTAATCACATTGTCAGAGCAGCTCACTTAAGAATGTTTTGCTATTAATGTGTAACCAGTGCTCCAAAGTTGGCTTTGGCAGTGGTGTTGCCATAACCGTGTTTAACAATGTGAAGCAGACATACAGAAACACCACCTAGGATGCTTTGCTTATGCCTCTTGATTTGCTTTTTTTTGTTTTGTTCCCTCAGTCAGATTTTAAGTGATAGTGAAAGGACAAGTTTTTGCTTCTAGGGTTTGTTGCGAGTAGTTTTGGAGGTACTTCAAATTCCTGATAAACTTGTTCAAAACTAGAGGTAATGCTTGACAGGGTTTCTGTTGCATCCTCTGCCATGTGTAAGTGCGTACATTTTATTACCTCTTCGTACACATTCAAAAAACAAGGAATAAAATTCAAAAACAAAACAAAAGAACACCCAAAACAACAAAGCAACAACTGTTCTTAATCACTGTTGGAGCTGATGATGGTGGGCTCAGTGATACCAAGTAGGATATTGTGGAGTTAGTGAAATAGTTGGGGAGGAGTGAGGCAGGGATAGAGGGAGATTCCAGGCTTCGTTCAGTGAAATCTTCTGAATGTAATTAAAATGTACTTTTTCTCAGTTTTTATTGGCAGAGCTGAACACATTTTACTTGAAGTTTGTCCTTTGGATGCCACCAGAACACTACTTGGTCCTGTTACGGCTTGTCTTTTTTGTCAATGTGGGAGGTGTGGCTATGAGGGAGATCTACGACTTCATGGATGACCCGTAAGCCAGTCCTCTTGTGTATATACCGTGTCAATCTTCACTTGCTTTATTTTGAATCTGCACTGGTTTGCTCCAGCTTGTTGGCATTCATCTCAGCTTGTTGGGAACAAAAAGATCCAACCTCACAGCATCTTCTTTGTTTTCTTTTGGTTTGGAGGTAAAGTTCTGACTGCGTCTGGTTAGAAAAGAGCTGTTATTAAGGGCATTTCATGTGCACCGTTTTTAACATCTGCTTTTTATAAATTATTGCTCTTTTGAGACAGTGATGTGTAAATTAGCTGGAGTGCCTCTGGCTTGTGGGTGGAGGAGTACTGAACTCCATATTCAGATTGATAGCCAGGAACTACAGTCCTTAGTAGTATCTTCTAAGGACAACAGGGCCTAAACTCAGAATCTGTTTCTTAGAGTTGCTTCTTTTCTTGAGCTATCTTCCAGCTAGTTCCTGGTCCCTGGAGCTTTCATGGCACCCTCTTGCAGACCAGTAGACCTTTTAGCAAAGAATATTGCACCCATACACAACAGTGCATGTACTTTCAGACTGTTCCTACTTAAACATCGTATTTGTCCTTGCTGCTTTTTTCTGCAGACCATATAAGACCAGAGAATGCTTTGTTCTCAAAATCACATTTTCTTTTAAGTTTCAGTAGTAATGTCACAAATTGCCTGAGCCCATATCTGAAGTCTAAGACAACATCTGGCTTCAAGAAGTGTTCGTTATCTGTCACTGACCAACACAAAAAGTGTCTGTGTTCAGAATTTAGGGTTCCAACATTCTCTGAAGATCAGTTTCCATTGCAAGGCTTTGACTCCTAGAACTGGAAAGAAGGGTCAACTCACATTGCTTAGGCGGATTTCGGGACATTCAGCAGTGGCAGGCTGCCCCCCTGCCTTTGGTGTCGGACCTACTGGTTTGGGACGTGCCTCAATCTCAAAGGTAAGAAGAAATCTCTGCCTCTCATTGGTGAGCTCCTTTTCTTAGAAACACTCCCCCATCTTCTGGTCCTTGTGTTTGGGTTGGAAAAAAACAGCTCCTTTGCTCTTTATTCGACCACACGGCATGGCATTGAAATATAGGAGAATCATCAGTCACCAGAGCCTCATTGCTGATTCAGTTTGTTGCCATTCTCTCAATGAGCTGGAGAAATTCATCAAGCAAGCAGAGACTCTCATCCTGAAGTGCATGTCTTCATCATTGCCACCACCAGTGTTCTGTTTCTCTTGATGGGTAAGGTGATTAACTTCCTCTCTTCTGAGGTTCACGGCTCTGCTTGATGCACCACAGACCTGACCTCACCAAACTGTTCATGAAACGTGGCAGAACCTAGCATATGATCTTACCTAGTACCTGCTCTGCAAATATTTTTTGCAACTGGACTTTGATTCCTTTGTGTGTTTCATGTTGCCTAAGCAGAGATGATCTTGCCCCCATTTTACCAACTTAACTGAGTCAAGGAACTCGGTGGAGTTGCGCGATGGATTCTTGCTGTTGTGTTGTAGGGAGAAGCTGCTGGGAAGCAACAGGCTGTACTGGAAGCTTCTAGCTAACAGCACATGAGAAACATTCCTGACTTTTTCCTTTTGGAAACTCACTCAACATCTTAATGGACGAAGGTTGGAATATTCCACAGACCTTCCTTGTCAGAATTGTGGCATGTTGCCTTGTTTATTATTGATGGAATTGTCTGAGATTAATCCGATCAGGTCTTTTCAGCTAATGTTGTGACGTTTAGTTTGGAAAGTAGTGAAGTTCAAATACAAAAGACTATTTTTCTCATTTGGGATTCTTAGTATCTGCAGACAGTTCAAGGACTGCTGGTAGAAGATTAAGGTGAGTGTGCTGACAAAATATCTAGAAGGGAATACTTCAAGATAAGAACAGTTCTTGAGGCTATATTCTAACTCTTCACCTATACTGCACTCCTATATCAATTTACACGCTGCCACCTCAGTTCTTGAGGACTGACCACATGAAATGTTCCTGGCTAGAAATTCCTCAGTGTAGGGAGGCCTGTAGCAGTTGACCTTGCCATACCTTTCTGGTTTCTAATCTATGTTTCTCTTCCAAGAATCTGCATTAAGGCCATGAATTTTAAACTCATTCATCTAATAAGAATGGACTTTTCTGTAAAAACTTTCATGAGTAGAAGGGCAGGAAACCAAATCTTCCTCAGCAGCCTTAGTGTCTGCGCAGCTCTTCTGTTGAGGTTACCTTCAACTCTTCTGTCAGCGCAGTCTCATAAGCTAGTGAAAGAAAATGATGCCAAATAAGGAAGCAGATCAGCAAAGCAAAAAGCTGACCCAGTCATCTGAACAGCTTGATTTTGCAGTGAGAGATGTGCTGTTTGTTTTTCTGTCTGCATGTTAAAACTGGTTTCTACCCAATTAATCTCATATCGGATGATCCACCTGGAGCAGTTTCTGAAATCCCTTCACCCAAGTCGGTTTAGACAAGGTAGTTTTAAGTGCAGTGCACTCATTCCATCTGCATCAACAATATTCTATACTTGGTTTACTGTATTATATATATTTTTTCCAGTGTATTTGGACCGTTTTGTGTAGTTTGAACTTACGCGTTGGTTTCAAATGTGGCTCCTGGTCCTCATGTTAAAGAAAATGTTTATTTTGTGTGCTTGACTTGCTGTGACTCCTCTGAATTCAGGAAAGCATCATAGAAGAGGAAAAGGATGCTCTGTTTGCTCTCCATGCTTAGATTCCTTCTCAGGTCCTTAGAATCCAAGGGGATTTGGTGGAGCAGATATGGCTGAGCAAAAGTGAAATGCCTGCTAAAGGAAGGGTGCTCTCCCCAGAGCAGCTCCTGGCAACAGAGGGGAGGAAGGGAAGAGAAGCTGGGAGCAAACATGCAATCACAGCTCCCTCTGCCTCAGCACTGTTTGAGATGCCTGGGAGCCTGTTCTGACCTGAGCAAGCTGGGTGGTGTAGCAGCTGAGGGTGACAGCGTGTCAACAGGCTTGTTTCTCCACCTAGAGAAAATAAACATTAGCTGAGCAGCCAGTCCCCAAAGGCAGTCCTGATCGGGGATTTGTTAAGTTTTCTCTTTTTTCATTGCATGACAAAAGTGTCAAGGAAATATAGCTCAAAGGACTCAGTGAACACTGTGATATTCAGCAAGTTGGTTCTTCAGCCAAACATAAGCAGTCATAGGCCAAAGTAGAATATTCTATTCTGTAATGCACTAAAAGCAATGCAGAGGTATCTGAACATACCCACTCCTCTCTCCCCAGCCCAATGAAGGTTTGTTGTATTTCTTTGCTCCCCATCTCCTCTGTCCCGTGCGAGTAATTCTGCCACTTCACACTGAGCTCCTAGATGTTTAACTCCCCGTCTTGTGCTGTGTTAGGAGTGGAATAACCTGGTAAGCTGGACAAAAAAAAAAGAGAAAAGGCCTGGTAGGAAAATGAACTTCAGAACACAGTATGGTAAGAAAGGGCTGCGCCCCTCTGCAGACTAGATTCAGAAGCTGGGTGATGGAAAAACAGAAGCTTAATGGGAAGGGAAGTCATCTGCAGCACATCCATGTGCACCGGTGGTGCTACAGTGGGTAGGATTTCGGTGCATTCCAAGGCACTGAAGAGGTCTTGTGCTGCCCAAACAGAACCATACTTGATATACAAATCACCTGGTCTGATGGGTTAGTAAGCTGTAAAAATGTTAAGTCTAGAAATGAAATAGCTAGATCCTCCATTTCTTGACCCTGACTTTGATCAAACAATTTACCAGGATTTCTAGCAATAATCTATTGCTTGTTGGGGTGCTGAGATACCCTGAGAGGCATTCCATAGCTATTTCATTTTTATATATTTCCTGTGCAGGGGTAGGAGACTAAAAGATTGTGAGTGCATCTCCAGTCTGTTGTTCTGCCATCACAGCCTCTGAGTACGTGTCTTGATTCTGCTGCAGTTTAATTTCTAGCACTACTGATTGATGACTCCTTCACTAGGCTAGTACAGAACTATGCAGCTTCTGGTTTGCTTGTCTGCTGCTGATTAAGAACAGACCCTGGGAATTAAATATAAGCACATTTTTGTCCCAAGATTGTGTTCTAGAACACCTTTCTTGTGTCTTCTAGTGTCTTACCTAGTTGTTATGTTATTAAGCTTTCGTCTTTTAAAATCCCCTCAGAGGTCATTAGTGACAGCTCATTGAGTACCTGTTTGGGGACAGAGTCGGTTTTAGAATGCATTTATATGGGGATTGAATTCACTTACTGCCACGTGACTTGGTATTTGCACAAGTAACCAAAGAGTAGAGCTCCCACTTCATACTTTACCCCAAATCTCAAGCTGGCTGAATAATTGGATTTACTAGTACTCTGAAAGTAGGAGTACTTTCTTGAATCAAATAATGTTAAAGTTTTAACTTTTGAAGTGTTTTCGGAGCCTCTGAGAGGAAACTAATACCAGCGTGAAAATCATGTACATATGTTCATGTAATCCAAACCATACTTCTAGAATTGTGCAAAGCCGAATGAAACGATTACTCCAGTGGTCCTTTTATAAAAGAGTATTTCTCTGAATGCTTACTTTTATAGTAATAGTTTTGTTTTATCTATGTATGTTGTAGGAAATTCCATAAGAAATTGGGTCAGCAGGCTTGGCTGGTTGCTGCTATTACTGCCACGGAGTTTCTGATTGTTGTGAAGTACGATCCCTATACGCTCACACTGTCTCTTCCTTTCTACATTACCCAGTGCTGGATCTTAGGGATTATACTCGTGCTCACCTGGACAGCCTGGCGCTTTTTTATTCGGTAAGAGGTGTTTGATGTGCTACTGTGATGTGCAGGTCTGGCCTGGGTCTTCGGGGGACATGTTTGGACATCTGTTCAGCAGCGTGTTGATTGTTGAATATAGGCTGTCATTAGCCTTCAGTGCCTCCTGAAGGGACACTACAACTCTTTTGGATGAGTAGAGCTACAGTGTTTTTCTCTTAAGAATTATTAAATAAGGAAGGAGTTTTCCGTATGTGATCTTGGCAGCTTTCCTTATGGGAAACTGGTAAGCTCCAGTCTTTGTGGGACTGCATACGTTACTGTTGCTGTAGAAGCAGATGAACAGTTTAATGCCTGACTGCATCTGACTGCCCTGGCTGAATGGGGGCAGCCACTGAGATCGGTGTTTTGTTTTCTTTTGTGCTGTGATTTAGATGAGTCTGAGTTGTTTTACAGCTTCATTGCAAGAACAGACTGCTGCGTTGCAATTGTGTGAGCAACAAGTGAGCCACCTTAAACCTATTGGGTTTGGATGCTGTTCTGTGCAGATAAAATAAATGAGCAAAAACAGCAGCACAAGGCTGAAGTGATTACGGTGATCTCTGGTGCAGTAGTAGCACTCACTGATCTTGAACATGCTGGTATGATTCTGAAAGAAGTGAAAATAGCCAGACTACTGCAAGTAGTTTGTAGTAATTCAAGTGAATCAATGCCGTCGGCAATTTCAGAAATGTACAGCCAAAATACTCAAGTGGTTTAAGTATCCCAAGGGCATTGGCATCTGGATCAGAGTTACCTTATTGTTTTCATAGTATGTTGAAACTGTTTATTCACATCACTGATACACGTCTGCTTTTCTTTTTAGCGATATCACGTTGCGATATAAGGAGATAAGGCGACAAAAGCAAGAGCACAAGTATGAAAAGGACAAATGCTTGAGCAATGGTGATGGACATTCTTCAGTACTGGATGAACAGAATGGGAGCAAACTAAGGGAAAGGAAACTTTGAGCAGTGGTCAAAGGGCTAAAAAGAACTCATAGTGCTCAAGTTGGCCCGGTGGACAGTTTCAACCTTATCCTACCTAACTTGTAATTTTCACTGTTAGTTTTCCAAGGTGTGAAAATCGTTTTGAGGAGATGATGTCACTTTGACATGCACACCCTTTCTAGTCATGTACACCTAGTCAGAGTCGGAGAAAGTCTGTGTAGAGGGAAGTCAGAACCAACACCGTTGCAACGAGGTGGAATCTTCGTCCAAGTGTGTTGCATGCCTTCCTTGCAAAACAAGTTTTGAAGACAAGGGGCTTTAAAACAAAGCGCAAAGGGAATCTGGCTGATCTATTTTCAGTTAACTGTGAGATTTCTATTTTGACGTTTGGGCATTAGGAGCGCATGGCACAGGAAATGAATTTTTTGTCTTCTGCTGAAACTACCTTGAGGTGTGGAGTCAGATTATATAATATGTTCAGCCACCAATTAACAGAACTGCAGCGAGATAAACAGATAAACTGAAGTTTGTGAACAAGTTGCGTTACTTGCACAGAATGTAATGCAGTACACTACTGTTACAGCCCCTCTAATGTGGGGGTTATTGCCTTTCTCTAAACTGACTTTCAATGTTCTGGAATAGCTTACAATAATTTTGTTTTATCACAGCACTAGGGAGACAGAAGACTTCTCCTTAGGCTTTTCTGTTTTTTTTTTTTTTAATCCTGGTCATCTCTTAAAGGTAAGGGAAGTTTAAATAAGAAAGGTCAGCCTGCCTTCTGTTTGCTTCATGGAGTAAAATCTGTTATTAACAGAAAAATGGGAGTTACTCCATCAGTCTTAAGTTATTTGCCTTATTCTCAGCTCTTTTACTTTGCTTGCCAAGAGGATTTCATTCTTGGTGTCTGCTGTACAAAGCACGTCCCGTTCTGCCATCCTTCACAGCTGTCCCATTCCTCCTAAGGTAACTTCGGACTGAGCAATCTCCTGAGTCCAACTGGAAAAGGCATTCTCTGCAGTCCTGCACAAAACAGCTGTTACCATGCTGCCATCCCTGCCAAAAGAGCAAACTGAGGGAAAGTGTATCCAGTCTTCCCTGAGCAGCACGTAGCAGTGGAGGTCTGCAGGCCAAAGTAGACAGCGTTTTTGCTCGTGACTCAGCATCTAGGAAAAGAAATTAGAAGCCTAGGCTGCATTTTTTTCAGGGTCATTATTCCAAAATGTAAGTGCTGCAACTAAGCATCAATTTTGTAACCCGTGCTCTAAGCCTTTGCATTGGCCCCTAAGGCACTGATGTAACCATATCGCTGTTTAGGTACAATGATCTAATCTGACTTTTGAAAGATGTTTTTCAGGGAAGTGTTTATCCTGAAGAAAATGATGTAACACTAGTAACATTTAAAAACGATAGCCCCCAAAATTCTAAGTGGCAGGAGACTTGAGATGCTGCTGGACAGTAAACATCCACATTTCCAATCCATTTTGGTCTTGCACATGGAGAGCCACCAAAATAAATCTGCCATCTCTCTTAGGTTTACGGAGTGACCTAAATATTTTCTGACCCTGAAGAACGGACACTTAGCAATAGGGCAGTCTTCAATGAACAGAACTGTTCAGTTGCATCTGAAGAGCTCAACAAATGAAGCAGATTTGATGGGCCCTTGGGGCTGCCCCAGTTGCTTAGCAGACAGAGAGGTGGATGACCATTTTGAGGACGAAGCATCCAGCTTTGTTCTTGAGTACGTACAGTTCACTGTGGATAGTCATTCAATGGCTGCTCTTAAATCATAGTATTTTGTTGCTGTGAGGTAGTGAAGAATAAATGGCCGTGTAACTAGGTGCTGACGAATCTATAAATGGGCAGACAGTGCTGAGTTGAGCAAGTATTAATTTGTATGCCATTTCAGCCCGAGTCATTCTCATTTCTGGCTTTCCACCATTCTTATGAACTGTTGGCTGATTGATTGGTAGCTCGTACCAGTGTGTTGTGCTTGTGTAGTCCCAAGCTCAGGTCAGTATATTTCCATTCCTTCTTTGCTGATTAACACTGTGGTCCCCCCCTCTGTCTCTTTGCAGTATGACCATCTGAGTCCGTTTGTGAGTTGGGTGGTAACAGGCACACTGAGGAGGATCTGTCACTGTATCTTCCTCTTCCTCCCCACCCAGCCAAAGACACACTGAGGTACTTCAGAAACAACTGCTGAAGGATCCCTGTTCCCCAGTAACAGTTCTGAAGCTTTGAATTAATACATAAAACACTGACTTTGTGTTTGTCTACTTCCGTTTTATCAGCTTTTATGGTTAGTCTGGGTAACTGAACCAGTGTAATAAAGCAATGTTTGCTGGTGTGTTTTGGTACAATGTGTGTGTGCTCCTGGTTTCTTGCTTGTCACCTCACAAGGACTGAGGGGACTTGGTCTGAATTCCCTTTGGTACAAAGACTATCGAAAGTTTTGGTCCCTTAAGGTAATTAGCTTGTCCAGATGTTCAGAGAAATGGATGTTAGAAACCCTTGGTCCACGCTTGTAATTTAGGAATGCTTATTGCAGTGCATTTACAAGGATGATCAGCAGTGCCTTGTTCAGAACACACCTCGTGTGTGTTGCAGACAGTAGTGGCAGCTTGGCTCCTTGCTGCTGATGGCACGGTGCTCCACCAAACAGCCATGGAGCTGCGGCTGTGAGAGCAGAGCTGCTGGAAGGTCTCTGGCTGTATTCAGCACGGCACATCCATATGTATGAAGCCATAGGGATGTCCTTGCTTGCGAAGCACTGAGTCTCATCTACCTGTTCTTGGCATCAGCAGCAGCACCTGGCACGGGTACTCTTTATGTATTTGTTAAGCTGGATGCAGTCTGCAGGCAGTGGCCCTTGCTCCCCTGCATGTATGTGCTAGGTGGTGGAGCAGCAGTGGTTTTGTTCCTGCAGGGAAGTAAGCCAAGGGAGGATGCAGCATCTGTTGGTGCTCTTCAGTGCTCCCTGTGCTGCTGGGTGACTTCAGTCAAGAGATTCTGGGTTCTGACCACTACCTGAATCACCTGAGTGTTCACATTTAAAGACTTTGTCAATTGGTATCATTGAGATGCTGCTATTCAGTTTATCCGAAGGCTTGATTGAAGCACAAAAGCGATGATAAACTGCCATCTGCTAGCAACATGAAGCTGATGTTTCACAGGCTACCTGGCATCTACGTGAAGTCAGATCCATCTTCAGATACCAAACTCGGGTCATCAGAAGTGACCAAAACTCAGCCAGGCTGATCTGGGTTGAAAACGACATTCTAGAGGTCAGCGATGGATGAGACCCCAGCAGAGGGTGCTGGTGGCCTGGTCTGCCAGAATTAATGCTGTGTTGGGATTCTGAGAGCTTGGAAAGGAAGCCGTCGCTCCTTGGGGCTTTGTATAGCGGGAGGAAGGGCTGCATTTGGGTCGGATGAACGCAGAAGGTTTCAGCTGCGAGGTGAATCTCCTTTCCCACTCACAGCATTTTGGGGCTACAGTCAGAACTTGGTGTGTTGGTTTTTCTTTCCAATAATGGGGACCTTTTTAAAAAGGGGACTAGTCCCCGGAAAGGAATTATCTGGTGGGAAATGGGTGGTGAGTTTTCCCAGGAACCAAGGGTCTTTTGGAGCATCGCGTTGCTCCCTGTGCCAGCTAGATGTTGCCCGGCTTTTCCTTCCTCCCCAAATCGCATGCATTATGTTGTTCATTTTTCTCCCCATTCTAGTAAAGCGAGTCTCTCTGTGTTTAAAATACTTCTAGCTTTGGAGCTAAGGTGAGGCAAGGAAAGCTCTCTCCGTCCCCGCTGCATAGAATCAGGTGTAGGAGAGCTTTGGCTGATTCCCGGCTGGTGTTTGCCACAATGCGCAGCACCTGCCAGCGAGCGGAGCTCTGGGTCTGCACTGCTGGGAGAGCTTTTGGGGACAAATCCCAGTAAGTGTCGCTTGGTGCTGTGGGATGAGGGAGAGGAGGGCTGATGGGTTTTATTTCCGACCCCAAACGAGCCGAGGGAGGGGGAGGAGGACGACGGAGGTGGTTTCTCTCCCGCAGCGCTGGGGAGAGACGAGCAGCCTGGAAGCCTGCATTAAGGGCAGGCGGGGATCCAAATATTCGGCTCCCGGGTACCGATTTCAGTCCGCAGCCCCTGAAAAGGTGGAGAGCGTCCCTTTGGGAGAGGTGGGAGGAGGGAACGCGGGTCCCGAAGCGGGGGAACACCCTGCGGGTTGCGGGGGGACAGAGCTAAAAGATGCTGGAGGTGGGAGAGGATGCGAGAGGAGCCCGGGGCTGAGGGCCGGAGCCGGGGGTGATCCCAACCCGAGGAAGGGGCGGGGGGAGCAGCAACCGGTCCCG